>VZRS01009365.1:0-729180 GCA_013398055.1 Ifrita kowaldi
ACCTGGGGTGCTGGTCAACAGTGCCTGAGCATGAGCCAGTGTGCGCCCAGGTGGCCAAGAAGGCCAATGGCTTCCTGGGCTGGATCAGCAATAGTGTGGCCAGCAGGACCAGGGCAGTGATTGTCTCAGCCCTGTACTCAACACTGGTGAGGCTGCACTTCAAGTGCTGTGTCCAGTTCTGGGCCACTCACTGCAAGAAGGACATGGAGCTGCTGGAGCGAGTGCAGAGAGGGCAACAGAATTGGTGAAGGGTCTAGAGGGAATTCCTGTGAGGAGGGGCTGAGAGAGCTGGGATTGTTTAGCCTGGTGTCCTTATCCCTCTGTACAACTCTGAAAGGAGGTTCTAGTAACCTAGAACCTAGATTGACTGTGGGTCAATCTCTTCTGCCAAGCAAGTAGTGACAGGATGAGACAAAATTGCCTCAAGCTGCCAATTCTTAAGCTGCCTTCACCAGGGGAAGTCCAGGTTGGACATCAGGAAGAATTTATTCACTGAAAGGCTTGTCAGGCATTGGAAGAAGCTGCTCAGGGAAATGATGAAGCCACGACCCCTGGAAGTGTTCAAGAAAAAACTGGATGTGGCATTTAGTGTCAAGTTAACACAGTGGTGTTCAATCAAAGGTTGGACTTAATATTCTTGGAGGTCTTTTCCAACCTTAATGATTCTATGATTATTAATAATAGTTAATTTGTATTATGAATGAACTCACTAGTCCATTTTAAGCAGTATATAGTACTTACTGCAGTGGGACAGCCTCACCACAGCTCTTTGTTTTAGCATGACTTTCCTTCCCTGAGCTGTGCAGGGATAACAACCGTCGTGTGGACAAAAGTACAGTTCCCTGGGGGTTAACGAGGTTGTAGGGGTTGATGCAGTCCTCTTCTAAGCAAATGCTCCAGCACATCATGGATCATGGATCTTGACTTTTGCTATTGGAAAGGATCAATTCTGGTATTGGTAGTGCACGAGCACTGAGGGATGCTGGTTTATGTCGACAGCTGTGCTGCCTGCTCTACTTGATCCTAGACCATGGAGTTCTGAAGTATTTACAGCCACACATAGGTTCACCCAGGGATAACACTCATCTGCTAATTAACAGTGTAAATGATACATATGCTACTTGATGACTTTCTAGTAACAAAATTAATGCCACTTTAACCAAGAAAAACCAACAAAACTTGCATGCAGTGCAAAGCAAGAAGGTATGTCCTACCTTTCCCAGGAAAATGAGCTTTATCCTGTGTGCTCTGCTGGATCTTTGAGAAAATACAAAGCATTCCTGGTAAATCCTGACAAGCTTACTTAGGCTTTCAGAAGGTCTCTTTCTCTGATAAAGAAGCTTTGAAAACAAAGCTGTGTTAAGGGCATAACATAGAAGAAAAAGAGTCTTCACTCTACCTAAGGTCTTTAAGATACAAAATTTTTGTAAAATTCTCTGAAACATAAAGTCTGGCAGCAAGTGCATTATTTGCAGCTTTTTCAGGGTCATTGGGGCCCCTTGAGTAAATGCTTAGAGCATCTGAGCACCTTTAGGAATGTGTATTATTTAAGACAGAGGGTAGACACTGCAGGCTAATGAATATTAATTCTGTTTTAAAATACTGGTGTTTTTATGCTGTGTTTTTATCCACTTCTCTGGCCATGCATTTGGAACTGCTGCTGGACTAGGAATGTCACATTAGTGACCCTGTGAGGTGGATGGTGACTGTGAGGACAGTGTGTGTTCAGGGCATTGCAACACTGGGCTGCAGCCTGAGAACACTGCAGGTAAGTTGAACATCTGTCTTAAGGATCTAGAAAATTATCTGAGTCTCCATGATCGGGGTCTCCTGATTTTAATGAAATACATAAATATCATCTGTATGATTATGGGAAGGCATTATAATCACAAACAAACAGAACAGATTTGTTTGTGAGTGTCAAGAGTTTTCTTTTTTTCTTTAGAAATCCATTCTTTGGCAGTCCTAACATCCTCCATGGTTTAATTTTTAAGGCAATTCTTTCTATAGTTCTCCTGCTGTCGCTGTAACAATGCAAAGTAGTGATTAAATAGATATCTCCTGCTGGCTAAGACTCCTCTGTGATATGTTCTGGGATTGAATGCCATTCTATTTTTAAATGTTGGGCAATTACATAGCAATAAGTTAAATCTGAGAAATGCAGTAATGTTAAAATGAAAAAAAATATACAGTTTTCTAATTGCAGTAGAATAACTAAAGCAAAAGGGGATTTTCGCATTCTGCAGCAAAAAATTAATGGCATTTAATATGAGAGAAGAGCACATGGATTTTGAATTAGATTATGAATATCTACACTTGGCTGTTTGTGGTGGACAGAGAAAGACACCTTTGTGATATTATTCACAGTTCTAGAAGTTTCCTTGAAAAATATTTTGTTTCTTTAGCTATATTTAAAGTGATGATGTTGAAAAAGTGAATCGCTACTTGCATAAAAATGTCTGTAGGAATCGTTGATACACCCAGTTATCTCACTAGCACTCCAATAACAGTTCAGATGAAGAGGAGGCACTGGAGCTGCAATAAGAACAAAAATTATTATTTATAAGAACATGTCACAAAATAATTCTTAAAAGTGCTGAAAATTCAGAAAACTTCTAGACATACATGACCTAGAAGTATCAGCCATGTTATAAATGTATGTAAGTTTTGGATAATAGGACGGGAGATTGAATATTGAGGCAGCCATAACAAAGAGGTAAAACAGATTCAGGGAGCTCTTCACTTCTCCTAGTGCTGCTGATGTAGCATCTTGGCAGGTTGGCACTGACAAGAAGTGCTAGGTTTCTTATTTCATGTCCCAGCATTGTGGGAATTAGAAAATGTATCTGTGTGCATGTATTTATACAGAAAAATATATAAATAAATATATATAAAAGAACTAACTGCCTGGAAGAAAATGATGATAGCATTAGAGTTTTTTACTCCCACAGTGCTATCCAAGTAATCAAAGGGTTCAGTAGCAATACTGAAATTCCTTTCAGCTCATCATTAACCTTTCTCATTTGACATTCCCAGCAATTAACCCCCGTGCCCTGAGACAAAGAGTCACAGTGGGTGACAGAGACACCACTGCCAGCCCTAAAGCTACTCGTGCCAAGGACTCCGGCAGTGGTGTGCCCCAGTCTGAGTGTTGTGGCTGTCAGGGCTTGGGATCCTGGCTCTGTCGTTAACCTTCAGCTCTGCTCCCTGTGCTGGCCTCCCCTTTCCCCCCACGTCCACCTTGCCCATTTAGGCAGTGGGTTGCTCATGGGCATGCTCATGTTGCTGTGTCAATGGCTGTGCTCTCTGTGCTGTCCTACCTCACCCTCCTCCTTCCTTGTCAGGGCCTGCAGCTGCTAATGCAGCATAAACAGGGAACTCACGACACCCTTTTCTGAGCTTGGCTTTCATTTTCTGAATTATTTAGATTTAAATAGGGTGAAATCTACAATTCAATGCAATAAAGAAGAAAGAAGTGTGAATTTTTCCCTGATGCCTGAAGCTCCGTTGTTCTTCGCTCCTTTGGGCTGGGTGGGTGATACCTTCCAGCTAGGGCTGGTGAAGCTGGGCACTTACCTGTGCAGGTAGATAGGGACAGGCTTATTGTTCATCAATTCAGGCAAAGCATCTGCTTGGTAGTT
The DNA here is from genome assembly GCA_013398055.1 of Ifrita kowaldi. NCBI lineage: Eukaryota > Metazoa > Chordata > Aves > Passeriformes > Cinclosomatidae > Ifrita > Ifrita kowaldi. Next base: position 3,642 of record VZRS01009365.1, read on the forward strand.
CTACAACTTGGGAAGCAGGCATTTAAAGGCACTTCAACTAAACACTTGTGAGGACGACATGTACTCTAAGCTCTACTCAAGTTCAGTTTGAGCATTGTGGCAAGGCCTGGGGAAAATAAGGTGAGGTTTCTCTGTTGACACAGCAGCAACCTGAGCACCGTCAGAGCCAGCAGCAGGTGTTCAGCCCTCTCTATTTTCTGGTGTGGGTGGCAGATCCTCATTCAGTCCTGTAAAATGCCTGCTGCAGGGCTTCCAAAGAAAGTTCTGTCTAGGAGAATGTGTGTTTTGCCTTCCCAAGAACCTTACTTTGCTTTATCAAATGATAGTTAGATTTTATATTATTTTTAAATTAATATTATAAAAATTTACTGGCTCAAGGGCTGGCAAATAAGAGGATTACAGAAAATGGGAAAATAATTGGTTGTTTCACCCGATTGCCATGAAGGTAAATAAACTGAAGGTAGACTATGAAGCACCTGGAATAGAGACTGAGTTTTCAACTTGAGCCCATTAATGCCAAGAGCAGATGAAGGCTCAAAACTTGCTCTGGGGCAGCAGTGCTGATACAAATTACCTCATTTTAGTAAGGAACACAATTAATGAAAGTGATTCACAGTTACTGTGTTGTTTTGTTAGTGAGCTTTCTATCCAACTAACAATCTCCATTTATTTTATGCTTTCAATTACTTTGTTAACTTGTGCTTTCTTTTTTTTTTTTTAATAGATTCTCCTGTATTTGTACAGTTTTAAGGTGTCCCACTGCTCAAATGCTTACATTATTCCTCATAAAGCTCTTAAAACAGAGTGCCCTTTTCTGTTTGATTTTAGAAGGGTTGAATGTCAGTTTAGCTTTTCCTCAGTTTCATAAATGCATCCTGTTTTATTGAAGGTTCCTGGCAACTAAGAGAAAGCCATGTCAAAGTTGCTGATGAATGTTGCATTCTTCAGATACAGATTTTGCTTATTTGGTTAACTGTGACAAGTTTGCCATTCTAAGCCATTGCTGTCTACCTTAATGCATATAGAAAAGATTAAAACAAAGCAAAGTAATGTAGGATGAAGCAAAAAAGTTTTCATGATCACATGAAAGCAAGCAACCTTTACAAATTTTAGCACTGCTGACCCGAAGCATTTCGGTTTTGTGCAGTTTTATTGTACTGTGGGGAAATATGCCTAACTGAACCTTGTACATACAAATGATCCATGACTAAACCCACCTTAAATAATTGCATGGAGGTTAAGGTGTTAAAGGAATAAAGAACCAAAAAGATCTGATTTCTCTTATAGTTTTTATGTTTTTACTGACTTTGAATTTAATTGTCTTTTAGGATATCTGAAACCCTTAACTGGCATGTCTTCACCACTATTTATATTCTCAGGAAAATGACATATATTTATAAGTAGGTCCAGATGGATAAGTAATCATCCATGACAATCCAGAATATTTTTCTGATACTTGAGCCCACTATCACTAAACAACACGAGAGAAGGCAGAGCAGTGACTCATAACAGTAGCAAATTGCATCTTGAAGAGGTTCAGGGTATTTGCTTGGGTACAGAACACACACTTTTCTCCAGTATGTCCTCTGAACCGGTCGCGCAATTTCTCGCTGGAGGTGAAGGAACAAAGTGCTTGTTCTTTGTTGGAGGGGATTTGTTTGCTTTTGGCTGAATGGTTTGAGAATAGCTAATAATTTGCAGAAATATGGGGTTTAGGTTTGATGAGTGACACCTCATTTTCTGGAGCAGCCTTCTAATAAAGAGAGAAGAAAGCTAAGACAGCTAACTGGTGTTAACATGATTCTTAGTGCATTTATGCATGTTATGTATATTTAATTTTGGCAGAAGGGAAATGGGTTCAGCTTCCAAATCATTGAGTTTCTGTATTGAAATGGTTTCCTTTGCCATAAATTTGTATATTTTCTTTGTTATTTTTGTGCCTTATTTTTTGTTAAGAAGTAGAAGAAGAAGCACAAGGAGATACAGGCTAAGTCATTAGCAATTATATTTTCAAATTAAACTTGGGATACCTGAGAGTTTGAGAACATTTACTGATACAGGAATACAGCTAAACCTCACCACGTAAAGCTCACAGGAAAAAGCTGTTCCTTAGCATAAGCCACATCCTTCAGATTTGCATCCCTTCGTGAAGGAAATTCATATGACATTTGGAACATCTTTTAAGCTTTTGGAGTATTATCTGACCTGAGGGCTGGAATGAGCTGAGAAATAGGAGTCATGAATATTTTCCCAGCCCTTGCACTGACTTGCTGTGTGACCTTGAGCAAGTGGCTTGGGCAAACACTTTAGGAGTTCTCTCTGATTTTGTGTTCTTTGTTTGCTTTATCTAGATAATCTTCTTTTCAGGTGTAAGTTACAAAAGAAAAGGACAAGGAAACTATTGGTGTTAACACCCCTAGCAGCCAAAATACTGGCCAGCATTATTGAAAAAATGGTGCATTAAACTCTGCCTCAGTTATACCATCTCTAAAAGAGGGAAAATAATGCAGATAGTAAACTGCTCATGTTTTGAAAAGGAAAAGAAAAATCTCTGCACAAATGCAAAATATTATTTTATTTCGGGGTCTGACTGCTGTGCATAACTCAAGGAATCTTCACATTCTCATGAATGAAAAATCTATCTTCTATTTTGCCTCCTACGAAAGGGAAAACTTTGGCATGCTCAAGTATGCCTTAAAGGCAGTGCTGCCTCTGGGATCTCACATTAACATAATGATAAATGTGCTGTGTATTGCTTGAAAATGCCACGTGCCAACGTGTCAGAATATGTTTTCCCTGCACACCTCTTGATTAGCATCTTATTTACATATTGGTAGGAAAAGGATTCTGAGGAAGACCTACAAAATAAAGTATGTGTTAGTATGTGCTTCTCCCAGGCCAGGCTATTAGTTCCAAAAGCAGCTCTCTGGTGGCATGTCCTTCAGAGCTGGTGGGTTACGCATTTTGAAGTACTGAGCCCACGTGTGTTTCAGCAAATAGGAGTAGCGCTGATGCACTTTTCCATCTTCTACTAGTGTTGGATTTACTGTATAATCAAGACTCAACATATATCTTGGACAAAACCACTTTCCCACATTCCCTGGCATATTACAGGACAAAATATCTAACTTTAGTGGAATTTTCTTTGGTTTCATCCATTCAAGTAGTGTGAAAATGTGGAATAAAATAGTGGGAGCATTTAACATCACTAGCAATTTATTTCTCATTGCTTTTGCTTACGTGTTAGTATACTGATTATTCTTTGCTTGGGTTTTGTTTGCTTGTTTGTTTGAAAATAATTTTCTGCATTTCCAGTATCTCACACTATTCAGAAGCTCCACATTCTCGATACCTATTTTAGCAGGGGCAAGCATGAGGATATGTATGCAGTAAAAAAAGCCACTGAAATGATAGTTGTTATTCCTTCCATATAAATTAAAGGTACTGTTGACATTGTAATTTATACTTGTGCAGTGCTTGTACATCCTTGTTATTAGAAAACCTTCAGGCTAGGGACTGAAAGGATCTATCACTCTATCCTATTGAATTGAGTCAAAATAAATTTGAAGATACCATGTACAAATAATATGAACAGGCAGCAACCTGCAAAGAATGCATAGCCAAAATTATTACGAAAATCATATCACTTTAAAGACTAAAAAATTTTGTGGCAACATAGAAAATGAAGTGTGTATTTTCACATCTGAGATTAGATGTGAAAGAAATCAATGAAGTAGCTGTTGGTAAGGTAAATGCCATTTTCAGCAAGATACTGTTTATTTAAGATATACTTTATCAAAACCATTGAAAAGGATGTTGTAGCACTTGAGATGTGATCAGAGCAGATGAGCTAATCAGGCATTTAGAGAAGCAAAAAACCTTTTTTCTTAGAGTTGCTTTTATGATTTAGGGACACAAAAATCTCAAACCCTTCTCTGAAGAAGACATAGCCTGGTTGCCATGCATGGAGATGCCAGGTTGGAAAAGAACATGAAAGGAAGGAGTGAATTATGAGTCACTATCTTCTGGAAAGGGCATAGCAGAGTTTGAAGAGGAAGATTAGATAATCCAATTTGTTCTTTCTGAGTTTAATATGAAAACTGGAAAAAAAGCAGGGTGAGCAGCACAATCTAAAACTGCAGTTTAGAGGAAAGAGCTCAAGAAAGGAGATAGAGGTTTCTGAACCATTAGTATAGAGTTAGATTAATTCATGCTTCCACCGACTTTTACAAATGGCTTTGAGCAAAGAATTGGTTCAGGCTATGATAACTATTATTTTGAATGTTACAATATAATGCACAGTAAACTAATATCCCCTCAAGCAATAAATGTAAATACAGTTGTTGATATTACATGTCTGGAGGTTATGTTATTTTAATTGCCTCTAGAGAGGATTATCTCTGGGAAGATCTGCTCTGATGTTGAATGTTATGGCTCCTACTGGCAACTGTGAAGTCCGAAACTAAAATAGTTCAGCTCAGAAAATCTGGAGAGCTGCCAGATCCAGCTGAACTCAGTGGATCAAATTCTGCTGGTTCTACACATGAGGAGCTGTTGACTTCATTAGGGTCTCATGTGTATAACACAATACTTTCTTACAATATGATTATATCAGTAAACTGGGATTCAGCTGTAGCTGATTTATTATTGCATTAGTTATCAGTTTGCCTGCATCATACCTGTCAATAATACCTCAAAAAAAAAAAAAAAGTAATAATGCCTGGAAAGAAAATAAGGTTGGTAGACAGATGATGGCTTTGGAAAATGAAATAGATTAAAAAGACAAAAGAAGTGAAAAACTGATAAAAATGTCAAAGCAAAGTGCCAAGGCCAGACCGTGAGGCTTAACATCTCTGCTGCCCTCTCACTGATGGCTTGACTTAACAGCACGCCGAGGAATTTAAAATGCAGCAATAGCTGAAACAGGGTCATTACAGACAGCAGGCGGGATTTTCCAAGCACAAGTTGAGCACTCTCTCAAGTCCTTGATGTTTTAGCTTTGGTTTTTCGTAGGTGCACAGGTGGGCCAGCCCTGGTGTTTCAGACCTGAAGCTGGTGTGTCTGCTTCCAGCCACAGACACCCGGCTTCCACCTCATGGTGTGCTTCTGTAGTGTTCGGGCAAGCTTGCTCTAGACAGCCAGTCTACATAGACGGACTCTCATCTGGCATCATTAACAGGGCTGAGAACTCAACTTCAAGGAGCTCTTGCGAGAGCTGTTTTAAATTGATTATTGTGCTCTTCAGAGGCTCTGGTTACACAGCACTCATTAGTGACAACTAAGGCACTGAATAAAGCAGACCTGTCAGACTTCCTGCCTTCAGAAAGACAGATAAATTAGTCTGGGCAGAGTGCCACGCTAGTCTGGTTCTATTACTCGCAGTAGCTGAACTAGCTCCGAGAGCTAGCTCGGGTATCCCTTCAGGAGAGGAGAGCATGCTGTCCGGACATCTCCTGTGCAGACAAACAATTTATAGTATTTTGAATTGACTTTGCCTGCTCTGCTTCAGTAAAGAATCCTGACAACTCAAAATAATAGGCTAAAAGTCACAAGTTTTGGTTTTTTTGGTGGCTGTGCCGTATGGGAGACCTACTGCATTGCAAATGGTAGGTGGCCTTTAACCTTTCCAGCTGTCTCTGCTATTACTCAGTCAGGTCCCTCCTGAGGTGTTCTCATTTGTCTTCTGGCCCTGGGAGCTGGTGTGAGTGCAGTGTTGTCTCAGGGGAGCTCAGGCTGGGGCTCTGGCCCCAGCCCGTGTCAGCTAATGCACAGCCTGACATTGAGGGAAGAGAAGAAAGGACAGAGTTGCCTTGCTGCTCTCTCTTCGTGTGCCAGGCTACAGCTGGACCCAGAGAGCGGCCATCAAGTTGAGTTGATGTAAAAGCTGTAGGATGCCTTTGCTCATCTTTTCAATGATGTCGTATATCCACAAATGTCATAAAAGTGTTAGCAACAGCTTAGCCACAGATTTCTAATTTGGACAGAAAGAGAATATATTAATTCACCCAGACAACCAAGTGAAATTTTTACTGGAAATACAGTTCCTCAGAAACTGTTTTCCCTTCCCACCTGTACTTTATTATATATTTTCTCACCGCCAATGTCAAGATACAATCAAAATATTCACAGTAATATCTTCTTTTTCTCCCTCCGCCCCCTGAATATGAGTGAAAGAAGAATCAGAGAGAAGGACAGACTGCCTAGAACTTCAGTAAGTTCAGCTAGTGGTTTGGATCAGCAAAAGTTTGCACCAAGGGAGACAAATAACAGCTACTTTATGCAGGGTGGGAAGTCCCCAAAGGAGAGACCTGCTTTTTTCACAGCCATTCACAGGAGTCTGGCCTTGAAAGCTTATGCTCAACCAAGTAGTAGGAGAACTTGAAAAATTGTTTCCCATTTCCTAAGGAAATGCTTGTTCTTGGGCTGGGTGAGGCCAAGTTTGATCAGTTGGCATTTTCTGATAATAGCTGACATGTTTGGACATACCTCAGTGAAGCAACAGGAAGCATGACAGGACCTTATCTAGCAGCCTTCTGCTCTTGATGTGTGTGTGTAATGCTCATGGTCCTGGAGAGGTAAATGAAGAAACACAGGTAAAATTGATATTAACCCTCAGCAGCTTCCTGGACCACTGGTCAGCATGGCCCTTTCCAAACCACGTTCGGTCTGGCTGAAACATTTGATCTTGCAGATAATCAGCGACGTCTAGGGGCTTCTGGTAAACACTGATTTAACAGAATAAACCCAAATTCTGTCATATTTAAATATCCTGGTATTTTAGTTTTTAGACATAGCAGGTGAATTTTAGAAAGCTGGGCAGTTTTACCCAGGAGTCCCTGACTGAGACTCACATCGCTGCTCGGTGTGGATGGGCAGGAAGGGTGTTAGAGAATACAGCAGGGTTACTGCAGCCTCTCACAACAATATTCACCTAGGAAGGACTCAAAAATCAACTCTCAGCTAAAGTGGACTCTTTCTAGCACTCCTAATGACTCACTGGAGACTTGAAAGACTCTTACCAAATGCTGTTAAATAAAATTTTCCACTTCAGCAGCTTATTCAACCAGAGGGAATTCTGCCTGCAGTACAACTGAAAATATTCCTGTTCAGAAAATAGACATCATTGATTACCCTGCATTTGTGAAGGCATTGGTCTTGATGCTGCTCATTGGTCTGTGCTTTGAATAATCCTTCATGATTGCTGCTGAATAAGTCAATGCTGCAAAAGCATCAAGCAGGGAATGCTTTATTATTATAAGCATTTTGTTAGATGCAGCTGTTGCCACAAAGGCTGGGTAGAAACAACGAATATTCCCTGTTAAAATAATACCAGGTTCATCAATCTGGAATCTGGGGGTTAACTAATTACCGTGTAAGCTACTCTTGATAAGCAATGCACTCCCATTTGTAAGTGATGAGTATAAAGAAAGAAAAAGACCTTAGTGAAGGAGGAAAAAAAAAATCACAAGGGCAGCTTGTAAAAGCAGTTGATGAAAAATCTGTGAAAGGGAAAAAGCAACCCTTTGTTTCAGGACAAAATAATGAGTTATGTTTGTTCATCACACTACAGTGCAAATGTCCAATAACCTAATGTTCCATCACCTCTGTGCTGATCCTTCCTCCCTTCCAGAGAATCCTGCCATGTTTCAGTTTCTGTGGACAGCATGATTCAAAAACTAAGGCATCGCTCCAGCCCCTGGTTCTAATCTGTTCACTCATCCTGCTAGAGGTATTTCTGATAGTAGGGTCCTATCATATTTTACTCTGCTTATCTTCCAAGGTTATCTGCAACAGCTTTTTCTGGGAAAACCTCTGTCAATATCACCTCACAGTGAAGTTCCCAGCAGAGTATTCCTGTTATTTGTATTGCCATAGTTCTTTCGAGCTCCAGAAAGGGTCTGACACCATGTTGTACTTGGTAATCTCCAGAACTTTCTTGAGCATTTCCATCATTACAGAATAAGTATCCTTTCCCTGCTATTTTGTTCATGACAGAGAGGATTTTAAGTTTACATATGTTAAGATGGGTCCTAAAGCATCACTGAGAAATTCTGAGTAGAAAGCTTCAATCAATGAAGTTTTTTCTGTCACTGAATTCCCTGTGGCTACTAAAACCCCAGTGGCTCCTTCATCTCCATTTATCTGACTACGCATAACTAGTTCATACAGCTAAAGCAGCTGTGACCATCCCTTGGTCTTGTTACCTTAGGAAGGGGAAAACAACTTCTTACCTTCTCAGAGGCTTGAATTATTATTCATTTTTACATTAGAGCCATACCTAGACCTTCAGGACAATAAGACACTGTTGGCCAAAGCATTAGGCAAATACTGGTGAAAATACAGTGCCTCACCCTGAAAAACCTATATTTCACGATGTGTGACATGCAGAGGGAGGGCAGAGAAGGCTGAAGTCAAAGTCAATATACAAGTTATACTCATTTTAAACTTTTATTCTCATTATAAATTCACAGAAAAAGTGTTGAAACTCTCCATCTGTGCTTTAAGCTATTAAAAAGGGCCTAAGGATGCATCTCTAAGGTGGCTGGCAATCATGGTTGTCCTCTGCATTTAGAATATTCCTGGAAGAAATTACAGAGAATGCAGGGGCAGATGCAGCTAGAAAAAAAACTCAGACTTCCTCAAAATATTCAGAAAGGAATTCAGTTTTGAAAAGGTTGTCTGAAAGGCAGCCTCAGAGTTGCTGCGGCTAGCCTCTGTCCAGTAATACACATGTATTTTTTTCAGTTTTTCTTCAAAGAATGTGTTGCTCTTATAGAGAAGTTATCAGCACAAAGACAAAAGTGATCAAGGTATCTCTGAGACTCTCCCTGCCAAATGAAAGCTTTTTTTTGCTAGGGAGGCGGACGTCTAAGACAGCTACATAGCAACAACACTGCTAGCACAGCAATTCAACCTTAGGACAGGCACACATTCAACAATAGGTGGTTAATAAGTGCAGATGTACCTGTTAGGTTTTGTAGCACGAATTGGCACTGAAGCTGCACTGAACAAGACAGAACAAAGCACAGGGTAAGAGATTAAAACGCTGTAACGTACAAGGATACCATTTCATGCCATTTTTATCTGGTGTTACATGTTATGCTGGATGGTCTTGTAGGCAATGCTAGATGCCATACAGTGGGTCTACCTGTTGTTATCTGCCCAACAAATTAAGATAAGGGTTCAGTGCTGCTTTCAAAAATGGTAGGCCAGTCAAGGGCCTTTTTGTTTTCAGTTTGTTCTCTCATAGCAATTCTCATTTTAACTCTTAGTAGCAAAGACTCAGAGGAGCTGCAGCTATGTCTAAGTGGCAATTGTAAGCTTGATTGTAGATGAAGTGTGGGTTTCACTGTCAATACAAGCTGCCCAAAACTTAATGAGAGCATTTAAATATTTTATGATTTTTTCCAATGTTCTATCAGAGATTGAACGCTGGAATGAGTCTTAAGTGAGAGCAACTTACCAGATGAGGAGTATAATGAATGTCTTTCATAAAAATTAATATTTAAGCAGTGTAGTTAGTTGTATTATAATTGTTCCACGTCAATACAATCATGATGTTTCACTATTCTTTCCCCTAGTATAATTCCGATCTGAATATTACAAACATAAGCTGCACTGAATAGGAATCCATCAGGCATGGAATCATCTCTTAGAAATGTAACTTTTTGGTTGGGATGATTAATCCAACCTCATTTTGAAGATGTTCCTTCAAGTCCTGCCCCATTTCACTAAAGAAAAAAATCACATTCACTGAGTGTGGTCATGCAGGTCCAAACATACACACATAAACACACTTCTGGAAAGGCAACAGAAACACTGATACAAATTTCGGGCAGGCTGGACTGGGGAGCTAAATTGGTATTTAAGGTCATCTGAGAACATTCAGCAGCAACTTCTGTTAGCAAAACTTTCCATATGAGTATGAGCTACCTTTCCACTCAGCAAAAGTTTTGCCGTCATCTTTTAAATCAGCAGCATATTTATCCTTCCGAAGCATCGTATTAACTGTTTTTTGAGGATCATCTTGTTCTAACAATTTTTGCAGTTAGAGATCAAACTCACTCAGTGCCTAAGTCAGGAGGCAACTCTAAATATCTGTGTCTGTGCACAACAGGTCTGAACTCTCCCTATATGCAGGAGAGGATACGAATGTGGAACATCTTTCCCATTGGTGTGGATGGCCAGGCGAGCGGGAATTGAGGAATTAATTATGTTAGAAACTGATCTTCTGACCACCAGAAGAAATACAGTGGCACAGCACCTTTGGATATAGAGTGTATCATGAGATTTAATATTTTTGAGTACAGAAATTCACTGGACACTAAATCTGCCCAGTATTGGTCAGCAAGGCAAATTGAGAGATGTGGATGAAGAAAGCAGAACAGCATGATTTTTGGATTAAGCTGGTGTTCCAGATTAATTTCATTCACATGAAATAATCTAAACAAGTTTTTAGGAAGGAAGATAGAGCAGGATTTTGCTGTTTTGGAGCTAGTTAATTTTGAAACAGTTCTATTGCATTTGATCCACACTTACTAGAAGCATGCTGTATATCCTTGAAACTTCTCTTATATTTGCTTCTCTACATTTTCAAGATTTCAGTGTAAGGATTACAATATTCTTCCAGGTTAGTACAGAATTTTTTGTTTGGTGAACACAGAAGTAGACGGGGAGAGGAAAACATAAGTGAAACACTTAAATTAACTGAAACGCATCTGAAAATATGCAAGCCAGTTAAGACAAAAAAAATTACAAAATCCCCCAAGTCTACCAGTTTAAGCTTTTCTTCTTGAAAAATCTTTACTGCAATGAAATCTCTGCAAGCACTAATCCTTAGTAGATGGCATTTTTTCATTTAATTGATTTTCTTTGTTGCAGCCAAGTAGATAAAAGATTGAAAATCTTCTGTTGTACATGTGTAAATACCTTACGAATCTTTTTTAATATGCACCCCAATTAGCTCATTAACAAATTCAGACTAGAGAATCAGACTCCCAGATGCTATTCCAGCTACTTGCCTAACAACTAACCACCTCAACCCATGCACTAAAAAAAGGTGCAGGATTATTAGCACAGCTGTGTACATTTACGACACTCCTACTGCCATGGTTATGTGGTGTTTGCTTTTATTCATCATTGAAGAGCAGAGCAGGACCACTGCTGTAGTAAGGCATCAGAGAAACCAGCAAAATCTAGGTCTCACTAGAGCATTTTCCATTTTTATCTCTTAACTGATGTGCTGCCAAGGCTCTTACTATGTTGACAATGGTGTTGCCTTGAACAAGGTGGCATCATAAAACCTGTGGGCCCCTACAAGGCAAGAGTAACGTTACATAAAGCCATCCTTATGAGATATTCTTTGGCTTCTCCATAAATTTCATTACGTGCTCCTGCAAAGCGTTCAGAGACTTTCAGCTCCCCGCGGCCTCAGTGAAGGATAAGACTTTCTCAGCTCTTGGATGGATTATGCTCATGCGGGCTCTGCAGTCAGGAAACTCCTCTGCTTCACTAGTGCATTTAATTGCCCCCAGCCATAGCTTTTACTCTCTGCCATGAATACAGTCCCTTAAATGCACTTGACAGCAGGCACTGTGAAAAGCCTTTTTTATTCCCGTGCATTAAAAGTGACGGAGTAACACATGATTGGAAGAATGAAGCATTACCCACGTGTGAACATTGAGGAGACATACAGCAAAAAGCAAGAGTGAATTTTGGAACAGATTGAAAGAGACGTGTGATGAAGATAAGTAGTTCCAAGAGAGAACAAAGGGGGGAAGTTAAAGGACATAATAGAGTCTCCATAACAAAACACTTAATGGAAACTAAAGGAGCTAAGAGATGAGAAAAGAGTGACCATCCGCAGCCATTCAGGGAACACCAAACAGGCAGCTTCAGAGCTCTGTTTAGGTAGGGCACCTAGGATGAATGAAGGATAGATGCAGCAATTATAAAATGAATCAATTATTGATTTATGAAATTGTATTTATGGAGCTGCTAGTAAAGCATTTGATTAGATTCTTTCCTTGTAAAGGCAAATATACTCAATTTTAGCCAAGAACCTTCTGGCTCTACTTTCTCTTATTTTATCTACGGTAGATGACAGCCTGAAAGCATGTTAAATAAATAAAATGGGGGGGGGGGGGGTTTTTAAAGACGGTAATTACTTACCTTCTAGAGCAGATCAAGTTAAAGTCACTAGGTAGTAGAAAAAAATTCTTGTTGTGTTCAGATTTAACACCTCAAATCTGATTCTTCCACCTGAATTCACACAGGATGTAATTTTGGACTTGAACACTAACTGCTTTTACATCCCCGAGTCCTTCAGCTCATGTTTCACTCAATAGTTTGTACTGTTTGGTCATAATAACAACAATATTAACAACCATCCTTTCATCTACAGTATTAAAGTTGTATTTTCATGTCAAATTATCTTATTTCCTTGAAGAATTAAGATTTTCAATTAATTATGTAACAGGGGTCTTAATTTTTTATTGTTTCTACAGGTTTTATTTTTACAGATATTTGGACTTAGTATACTGAGTCAAATCCTCAGCAAATGCAAATTCCTATGGGTCCAGGGAAGCTATGAAGTTGAATCTATTTAAAGCACTTAAATATCTGGCCTTTACTTCTGCATTTTAACATCATTGACTTCACTAACGTACGTGAGCTGAGAAACACACAGAGACAAAGCTGAATCATTCTCAAGAATTACATACATGTAGCTGTGGCTCTGAATCCAGCCCCATCCCTGTTCTATTTGAAATCTCAGGATTTTCCATCTTTGGTATAATCTACCAGACTAGCAACAACAAAGCATGAGGAAGAGCCTAACAAACAAATAATAATTAAAAAAAAATCCCCAAAATACACAAAGAACCAGTATTAAATAAATCCCAAAATAATAATTAATTTTAAGGGACTCTGTGTTTATTTTGGCAGCCATATCCATTAGCATTTGGGGATGAGGAATTTAAGTTTCAACCGATGCCCTGAAAAGCAAGGAGACCAAGGGATTATTTGAATTTGAAGTACAGCAACAGGACACGGTTATACTAAACAGTCATCAGAGTGACTTATTACGAAGCGAGATGCAAGGTACAAATACCCTCAGAATGTTACAAGACACAGAGATATCAGAGAACCATTTATTTTGGTGTCAAGGATACCTCCCCAGACCACCCTCAACAGCTCTTCTAAGCACACCTCCAGACTAAAATGGGCCAGTGTCAGGCAGCATCACCCTTCATCTGGGTGCAAGGTCATTAATATTCTGTATTCATGCTGCAGTTAATCCCTTTACACACATACATGTGCATCATTTGTCCTCTGAGTTATGTGGTATGCCTGGCCTAGCTGACATCAGAACAGGCCTCCAATGCAAGCCTACAATCCAGGGAGTACCACTCCCTTAATTCCAAAAGCATTTCAAAGGATTAAAGGTAAAGGATTGCCTTCCTGAGGCCCAAGAGGCAGGACAAATTCATTTTACTTCTGATGCCTGAAACCAGAACTGACATGAGGGATACGACACAATTCATATATTGTATTATGACTGTGTCATATTACTCTGAGTGACAAGGTAATATCCACACACAGGTAGGGTGTCTGGAGAAATACACCTGCAGCACGCTCTGACCATGAAACTGAGTTTTTGCAGGTTTGGTCATATGATGAATCTTCTTTATAGTCCCAGCAAATAGAGAAAGCAGAATTACATGTTTGTATTGCATCTGTATAACTCATTTTATACCAGCTTTATTAATACTGTTGTACCATGCCTCCTCATTTTTTTTTTGCCTGTTACTTAATAATACCAGTTTCTGTAATCATAAATTCAAAACAGCAAACCACTTCTAAACTTTTAGAAGATAAATGCAGATAAGCAGGCACAAAGAATGGCACTAATTTTTTCCTAATATTTGTTGCCTATGTTTTCAGAAAACCCAGCTAAAAGGATGCGCTTCAATTTACAATTCAAGGCCAGATTTGATCACGAAAGTTTAAAAACGGAGACTATCAAATTAGGGTGTGCACAGATGTGTGTATTACAGTGTGTACAAAACACACGATTCCTTGGCAGGTTTCCAGCACAGACCTTGATGCCACTTTTTGGAAGCCTGCTGAGTGCACATTTCAGAGCCCAGGAGACAGCTGTGATTGCGGATCCACTGCCACCTATGGAGTCACCTGCTGCGCTCTATCCCAAAATAAAACATCCTGCAGCATCCTACCAGGGAGCATCATCACCGACGTGTAGGCAGCACTTGCCTGATTGCCTGTCACCATTTCTAGTGTTCTGTTTTTCTTTTCAGATGGGAGAAAATCTTGGAGCATTTTCAGTGGTACAGGACAAGGCACAGGAGTGAGACCGTCCCTCCAGAGTCATCCCTGCTGGTTACTGAATAGACACCCAAAGGCAACATCATTTGGATATTTCTGACCTGCAGTAGATTGCTACTTGCAAACCTTTTTATGCTGTTATTCATCTCCTGAGCCATCTGGCTCCTGTTGCAGGGTACCTGCAGATGGATTAATAAACCAATCTAATAGAGCTGTACATATTAAATATACAGCAAAAGCAGCTGTTTGGTGTTTGTTGTGAGCTTTCTATTTTTCCCGAATATTTCAGCCACTGTAATTTAAAGTTCTAAGCCAGTTCCTTCAAGGAAAGGAACAGTTTTTTCCCTCATCTACTCACAACACAAAATAAATTTCTCTCTCATAAAAGAAACCTGTCATTAAAAAGCAAGTTATAATCAGCATAAATATAATTTTTTCCTTGGAGTAGAAACTTTAGGTTCAGCCTTTGAACAGCATTGTCAGTTCGTCTTATTATAATATACCCCCCTGACAGCTCTCATATTAATTGCAGCACATTGCCTGCAGTGTGTTCACTTGGTTGCTTGTTTACTCTTAACTAAGAATGACTTTCAGAAAACTTTACTTCCTTGCACATACAAGTGAGGTTAGAGGGAAACAAAGCCTATCTTAAAAGACCTCAAACCGTAGATTATTAATTTTAATAATCCAGCTAGTGCTCTTTGGGATAGTGTTCATAAATTTCTCAAAGTGGGCCTATAGAATGTTATATAAAACAACAGACAAGAAATATGCCTGTACACAAATAATGACAATAAAAACATTTTTTTCTTCTACCACTAAAAAACAAAATACTATCCTAGGGTGCCTCTGAAAAGTATCTGAGGGGAAAAAAAAAGGGAAAAGGAAAAAAGCAGCACACCACATAGCCCCCCACCAAGCCAGGGTTTTTTCAGCCTGATTAAATGGCTGTTTCAACTTTCCTCACCTGGTAGCTACTGATCTAATTATGCCAGCATTCAAAACACAATTTAAAGATTAAGAGGAAAGTGCAGATGTGGAATCCAAAACAAAAAAAAAAAAAGAGAATTGCTAACACCAGCAATTAAAGGCTACAGAGCTGAAATCCAAGTATGTTAGTTGTGGTAATTCAGGGTGGTGGGGTGGGAAATAAAAACTATCTGTGGCAAAAATCTCCAACAAACGAACAAACAAACAAACCTCCTCCACTCTGCTCCAAACAAAAGCTAAAATGCTGCCTGAGGCAGGGATTAGGAATTTGAAGACATTTAAATAGAAATATTACCCGCTCCCTTTATAAGGTCAGCTGCGCTTCTCAAAGATCACAGAATGTGAACTTGGAGTTTTAAAAACTTGCAGAACTGCCCCTACTGGGCCTATACGAAAATAAAAAAACTCCGTCAACTACTCTGATTGGACAGCTTTATTTTTGACTAAAGCCCATGAAAGGTCATAAGGAACTTGTAGATGAGTTATGGCGTAAATAGAAATAATTCTACATATCCAAGGAGAACCCTGTTATCGAAACCACTAGTGTTCAGGCTTTGAACATTCCCTACAAAATTTTCAGAGTCAAAATCAACAGCTGTCTCCAGAGCCACAAGGATATAATAGATCTCCTTTTTGCTCCCTGTATCTCAGATCTGAACTCCTTTTTCTCTTTTTCAAGCACATTAAAGTTAAATTAAACAGAACTCCACACTGGGATAATCAGAAGCGTCATACAGAGAAGATTATGGAGGCTCACTCAGTACAATCCCCTCTGACTTCAGATGCTGCAGTGCATAATAGGAAGCCCTGTTACCTGGCCACCACTCCATGTTCCTCTGAAAACATGCGCCAGCCCAATTAGTGAGTTTTCTTTTTATTCCTTCTTCTTCCCCAGCATGTACTGGTGTTCCTCAGAATGATGTGCTCAATGTGGCTCCCATTACTCATGTATGTTTTGCCTTCTGTGTCTAGTGAGTTCAAATTGCTACAAACCATCCTCACAACTGGTCAGATTTATGCCCACCCAAACCTCATCTCCATCTGTTTCAGTGACTGCATTTAAGAGGGTCAAGTTGGATGTGAGCCGTTATCCCAGAGGTGGAAAACCAAGGCTTTACACACTAAATCTACGGTTATCTTTGTCCCAGTGCAGTGGACAAAAGGATACAAGCCAGAGAACAGTAAAAATTCTCCACTAGAGATACATAGGAGCCTATTCGGCAGGTGAACTGCACTTTTGACACCCGTCAGTAATATACATGGCCATCTAGTGAAATGGGCTTACATTTTTCTCGAAGGAGAAAGCATCTCAAACTCACTTCTGAAGTACAAGGATGAAATGAAAGAGTAAAACCTATAGCATAGTTTGTTGGCATATTAAAGAGATATGAGTGACATAAAGGACTGCCTCTCTTCTCAGAGACGGGTGCAAGAATGCACCTTTAACTGAACCATAAAGTTGCTGCAAAATTTGTTTTCCTCAGTCTAAACCATTGTAGAACAGTCTGCCCAGTTCTGGGGAAAAAAGAGGCAGAGAAGCAGCCATGGAAGGATACTGACAGGAGAGTACCCTCTACTGCATGCAGATGTGCCTCCCTTACTGCACGGAACAAGCCCTTAAGCACTCCTTGGTAATGAAATATGGATTTGTTGTTTCCCAGTCAGTGCAGAAAAGCATTATTGCCTCTAAATTTCAGGGAGAAGTTGTGGGGCTGTGGTAGGTAACGTGATTTGTTCAGGCTCATCAACTAACCATGGGCTGAACCTCAGAGAGGAGGGGGATGCTCCTTCCTTCCCAGGAAGGACACACATGCTTCTCCATCACAGCTGCCCCAGCCAACAAGTGTTCTCCAGGAAGAGAAAAGTGAGAGGCCAAAAGGCCACTGGACAAAGAAATCAATCCCTTTTCAGCTGTCACAGCTAGAGAACTATTTGGTTTCATGTTATTTTTTTCCATGCAAGTATGACTTGCATGCACTGGAACTCAATGGCAATTGGGTGAAGTCAATTAATTATCCAAGTAATACCTCAGTAACAATGTCTTAAAAATGAAAATGCATCCTGCTACTCCAGTGCAACTTCGGAAACCAGCCTGAACTGACTTGTTCCTCCCCAGCAGTGCTGCTAGAGGTGAATGCAAACACTGCAGAGCAAGGTACAATTACCTTTCTGTTCTTAGTGATGCAGGGAATATGAGAAGTTTGCAGTGTTTCCAAGGTCATGCCAGAAAATTAGGAGCAGTCTGTGCTGGGATGGGGTACATTGAGCAAGTCCCTCCTCAATGTGGCACATTACAGCATCTAACATTTGATAAAAGTGTATACACTTAATAGGGGGAATACAATCAGTATTCCCTGGATCAATTTTCCTTTCTACTGGACATTGCATATCATACATTGCTGTGAAATATTTCAAGGAAAATAAGCAGTGTAATTAAACATCATATTGCACGTGAAATATAATTTGCATTTCTCTTAAGATATGTGCTGCTATCAATTCAGTCACTGATTCGAATTTTCTGAAAACGGTAGATGTTTACCAAAACAGCAATTTCCTGTTATTTTCATTCAAGTACTTCAAAGCACTTTAACGTGGAAGGCAAAGATCCCTATCTCTAGTCAAGAAATCCCTGAGAAACCTAAAGATAGTAACTTCCCTATGATCACACTCTTCCAAGCTGAAGGAAATCTTGGACTGTAAGGAAGTGGCTTAGTTCGAAGGTTATGAACTAATTTTTTTTTCTTCCTTTTTTGGGATCCTGGCACAGCTTAGAAAGTCCCTCAAAGCCCTTGAAAGTCATGTCCAAAGCCAGTGTTACAGTAACCTAGAGACACTAGAGTGCAGCTTTTGAACTTTTTGCCAGAAGCAAATATCAGTTTTGAAATCTGGATTGTTACTAAGGGACTGTCTCCCACAGAACCATATGTTACACAGCACTTGCATTTCTGCTGATAACTTAAGGTTTCTGCCCCCTTTTTCTCCATGAAATGTTGAGCACTGCAGAGCAGAAGCACAGACGCTTGAAAGTCCCTTTCACATGCTCCAATTTCAGCCTGGCAGTTCTACATCAGGTCTGTGTAAAGAGGAGTCTGGCTTTGAGTCATAGTCTGAATATGATGAAACTCTCTGGAGGAAAGTTACTGCCTCTGACCCTGAAACCTAGCCTTCACCAAATTTGTGCCATGTGAAATACAAGCAACAAAAACCAGCATAGCATATTCTGAGTAATCATCAACCTTAATTTACCAGCTGTACTAATTTTCATTGTTGTCCTTCACAAGATACAATGTAAGCAGTCACCGCAATCTTATCCTGCCATTAGAGGTGCCAAATTTCTGTACTATGAGTAAAATTTTCAAAAAACCCACTTCTTTGGTTTTATTGTGAAACAGGTATAATAAATACCACCTCTGTAGCACAGTCCACTCCAATTGACATGATTATAGCAAAATCAAGTTCTTTATTCTCACTCCTGTGTTTAATGTTAGTGACATATTTGTCATACTTCTGATAATATTGAACAGAAAAAATCTATTAACATTTAAAATTGATTTTAAAAGACACTTCCAGGTTCAAACACCTCTGAAAATTTGAGGTAACAGGGAGATGCACTGGATTTAGGCATTCTTTCTTGTGCACAGCACTAAAGTTAATATTCCTCACCAGCAATGCCATGCAGCTCAAAACCTAAACAGAGATGCCATGCAGCTCATTTATACAATGGTTTTTTTTGTTAACATTTTCAGATGCATGGTGGAAAAGTACATTAAGTATGAGCAGTATATTTTCTTTATCATTGAGCAAATAGATGCCAACATATGGGTGTAAAGTCACTTAGACCTGTGTTCAAAGTGTTACATAGCTCTGTTATGCCATAATCCATCAGAGTTACCTTCCTCTGAAGCAGCATTTTCTACTTCAAGTTCCATAACGTTCTTGCACTAAAAGTCACTCACAGTTAGCATCGCAGCCAAAGAGGTACCTGCCTATTTCTTTGCTAGTGTGTTTCACGACAGGAAAGGCCACCTATTGTAGAAAAAGTGAATCCTGAAATATATACAGTGAGCTTATTTTTGTGTCTTATCTGATATGTTATCAGCGAACATCTCGGAAGAGGTTTCTTTCCCTCATCACTCATCTTGAAAATGAAACACAGCAAGAAGGACAGATGGTTGTGTGTGTGTATGTCTGCACTTTCGTTAGAGGAAAGTCTGTGGGGCTTAATGGATTGCAAAGGAGTGGAAAGGGAAAGGACATGGCTTGTCTCCTGGTCTTTGATTCGAGCCTTGTTCATCCAATGGATCAGTGGTCCCCAGCAAGCAGCCGCAGGCAGCACTGCCTGGCAGCACACGCTCTGCAGGCGCCGGCTCAGCGGGGCTGCTGAGCCACTTGCCTTTTTCTGGTCACTCACCCCATGGGCTGAACACCTACTGTCACTCATCCCCTTTCCTCTCATTTAAACAAGTGTTTTTGTTACAGATACAAGCATAATTATAAATAAATATTCTCACACAGGCACATTCACACAGGGAAGGAAACCAGCAGGACTCTACTCATGCTTGATGGAAGTCTGCTTACTTCAAAGCATTAGTGCCATAGACACACACAGGTAAAAGAGGCCTATCCATCTTTGGCAAGTTCTTTCAGGTGAACAGAAAAATACCACGGTCTAAAACAGAGATCCTCCGTAACTCTCTTGCAAGTTGTCATTGTCTCATCAGCCCCAGTGGCAAGGAGAAACAAAACAACATTTGGGATGATCTGGAGAATATACCTCCACAATCTGTTTGCACTTTGAGAGAGAATTACTAAACTAACCAGAAGCAGCTGCTTTTCAAAGCCACATACACTTTGGATTCAGTAAAGTTACAGAAATTATACAGGCAAAACACAACTTGTCCCAGAGACACTCTGAGTGCTTGATACAGCACTAGAGCCAGTGAGGAATAGGCTTGCAACCAAAAACCCTACGTCTTTCTTAGTCTTGGTCAACAGAAGATAAAGTTCAAGAGAAGGAGAAAACCTGTACTTAAGCAAAGACTAGAAGAAATGATGCCTCTTATTTAAAAGTTCCTTAGGTAAATTCCTTCCCTAATAAACAGGAAGGTTGGCACTCACAGCCAACAGCCACAGTAAGGGACTACAAAAGATACACAAACCATGAAGCATCAGACCCAGCAGCAGAGGAAGATTTAACTGGTCTAGGAATCAGTACAACAGATGGAGGGGAGGAGGCCACATCCCTGTTATTCCAGCTGTTCATGGTATCCCCAGCACAAGGCTGGCAGGAACAGCAGGTGCTCAAGAAGCAAACCTGCTGCAGTATCTACACTAGACTGCTGTAAAGATGTGCATCTACAGTGGTGCAGATCCACCTTAACTTACACTGCTTGGGTTTTGTTTCTGTTTTATTTTCCTTATTGGCATTCAGGCAATCAACTCAAAACCACAAAATGAGCTAATCTCATCACTGGCCTGTGGATAGGCTTCTCCTGATTAGTTTCTTTGAAGCACCAAGTGATTTTATCAGACTAACCTTGTTTTGTCCACACAGATAAGCGTGCTTGTTAGAAAAGACAAATCCTACAAGATGCCTGTTCTGACATTTCATTTTCCTGGATATTTTGAGTTGTGCTCACTCTATTTCCCTCAACCTTTGGCCTTTGCACTCCAGGAGCTCCTATAAATACAGCTTTACCCTTGGCACACAACATGCCCAGAGCTAGTAGCAGATCCTCTCTTTATCCTGAGTGTCCAGATAACATTGTAGGAGAAAATATGAAAGGTTTTACTCAACCTGAAATCAGAACATGCCATTTTCTCAAGAAAGAGTAACACACAGTATCATGAGAGACCTTTGTGACCATTTGCCGTATCCAAGCTCTCGGGGACTTTGTGGAGGTAACTCCCTCTCTACTTCCTGATCAGAACCAAACATGTCCTTAGGGTGCAGGTTTGGTGTCTAAAGGCAAGAAGGATGAAAGTCAGCCATATAAAATTTTCTGCACTTCAAATAAGTTAGTTTTTCATTGGACTGCTTTAATCTTAGCTTTTGCCAATGAACACAAGTTCCTATTATTTTTCTCTAAAATCTTCAAATCCATAATCCATAGACAACAGAAAGCACATAAAATTGACCCCAGATAAGAGATAGTTCTTATTGCTGGGCATAGGAAAATATTGAAAGATTTTGGATTCAAGGTGGCTCTTCATAGACAGTGACACCAACAACTTATTAGTTTGGTTTGTGCCTATTTAGATTCCAGAAACTAAATTCTCACATGGCAACCTTCGTGAATTACGATTTCTGTCTCTGGTTGGCAAGGAACTCCTATCTGATGGATAATAACAGGTTATTACTTCCTTGATCATCACTCAGCCGGATTAGAACCATACAATATATCCTTAGCAACACAACTACTTCAAGCACATCAAGCTTTTCTTCTGCTTATGGCAGGCTATAAAATTGTGAGTCATTATATCTTGATCTTTATCTAAAATCAATATATAATAACATTACATACATATAGCCCCCACAAAGTATTTTTAAAAAAATGCCCTTAAACCTTCCTGTAGATACTCCACTGCCCATACTTTTCCTCTCAGAGTAGACAAAACATCCTCTAACGAGTGATGGCTTCAAACTGAAAGAGGGTAGGTCAGCTATTAGGAAGAAAATCTTTACTGTGAGTGTGGTGAGACACTGGAACAGGTTTTCCAGAGATGCTGTGGATTCCCCATCCCTGGAATTGTTCAAGGCCAGGCTGGATGGGCTTTGAGCAGCCTGGTCTAGTGAAAGGTGTCCCTGCCTGTGGCAGGGAGGTTGAAACCAGACAGTCTTTAAAGTTTCTTCCACCTCAGTTGATTCTATGATTCTATAAGGTGTTTAGTCATGTTTCTTTATACTATGCTCTTCCAATTAAGCATTAAGAACATAATTTTTAAAAAGAAATCCAAATTTCCTCTCTGCATTCTACAGCATCAGACTGATGAAGGCTCAGGGGATTAAGAAAGGTACAGCACTTAATGGCTCACATATAAAGCCTGAAGGCTGAGGTAGAAATCAGAGAGGCTCTTTTCATCTCTAATATTAAACATACAAGTCTTGTGTCCTTCACTTCCTCCAATAAAATATGCTGCTGGATTTTACTTGTGAACTGTCTCTGCTTTGCAGAGGTGAGAAGGCAAAGAGAAGTAGAAGCTCAATGGACCCTCTTTTCTTCTGTTCAGGAACAGGCAGTATTCCTGTCACTGTGCAGCTACTGCAAATAAGCCACTCAAAAATTCATACAGAGAATCACAGTTGCTGAGGGAAGAATGGCTCAGGTGAGAGGTCATAGGATACAGCTACTATTTTCTCCCTCTCTAAAAATCTATTTGAAGGTCTGTAAACAATTTTTTAAAAAGTCAAAATGCTTTGGTGTCTTCAAGAGGACCACTTGCCATATTTGAGAATAAAATAATTTAAAACAAACAAACAAACAAATCAAGTGAAAGTGCAAAGGGTGAAAGGAAAAGGTTAAAATATCTTCTTAATCAAATGGTAGTACATTATGCCTGCCAGCCAAGTTGTTTTGTTCTTTTTTTTGTTTTTAACTTTTATTTTTGAAAACAGTGCACAGTTTTACTCAATCATGTATCAACACTGAAAATCACAAGAGTCTCCCTTAGTTATTTTGTGAGAAAATAAATTAGAGGAATAATATGTCATGTTGTAGAATAGGTTCACAGATGAAATCTATTTGGGTCCTTACAGATCTTTGAGTCATACAATACATTGGATGAACCACAGCTTATGATCTGAGAGGAGCTGCTTACTACTGGTTACATATTGCAGAAGTAGATCAGTTGCGGGCGGACTTATTTTCTGTTTTGTTTTGGGTTTTTTTTCCTAACTATTAGGAAAGCATACAAACTGACCTTTAAAGTAATTTTTTTCCTCTAAAACTCCAGAAGTAATTTTAGTTTAAAAATTGAGAAAAAAAGAAAGGAAAACAAATTTTAAAATCTCAAAGATTTTGAAAGGGGACTGTAGTCCTTCAGCCAGCTCTATTATGCACTAGACAAAGGCATCTGCCATACCTATATTGATTTGCCTTACCTATACAGATTTTGCAACTAGAAAAGTATAAAAACATGTTTCAAGCAGATAAACTCTATGTAGAAAAAGGATTAAATAATAGCACAATATCTAGTATTCTGACTACACCTATGCTTTGAATTCAAAATCGCCAATAAAAATTTACAAGTTAAAAAATGCTAAGAAACTAATTAAGAACTTAAATACAATGAAATCTCTACTGTAGTGGATATTGAGGCACTGCTAGAGATCCCACCACTTAGTGATGTTACTTTATTAGTAGTGCAATATTCCACACAAAGGACCCTTGGGTCCCTCATTCTCCTTTCCCTTCCTTTATTTTTTTCCTCCTTACTGCAAAGATACGATACACAAGCAGGCAGTCATCCAAATGGCAGTGGCTATAAAAAGGAAGTATGCACATATATATAATTGTTAATTAGTTCCATAACTAGAACCCACCTGTGTGTTTGCATAGCTACCTGGGGCATCATGAGACCCCTAAAGCTATGCAGGAGGAAGGAGGTGTTTCAGGGGGATTTCTCTGCTGGGGAATTCTCCAACTGGTTTATGTTGTCACACATTGTGTAGTTGTGTACAGCCAGGGATCTGCTTCTGAGGAAGCAGAGGCACTGCACTGGGGAGGCAGAGGAGCAGATCAAAAGCAGAACGGGAAGGCAGAGGAGCAGATCAAAAGCAGAACGGAGTCACCCACAGATTCAAAGTTCAGAGGAAACCAGCGTAAAAACAATCCAGTCTGTGATTTAGGTGCCTTTCCAAAATGTTTTTTTCCTTAGAAATTGAGTATTCCATAAAACTCTGCCTGCTGTTCATTAAGTCAGATGCTGATGAAGAAAGGATCAGTCCCTACAGCAAAGAGCTTTGCTCCTGCTGGGCGTCTCATGCAGCCTGAGGATAGGATGTTGACATTCTCGAGGTGCAACAGCACATGTCCAGGGGGCAGAGTAATCCTAAATCCAGACCTTACAAAGTGTCAGGAGAAGAATCTTTTCTATATGCTAGAAATTTTATCAGTCAGAAGAAAGGAGAGTCCCATAGGTAGTTTGTTCTTTGACTTTTTAAGAACTGTTTACAATATCATAAAACTTATGCATTATCAGCAACATACATTTACATTTTTACATTGCATTTTACATAGATATTGGTAAGGTCCCCTCTGAGTCACCTCTTCTGGAGGCTGAACAGGCCCAGCTCCCTCAGCCTGTCCTCATAAGAAAAGTGCTCCAGTCCCTTAATTATTTTTGTCACCCTCCATTGGACCTGTTCCAAGAGCTCCAGGTCTCTCTTGTCCTGAAGAGCCCAGACTGGACACAGCACTCCAAATGTGCCTCACCAGGGCTGAGTAGAGAGGCAGGATCACATCTATACAATAAACAGAATAGAAAAGTCTAGTGCAAATTATAGGTCACAAGTCCAAATTTTTGGTATAAAAGTTTTCAGATAAATGAATCTCAGAGTTCCTGTATAGCCATAGTGCCAATGCCAGCTGTTGAGTTTTCACAGAACACATAAGCCAGGAAACACGTGGGGTTCATGCAATGGACCTGCTGTTTTCATGAGGCTGCAATTTCTTTTTCCTTGCAGATCGTTCTATCTTTCTGCAGACAATCAGGGACTGGCCACTGGACTACCTGGTTTTTAATATTTCTTTTTTAAACCAAGTCCATGCTGAATAACCAGAAAGTAATCAGGTGCACTGTAAACTCAGTACACTTAACCTTGGAAAAAATTGTAGTCTACAGCCACCCAACCTTGCTATACTCATCAGGCTCAGATTACAGTTTTGCAAAGTAATTCTACTGTAAATACTTAAGTAATGCCTGCAAGTATCAAGAGTAAGACTGCTGATGTATTGCAGTAACAGACTGCTTGCTGTCTCTGTCAGCCAGTCAATCTCGATTACTATCCATTAAAAAGTTTCCATGGAAATAAAACGTAATGACTCCAGTACTGCATGAGAAATTTTTAATTATTTCCAATACTTAGTCATCTTTAGCAATGCTCCGGTTACGTTTGAATACGTGAATCTATTGCATTTGTGGAAGTCAAGCAAGACTCTTGGGATCCAATCTTGCAGAAAGCTAGGCAGGGTGAAGAACTTTTTACTCATAAGTTTTTAAAAATCTTATCTGGAAAAATAAGACTGTGCTGGTGGCACTTTCAACTTAGGTTTATCAACCTGATATACCCCAGGCACGCGGGATCAAATAAGACTTACAGAAGACTGATGTCAGAATGATCAATAATACTAAGGTGACACTAATGAGAGTATCTTTGCAAGTATGCAGTTGGTCTTTTATGCCCATGGGTGCCCAAAAATAAAGAGGCAGTAATTAATCTCTATATTAACTAGCAATTGTTTACAACACACAGAGAAGCAAAGGGGCATCTTGTCAGCAGGAAGTCATTTGCTGAGAATAATGGACTGCGACACTGGAGATCTGGCCAGGATTGCTTGGCTACTGCACCCAGACCACACAGGGAGGCCTTTCAAAGTTTTGATCTCATTGGAGCACAATTTTTGTCTCCAGTGTTGTGATGAAAAGCCTTTTTTGGCTGTACTGGCTGTGAAGCTTGATTTGAAGTCTGACACAGATCTGAAATCACACAAAGGAAGCAGGGCCAACCTTTCAACTCCTGCGGTCACTGGGAGAGAATCAAATACCCTGGTCTTGCACCAAAAGAGAGCTGTTAAGTTGCAGGTTGAAAGCTTTAGGTTGAAGGTTTTAAACTCGTGTTCTGACTAATATGCTCCTGTCTTGCCAGAAAAGACACTGTTGAATTTTTAGTGTCTGTGTATGCTCCAAGAATAAAAAGCACATCAGTTTGTTTTAGAAATGTGAAATTGATTTCAGAAGACTAGGCGGGAAAAGTGTTTCTCCCTTCATGCAGGCAAGACACGTTAAAATCTGTTCTCTGCACAACGACAACTCTGTATTATGCATTAACAACTCCAGATTATTAGCAGAAAATTCTAAACCCATATTCAA
Organism: Ifrita kowaldi; assembly: GCA_013398055.1. Taxonomy (NCBI): domain Eukaryota; kingdom Metazoa; phylum Chordata; class Aves; order Passeriformes; family Cinclosomatidae; genus Ifrita; species Ifrita kowaldi. The sequence goes on from VZRS01009365.1 coordinate 30,069, forward strand.
TTTCTAAGCATGTGACCAGATTTTAAAGATTTTTAGCAATTTTATTAATATATCTTACTTTTAAAAGACTGCGCTGAACTTCGAGGTGGTAGTAACTTGCACATCAAAAGTAGTTTTCACATTCAAATAATGCATACATGGTTTTCTGATTTTAAATATTTGTTTTTCCAATAGTACAATTCATCACTAAAACTTTACTGAAGTGAATTCTAAGGTGACTTCTTGTCAGCCAGTAAAAAGTCTGTACTACATTCATTTGATATTTTTGAACAGAGGTCTGTGGACAGAAAAAAGAAACTAAATAGTTTTTTTTTCCCTTCTCCACACATTTTCTGTCAGGTTGTATATGCTTTTGAGCAGTAATTTAGAAAATTACTCCACACAGGCTCAGCCAAGAACCCAGTCAACATATATGAAAGATGTAGGACAGACATCCTTTTACAAAATATGGTTTTCATAGATCTGCAAAGAAGAGTGGGAAGAAGTATATCACCAGCCCTAAAGATAGAATAGCTGTACTATGAAAGGACTTATTTGACTTTCAGGAAACTTTATAAAGACCTTAAATTAGCCCCTTCTCTGTAAATCACAAATCCTGAAAACCTCTCAGGAAGAATGTAAGAACCCAAGAGCCTACTGGCTTAACAGCTTCACCATCTTTCCCTTCCTATTGCAAAGTTCTCCCTTTCCCTGTACCCTGTCAGTCATGGCTTTGTGCTACACACGAATCAGACACTCAAGGACAATTGAATTCCACATATTTAGGCATAAGTAATCGGATACTATGTACAGAGTGCAAGCACCAGGATTTTTTCTTTGAAGGAAGGTGCCCAAACACCCAAGTCCATCACCCAGCTCACATATTCAGCCCCTGACCCCCTGAGATATGTCAAATCTCATTTACAGATAATCTCAGTTGTATTTACATATCTGAGTATCACTTCATTTACCTCTCAAGTATCTTCTCACTGGAACTGCATTAGCAGGTCTCAGATCATAGCCCAACCTCCTACTACCAACCTGGTGTTGGGTCTCTTCAACTGCAACCAAAGCCACTTTGCTTTACTTAAGCTGCACATTTGGCCTGGGCTTTAAAGACTCCTCAACCTGCAGCAGTCCAGCAGCACTGAACAGTGACTTGGTTTGTCTGGAACTGGGATAGTTTCTTAAAAATTGCGTAATCTTGAGTGACATTGAACTCTCACAACAGTCAGTGCTACAACAGTGAACAATATAAAAGCATTATGGAAAAATGTTGTGGGCAATGCTTCTTAAGTTCAAACATTCCTTTGAAATGTTTGTCAATATTTAGGGTATCAAGATCACCAACCATGCAAAATTTGAACCATATGTATTTCTATGCTGCCTTTGGCAAGGACCAATTTAAGATGAAGATAACATTAAATACATCAGGAGTGTGTGTGTGACCATGGCAATACAAACAGGAGTAAAGAACTACTGTGAAATTTTCAAAATATTGGACTAATCAGAAATGTCTGCCTCATTTCCACCCAGCATTCCTCCTGATGTCTCCTGCATCATACAACAACCACAACTCAGAAGTGTGTATGGAGAGGCTGTCATTTGGGTCAGTGAAGCACTCACAGGACAAAGACAGCGATTTTACCTGTCAAAAACATGCTTGTTTTATCAGAAGTGGCTGGGCACCAAAGAAGACCTCACTGGCTCATTTGGAGATTGCAAGGCAAATGCCAAACACCATGAGGCAAATAGCAGTCACAGAATGGGAGACAAACTCAGCACCTGTTGGGATGAGAGGGATGGAGAACAGCGTGTCAGGTCACCTCTACCACCGGTAGCAGCACCATAAGGAACACACTGCTATCTGTAACCTCCATGGTCTAATGGATGCCAAGAAATAAAACAGAAAAACCAGCTTGAAACATAAGTATAGACAAAATTACATATCAGATCCTAAAACGTGATACATTTTGGGTAACAGAAAAGTGATGACTTTGACAACAGCATGCTGTAGTTTTGTAAAGAAACGGAAAGCAGGTTCTTGGGTAGGATGCAGAACAGACAGGACAGATGGGACAGTGAGGTATTTGGATACCTATTCCTGTCCTTCACACATGAAGTGTTTGAAGCGGTGTATGATAATGAAAGCAGCCTTCATCAACAGAGTCCACGAATTGTCCTGAAGAGTAAGGTTATGCACTCTCTGAGCAGCCTCCCTAATTGAGAAACCACTTCTGAAAACCTGAGCCCATGTGCACATTTTGTGAGTTAGATTGTACATGTTCACCCTGAAATGATGTCTGGGGCACCACTTCAGACACTGATTTTTTCCATTTGAAAAAGAAAGAGCTCACATCAGAGATGACTACCCCAGCTACACCCTTCTCCTCAGATTTAGAGTCCATTGGCACTAATTATTAATTATTCTTACTCTGCCTTCCTCTTCATCACACTAATACATGCCACCTTATTGCCAGAAAACATGAACGTAGAAATGTCTAAAGAAGCACTAAAATTGCAGCTTTAAAACATATGCAGTGTTGATTGATATTAAGAGGGTTCCTGGCATACTGAAGAGCTACTTGTAGACTTTGGGCACTTCAAATCATAAATGAGCAGGAAAGTTACATAAAACCGGTTAATATTAGATTAACTGGTAGTAAGAGTAGGAAACTTTATCTAGAATAGCTTTGAAACTCACTTTAATTAAAAATTTTAATTATTACAAAGGAAAGGAATATTTGGAAAATACTTGGGAAATTCTGGTTGTTGCCAAAAAAAGGCCTAAAGGAAGGATCAAGTGATCAGCTACATGTAGCTGTATTTAAAAGTGGGTCATTATGCATTTTCTAAATTAAAAATGAAAAGTAACATTTTAACAGACTGTTACATATCTTCTAGCTGAAGCTCCTACACTTTCTTTGAGTTACATATGGTATTTCATACCTCCTATTCTGTAAAAAAAAATAGCGAGTTTCCACAAATGGCTAAACATGTAAAGTCGTTATTTACAGCTTGTGATGAGGTGAGAAGAAGTGACAGAATTTAGACTTTGACAATTTTGAAAGCAGGTAGCGTGAATAAAAAAAAAAGCCCAGAATCTTCAGCTTTTCCCTCAGAGAAATGCAAAGAGCCTGTAGCTGATATGAGATGGGATATTAACTTAGCATCTCATATGTAAACTAAGAATGGCAGCTCCAGGTTACCTATAGGGTGTGAAGATTTAATTAGTGGATGTTTGCACTCTTTGCTGAAGATGTAAGACACCATATAAGTGCTAAGCATTACCACAAAGAGGAATTTTCAGACCTCAGTGAGTTCAGTTTACACAGTATAAATGACTTCATATTTCTGCTAGATAATTCTCCAGTACTTTTGCCAGTGCTTGCCATCATCTAACTGCAAAACATCATCTAACTGCAAAAAGTGAAACCTTGCCTATCTTAAAGTCAAGATGATGAAATTTTGCAAACTATCCATAATAATGTACTGCAAGGCAGAACAGCGCAAGAAAATATTAACCATGATGAAGGCCCCGAGTGTGTTACATTCTCTTAAACCTGATTCATTCTTGTTTAAGACTTTATAGACATCAGGAAAAACAAAAAAGGAAGAGAAGAACTAAAATTTATGTTAATTTATGTCTTTCTAAAAATCAAATAAAGGAAGTGCTGGGAAAACCTAATTCCGATGTGTTCAGCCCTAGCCCCATTAAAGTCAACATGAAAACTCTACTGACAGCAGAGCAAAAGGGTCTCAGCCAATGCAGTATATTTTTTTAGTACAATTTTATTGAAGAAAAGCAAATTATGCTAGATAACTACTCATAGGTGACTTGGAAAACAGCACAAACACTGGGGTGACAAAGGCAGCTGCCGATACTCGCTTGCCCAAGGTAGTAAAAAGGGAAAGCAGATTTGTAAAGGTGCAGAGAGACCTCTAGCACTGACTGGAGATGGAAGGACTGGAGACATTAAATTTAGATAAAGGTAGTACCATATATTAGAGAAAACAACTTCAATTCCATCCATAGAAAAATGGGCTTGGCCCTGACAGTTCACTGTCTAGGAAAGAGATGTTGCCATTACATAGCTCTGGGAAATACCACTGGGGGAAAAGATTCTGGTATGTTTTAACTTACTTCTTTTCAAATAGAAGCTCCAATGTTTCTGCTGTGAACAATCATTACCTACGAGAAAAGCCTTGGTTTAGGAATGAACAGAAGTCCATAAATATCCACATATAACTTGCTGCTTCACATACTGCTTGCTTTTATTTGGACCAGTTATCTAAAAGAGTTAATGAAGAATTGGTCTGAATACACCTTGAGCTGGAGGGTGACTGCATTATTTTCACACAGACCTTTGTTCAGTTTGCTTTTCCCTGCTGACAGGATGTCCCATTTTCAGGAAAGCAATCTGCTTTTCAGCTGCTGCTCTCCTTGGAGAAGGTATGGCATGGCAGCTAGGAGGTAACATCCTCGTGTGTCTCCAGCTGTCCACGGGAATTGCCAGCGTATGGTGGGGCACAAAATGGAGAGGGAGGATCGTGGCTGAATTTCTGGCTTCCTTCTGTCTAATTGTGTTTTAATGATCTGACTACTGGTTATGTTGCCCATCAACTGCCCTCCGCAGCAAAACAGGCCCCATGAATCAGGCACATTATCTCAGCAGGGCAGGGCTGTTTACAGAACTGAAATACGTAATTTAATAATACTTCAGGCCAGATTCTCAGCTGATGTGAACATGCACAGTCTCACTGAAGTCACTGGATCTATTCTGACCAGCTTTAGGCGAGGAGCTGGCTATCTGTTCATAGGGATTGCAGAAAAGAGCCTTTATTTATACACTATGCAAGGGCAGGAAAATCCCACACTCCCACTGGGTTGTCTCACTGCACGCCAGTTTCTCAGAGCTCTGAGCTAATTTGAGGAAACACAATTAGAGAGAGTGTCAGAGCTGCTAAAAGGTCTGTAATTCATCACCTGCAAAACAAGGGTAGTCAACACTGAAAAATGCATGAGCTCCTCTGAGTTTTTTGAGCCACTGGAACAGCGGATCACAGCAGCATGTATCCCAGTTCTCTTCCCTTCCTCCCAGGTTAGCGAAACCAGGCTGTGAGTAGAACTCTTTTCTCTGCTGAGACTCTGCCTCCTTTCTGTGTTCTTTGTACAACAGCATACTTTTTCCAGCAATCTTACTGACAGCTATTTAGAGCATTTTAACATCAAGGTCAGTACCATGGAAGGTGACACATGGGTGTTTAAAATCCTTCTGCAGGGGACACACATTGGACTAGGATCTCCATCTCCCTGATTTGGCAATCCCTAATTCCAGTCTCAGTTCAGAAGCCTAAGTCAATCAAACCAGCAGGCACACTTGGGCTCTTCCTACTTGAATGAGCTCCACAGGAACTAAGGCAAAGCCTGGTGTCTGAACACCAGCTTGTTTGCACACACCCTTGATGCTGCAAGTCAGAGTCTGGTCAGAATTGCTGAGACAATGCTGAGAAGCAAATTCAGGCACCTGAGGAACTTCAAAGTGCAAAAACAAGTCCCTCCTCAGATGTCCAAATGTTCCAGATACCAAGTAAAGAGACCTCAGGATAGTCATTAAGACATAGGTCTCAAAATCCATTTTTGTGATTTTTTAAAAACTGAAATCATCAGTAGTTTAGGCCTGAATCATTACATATGTTTAGATGCCCAGCTCTGGAAAATTTTCTCAGCCTAGATTTGATCTACACATTGTGTTATATTCCACTAAAGACTTCCACGCGCTTTTAACCTGTTGTTTTTTGGTTTTTTTGCTAAGCTATCAGTGTGGCAGAAAGACTACATGAAAATAGTTTCTGAGCAAGTACTTCAAAATGAGATAATGACACATCAGCTGCAATTGTTATAAGAGAGAGACTTTGTGGAGAAGTTATTAAATGAGAAGAAGCACACCTGTGACATAATAGGATTTTGTGGGTTTGTTTTGTTTGTTTTTAACAATATTGGTCTTTCATTCTTGAAAACAAGAAGGTTATGCTGTCATCATTTCAGGTGTGTATTCAAAGCAGGGATTACATTTTTAAGCATAACAATGAGTGGAAATCATTGAGGAGAAAGTGGGTTGCAGGAAATACTATGTGCTCTAATGCCATCTACTTGGACTTACTGAAGTACACAGCAGGCTGTACTGTCAATTAATGGGATCAATGGGATGGTGTGTGCTGGGGCATGCCACATCTGGCAGATGTTCTGAGGACAATCTGATTCTTCCTCAGCATTGCATACGGCTCCACACATCTGTTTGTGGAAGCTCAAGGCTCAGTTCATGAAATTATTAAGTGCAAAAATATCTTCTCACACGTGGCATGAACAAAACATGGTGAGAGAAAGCTTAGGCAATAATCCATGAGAAGGGAGCTGAAAGCAGAAAACCTCCCAAATCAACGACAGTCTGCCTGCCCCTATCCAAGTTCCCCCAAGTCCTGGTGATGCAGAGGCAAGAATTTGAAGAGAAGATAAGGAGATTCCATATTCCTTGATGACCACAGAAACCACGACTTTCTCAGATTGGATATACGTGATAGTTGACGTGGTGATGAGAAAACTTTATCTTGCTTTAAGAAATGTGATTTGTATAGCTGGTGAATGTGAGGTGGCAATTACAAATACTGAGGGATTTTTTTCTTCTGGGGTAAGTTTTGAAGAGCTTTTCAGAGAAACCTCTCACCGCTACATTAATATTTTCATCTTTAGATTCAACTGACTCTGCTTGAGGTAATAGATGTGAGAGTCACTAGAAACACCACCTGGATCAATGTGGTAGGAAAGTTGAACCTGGTAGCCAATGTCAGGTGTTAGATGAAACAATGTGTACTCAGAAATATTTTTAGTACCTCTTTCAAACCACAGCATAGCTGATGTTTGAAGTAAAGCTAATGGCACCTTTCTGACATAAGGAAGTATCTATGTTGAAGAGGCTGCATCTATTTTCGTCAACACTAATAGCAAAACATGGAGTTTTACAGGTTGTAAAGATGGTTTTGATTTAACACAGATTTTTCTCTAGTGCTGAGAAAGGTGTTAAAACAGACTTAAGCACTCTCATTTTTAAAGTAGCTATTTTGTGCTAAGCAGTCCCATTTAAATGAAAGTCATAAATTGTGCATGTGCTCCTGCTGGCTATTAGCTTCTAGTTAGTAGATTCTGAATTACCTTCCCAGAGTGAAATGCTTATGTGAGTCACAGTTCATAATACTGCTTATTCAGCTACACCTCTGTAATTCGAGCTAATTGAGTTAAGTAATAGTGTCACAGGACTTTCGTGCAGACAGTTTCTGCTCTGGCTGTAGTTCCTTGTTGTCAATTATCAACTCACACTAATCACTATTACTGTCAAAACTGACATCAGTGTATGGCAGTATTTATCTTACACCAAAAGGTTCATTTACATGTGGTATCTATTCTCTGCGTTCACACCTTATTCCCATTATTTGAAGTGTTCCCACCTACCCTCCCCCATTCTATCCTTTCCTCTTTCTGTTATTAGCCATAGCCCTCTTTTACGATTATTTTTTAATTTATAGTATTAATCCCATTATTTTCAGCACTGCTCAACAAATGTGGGTTCCCTAGCAGTCCGCTTTCCTCTTCTCCCCCTAATCAATCATTACCGTAATGGGCTCCTTGTTACTCTGACTGCCTGCTCTAAACATTTTTCCAGTGAAGGTGCTGGAGAGTCTCAAAAGCCCCTCAGCAGAGGAGAACCGATCTGCTGAACTCCAAAGGATCAGCATCATTGGGAATGAGAGAAAGCAATGGCTGATCGTGGCTTTACCTTGCACTACTCTGCTGAAGCTTTCAAATTTACTTGCAGCTGCTGCTGCTGATACAGTATTGGAGGAGATTTTACAGCAGCAGTATATTGAGGCTATAAATAAGATCAAACAGTATTCCTGTTAATGATGAGGCTTAATAAGGAAGAAGACCTAAAAAAATCTTTCAAACCCCTATAGCGTTTCTACAGTTTATCCATTCTCTTACTTCCTACAGCTCTATTCAATATTTCATTTCTCTTATGGTTCTTTGTTATGACTTTGATACACTCAGATATCTGGCTTTCTTCTAGGGCGTATTTTATATTAGACTTAGATTACTTCTTCTCATGCTATATGGACAATATTTGTTTTCCCATACCTTCCCTGTTCTTTATTCTTTCCTCATCTCTTTTTCTCTGCTTCTGCCTTGCTGCACATCTCTCCAAAGTTGTATGACGCTGCCTTCTAGTGACTGCTTTATCTGTTCACCTTCCTTTTCATTTCTATTCCCAATCTTCATTCTACTCCTTGCTCACTTTGGATTCTTCCTATATGAGGTCTTTCTGTATTTCATTTCTATTACTTATTTCAGAATACAGTCCCTAAACACAAGTGTAACAACCATAACTTAAACTACCCCATCATCACGATTTCATATTGGGCGAGAATTTGTCTGGCTGAATCTAGAGAATACTGTTAGTCAGCCCTGTTGTGCAAAAATACAATCTGAAAAAAAATTAAGGATTACATAAAGATGAAGATGGTCGGGTGTGTCCCCCGGACCATCATTTTCTTCCATCAGAGATACAAGGCACGGTATTGCAGCTCTCTCCTGAACATCTCATTTTCATTTTGCTGAAGGCCATGCCCTAAACCACAACAGTTCATGTTTTTAAATCTGGCTTGCAGCAGATTTAAAAACTCCAGCACACCTGCACAGAAGACAGTATCATTCCCTCCAGTCTTCCCAGTGGGCTTGGGAGGTACTAGTCGCAGCTGAACCATCTGCAGTGCACCAGGAGGGTCTGCTGCTGACAGGATTTTACTGTATGTGCAGAAATTTCGAGGTCTGACCTTTGCACTGGCACCTGGCTGAACTCATCCTCCTCAGAGCCTCTGCCTGCAGGGCAGCACCCGAGAGCTTTTTCTCCTCCCTGCAGCAGCTGGGTAGCCACACAAGAAGCTATGGCAGTCACAAAGCACTGCAATCCTCCTTCCTGCCTGGGATTTTCAGAAACAGGTACAGCTGAGGTACACACAAAGTATTTCACAGTGTGATCTGAAGTTGGAAAGATAAGCCTGCAGTCAGTCATGTCCTGCCTGTACTGAAAACAGCTGCCTGGAACACTCACTGGCCTCCCAGCAGTATCTCTAATTTACCTCTGGACCTCAATAATTCAACAGCACCCCAAGCCTATGCTGCTCCAACAGAGAACCCCCTTGGCCTTACACAGCTTCTGCCAGGCAGCCTGACAGCACAAGTCTGAACTTTTCCCTACTATAAAGAAAATGCTGCCTATTCAAGCACTGCATCAAGCACTTGGCTGTGTGGGCTCCTCCTTAGTGGAACTCCTCCCGAGTTCTTCACAGGGAATTGCTAAAAATAGCATTTTTGTTTCTTGCCCACTGCTTGGTCTTTGGAATTCTATTGTAGTTTTGCAAGAAGTCAGTTTGTAAGAAACACCACTGAGAGACCCTGCATGAGTTCTCTCTGAGTATTGTGATTTAGAAGGCCTAGACAGAGCTGAAGGACCCAGTGATAAACCATACAGTCCTGGAGACCAGACAGGGTCACCTCTGGACTTTCCCACTAATCAGCACTGGAAGGGGCAAACAACTTACCTTTGATATGCAAGAGTTTTGTGCCAGTTTTCCCCTAAGAAAGTACTGACATTAAACATACCAATAATTTTTTCTTCCAAAGTGACCCTTAGGTATCCAGCATAGCTGAGTGAAAAGGAGGGGAAATAAAATGCAACACAGATTGAACAAAGGCTCTGGAGATTTAGTGTGCAGATTCCAGTGTGAAGTGTCCTTTAGCAGCAAACCTGGCTTAAAATATCCTCGGTTTTATCACCTTTGCATCTTGGTCCTGCATCTATATCTCACCTAGATTTCCTCCTCCTCATAGAATTAATGCAGCTTTTAGGGGCATGCACTGAAATAATCCCTGTTGCAAAACCGCTTAGGATGGGGAGAGAGGTGGGGTGGGAAAGGCAACAAAAAAACTGATGCAAAAATTTAATTCAGTGACTCTGTTCATCTAGTACCCTTTTTTTGGGGGGAGTAATGACTTGCAATTATTTTAGAAAATGCTTAGTTATTACCGAGGGATTCTGTAGGATAAAGATTGTTGTTAAGAGCATTCTGTGCAGACAGGCTTTAAAAACGACTTGAGAGTAGCACAACTCCTGGAAATTGGTATTAGTTTCCCCACCTGCACACAGTAGAAAAGAACAAATTAGGAAAGTCATTAAACTCCAGAGTGGGAGGCGGTGTCAGGTTTAAGTTTTGCACCTCAGAACATCACATTTTTCTTCACCCAGGGGGAAAGAGTTTTTATTTCCCATGGAAAATGGCCACCCTTCGCATCCAGGCACATGTGGCCAACAGTGGGACGCTGCCTCCTAAAATGGTGAACGTCGCAGGATTTCTCCCAGACCAAAGCTGCCAGCAACCAGCACTCTGGCTGCCCTTGGAGCCCCAGATGCCACCTCTCACCTGACCCCGAGACACTGGGGGAATGCACTTTTTTTCCCATGGAAAATGGCCACCGTTCATGTCCAGGCGCGTGTGGCCAAAAGTGGCACACTGACTGCAACCTTGCATTTTTTCCAATGTATTTGGAAGTCCTGGAATTTCTTTCACTCCCTCACTCACCTTCTCATAAATAGCTTTGGAGGCACACTGTGCCTTCCTGCCTGTTTTCCTTCTCCATAATGGGACACAGAGACACTACTGAAACTCAGAAGTTCCTTCTCTGAAGAAAATAGCTTGTAGAAGTTTTAAACATGTATGAAATGTTTACCAAGCACCAAATCATTATCTCTGCAACAAGAGTTCTAAAGGGCAAGACTTTTTTTCAATATGTTGCAAAACAGTTTCATATATATTTAATAGATTTTTGCAATTTGACCAAGTGTCAGATTAATAGGACCTAGGAAACAAAAATGTTATAGCTGTAGAATTTATGTGGGGTTTTAGCCATTTTGATTGTAGAAGATTATGCAATGTAAAACACTTTTTTTTCCTTTAATTACTCTTTCCTTCATTACACCTTTACCACAACTTTATATGGCATTAGGAGGATGCTTTATTATTTCATCTGTTTCCTGGCACATACTGAACCTTGACTGACTCAAAAGGTCGCTCTTGTAAAAGTGGGGAGGAGAAAAGGGCCTGCTGGAGGTTTTATAAAGAGGCAGGCTCACAGGCTAGACACAGGACAAATAGCACCTGACTGCTAGGATTTAGGCTACAGCTGCCTGGAGAGAGGCCACATCAAGGGAAGAAGCGAGACGAGGCGCAAACGCGAAACCTGAGTGAGGCAGTGAGTGACAAATGGCAGCGTCAGCCTCGCCCCACGGAACAGGAACAAATATGGCCACAAGACTTCCCAGGGACTCGAGGCAGCCACGGCCATGCCTGTGCCTGATGGAAGGGGAGTCTTTGCTTATCAAGACTGCTATCTATTTTGTTTTTCCAGGGTGACCTCCACAACACTGACGGTTCCATCCTAGGCTTGAAACCAGAGTTTTGATACAAAGACATGTGTAGTTAAATGACATACCATAAAAGAAGGTAATTTATAAGTCTATAATACAAGAGAGGATTATGGATCACTATACTTCACCAGGAAATTCATGGATATACCTCTCTGACATATCAATTTGGAGCCCATGCCTCCGGATGACTTTTCCCCTCCCTGTTTTTCCTCCAAGCATGGATGTCCTTTAGAGGAAGCTGTAATAAAACTAATTTCTACCATCACCAAGGGCATTGCAGATGAAAAATGAGAATACAAGTTGAAATGAACATAAATATTAGATGCTAAAATATATCACTGTTCAGAATGCAGTAGAGACTGAGAACAGTGCAGTCCTGCATATATCCTGTAGCTTGTGACAAAGTCACTTCTGTTTCTTTCAGGAAGATAAATAGGTCATAGAGTTCAACTACATAATCAGTTAACATGTACAGGGTATAGGAGAGAGTAGCATTTTCTCTTCCTATATCAATCTTTATGGAAACAAAAAAAACGTAAGAACTTCTAAACAATGAAATGCCAAATGAGCCACATTGAACTCCATAATCAGAGTTTAGAAACAAAATCAGCAAAATTCTGTTACCAAAAAAAGGGAAAGAAAATTAAAGATGAAATTTAAGAGCTTGATTTTCATAATGATTCAATACCCATAGCATGAAGTGAAGCCTTGTCAAGTTGTTATTTATTACCTGTGAGACTGGAGAGTCTTACAATTGCGCTCAAAGTGAAATCACGTCTATCAGGATTTCGTTGTCTTGGATCTAAAAATAAGGCCCATTCTTCATATTAATTTCAATTAACGTTTAAGTCTGGCTATGGCACATGTACGGTATTGGGTTCCAAAAAGTCAATTAAAAAAATATTGACCTGTGATACATATTTTTTGCCAAGGAAAATGGATATAAGTTATCTGAAAGCTTTTAGTCTATCTTACTGAACTACCTGTTACAAGTATTCTTCTATGTCTTCTCATAACATGATTTGGAAAAAACAATTAAGAGCTTAAAAAGAACATCTAAACTTACTATTTGACGCACAAATGGATCATATTAATTTCTTATTATCTAAACTTACTTTAATGTTTCCTATGGTATAGCAGCATACACAAGAGATTAGAAGAAAGAAAGTTTGGAATGAGGATACTTACAGCAAAAATTTCCCATTTCCAAACTCACTATAGTATAAAGAATATTCATATAACTTTAATTTGTTTAGGTATAGTTACTCTGGGAGCTATTGTCATGTAGGAGAAACTACAAGGATAAACATGTTTAGGATGAAGAAGAGAGAACTTGCAGTATCATTGTCTCTGTGATTTATTTCACTATCAATGGGAACTTCTCTAGAAAAGGAAAGGGAGCTGAAGATCTGTGCCAGCATCCTCAGATTATCCTAAGAAAAAAATGTAGGGGGTAGCGCACAGATGAGTGGTCATGAAGTTTGACAAGGGTAGCGATGGGTCTGCCTTAGGGCAGGTTTTCTGGATGTATCAGGACTGAGAAACTCCATTTTCTGGATGTATCTGCACTGAGAAACAGGGTGAGTGCCCAGGTCGTTAGGTCTCAGTGGTTTCTGTCTGAATCCTTTGGTAATAAATACATGTTAGGAATCTAGTTGTTTGCATGAGGCAACTAAGCTCTGCCACCCTTTCCTGTGCTGGATAGCACCACCTATATTTTGGAAGTAGAGAAGCTTATCAGAGTAAAGAGGATAATTTAGGAAAGAGACTCATAGTGATGTAAAAAAAAGGTTCAGATTCTGACCCATAATTATAGTTTTTAATGGGATTGCATGACACATTCAGGTGAAATAAGAACCCACAAACCTTCACCCAAACTTTGCTCTGCTGCCTTGTGTACCTTTGCTTGTGTAGATGACGGCAGCCTCACACCCTGTCAGTACAGCAGGCTTTGCCAGCACCAAAGATTTTTAAAAATTAAAATCCTATTCAACCAGAAATTGAGCAAAATTTTTTTAACCTCTTTAGTCTGTAAAGGCTTTTCTGAACCAAATCATCTAACCCTACTCTCTAAGTAGAATGAGACCCAGAAGGAAAAAGGTGTTTGGGAAGGTCTGGATGAGACCACTTTTATATAAAGTAACACTCAATGTTAAAAGTAGGGATAGTAAATTAGGCTGAAAGGAAAATGTGGTAATGGACAGTGACAAATTATGTGACAAAATATAACTATAAATGTGCATAAATTTAGGCATATAGAATAAACCAGCCTTAAACCCCTGACATCTTGCTCAAAACTTCACTGGATCAATTAATGGATATTATGTGATCTTTCAGTTTTTAAACCTGTTCTTAGCTGTAACAAGAATGTAAGAGGTTTTTGGTTTTTTTTTAGATTATTACCATCATGAGAGTTAAATGGAAAAATTACTTGAGAAGAATTCAACCAAATTAAAGAATATCCTTAAATTGCATTTGAATGGAGGAAATATACTTTATCATAACAAGTTGTTTTCACAACATGTATAGCAAGAAGTTCTTGGAAATATATGCTGCAACAATGGCAGATGTCAAAAACCCTTCATTATTGCTGTTTATTTATAAACAAAAACCAGCAGCCCCCTTGAAATAAAGGAGTATTTAGGATTCACCATTCATCATAGACCCTCATCAACCCAGGTGACTGATAACTGAGGTTGTCTTTAACCATGTCCAAGGTATAATTACTTGTAAGGTGATAGTGCCTCGCTCTTCAAATAACCTAATAAATGGCAATTTAAATGGGGTTTGTGTGTGGAAAGAGCTCCAGGCATGGCAATGGTGGTCTCTTAGACTACAGGTAAGGAACAAATGAGAGTGCTCATGCCTCTGAATCCCAAGTCTAAGCACTAGTCTCTGAGCTGCAAAGCAGATGGGGTTGCAAGACCATGTAGGGAAGCTTTCGAGGAGTTCTGCCACCTGTTTCCTCAGTGCCCCCATGGAGCCACACCGGCCTCACCAGGTCACAGCATTTCTCAGGAGGCTGCAGACACAAATTCACGCTGACACTGGGACACCCCAGCAGCTGGTTCCTGACAGGAACACTGCAGCACAGAACATCACGACTGTTTCACCTTGGTTCAATAATAAAGGTGCTATCTATGCTTCCTTCAGCCCTCCCCGTTACTGCAATAACGTGAGGAATTTAGCATTCCTGCTCTACATCCATGGATGTTTTTCAGCTCACATTGCCAAAGCAGGGACTCAGCAGTGAGGAAGGCTGTTTGCATAAATGATAATAACAATAAAATCTAGGTCAAGCTGTACTGCAAATTTTATACAGATATTGGAGGTCCCTCTCACTCAAAAACTGCCAGGAGTCTGGAGCTGTGACTAAGAGAACGAAGAGGGGGCAGAGAGAGGTCACTAGCAACCACCACATCTCTGTAAAAAAACCAAACAACCAAGAACGCAAAACTGATGTGTGTGAGAGTAGATATCATGAGAGCCATAACTGAATTATAATTGCAGGGAATAGAAGGGAGAGATGTCCTCAGGACAGGGGAAAGTGCATCCAACATGAATACTGGAACACAAAGTTTTCCTGTTGATGCTGCTCACATACTATTCACACAGTTTTCCCTCCAAGCACCTGTACCTTATCAAGTAAATATTTATCAGTATTGACTGATAAGTGGCTCTAGATAAGAAGCACCTGAATTTTTGAAGACCGGCCCTTGGACTACATTTTCTTATCAGTCAATCTTCCTATAAGAACAATGAAATCCTGAGATTACACAGGATATCTATGAGGACTAAGTTATGAAAAAACCCACAGCAAGCTGGCATCTGGGAAGAATTATCTTTTGGTAATCCAAGCAGAAGGACACACAGGAAATACACATATTTTTTACAGCTCTCATTCCTGGCTTTGGCTATCATGACATCTCAGTTTTGAATAGCTAAGATTTTTACCAAAACTTTAACAAAGGCAGAAAAATAACTATTCATATTCTGCATTAAATATAAATATTCATATATGCATTTTATTGAAACAGATGCCTGTAGCTTCTTATGCAAGTAATATGCATAGATTTACCATTGTTGGGATTTAAAATAATTTGTGTTCACTCCTAAATGGCATGAGGAATAGAAGAATATAACATAACACATTCCTCATGCCTGCAATGTGTCAATGCCACTCATTCTCATATACACTAATTGGTTTGTGTACTCCTAAGTTAATCACTGACTTTTTAGAGATGAAAATTAATATATAACTAAAATTTGAATTTCTATATTTGTTTCTTATTTTTTAAATCTATATATTTAGGATATTCACTTCTTACTTTTAGTATCTATATACTTAGGATATTTACCTACCATTTGTTATAGAGATTTATTTTTTCAATTGTAAAAAAAACCCAAAAAACTTAGCATTCACAATCTGCTCCTAAAATAATCACCATTGTTCTGCTTATGAGACTCACCAGGTTGCAAAGGAAAATATAACAGAAGGGAAATAAATTGATTATTATATTCAGGGCCACACAAACAAAAAAGAAATTCTTTAGAAGAAAGTAATCTGGCTGTCTTTTTAAAGTTCCACTCAACTTTTCTTCACAGGAGCATCCTGAAAAATGTACAGGTGCATTTCAGAAACCAACTAGTTTTCTAACCAAACACATCAGACAAGGCAAACACACACATACATTATTATTTACAATCCAGTATTCCTGAAAGCATCAATCTTGATAAGTCCTTCACTCTGCTCTTTGTATCTTGGTAATAATAGTTCATCAAGAGAAGAGTGACCAATATAAATAAATCAGACAGAAAACAAATGAGCCTAGAAAGAGGCTCTGCCCTCTTCATCTTGAATCTGTGAGAATACAGTGATGGAGAGCTGGACACAGTAAAAGATTTAGCATTGCAAAGAGGGGCTACAGGGACCACTTGCCCCTCAGTCAGAAACTGGAATTCAAAACCAGACACAACTTCAGCATGAAGGGACCTGTTCTCCCCTTCACTGAGAATCCTCCAAGCACTGAGGCTCACACCTGTACAGGCACATTTGCTGCTGCTGCTCTCCTCAAACACAGCAGTGAACCCTGCTCAGTCCTTCATTACCAAAGCATGAAAAAATATTTTGGTGGTATCCTTCAGGCTCTGGACGCCAGCTGGACAAAAGAGTCTCTCTGCAACCCTGGGTGAAGCTCCAAACCAACAGAGTACTTACCCACCACTGACGAGGTTTTTCCTCATCCCTTCCATAGCAGATCTCCCGGTTGGCAGTTCAGCTGTTTTGGATTCAACTCTAAGGTGTCCTGCCCCTCCCACACTTTCTTCGGGAAGTCGAGGCACTCAGCGTGTGATCCTTCCCTCAGAGGCCAGAACCTGAACATTTAAATGTTGAAGTTGAGGGGCTTTTTTTTAATCCTTAAAACCCCACAATGGAGGCAATTTCCAAACTCCTAATAGAATCTTTTATTAATATATTTTCTTTAATATTGCCTTCTTTTATCTCTGTTAATTTCAAGCCTACTTTTTTGCTGAAAACTGAATGATTAGCTTTTAGGGAGAGAGCCGCTTAAAGTATTTTTTAATAGCAACATTTTTCTCAAGTATTTTCTGCTCACCTGCCTCCAGTTCTAAGTGTCGTTCTGAGCAAAAAATAGAAGGACAAAATGAGATCCATTCTTAATTTGATTTAGGTAATAAATCATTTTAGCACAGTTTAACAGTAAGAATGTGCAGAGGGATAAAGGCAGCACAGAAAAAAGGTGGACATCAGAATCTTATTCCCAGTCCTTCCATGTCTTGTATTTCAGGATTCGTGCATGGTTGCAGCACACAGAGAAATCACTTGCACTGGTAGCACCTTCTCTGAGCACAGCAGTCACAGAAGTAGCAGTGTCATTGGTAGGACAGGAGAGACACATGGCCAAGGACTAGACTGAAGCTGAAAAGTGAACTTGTGCCCTTGGTAGAACAAGGCATGATTTCCCAGAGGACAAGGAATGCAGCATCATAAAAATAACAGTTTCATGAGGGATCCTCAAACTGAGGAAAAACATTATTGGCAAGATGAAAAAAACTATTGAAAAAAAGATTGAAAATACACCTGTGGGAAAAGGACTAAGTTTGAATTTGTTACATAACAATGGATGGAGCCCGGTTACTTGGCCTGTTTTGAAGCAAATACAGCGCAATTTTAGCTGCTGCTCTAAGCTCTACCCTCTTTCAGGAGTCACATGGCTTTGCTTGTCCTTCAGGCAGAAAACAGCCTGCATAATATTCAGAGATCAGACGCTGCTGAAATCTGACGAATTAATGGTTTAATTCTGCCAAACTACCCTTGAAGAGACACTCATTTCATGGAGGAATTTAAAAGGGGTTTGCTGCTTTTGAAATATTTTGTTTGGTTAAGAAAAAAGCACTTTCAAACATCTTTTGCTGTACCAGGGCACTTAGCAACTTCTCCAGTGGGTCTTTAGCCTCTGTCTAGAAATAATACCGCTTTCAAACTTTAATGCTTTTATTTTGTTTGTGTTGAATTTTTGGCTTTCTCTGAGCACTGTTGTATGTGGTAATGACACTCATTTTGAACTAAGTATTGCTGAAGTTCATTATGGGCATGCACACAAGTGTTGTCTCCTGTTTCCCTTAGAGCAAACTAAAATATTTAAAATTAATTTCAATTGAAATATTTATTTGCCTTTCACTCTTCAAGGGAAAATAAAACAAATTGATTTGTTTTGGGGTGCAGTATGTGTCTGAATCATGGTATCATGTTTTAACTTGAGGGAATGGCATGAAGCTGTATCAGGGTGGGTTTAGGGTGGATGTTAGGAAAAGGTTTTTCAACCCAGAGGGTTATTTGGGCACTGGAACAGGCTCCTTTGGGAAGTGGTCACAGCACCAGCCTGAGAGAGCTCAAGAAGGATTTGGACAATGCTCTCAGGCACATAGGATCATTCTTGGAGTGTCCTGTGCAGAGCCAGGAGCTGGACTTGATGATCCTTGTGGGTCCCTTCCAGCTCAGGATATTCTGTGATTCTATGATAACCCCAGCTGGCAACTAAATTCACCCCCTCCCTCCACAGTGGGACTGGGGAGAGAATCAGAAAAGTAACCCTGAGAAGACCCATGGGTTGAGAAAAAGACAGGTCAGCAGGTGAAGCAAAGACCATGCACACAAGCAAAGCAGAACAAGGAATTCACTCAGCACATCCCGTGGGCAGGCCAGCACTCAGCCCTCCCAGGACAGCAGGGCTCCATCACATGGAAAGGTTACTCAGGAAGACAAGCACCATCACTCTGGTTAACCTTCATGCTAAGAAGATGCATTACAATGTCCAGGCCCATTTAACTTGAAAAGTAGTACTCCAAAGCTTTTTGACGAAGGACTTAATTTATGTCATTGCTCTTCTGCTTCACAGAGAGGTAAATGAGCATATAAATAGTGAGATTCTTAAAAAAACCTAAACCAAAACATGGTCTAGAGCATGGCCTTCCAGAATACAGGTAGCCTGCAGCCTGTAAAGCCATACAGGCAGCCTGCAAAACTGCATTTCAGAGGTTCTTGTGCTCCTGGACATCAGTACTGCAATAGGTATAAACCACAGCACAGTGTCCCCCTTGGAACCAGCCCTTACTCAACCAACTTGGAGCATAGCAGCTGAGGAGGAACTGAGAGTAATTTTGAAAACCACAGGTTACTTTTCATGAAGTTCTGTATGCCATGGGGAGAGAGTTAGATGGGACTTGCCAGGCCAAAGCACCAGTTCAGTGCTGAGCAGAAGAGTTTTGCTTGACTGACTCAGCAGTCAGAGCAGCAGAACAACTACCTTAGACAAATATGGGGCATTTATGCTGTTTGCATCTGCATGCAGCAATCTTACTTGTCAAGATGAATTCAAACTTAACAAGTCCTAACAAACTTAGAGACATGACAGAAATAGCTCATAACACTACATCAAAATGGAAAATGGAGGCCTGATTTTCCTAGGTTTTGGGCAGTTATTAATGCTCTTATACATTTCTATAATATTTAATACAAGCCCACTATGATCCTAGAGTCAAGCATGATTGATCATTACGAATTATGTGTTAATAATGATTAACTGCAATGATTAACTGCTGCTGTTCAAGCCAGTGACAACTATAGTTGCCATTGTTACATTAATTTGCAACACTAAAAATGATGATGAACTAAATTGACTTCATTTACTTTAACATAACCTATACTCTGTTTTAATTATTGTAAAATCTGTTCTAACAGATCTATAAATACCTTGCTGGAATTCATGTCAAACCCCATTCTTCCTATTCCTATATTATTAGTAGAGTTTAAGTCAAAATATATGTCTTTCTAAGATAATTTATATATAACAATATATTACCCTTAGTTTCTATTATTTGGGAGATTGAAAGGAAATACAGTTTAATTCAAAACCCTTGAATACACCCAGCTCCAGGAATTACTCATATTACCTGCCTAGACGAGAACTACCGATGCCTGCATCCCAGAGGGAACGTGACAACTCCTGTAAAAGGCAGGTGCTACAGTAATTGGGCCAGTTACCAAAAACTTGAAGTTCCCACTCTGGTAGGTAGTTGCCATTTAGACAAACAAAATCATGCATCTGTGTCTGCTGAAGGATTCAGAAGGTCGTGGGGCATTAGGGAGCCATGCACACAGGAGAAGCAGAATAGACAAGGAGGACTGGTGGTGGGAGGTTAAAGAGTGCTGATCCTCGGCAATGCCACCAAACATGGGACAAATGACATGGAATGAAGACTTCAGGGATCAGACCACTGTTGTCACAGTTGTCACTGCAGTTCATGCACCACGGTGTGAATCCAGTGTCAGTCAGAAACACCTGAGCAGTGGCTATCACATCAAACATTCACTGTCTTCTGTGAGGCTGAGCAGCTGTCCTCAAACTACTTCGAGATACTTGAGCAATTCCAGTGACAAAGGGTAACAGATGAGATCCTGAAGTGCTCATCAGGACTGATGGGAACAACAGAAAACATGAAATTTTGCCGGTCCAGCTTGCATAAGTGGCCTGTGTAAATAAGGACTTGTACTGCTTGTACTGCACAGAATAAAACAGGGATACTTGAAATGGATGAAAGGCTTAATGGTCAACCCCTGTAGCACTCCTGTGTGTTGGCTTTCTGCCAAGTCCTGGGTTACCTTCATCCCTTTCTTGCCAGTTTTCCTTTGGAGAGTATCAACAGTGAATGAAAGGAAACAAAAAACCTACACTTTTCCCTCTATTGTCTCCCTCAATCTGTTTTTCCACAGAATACCCAGGAACAGCACAAACAACACAGCCAAGAACCCCTCACAGCTGTGCCAAACTGTCAGGAGAAGTCCAGCCAGTGACCAAACCACAAGCAAACCTGCTATGGTGAAATGGAATTAGCTGCAAAGTTGCCAGGGTTCCATGTTTTCCTTGCACCATTTAAAACATACATTGGAAAAAAAAAAAAGGCATTGCAGTATACAGTACATATACAGTATCTGTATAAACAGATATCTGTCTTAAATTCTGAGTGACAGCTTTTTGCTAGAGGCATACTCACCTGGCTGGTCACAAATGCCTTGTGTCCATGACAGATGCAGCATTTCTGAAGTATAAAGAATGGTCCACAAGATCCCATCTTCATTAAATGAATTGGAAAAGGAAAGTTACTGCAATTACAGTGCTGTGAGTGCAGAAGATCTGTGGTTCAGCAGACAGGATACCAGCCCTAAGCATGTGCCACCTTATGTTTCTGTCAGACTCTCCCTGCAGTGTGGGAAAGATACTCAGTTTATCTGCTGGGTGGGCATTTCCTGGGAGCAGGAGTGGAACACTGATTAAGGCATCATCCCTGCTCTCCTCCAAACCGAACCATCTGTCTCCCATGGTCCAACACCCTACTCCCCAGTCACAGTGGTGGCACTAGAGACGACCCTGGTTGCACGGATGTATCACATATTCCTCCTGGGGTCTGTCATGCCAGCACTCCATCCCACCTTGTCCCGGGACCACTGCAGATCTCGCACGTGGCTCCTCTAATGGGAACGGGGGGCAACTCTGAATCCAGGATGGGTGCTCAGCCTGAAACACAGCCCCACCCTGATCCTTTCCCCTCCTCAGCTCCCAAGCTGAAATATGAGATGGACCTGTTTCCCTGCCTCGCAGGACAGTGAGGGCAAACATGACACCAGTGCTGCCCAGGCAGTCAGAGGGGCTGCGTGAGGGCTTGCCTTTGACAGCTGATTACTTCTGCTCAGCCTTTTCTTCCTACACTGAGCTATTTTGCCTTTTTTGTCCCCAAATCATACCAATTGCTCTCGTGGAAATGAGAGCTGAGGTCTCTCAAAAATCCAGCACAGAGCAGCAATGAAATTTGGAGATGTAGAACAACCATTAAAAAAAACCCCAAACAACCGTCTCAGTGGTTGCAAAATAAGAAAAAATAAAAAATATTTCTAAATAACATTCAGTAAAAAAACAAGAATGGGCATATTTCCTTCTTTTAGCTTTTGTTTTTTATGAGCGTAGAGTTTGGACTGTGGCAACATGTCTCATTAGCTAAATTCAAAATAATAAAAGGCCATCTGAAGATTCCTTTCCCAATATCTACAAACCAAAAAATAAAATATAATCATAGAGTTATAAATAAAAAATATAGGCCCATTAACCATATGTTTCAAAACTATTAAGTGTCTGTCCTTCGGATTTGTACTTAGAGGAGAGATCTATATTCTGATTTCAATACCCCAAGCTATACAGACTGTAAAAAGCCAGCTTTAATATTCCATGTACAACTAATCAGAGGTAAAATAAAATAAAAATATTAAGCTATTCACATGCTGTGGAAATCATAACCCACATTCAACATTTGGCTGGTTGCAAAGTATAGCCTTTATAGATTTCACAGTATTTTCAAATTACAGTCAGTTCAGTGAAGGTCACCAACAAATTCTGAGCATACCACAATTTTCAAGACATTTGTTTGCAAAGACATTATTGAAATTTTGATAGCGTATGTTAAAAAACGTTGATCAATAAATTTTAGTGGAAGTCTTATTACATGCATGTAACACAACTGATTATTAGTTTTCAGTAGTAATTGGTAGATTCATAGCCTTTTCCACATTAAGAAAGGCCATGTGGGGTTGTATGAAGAGGTGTCAGATGCTTTGTGTAGCCGGGGCTATTAGAGCACACAGTGACCCTTTCAGAATTGGAATACAGCAAATGCAGGAAGTTCTGCTTGCTCTCAAACAGCCCACAGCAATGAGGTCAGGTGCCTGGCCCCGGTGTTGAACCTACAGCTTACTTCTCAAATTCCTCGATGCCCCAAATTTGGATCTTGCCTTGTAAAGGAACTAATTTTTTGCTATTGTGCCTTCACGAAGAAGCTACTTAGTTCTCTGCTGTAATATCTATAATTTTTGTTTTCCTTAGTCCCCTGCTTTTACAGTGCCTTTTTTGCAGGTTTATTTTCTTTTTCTCTTTTCATTTCTAACACGGTGATGGTGCTATTTTTATACATTTACCTGAGCCAAGATAGCTTAGCTCTACAGATTATTAATGTTCAGAGCATCTTTTCTAAAGTGCACTAAGAGCTATTGACATGCCAAAGCACTGACTACACAAACACACACACACACACACACACACACACACACACACACACAGAAATGTAATTTGAAATCATTGCAGATCCCAGGACTCTCATTTACAAAGGACTCTCACTTGCTCTCATTTTCTGCAGTTATAACTTTTCCTCTCAGGCTTTATTAATCAACACTCCCATGGGGATCAAATATCAAAGCCCATCTAAGGCAAACTATCATGTAAATCAGTGGAGTTTGAAGAATGCAACAGGAGAGGGTTAAGCCCGTCAGATGCCTCGAGATAAGACTTACTAAATTCAGCAGTGCCAGAAGGACAAAGGTTGACAAGGGATTTTACGTCTCCCTAAGATTTACAAATCCAATGTTTTATTGTGCTTGAAATGTGAGAAATTGTTTTTAATTTAGCTTCCAAAATCAGCAAGTGTCAATAGTTTGGGAGCTGTGAGTTCTGCTATATTTATTATTTATTTCTACTTCTGTCACTGTAGCTTGTGAGAACTCAAGTGCTGAGACATCATTTTCCTGTCCTAAGAGTTGTTTAGACATAAGGAAAAACCAGAGCTCCTGGACACAAGAAAGCCCCATGATTAACAAATAAAAGTGCTTTTCTGATTTGCCATAATTAGGAGGAAATTCTGTAGGTAAAATGTTTCCTATCTCCCACAGACCTTGTCATGTACAACATTGTTTAGCTCAGTCAGCTCTAATGATAACAACCTCTTCCTGCACACATCAAGACCTCGGTGCAGCTTCAGGATGTGACCCCATAGGAACAACCAGGGCACAACGGGACACACAAAGGCAGCATCCCCACTGCACAGGCTGAGGGATGTGGCAGCAGCCAGGTCCCAGACTGCTCCTTCTGCTACCCAGAGAACTTTTCCTGAGATGAGTTTGTGCTAATGACACTACTGAGGATCCTGAGGATGCAAAACACCATTAGCATTACCTTGGCTTCTAAAATGCAGATGGAGGGAAGCATTTCTAGCAGTTCAGAGACTATTAGCAGCTGAAGAATGTTATTGTTTTGTCACCCTGATATTTTTGCCCTCTTAATGATCCCTCCTTTCTAAGAGTTCCTTTAATTTATATTTTCAAAACAGAAGATAGCTGAGAAGTAATAAAATGCATTGTCCGGGGCATTTTTAATGTCCAGAAACCCTATTATCCTGATTTCCTAAAGAATGTTCAGACATGTACAATAAATTGCAGTGAATTCTATATATTAAAACAATCAATAATGGGCATTAGGGAGTCAAACTATTTCAGAAAGCAGGCACCTAATACAGTAAGCTTGTTATTACTTGCATTAGGTTGAAATGAATAACAAACTGTCTGAGGTCTCCTGTGAGCTCTAAAATACAATATTTAAAAGTAATTTCTTTCCTTGGTAGGTATTTAAAATACCGTATGACTTCAGAAGCCAGTTTGCAATACTTCATTAAAAAAAATTTAAATTACTGAAGAAGAAAGGAGAGGCAGTAATGCTTTTATAGTTCTTTGCCATGTTAAACAGTCATCTGTTCCCTGTCTTAAACATTTACAAATGTGCACCATGACAAGGAGAACAGATTCTCCTCTCTGTGCGTGCATACACATACCCAGGAAGTGCTATACAGGTAATCTTCCTTCTGTGCCTCATCGTAAATTACACATTTATCCCTAAGATTCAGGCTTTATTTAGTCATTATCCTCTTGTTCCAAGTATTTTCCAAGGTGAAAGTGATTCTTGACGTTTGATGACCATTAACATGGTGGTGGAGGTGCTGACTGGCAGAAAACTAGAGGCCTGAGGTTTGCAGCGGTCTTGGCAAGGAGAAAGCACTAAAAAGGCAGGTTTACCCTATGATTCCCACTGGCCAAACACTGTTCAGCCTGTAGTTTGTATTTTGTCCATGTACGTTTTAGAGAGTAGGGGATTAACTCTTCCACTCAAAAGTACATCCCATAATAGAAGACCAAGATAAAGGATTGTCAAATTAAAATGGAAGAAGTAGACCTGATCTAGTGAAAGGTGCCCCTGCCCATGGCAAGCAGTTTGGAACTAAATGATCTTTAAGGTCCCTTCCAACCCAAGCTGTTTTATGATTCTATGAAATCACAGCATGTCCAATTTCATAAGCTCATGTTTTAAAAATGTTAGGTTACCCTCTACGTTAGCATAGAGAATTCTACACTGAGTTTCACTTGCATGCCATTACTGGGCTTCAGAATTTCTCAGTGAATAACTGTGAATTTCCAGTGAGATGTAAAGGATGCCACTATTACCATTAGGGAGATGTCAGAAGACAGCCATAGCAAATAGCACACGTATATAAGTTGCCACACCCCTGAGGGAGCACCAACCTTCCTTCAGTTTCTCTGCTCTTCACCTCAACTTCACAGACTGGTATTGCAGATTCTCAGTAGTCAGAAACCAATATCCCCAAGTCTTTCCATTATTTCATTAGCATCTAAAACATAGTTAAATTCAAGAAAGAAAAAAAAAATGTAACGAGATTACCTAATTTGGCAAATTCAAACTCAAATGCAAAGAAACTTCCCAAAGGAAAAAAAAAAAAAACCAAGAAAAAAGCACATACCTTGTGTTCTTCAAAGGCAGGGATGGCTGCTTAGCATTGCATCTAATAATCTGTCCTGATGATTGGTAAGGAATATAGTTTATATTTGTTAAAGTTCTGAACTAAGAAAAAGCATCTAAATGATATAGTCATTGGTACACAGCTCTAGCATCTGAAGACAGCTGAGTCAATTATATCAATGGTAAAGATTACGTCTGTAAAGCATTGTATTTCCAGAGTGTAACTAATGGGAAAGGAAGTCATTGGCTCTGAATGAAGAGATAGATACGATTCCTCTTAATTACACTTCATTACCCAAGAGTAGTCCTTGTGAGTGATACACAGCAAAACAGTATGCAATCAGTTCAATGTTTTATAAGTAAAAAATCACTGTGGGATATGATGCATGCTAAGAGAACATAGCATTACTGTTATCTTCTCATTTATATTTCATGACTACTGGCCCTTTAAATGATGAGATTTCCTTTCTCCTATGAATGGATGTCCTTTGATAAGGGACTACTTAATTAGTAATCAGTGATAGAAAGCTTTTTTGGCATTTTGGATATTGCAGTCTTAATCTCAGCCCTTTGCAGCTACAGATGAAAGGCGTGCTTGAACGACTGATATTTCCCCTTTATTGGCTAAAACGAAGCTGGTCAAAAGGAAAATTTGGATTGACCAAAAATATGACTGCAAGGCAAAAGAAAAAAAATTGTTAAAGATTTATTTTCTAGTGAGCATACTTTGGTTAACTAAGAATGAAGCATTTTTTTGATGATTTTTAACAGTGTAGAAAATAAATTGATGAAGATGTAGTGAGACAATTTTGAAAAAGAAAATAAAAAACATGGGGTTTTAAAAAATTTTCCATACTTTTGTGGGTTTTCCCAATTCTTGTCTGATATAATTGTAGGAATTATACAAGTGTTTTGGTTGACTTTGTGACGTAGTTTGTGAATTAAATCTCAACAGAAAAAATTCTTCCAATGGCAGGAGACATAACGGGAATTCTGCCATCAGACTAATGAGAAAGAGGCTGAGCAGTGTATCTGCTTTGTATCCATTTTTTGGGAAAAGGCCAGAATTGGGCATCAGGTACTTTATTCATTTGTGGACAATAAGACCTTTCATGGTTATATTAGAAGAGCAACAAAACCTAGAAAGAAATACTTCAATTGAAGAGCTCTTTCTGACAGAAGGGCAGGAAGAAAATTACTCTACTGTTGCACTCTTCTAGTACATGCTTTTTAATAATTTCTTGTCATACATGTGGCCATTTTCTGAGCCTGAATGGGTCTGATCTGATTGGGCAACTTTGATATTCTTACACCTCTAAATGCTTATATTTAGTCATAATTCACCCATGGATTTAGTGCAATCTCAAGGTTATTACTTCAAAGTTCTTTTACGTGCTGGAAACAACTTTTTAAAAAGTTTAGCCCTGTCACTTATGAACACATGTTGTAAAACCAAAAATAAGCCCAAGGTCCTGATTAAAATATTCCTCTAATTTCAGTGTATATTGAACCAAGTTTCCAAAGAAGCCAGCACATCCAATTTCATTACATGAATTATTTCCTACTACTTTTGATGGATGCATTTGTGGAGGAAGAGAAGTCCTCTAATGAGACCACAGATGTGGTGACTCTCACTCTGGGGCACTACAAATCTAATTCTTCTAAGACCTGTCTACCAATTTTCCAGAACCAGAACAGTAAAGAAGTGAGGACATTTTTCTTGAGCAATTGGTTGGTTCTGAGATCTTTGACAGTGTGGGTTCCATTAAAATCTTGACATAGACCAGACTTTGCTATTTACATTTATTGTTTTCTTTTTGTGGTATTCCTATATGGATGTCAAAATTTTAATGATGCCCTCTGTTTTCTGAAGTGGAAGGGATGGAGCTGTCACTTGTAAGGGTAGGCAGGTCTGTTATCTGAGAAAGAAACAGCCATTCTGAAGATATTTTTTCACATGAAACAGTGCTAAGCTAACAGCAAGGGACAGTCTTCGAAGTGTCAGTCCATTCTTAACTCACTCTGTACTGCCTAGATACTGTCAGAGCACAGTGTAGGATGTATGACACAAAAACCTTCAAATAGCAGGTGGAGGGGCTCAGCATGAGAGCCGGGCAAGACAGATACATATGTTATAATGCAACACCTAAGTGCCACAGAGCTCAGGCTGCTGTATTTGTCACAGCTAGTTGTAGTGTTTGTACATATGTGTATATATTATATATATATTTACAGACACACACATATATATACATGTATACAAACACACACACATATATATACATACATATGTATATATATATTTGCATATATGCTGTTCCCAACAGTTTAACCCCTCTTTGCTTAATTGTTAATTTGAGCTCAGCTTAAATGTTCACACAAATATATGTGCGTATATATATATATATATATATACACATATGTAAAGCACATTTTCCTTAAGAGCAGCTGCTGTAGTCTGTGGGAGACACCCAAGCTCACAGGCTGAGACACCTCATTGCAGTAGTCTATATCATGCTTTTAGCTCTTGCTCAAAAACTGTAGGCTGGGTGCCTGTGGTGCACTGAGTACGAGCAAGGTGCTTCCTCATGCAGGTGTCAGGGATGTTAGCTGGGATTCACATTTCCTCACTCAAATCAAATTTGCTCACTACATACCCGTGCACGTTGCAGATGTGTGCACACCCCAGGAAAAGAAAGGAATACAGGATCACTGAGGTGCCTGTTGGGGACATGAGCCACAAAAAAATCATCTCCATTGTTGGTACCTGCAGTGTTTTGCTCCCTTTGAAATCTTCTCCCAGGGAGTGCAACTCGGCGACAGATTTAATTTTGCTGAGCACCAAAACCTGGCAGCTCCATGACTAGACCCTTGGGAATTCCAGTGGTCTGGAAGACCAGAGATATGACACCTCTGAACACATTTTTTCTTCTCCTTTACAGGAGCTATAAAGCGTCCTCCTACTCTTGTGCAGTAGTAACTGCTCTCATTGACAAAGTGTCAAAAGGCAGTAAGGCAAACAGTTTAGGACAAATCCCCCGGTGCTCTTAAGGGCGGGATCCTTGCACAATGGAATTTTACATTTCTTAGGTGCCACAGTGGAATTACACTCCTCTTCCTAATGGTCACTTTGTAGCTGACAGAGAGGTCGAGATCTATGAAGAAGTACTCAGATCCCAAGTAATCATGCCCTCTTATCTTTCATTACCAGCACTTTCCCTAAGCACTCTGGGAGCAGTCAGCAAGGGTTTAGCAGCTGTGGAGACATTCTCTTTCTGTTTTCTTTCATGGACATACGTATAAATCAGGGAGGACTCAGTTGAAAAAGGGGCACATTTACTTAGGCTTAAAAGCAATGAGAATCTGGCTTCATATGTTCTATTTACTCAGAAAAGTAGTAAACTCTCCCCAGGCATGGAGCTGAGCCAAGCTACACAGTCCTGCAAACGCATCACCATGGAATGAGGGCTAAAATTTGGCTCTAAAAATTTAATCCCAAGGAGTAATTTGATTACTTTTAAATGCAGCTTCGTTTTCAATTATTTTTCTCAGCATGCTCTTTCCTCGCCTCCATCCGGAACTCGAGCTGTGCCATTATGTGCCTGCGCCTGGCCGGAGGAACACGCAGACCTCCGCCAGGCAGGGGGTACCAAATCCCGTCCCCCTGCTCGGATGGCACCTGATAAAGGTACTCTCCTCCTGCCCAGGGCCTCGAGGGGCCTTGGTTTAGCCGAGAGACAACACAATGCTCGGGCAGCCCATGAAAAAGCTGCAAATGCTGTCGCTAGGCCGTGACTGCACGGCGCAGAGCAGGGATGATTTCAGACCCCCACGCTGGCTACTCACAGCACGGCACAAGCAGAGCCATGGAGAGCTGCTGGCTCAGGTCCTGGAACAGCATAACTGCTCCAGGGGTATTGCCTCCTGCTCGGAAACTTGCTCACGCAGTGCAGTCATTACCTCACCGTGCTGTATTTTGTTTGACAAGCATGTTATATATGATGGAATAAAAAAAGGGATGCTGCTGATGCTCTCCTTATTGTCCTTATCAGATGACAGCATGCACTTCTGTAGGCACTTGCCAGCACTCAGAGGAAACTGAAAAGGCTCAGCACTTTTCTGAAACTCAGAACTTAATGCCAAAGTCAAATATAAACCTAATTGTCTGCATTTTGACACTCAAAGTAGAAAATGTATGTTAACTTCATGGCCCTTAACTCCTCAAACATCAGTAAAAAATGGGTCAGTCTGCAAAGTGAGAATATCAGCAATTCTTTCCTTTTCTGAGTTCACTTAGCGCATGGTGATATTTTATACACATAATAAAAAAATCAGGGCATGTAAATTAATCCAGTGTAACTAAATATTTTAATTTTCAAGTTCTAAAAATAGATCAAGGAAGACAATACAATATTTCTTCAGAAAACTACATAAATATTAGTGGGATTTTGATGACATTCTTTAAATAAATTTGCTGTTGAGGATAATGCCTGAAGTACTAGCAGATAAAAGAGCACAAGAATTACGTCAGGAAAATTCATACCCTGACTCAGAACTGGGTTGCGAATGTAAGTAAAGTGATTAAAAAAAAAAAGAAAGAAAACAACCAAAACCTCTGTGGGATGTTCTAGAAAGCCAATATAGTAATATTAAAGTATCTATCATAATTTTACAGCTATTGAGTTGTGAACACTTAGCCACACTAATTCACTTAAATCTCACATTGATCTTCACAGAAACTAGTCAAAGATGAACTACATACCACGGTACTGCAACACTAAAATGTAATTATTGATCCCTCCCATAACACACAGCATTTCTCATGTATGGTGAGAGTTCTTGCTTTTGACTCCCAAGTGTTTAGCACTAGTTCACTCAGTCACACAGCAGAATAATTTGAAGACTAGCATCCACCCTCTCAGAAAGCTTAAAACAATATACATCTAGTCAAGATGACCTGATGGCTGGTCTGGGACTTTGATCAAGAATTTAGGGCAATGGAAAACCACCAGAGCACATATTTAATGGATTCAAATTAGGGAATCATCAATGATAGACAGAGTTTTTATCAGAGCTCTACAGTGATCAGGTTTTGGCCCTTACATGTTCAGCAGTTTTATCAAAGCTCCGGAGGACCAGAGAAAATCACAATCTAAACCTCAAAAATGGCTGATAAAGAAGAAAATCACCTGCTAGGTTAGACAAAGGAGCAAACCCTTAGTGCTGTAACAAGCTCCATGTAAAGGAATACGTCCAGGAATAAAAACTGTAGGACAGACTTACAGGGTAGGGGAAATTTACTTAGGGATCTCTAGAAAGCATTTAGGAATGATAGTGGATAAATAACAGTACATGAGTGCCAGCATGATGCTGCATCCAAAAGAGTCAATACAGTCCCTGCAAGAATAAAGAGGAAAATTTCTGCAGGCATCCAGTCTGCAGGCAAGCAGAAGGGAATTATATTAAGTCTGGATTTGGCACTAGAGCTTCATGTTTGGGAGTTTATGCTGAAATACAGTGTCCATGATTCATCAGGGATATTGCTAAATTGGAGAGAGTTCAGAGAAAATCAGTGAGAATCATTACAGGGTTGGAAAGCAAGCCTGTAAACTCCAGGACAGCCGTGTAGTTCATTCATCAAAGACGTTAAGGGATAACTTGATCTGTGTCTTGATGTAAGAGGAAAGAAAACTTTGATAATAAAATAATATAACAACATCCAGAAGTAAAAGTCAGAAACAGAGAAGAATTTAAGTTGACATTTTTACTGATCACTGAAAGAATTTAAGAAATATCTTTGCTGGACCCCTAAATTTGGAGATGCAATCAATAACTTGGAGGTTACTTTAAAATAGTTTCTTTAGTTAACTAAGATGGCATTAACTCAGGAAAGGTCTGTGTATGTATGAGGTCAGGCTATTTTATTAAAAAATGGTCTTTTCAATTTTCACAGTCTAAAAAGACGTTATGAGTAAAAAGTTGAAGCCAAGGGAAACCATACATTCAAAACATCAGCATCATCTAGAATTTGGAAACTTTCTGCCCCTTAACTAAGGATTTGAAACTTTAGAGGACAACCATGCTCCTTGCTATCTTTTTTCTCTTCACAATATACACACAACTCCCACTGACCTGCACATTTCTTTAAACCTGAGCAACAAGACTTTAAAAAGAGCCATCCCCACAGAAGGCACAAGCTTCCTGTGAGGCTGCCACTATTGCCTTGGTGACACACATTTGGAGCATATTCCCCAGAATTCAGGATACAAGCTGCAAGTCACACACCTCTGCCATGTACCTGAGCAGCTTGTTAATCCCCAGCTCCCATCTATGCACAGGGTTCTCAGTCCTAAATAGAGACAGCACTTTGCACTGGTCTTTTTGGAACATCACATTATTGATTTCAGTTTTGCATCACCCTGATTGTAGTTTAACCTGGGCCGTAGTTTCTTAGGCTGCTTAAAAGAAGGACATCGGAGAATGAACCCAAAGCCTTGATGTCACATCCTTTGCCTCCTCACAGTACCCACTGGAGGTGCAATGCTGCTCATCAAGGTCTTGCTTCAATATAATTTATTCTTGATAAATCCATGTTTGCTGTATCTTATCACTGCAATCTCTCAGTGCTGGTGAGATCTTTACGCTCTCTTAAGGTACAGAAAACCAGCTTGTTAGGCTCTAATTCCCCTTCTCTTTTATTCCTCTTTCCTTTTTTAAAAAAGGTAAGAATTATGTCCATCCTCTTGCATTCCCCTGGAATTCACCCTTCCCTACAGAGTCACTACCCAGCAACAGCTCATCCTAATCTCTTAAATACTCCAAGGGTACATTTCAGCCAGCCTAAGGACTGCAGCACACTAACTGTATCTAAGTGTTATTTGACCTGATCTGTGACTATCTGGCCAGAGTTCTTGTCCTCTCATGAACGGCTGTTAATTGTATCAGAAGTGCAAGTACAAGCTGATTATTTTATAACATTGAAAAAAGAAACAAGCGGAATGTTTCTGCTCCTGCCTCCATTAGGCAAGAGGTTGTATTTTCCTCTGTCGCCCATAAAGGAACTATATTTATAGAAATAGTATGTTGTTTCTTATGTCCATCACTAGTTGTAATTCCATTTCTTCATAGTCTTTCTGATCATGTCTATGCGTGGCCATGCATTTTTTTACAGCCTCCAGCACCTTGTTTCTGCTTAAGTTTTCTCTTTGATTTTCATGTCATTCAGTAGCTCCTGGTGTTGCATTCTGGTGTTTTACTACAACCATTCTATTTTATTCGCATTGGGATGTATCGTTTTCTGGTTGGCTTTTTGTGTTTTGTCCCCTAGAAACTTCCAACTCTCCTCTTCGTGTTTGTATTCCTCCCTATGAGAATCTGCCAAAGAATTTCTCTAGGTTTACTGAAGTTCACTTCTTTAGCTCTCTGTTATCATGAAGCATGTAAATCCTCAGGCCATCACTACATCCAGGCTTCTGTAGGACATGAGCCATTGATCTGTCACATCAAGACACTGCTGGCACATCATATCCTCTGTCTCTTTCAGAAGTTCCCTTTCTGGATGCAGTTCTTGGCTAACACACTGGTTCCTCCCCCCTGCCTCTTCTCTTCCCATGCCTTACTGTAATCCCCCACAGGTATCGTCAGCATGATCTGAACATCCACCACTTCAGCTAAATGAGGAACTATATTTGTATTAGCTCCTGGCAATAGTAATTTATTAAATTCTGGAAGATCAGCCACTAGACGGAATCTAACACACCCTGCAAGCGTGTTAAGCTCTCTCCCTTTGATCCCTTTCCTCTTGCATAGTGGCATTTAGAATGGCTTTATGCATAATGAAAATCTGCTTTTACCACCTTTGATAGACAACAACTACTTGAAACGTCTGTTCTCTGCAATGAAAATATCTTCACTGAACTGCACCTGCTGTGGGTTATCTCTGAGAGTCTATTTCAGTCCTAAAATGAACACATATTAACTCCCTCTCCCTGTCTCCCTAGATCCAGTTCTGTGCTTCCTAGGGCTCAGTTGTCCGGGCATCCCTAATGAAGTGACTTACACAGAAGCAAAACAAAGTATGTCACAGATTAGCAACTTTGGTTGGTGTGTTTGCATCTTAATGAGTTTACACCTCCTGCTACATAAGGGAGAACATGGTAACAAATCCTGAAGAAGATGGGAATGTCTGCAGCTGGAAAGAGTGAAAAAACATCAAGTGATTTCTTTAAAAAATCCTTCTGCTGAAGACATTAAGGAGGGAAACAGGTAAGGAGGGAGAGCATAACATACAATGTGGATGGCACATGGATGGACAACTTTAAAAGCTCGAAGTGATTTGAACATTTTTCTGCCTTGAAAGTGGAAAAAAAAAGAGAGCCCCTTTAAGTCCTACTGACATACTGGGGCTGGTAAGTAACTGCACCCCGTGGTTCGCATTACTTTTTTATGTGTTTCTGTTTTTATGGAGTGCTAAATGGCTTAATTACATTTTACTGGTTTATTCTGCTCACTTGCTCATAACCTCATTAATCTGACACACACTGTTTTTTTCCCAAAATGAAGAATACACAATCATTTTTGTGTAATAGTGTCTCTAGGTATTTGCAACTGTCTGACAGGTATAATGCGGTTGGATTTGCTATTTATTAGGAAATTATCACCTCTGCATAAAGGTGCAAGTTATGAATAAAAAGCATAAAGTGGGCAGACTAAGCTCTTTAGCAGCACATCAGGATCCCAACTGATTTAGGTACTCGGTGGTGCTGCTGGAGTGGAAAGGATGCACTGCTCAGTCTAATTATCATTATCTTACTTCCACATGAGGAGATAGATTGCTAGTGTTCACCCAGATATTTTTCTAGGCCACAACTGCATACCTTTCAATCTTGATCCCCCTACAATCTGGCCCACAGCAGACATTGTGGGATGTCTGGTTCTGCTAAACAAAAAGCAGAGGTGTGGGGACTGCAGAACCCCCTCCTCACAGCCTTTGGTGGGAGGTAGGTTTTATACAGCAGAGGGATGTTTTCTGATGTGTCCAGGATGATGCATCTTTAGGTTTTAGTGCTGCAGATAAAAGGAAGTTGACTTGTTTTGACTTATTTTGGATTATTTTGTGTGAGATATGGCACAATGACACAGACTGAAAGGTCCAGCCTCACAGAGATCAAATCCAAGGCCAGAAGATTTGACAATAAGTTGGAGAACTTCCTGTGGTTGCCCCCATTGCTTTCCCCTGTCCCTAAACAGCATTCACTCATTATTTCAGCTATTTAAACAAAGTAGAAATAGGAATTCAGTGCTTGTGAGACAGGCAAAAAACCCCAAACAAACCAGCTTTTAAAATCTGGATTTCAATTAAGTGGTCTTCAGTAGAGACAAAAGGACTTGATTAAATTTAAATGCTGAAGAGAACGGATGTTCTGTCATGCCTCTGATTCCACCCTTGCGAAATCTTCCTGCAGGAGAGTTGTTGTCAAAACCTACTGGCCATTCCTGGCAATAGAAAAATTCAGTGAGACTTCCCTGAAAGTAAAATGGCACCCAGCAAGGACTTGGGACTTTGCTAGAGGTACTCTGTCCGATTTTTATGTGATGGTTGTCTACCCATATCCCTCTATTTTGCAGCAAGATGGTCTACAGCTTACAAGCATGTAAAACACATGAACAGGGTTTCCACATCGAGTTGTGTGATAAAATCTAAAGACATTGCTGATGACTTAACATGTCCTAAAAATGTTATATGCACTACTGTTACAAATAACCCTTAAGGCAACTGCAAGTAAAAGTAATGGTCAAACTCCTTTCATACAGTCTTGCCCTTTTCCTTATCTTTTTTTTTTTCTCCTGTGTTTTTGTCTGCAGTGAGCCAGCAGTACACTGGAAGGCAGTGCTTACCTGAAATAGCTGTCACAGAGATTTGAAACTGAAACTGGAGGTGATTCAAGGAGATACAGGGGGGAGGGCAGAGAGGAACCGGATGGGCAGCAGCATTCAAACACAGATCAGGGCAAAAGGCCTATCCTTTACACTGAAGAAGCAGACCTTCTGTTCCAGGGATCTGTCAAAAACTCAGTGGTTTTGTGTAAGCCATTGCAAAGAGACCACAAAACTGAGAATGTCCTTTTAAACAAGCCATTGAAACTCAAGCAACAGGTTTACATTGCATGATAATGTCTCTGTCTCATGACTCAAGAGACAGAGACTATGATAATGGAAAAGATTACCAACTTCAGGTTGGAAAGATATGCACCAGTCTTTGTAAACTAACAAAATAAAATGCATCTCCTTGCTAAATTGTGGGGTTTTTTTCTGATTGCTAAATTTATTTCTTCTGCTTTTTTTTTTTCTTCAGCTATATTCTTCCCTATCCTTTTTTTCTTTTCCCTTTTTCTTTTAAAAAACTCAGCTTCATATTTTTCTTTAATCTGATTATATTAAAATGAAGACTGATTTTTTCCTACTTTCTGCAGAGCTTATTGGCTAAGTCTCAATCCCGCAAACTCATTTGCACAATGTATTTCCAACTTCATCGGTCAGTGAGCCAAACCTCCCATGTAAAAAGGCTGAAAGGCTTGATTCTGCTCAGTTCACCCATCCATCTTGCCTATCCTTCTATATACTTTTTATTGAGATGTCTCTAAAATAGTTGCCACGCACACAGGGTTGGTTATTTTCTATGGCACTCGATCTAAAGCAATAACAATCGTAGGTGGTTGTTCCCACTGGCTCGAGAAAGGGTGCCTCTTGCTCTCACACAGAGTAACTTCAACTGATAAATTATTTAGAAATAAAAGGGAAAAGAAATATGGAAAACAATGCAATTAAATGGCCTTATGGCCTTAGCTCTTCTGTTTTAAAAACTTGAACTCCTCTCATTTGAATTCATCACATGAGATCAAACAGAAATAAAACTTTTCCTCTTATTTTTGTACATTAAAATGCTCAATATAGATCAAAGGAATTGCAATAATTCATAATTTAAAACTAAAGCCCACCACATTTGTATCACTGCAGGAGGTAGTCTTCCTGCAAGAGCACTCACATACGACCAAAACTTCCCAGCTGCAGTTGTAGGGTATTCTAAAGAAAAACACAAGAAAGTGATTAAAACAAAAAGGCTCACCACAAGAACAACTATGTTGGATCCAAGACAAAGTTTATCTAGTGCAGAATCCCTGAAGGTTTATCTAGTACAGAATCCCATATGATTTAATAAACCTCTAAGACATCTTTCCTCAGTGATACTTCTTCCAGGACAGTGAAGACAGCCTAGAAGGGAAAAGGAAGAAGAAATGGAAAGTTACTTCCATGCAAAGCAGTTGCAAATTATCACCTTTCAAAGTGCCCTTTTGCACCACTTCCAGCTGGTGATCCCATTACAGACAGTGTTGAGAATCTTGAGCTAGGTTTTATTTAACCCTGGGAATGGATCTGAGACTACAGAGGCATCAAAAGGTTGCTAAAAATTTAAAGGCAGCACTTTCACAGCCTTGCTGATTATACAAAAAACTTTGAGAATCTAAGTTAGGTGTATCCTAGCACATTTTATACTTGTTTTGCTGACTCAAGGAGTACTAAGAACCTCATTTTATTTAACCTGGTCAGACAATAATGGCTTGAACAGAAAGACCGACCCCCTCCATGCAGACACCATCATAACAAAACATGTTTGCGTGCAGGAGCCCAGTTCAGTACTCCTTTCTCGTCATAGAATAGTTTGGGGAAAAGTCCATGGTGGGGCACATCCTCCTGGTTCACTTCCTAAAATGGGCTCTGAAGCAGCTGCACCAGGAGACCATCACAACTCTGCAGAGGTGCTGTGCCATTCAAATTGTACCACTAATCTCTGAACCTCTCCTGTGACCAGGGAGGTAATTCCAGCATTTATCATTGATAGGAAACTCAAAAATATTTCTGATGTCCCAGCTGGGTTCAACCCACAGATTTCTTTGCTCTACAGCTTCCCTGAAACCAAAACTCTGGGCTTTTCCCACATTGACCAAACTTATTCTGTCTTTAACTCCAGTTTTTACAGCACAGTTACATCCCAAGGTGAACTGAGAAACTTTCAATCATCAGTTTTACAGCATATGGGCATAAACAAAAGAAACAAACAAAAAATTTGCTCAGTTTGTGCTGTGTGAGTAAGAATTATTATTTCATATGTATCCCGATACTTTAGGATTATCACTTAATTAGCTACATATAAATAGAGTAAATAATTGGTGCAAGCCCCACTGGAGACTACCCTTGGATCTAAGATGGATCCCCAAAAGAAAGCCTGACAAACAGAAAAAGACAGTTCTAACAGCCACCTGCTTTGGATCTGGCATGAGTAGACGGACAGAGGCTTTCAGTCTCTTTCAGGATGCTACCCTGCACAGTAGGGTATTAACAACAGCAGCTGTGGTGTCAACATGGTTCTTTGGAGTGCTTTCAAGCCTTGTTTCTTCTCTTCAGAACGTGTACGTTTCAGGAGCTGGAGATTAATTTCAAGAATGTGCACTGTACCAAACGTTTCCTTTATGCTGTACACACTTGCAGTAGGATATTATTTTCACATATGTTATGGCAGAGTGCAAGCTGCAGATACACTGTCCTTTTCAAAACAAAAGTGGCTCCCACACGTGCAACGTCCTCAGTACAGGTGCATCCAAACCCTCAGCACAGCAACACTACAGCCCCTTTTCTGGGCTTGCGAACAGTCATTTGCAGAGATACAAGTGGATTTTTAACAATGCACAGCTAAAGGAATTTTCCCCAGTGGCCTGCTGTAAATGTCTCTATAAGGCTAGTGGTTAGTGTATTTAAGAGTAGTTCTCTGTGCTTTCCTGCTCTGTGGCAGCCTTAGGAAGTGAAGTCACTACCCTCGGAGCTAGCTGGAGTGGCTGACAGGTCCTCAGCCTTCTGCCTGAGGAGATAACTACTTTTACTACTCATCAACAACCAAATTATGGCCAAAAACAGGCAGGAAAAGAGATAACCTGTCATTTCTAGCTCTGTAGGCACCCCAGTCCCTGAGGTACAAGGGTAAACCTGGAAGTAAAATGGAGTGCAACTGAATGGGATGAATCTGGACCCTTCTGTTGTGCACTGTAGTGCAAACACAGGCGAAATTTGTAGTGTCAAATGAGATTTGTGATTTTTTCTACTCTGTCATGACATCCAAGGCCGAAGGAATGTAAGACCTGTGGATCAAAACATGTAAGAATACTTGAGGGAGACCCTGTGAAATCAGCCAGACATGTTTCTCACCATTTTATAGGACAGAAGGATGGAGGTGTACAAGCACGTAGTCACAGTAGTACCAGCAATTTTCTTAAATCCATCTGCTTACACGATATGGAATTCTCCATTTGAAAACTTCTTAACACCAAACAAGGAATGAGGGCTGCTGAGGGCATTATGTAGAATACAGGGCCTTGTAGTGCGACCCTGAGTAAGACAGCACTTGCAGACTTCCCGTGTGGATGTCTGTGCCTGTGCCTGCAAAAGAGAAGTGC
Source organism: Ifrita kowaldi (assembly GCA_013398055.1). Lineage (NCBI taxonomy): Eukaryota > Metazoa > Chordata > Aves > Passeriformes > Cinclosomatidae > Ifrita > Ifrita kowaldi. Next base: position 69,297 of record VZRS01009365.1, read on the forward strand.
ACGTGTTGGTGGCAGATCAGACATCTGCCCGGCTGCAAGCCATGTGAATCTTTGGTCTCTCAAACCCACATAATTTCAGTGCACAACTTCCCTTGCACAAATGTTTGCGATGTAATTGCGAAAGTCTGGCCCTTGGTATTTTGTGAGTGAGGGATATGACACTCACAGATGTACCAATAACACTGGTGAAGGCAGGAAAAAATGGAGACAGGGAAAACACACAGCAACCTGTCAGTTTTGGGCTTTAAGAGAGCTTCTACAGTACTGGAAAAGTCCTGCATGAAGAAGCTGACAACCATCATAGAAATGGATTTTAATTGCTCTGTTCACTGTATTTTAATATGATAGCAATTTGTGTGCCAACTAAATGCAGTCTGAATTCAACAGTGCCCTGACAGCAACTGCCAAGGTACTAGATTGTTCTGTGCAAATATAGGTACTCAAAATTAGATCCGGACTTTTTTGACACTTGCTCTATCTCAGCTTGCTAAGCCGGTGCTGATAAAGAGTTTTGAAATCCTCTCTGCAGCACAGCATCTTAATCACAGAACATTATTTTATTTTCCTTAAATGAGCAGTTAATATTGGCCGCCCAGGAGAGCAACTCCGGCAAGCTCTCCTTGCTGCCCCATCCTTCTCTGCTTCGGGCACAGAATATCTGCTAGTGTACTAATGCAGCTACAGAGGAGACACACGTGCACCTCTATGAATGTGCCGCGCACCATTTCCCTCCTGTTGGCGCATCCTCTGCCAGGCAAATGTGAGAAGTGGGTACAGCATCAAGATTTTCGCTGCCAGTTTCCCTCCTCCACCAGCTGGGAAGAGTGAGGGCAGGGGCAGACGGAACCGAGAGGCTGGTACTCATCTCCCCAGCAGCAAGCCTGCCACTTGGCCGGTGTTCCACTTGAGTGGCCTGCCGGGATGGAGACGAGCCTGGCCGCTCTCTGTGGGGGCCCGCTGGTCACCGCTGCTCCACTGAACTGGCGGCCGCTTCGCTGGTGCGAAGCTGAAAATTTAAACTGCGGCGAACTCTGCTCTAAGTAAACTGAATTAAGTAGCAGGCGAGAGCACCTCGGAGCAGCTTCCTGCGATCAGAGCACTTAGCTGGCATCGCCGCTGATAAGGAAGCGCAGGCGGCACTGCTTTCCATTCTCCCTTTGTGGGCTTGATCTTATTACAGAAAACAAATTTACCAAGCATGAATTATCGCTAAAATTCCTAATGCTCTGGCGGAGAAGAAAGCCTGATGCAGATGCCAGTAAATATGCACGTCTGTGGATGAGGATGCCTCTCCTCGGCACACTGCACTCTCCCAACTTTTGGCTATGTGCTGCTGCTGCGAGAATTATTCAAAAGATGGGCTGCAGAAAAAGGATCAATTAATCTGCTGAGCGAATTTTTGAATCCATTCTCAATGCCGCTGACAGCCGGAGACCCCCTCCCTGTGCTTGGTAATTACCCCAATATTTCCTGCACGCTTGTTTAAACGGCTTACACTTGGGCTGCCTGTGAACAGGAGCTCTCCCTGCGCCGATCTGAGTCAGGGCAGAAAGGCAGCTTCCCTTATCGCTCCGCTTCACTCCATCTGCAGCCAGCGGGGGGCTGCCTAATCGTCGGCCCTGGGACAGGGACGAGCAGGCTGGGGGACGCAGATAGATGCCACACCAAAGGAGACGGGGACTTTCCTACCGCGCTGGTGCCGCGGAAAGCTCATCACGCTCTCGCTGTTTCAAAGGCGAGAGAGGAGCCCCTTTAAACCAGAGGCCTGTCCCTTAATTATACAAATGCAGCAATCAAAGTTATTATCTGTCCTTACAAAGGCTGAAGCTTTAATTGAATGGTGTGTTGCTACCTTTGAGAGAAAGTGTTCAGTACTCCTGGAGAGCAAGTGGCAGGAGGGGGGAAAATGGGAAAAGAGAGAGTGAGCAAGAGGAAAAGAGCAAGAGGAAGAGAGGTGGTATTTAACAAGGAGGCTGCTTTATATGGAAATGTAATGAATACAGTTGATAAAAAAAGGGAGAGACAAAAGTTGTGAAGTTTCAAGCTGTGAAAAAACTTCAAAGTGTATTCAAATGTCACATTGATTTTTCTTCAAATCTCTAAGTTGTAAGTTTTTCAAAAGAGGAATATGATCCCCTGTTTTATCCACTAATGTGGTATCTACAAAAAGGGGTAAAAAAAGCACAATGTTTTCCTTTCACATGATATAATCCCTATATTGGAAGTCTGTCTTTTTTTTTTTTTTCCAATGAAAGATTTTTTTCTGTGTCTTTGAAAGTGGTGATGTCTTCATCACCACATTTGTGTATTGTACATTCAACTCTGCAGAATTCTGGGTCTGAGAACCTGTTTTAAGTGGAGAAGAACCATACCCTGGTGGGACCACATTATCGTAGTACTCCAAGCCAACCTGGGTAAAGCAACACTTCCTTTCCTGGAACGAAACGATGGGACAGCTCTGGGAGCAATCTTCAAAGAGACATGAACTGACCAGGTTTTGTATCATGGTAGCAATATGTTTGCAAAATAGTAGAATAAAATTATGCTAATTACTCAGGCAGTGCCACAATCTAATATGAACAACTTAGCTCTAAATGAAAATTGACAGCATGATGGTCTATCATTTTCAATGGCCTACCATGGCTCTAGACACCAGAACAACCCATTTTATGCCCCAAAACACGGATTACCAATTGTTTGATATGTCTACCACTTTCTATGATAGCTGGGTAGAAATTCCAGATAACGTCTCTGAGAAGCAGAGCATAATTATTGCCAAAAATCATTAGAGGAAACAAAAGACATTTTATGGTAAATTCTGAATATCTATAGCAGTTCTTACAACCTAAACTCATACAACAATACAAAACAGAGGTTTCTGCAGCACTCACGGTATAGGGATTATCATGTAAAAATGCAAATCTCAAAAGGAGAACAATTCAAAGAAAAACAAATATATTTTGAGAAATCTCAAAGGTTTTGAGTGAGTGGTTTCATAGTCTTCCAAAAATAGCTTTCTTTCAAAGAGGGTACTTTGGAATTTGATGATATTCTGGGAGCCCATTGCATATCAAACAGATTCTGCTGAAGGCCACATAATCATAATGCTGGAAGGCTATGAGAAAAAAAGTAAGGATCAAACTGGATGGCAATGGTTGTATCCTTGTTTTGTGGTGCAGTTTGCAGTCTTGGCAATAGGAGTGAACCACAGCTGCCTCCTAACCTGGTAGGGGCTGCATCCCTTTGCAGAATGGAGAGAAACCTGTGTGTGAGCGGCACAAGGAGCACTGCAGTGCGTCTCTCACTTGGAATTATCATGGCACTAGGGCTGCAGGAAGACCACAGAGCACATCTGTCTCAGGTGGTTCACATGAGTTGTTACACTTGGCAAAAGAAACTGTCATTGCTTGGGGACTTATTCCTTTTTTTGTTTTGTTTTGTTTGTTCTTGAAATTTAGCCATCTTGTTGAGATATCATAGAAATGGAACACATTCTCTTCTTTATCATGTCCAGTTCCCTTGCACATGGATTTCAGTGCTAATAATACTAAATCCAGGCAGAGTACGCTCAGATTTGTGTGGAAAATGGCCTGGAGCTTGGATTTCTTACTTACAGAGATTTGCATTTGGGCATCAGCTAGTAGTGGGAAGGGAAGAGTGTCTCAGCGAGCTGCCTAAAATTGCTGCTTTGTGGAGGAATCCTTAACCAAGGTAATACAGGGACAGGATCTCAACTACATTTCACTTTGAGACTGCAGCTCTGTCACTTTGTGGAAGGGCAGGCAGGTGTAAAGTACTGCAGCGCTGTGCCAAAGTACTTGTGAAGTTATAAGAATCTGTCTTTTAATTATTACTTTGAACAGTAAAAAGCACTGTTGTACAATACAGAGTTTGTAACGAGAAAAACCTTTAGATACCTTTAGATTTCTAGTTAAGCAGATACGAAATTTTTTCCAAAGGCTTCAGTAGCAATCCTCACATGCTTAGATGGAGTTCTCCACTCTTTCTGCTGACAGTTTTGAAGTCAAAATAACCACAAGTAAAATAACCACTGTGCTATAGGAACAGTGCTGGTACTGGCTCTGGGGCAGCCTTCCAGGTTTGCTTGAGGAAAACTTTGGTGGAGTCAGTATTTGCAAGAATCCCTTTCCCCCAAGCCCTTCCAGCAGGAATAAAGCAGGCCTTCAGATATATCCTCCTAGATATATCTGAAGACTGTAGATCAGTCTTTCCACACAGGGGTTCCAGTGCACTTTCTGAGGGGACTTAGACTTCATCTGGTGGAAATGCAGATGGGATATGTAAGCAGCCAGAGGCAGGGCTGAATGGGTGATGCCTACAAAAGACAAAGTGAATGTTAGGAAGGAAGTTTTGCAGATACCTCTGATGGCTGGTCCTGCTGGCATGAATCTAGCAGGACAGAATTATGGGCCCACCATGAATGAGAGCTACGGAGAGAAAATCCAAACAAACCAAGTAGGCACCACAATGACACAGCAGAAAAGAAATAATTTACCTTTCCTTGCCTAAGGCATTCAGATGAATAATGAATAATTCTTTTAAAACAGTCAGTCCTTTTTGGCTTTTCACATGACTCCCAGCAGCTTTTTGCTCTCTGTGCTTCTCTTTCTTTGACCACTTTTGCTATCTCTGTTCACAATTCTGTTCCTATAACTTGCTCATGCAACACTAATCAGGGAGATTTTCTCAACAGGTGGTTCAAGCCCCAGGAATACCTGCTAAATTTCTAACATTATTGGAGATAAGATCTGAATAATAATGAATGTAATTCCTCATCTCAGTGTGGAAATACCAATTTGTCTTGCCCCTGTTTTTTTAATACAAATACATGCTTCTTAAGAAAACAGAGATATGCCCTTCTTGTGCCACATTTTTAGTTACCGGTGAGATAATTGACATAAACTTCACAGGGAGAGGTTTATTTGTTATTTAAATTCCACTGATGGAAAATTTATCCGAAGTAGAGCACTGAATTTCCTGTGGTTACTGGCTGAGATAAAGGATTCTTTTGCAGGCTGTGGAGAAAAAAGGGTTGCCATCAGTCCTAGGGACCATCACAAATCTTAACTTGCTCGTGATCCATTTGCTTGCTGCATTTCCTTCACCCTGCCTATTGTAATGCAAGCACATTGCATTTTAAAGTGAAATAAATATCTTATCATGACAGACATTACTACTGCAGGTTTGGACACCTGGTGTGATAAACTCCTTCCCTGCTGCCTCCCGAGATGTTAGCGTTGGGAACCTTCATTTACATTATCCAGCTCAGTAATAGCAAACTCCCCCCTCCAATGAACCCCTCTTCTAGAGACTCCTTTCCAGAAACTTTTTTAAAAATCCAAGAATGTTAAAGCCATTTGGTTATTAATTTTTTTTCTAGAATGAAATTTCCTACACAGTTATGGCTGTTTTTCTTTCAAAGATTTCTCTCACACCAGAGAGTCATTTTTTACCCCTGTGGGAGATGCCATGGTTTGGTCTAAAATTATAATCATCTAATACTTGGACTGTAGTTTGATTGTTAGTAGATTTCCTTGAAGCTGAGGTTAAGCTCATCAGGCTGCCATTCTTGAAATTGATCTTTTATTCAGTTAAAAAAGAATAATAATTTTTATTCTAAGTACAGGCTGGATTTTCCCTCATAAAAGGAACAGCTGCAATTTTTAATGATTTATTGCCAGTATCTTCCCTCTTTTGCACTTTATTTCTCTCAGAACCCCCCGATGAATACCATCTGGTTCAAGTGATTTACTATGCTTGCATTTCATGAGCTGCTCCGCAACATCCCAAATTAAGACAAGGAAAATAAAGTCTGAGTTTCAGGAAAATCTTTCTGACAGATCTATTAGACTGTGGAGTAATCTTTCAGTGGGAGTCTCATTGTCTGAGACATTTATAGTAAGACTGGACAAAGCATTGGTAAAAAATACTTCAGGGGACAATTCTGCATTAGCAGAAGGATTGTATAGGTGCATGACTGAAATTGACACAGTCAGAAAAAATTTTAAGGGAACCATTTTCCATCAGAAAATGCAGTTCTGACAAAACTAAAAATACTTTCCTAAACTGTGTGAATGTTGGTGAATATTTCTGAAAAAAGGAAATAAAAAGTGGAGGAATTATAATGTCAAAATGTCGTATTGAAGCATTCTCTGAATAAAGAATTTCATTTTTTTAAATGAAATTTTTATTTGTCCTATTTCTATACTACATTCTGAAGCAGAAATCAAAATAAGTGCTAAATGCTTCCAATTTAGCCCAAATTTGTCATTCTTCCCTCTAGAATTGTACTTCCTAGAGAAATACAGAAAAGCATAGATTTTTTTTCCTGTCAAAAATGAAAGCAAATAAGAAATACAACTTGACCACTGAAAATTGCCTTCCAACAGGCTTCTGACAGTTTGCCATGGCAAACGACATCTCTTTATGTTCCATGTTTACAAGATGTTTCTCTGCATTTGCCCTTTTGCTTTGTCATTTCAGTGCCTTGTGCCTCAGTTCCTTCCAGATTAAAAGCAATAGAAATGTGCATTTTGCTCTGAGAAGCTGGACTGAAAGGCACTTCATAAGAGCTTAGGTTTTTATTAGTGAATTTCTTTCTCATTCCCTGTGGCTTGGCTATTTTATCGTCCTCAGGTTGCTCTGCAGTTTTAGTCTGCTTTCATTGATGTGTTTTATCCTTCCAGCTGTAATATAATTGGAAATCTTAATCACAGTTGAAATCACTCCAAAGACAGACATGGAGAAGCAGTCAACACTGACTTGAGTTGTGTATTTTTTTCTGAAGCATGGCTGGTCAAAATAGTTCATTGAAGCCTTTCTCTCCTTTTCAAGAGTAGAAGACAAAACACAGGTTCCTTTTGTAAACAAACCAACTTTCGAAAGTGTCAAACCCCCATATTTAATTTTGAAGTCTTGGGATCTGGCCAGTGCTCAATAGCATGCAGAATTCCTGTCCTTAGAAGCAGAAAGTCTCTGTATTTGAAGACTGACTGTTGTTTCCTCTTTCTAAAGGAAGCATCTTTCTGAAAGTGTTTTGTTTACCCCTTGATCTGTGGACCCTTTTGGGTCTTCCTCTCATTTAATCTCTATTTGAATCCCAGTATCTTCCACAATCTGCAAAACAGGAGTCTGCAAAAAGCGAACATGCCTGGACTCCCACTTACATTCCTCCCACAATGAGTGTTTTTCCCCTTCCTCACAAAAATGCTCTCTTTTGCCACCACTTTTCTCCTGCTTTCAGTGGCAAACTACCTTGCTGTCTCTAATGAGTCCTGCATGCTTCCCACACACATCTTGCCTCCTTGGAGACGATCGGAACGACAGGAGGGTTTCCTTCCTGTTCTCTGGGCTCCATCTGTGTTTCACAGAGGGCTGGCAGAGTGAAGCATTCCTGTCCCCATCTGCAGAACCGAGTTGCCTACAGGCAAGCACCGTGTCCAGCGATACCTTAGCAACTATCTGATCATACTTGGTAAGGGTAAGGTTGCTGAGGTCCCTCAGCTACCACTGGTAGTCTTGAGGGAGTCTTGAGTCTTGAGTCTGGATATTCATCCACTTCTACATTTTATCCTAGTAGAAGGTAGATGCAAACTGGGCATCTTCTGGCACTACCTCATATGATGCTCTGCATCAAGAGACACAGACATTTAACAGGGTATGGGGAAAGAAGGTGCTGGGTGGCCCTATTTGTCAGCTTTTTAACAAAGAGAAAACTGAAAAATAGCTACCTGGCAGCTCACACAGCCTTGAGAGAGAAAATTCCCTGAAGCTGAGCTGCAGCAAAGAGGGTGAAAGGAGATCTCTGGGGTTTTTTTTACAGGCAGTAACTTAGGGAAATAATGTCCCATGGTTAATTTGATGAGAAGTGGGAGAAAAAGGAAAGCCCCAGATAGGTAGGAAGAGGTAGGAAATGTGATTGAAAGATTGAGTTTCTGAAAGGTTTCTTGTCATAATGTGCATAACCACATCAGGCTGCAAGGAAAAATCTGCTGTAGAACTCAAATCACAAGCACTTATCTGTGCTTACTGTAATACAAATGCACTGCTCTCACACATTTTCAACCTGCCCCAGATTGCTTTAGGCAATATTTGAATTCATTGTGTAGCTTTTTTTTCTGTATATTTTGCACATAGGGGAGAGCAAAGAGTAAAACTCGAGTAAGAGAAGAATAGTTGAAGATAAGTCCTAGAAGTTTAGTCAATGGATCAAGAATAATATTTCACCTTTGATTTAAAAAGCATAAATGGAATCACTTGCCAGTCTACTTCTGCAGAAGAAAAAATAAGGCAAACATTATCAATTTCACCGAATCTGCATTAGGAAGGACAAGTCTCATGTAAAAACAGTGCTGAGGTATAATTGACTGTGTCACCTTCTAGCTTAAGGGGCTAAGTTATTGCCAGATCAAAGAGGTCAAGTTGTAAGTAACAGTTATTTCAGATTCAGGGAACACCATTTAAGTTAAAAGCAGTTGTGATGCAACTTAATGCCTTTGCCTGTTTTATTTACATCTTATTCTTAACATGTAACAAAAAGGTTACAGAAAAAAATAGCCACCTGTAGGCAGAAGGAAATTTCATTATGATCTCACTGTTAATTACTTAGTGTTCAATGGTAAGAGTCTGACACTCCTATTCAGATTATTGCCTTACTCCGTAAATACTTTACCTAGTTTCAACAGTACTATGTCTTCACTGCCATAAAATCAGGAGGATGGGAATTTTACTTTTAAATTCTGCAGGAAAAAAATCACTGCAGTTTATTCTGGATCAGATCTACTGATTGATGTTTGCTGTCCCACAGGGAACAAGACAAAATATTTCTAATTCTTATTTTGGTTAGCAGATGTCTCTTTAGATACATAGGTGATTCAATGAGTGGACACACTGTCAGTAAAGCATTATCTTTGGACATGTATCACTTATCTGAAAAGCAATATTTTATTATCAAGCTAAAAAAGTCATATGTCTTTTCCTCTAAATGGGAGAGGTGAAAATCAAAGGAGAATATTGCAACCTGCCTGCAAGCGGCCCCACTATTCGCTGATCATCTGTAGCACAAACAGAAAGCACAGTACTCAATAAGCAGCCTGCACAATTCTGCCCTCTTCCAAACCCAAGTCTAAGCAACTCCACTAAACACCTTCAACAGCTGAAGTCAATTAATTTGGAGTGGCAGCATACAAGTAGCCTTATTTGTTTTATTTACGAGTTACTCGTCTCAGGTCTCACCTTCTAATAGGAGCTTAGGCTGGTGCCTCTAAATACATGGCTTCTTGAAAGTGAATTTTAGTGCTCCTGAGAGATACTGCTATTTGATTTCTGACTCCAGGTCACACGACTATCAAGTGAATTTCTATTTTCTCACTTTTCTGGGCAAGCAGGTCAGGGGGTCTCCTTTGAGACTGATTAAACTAGACAAAAGTGGATCATGCTCTGGTCTGGATAAAAATACATGCTTGAGAATCCCAGTGGTAAAAGCTAACACTAGTCCAAATAGTCTTGTAAGGGGTAGGAGGACTGGAATGTTACTGGCTCACAAGAACATTTTAATTACTATAGCTGTACTTTCATCTATACAGAAATACTACAAAATGCCTATTGGAATATTTTCATGCCACATCTAGATTCATTGTCTCATTTAAAACGCAGTGCTAAAACCAGTGCATTAGCTGAGGTCATTACAATACTGCTATCAGATAATTTCGGTGCTTACGCTAATTAAAATGATGGCACTATAAAAGAGGAAACCCATCTTGTGAGGCTCGAAGGCTCTTTTGGGGAGAGGAATTACACTCCCTTGGCTGCATGCCCCTGTCATCTCCCCTGAATGGGGCTGCCCTTGCTGCAGGCCCTTGCTAGGGGTGAGTATAAACATATTTGTAGAAGCTGGTGTCCCAGGCAACACAGAAATACTGGTAACTAAACATTTGGTGTTTACTTTTCTCAGGGCAAGGACAGTCTTTGGAGAAGCCACTTTGGTTTCTTGGTTTCTGTAGTCCTTGATGTGGTAGACACTGGTAAAACCCTGCTGACCACTTCAAATCAACTGACTTCCCTGTGACCAGTTTGAAAATTGAATCCTTACCTTAAACGCTTTTAGGCACTGTGTGACTTGATTTACCCCCAGAAACAGAGACTTTTTTTCTCCTAGTTTTCCTTTTTTTCACAAGCACTGTGGTAAAATGGGGGGAAAACGCTAACAAATGTTAAAAAGCTGTTACAAGGTTCTCCCAGGTGTTGCAGTCCCCTATTGCTACCAGAAGGCAAAAAAACATTTCATACTTAAACCCAATGCTGTGCCTTTCTTAGAATGCAAGATTACTTTTTCTCCCTGCAGCATGGCTAACGATAAAAAAACCGAAACAACAAAACTTTGATGTAGTTTTAACATTTGTGAAAACAGCTATTTTACAAATTCTTTTGATGTAACTGCTATTTAAAAGTCTACTAAAGGCAATAATGAATTAAGATTTATATACTAAATCTGACTGGCCGTTAAAATGTAATAGGTAGCTACTTATGATGAAATCATCATGTAGGTAAGATAAAATTAGCTTAAAATTCTTAGCTTTACAGAGAAAATAATTTCATTATGGTTTTCATTTTTTAAAGCTTCTCAGACAGAAAAAACAAATATGAGAAGGAAAAAAGACTAATCAGTTTTTAAATGTATTTCCTTCATGAGAAGTTACCAAAGCAGAACATGAATCAGCCTGCTCCTAGTTTTATGAAAGAAATATTCAAAATGCAGTTTAGACCTTTCTTTTCAAGGGGATCATGTTCTATCTTCTATTCCTTCTTTGATGTATTGTGTCAAGTACATAAAAGCCGTATTGGTCATGATTATAAGAGATTATATTATTTTACAGCTTTATACACGGGAAAGTGCTATGGTGTTTCTGAGCAGATTAGAGAGTATACACGGAAATGATGGAATTTCAAAAAATGAAGAGTAGAATTGATTTTCATTGAGTTGAACAAAATTTTAATGGCTGAGATCATAAGTGGAATTCAATATGTATCAGAACTTCATTCTTTAGGTTAGAAGTAAAGCCACACCTTCCTTAGGGGACAGGTATAGATGAGATTCTGATAACCGGTTAAGTAAACTTGAGTTCAGCAGGAAGCTGTTTTACCCGAATTAAGTGAGAACCACATACCCCCTAACATGATGGCTAACTCCAGGGCCGCTATATTAAGCTAGTACAGAGTGTGGGGAATTTTTCTGGGTGGCGTGATTTGATTTTTTTTTTTTTTCAGCAACACATCTAATCTGATATAAATATTGCTGTGGATGCCTTAGAGCTCGTATACATGGAAACATTTTCCCACCAGCTACAGAGTGAAGACAGTTTATTCCCTTAAACCTGTGACAGTATGATTCCTCCAGATGGACTCCAGGCCTGTGTAACAAGGAGTGGGTCTGAAGTAATAATTTTGATTAAAAAGCTCTGTTTCATAACCAACTCTTAAATCATCCATGCTCCAGAATTAGGTATTTTGATTACAGAAGGTGTTAGCAGTCATGGGTCAGAGAAAAAGATGGGGTCCAAAAAGAGTCATGAGTCAGTTAGACATAAAGATGCTGCTGGGGATGGTGGACTCACATAAGTCTTCTGTTCAACAGCAGATACCAAGGAAGAGCATGGGAAAGTGCCATAAGGGTGGAAAACGTTATAGGGTGGAGGAAAGACTAGCAATAGAGGGAAATATAATTTAAGACTAAAAATTAATAAGATGTCATTCTCATAGGTAGAAGAGAGTAACACAAGATCAGTGGCTGGATTGATGTACCCATCAACATGAGAACATTGTGGCACTGAACTAAAGTTTTAATTCTTCAGCTGTGGCAGGGACAAAGAACTGGGAGACCAGGCAAGGGCTCCATGGAAGCAGAGTGGCAGAGCACATCGCTTGTGTCATTTTCTTGTGATTGGATATTGGGGTATCTCTAGGCTCTCAGAGCACAAAAGCTCTGAATTTGTGGCTTGGGGCACACCTCAGCTGTGTCGGAACTCTGCGTTAAATCAAGACTGGCATGGATCTGACTGTCCTGTTGCTGAGGCCATTGAAAGGATGCCTGGATACATCCCCCAAAACTAGCCTCAGGTCATCTTATTAGGCAACTTGTCTTCAACAAGGTGGTGATGAGCAGCCTGTGACAGGCTGTGCTCCTTGCCAGCCATGATGTGTACTCCCAGCAAAAGGCAGTAGGAAGTTAAGAAAGAAAGTGAGGTAGCAGCTCAACTTCTGATCTTTAGTTTACCTTGGCTTGCATACAGGATTCTCAAAGGAAAAATGACATCCTAAAACTTTAATTCAAAGGTGGTATAGTATTCTCAATTACATTCAGGAAAGGGGATCATGTAATTATCAACTACATTTATAAACACTCCAAGTAGAAATTTGTATGCACATCTCAAATAAGTATGTTACCTAAAAAGAAGTGTTTCTCCTGCCATTTTCTAACTGAAACCTGCCCTAATAGTTTGAGTTTTAGGCCCTTCTGAAATGAGGTGACATTTTTATACAAGTGTCCATGAAGTGATACCATTCCATTTATGGAAATGGCAGTGGAGTCTACTTTGTTTGTTTGTTTGCAAACTCTCTTTGGTATTATCTGCCAAACCCCAATTAAACATACTTTGGTAACGTATAAAAAGTGTGCATATGCACCAACTAAGCAGAAGACTTTAATTAGCTGAAATATGCCAGCTCCATACCAAGGGAACTATGAATATTCATTGGCTCAGTTACAGAACAGGTAATCAACTATTCCCTTTATGAATTATGTCAATAGCACCATCGGTTACTGTGTATTTTCTCAGAAAGCAATTTTTAAAAAAACATTCCAAGTGCCTAGTTCAGGCCTTTTGAGAATTATACACTCACATACATACCATATATATGCATTTAGACGTATAAATATGCATACCTGAAATTATCCTGGAGCTTCTGAACACCACTAGACATTTAAAAATGTGAGAGTGCAATGTACTTCTCAAGCCATCAATGCCATATAGTCCATGGGGTTCAGCGCCTAGGAACTGGACTTGGCAGTTCACACTGAACGTCGTTCGTACACTCAGGACTCAAAGCTGTGAGTACACAGCAGCACCACAGGACATGCAAGCCCATGGGACACTTATGCAACCAGACTCAAGGCACGCAGAGTCAGTGTTTGTGAGAAAAGTTGTTCCTTCAGGCTGAAAGGGAAGTAGGAAAGTAGCGCATGGCAGAGGGAAAACTAGTTCTAATGCAAAAATAAAGAACTAAAATTTTGCTTTGCTTGTGGTTGGCCTGTGTGGATAGAGTGGATTTTCTCACCCTTCATTTCATGGAGTTAAGCTCTACAGGCAGCTGTATTACCCTACAGCTCTGTTGAAACTTGTCATCATTTACTCCTGTATGCCACCACTTAAGGTTGTTGTGCTGTGTGTGAAAACCACCAGAGATGACAGAGAATGAGCCCCTACATCGCCCTAGAACTAACCCGTATTACTTTGGCATTTTCCCATGACAGCAATTAGCTTCTGCCTACTTAAAGCCCTAGTGATTAAGAATTAAATTGCTTGTAAGAAGAGGCCTTGCCTCACTGAATTGTTCTTACAAACAGTTACTGAAAGGTCTCTGAAAATTCCCGGCGGCAGCCAGTGTATTTCTCTTCCTGTGGGCATCTGCGGCACAGCTTCAGGACTATGGGAAAAGGAACATAGAAGAAAGCAAAAGCTGTGCCAAAACGACAACAAGCTACACCCCAAGGGCTGGTGGCTTCTGGGCAAAAATGAGCAGGTGAAACCAAATCCTGTCTATTGGTCAATACTGCCCTTTTTGTGTTGTTAGCCCTCACTTAAATATGTATTTATTGCTCTTCTAGAGATTAAGGTCACTTGTCTCCATAAATTCTCTACAGGTACATGATAAAATTGTGAAGGTTCATTTTCATATTTATCGTATTACCAAAAATGCAGTGCTACTAGCATCTGGTTTATATGGTCTTTATTGCGGACTGCAGAGAGAAATGTTAGCGGCTCTCTCTAAACTGCAAAAATAACAGTTCTCAGGAAAGATGTAAAGCCAGGGTAACTAGTATGCTTCTAAATAGATAATATAAATATTGTATGATTTTTGGCATTCCTTCCAAGTTTGTTTGAAGATTAGTGAAACCCAAGGTATTCGTAGTATTTCCTTTAGTGGCAGGTATATTTGTGTTTACAAATAATTTTCTTGCATTGTGGCCATCAGGCTCTGTTAAACCAGTTATGCTTTCCAGGTTCTTAGGGAACAGTCAACAAATAGCATGTAATTATGCAATTTAAAATATTATAGAATTGTTAAGGTTGGAAAAGATCTCTAAAAGCATTGAGTCCAACCATTAACCTATGGGAACAGAAATAATGCCCCAGAAGAAAGTTTTAACCTTGTTTGATTTTGTGAAACTCCTGTGCATGGGCTGGACAGAGAAAGAGAGAGGTGTGTGGCCTTTCACGGGACTCAGAAAATCCAAGTCATTCCCCAAGGATCTGCTCCTCCTTCACACTGCCTGAAACTGAGCTGTGACTTCACAGGGTTACAGACTGTTTTGGTTGGAAGGGGCCTCTGGAGATCATCTGGTCCAATCCCTCTGCTCAAGCAGGCTCAGCTGGAGACAGCTGCCCAGGACCACATCCAGACAGCCTTTGGATGTCTCTGTGGATGGAGACTTGAGTGCTTACCATTGGGCTAATGGCACAACTGACAACTGCATAACACAGTTGCGATCTTATATGTGGATCAACACTGCTAGGAAATGAGAACCATAAATATTTCACCATAGTGAAATACAAATGGAGAGAAACAGGAATTGGTTCTTCTACTGCTGCTCAGTACAGGGGGTCCAGTGAACACGGGCACTTCTGCTCATTTCCCCAGACTGTGATCTGTCTCCCTTAGGTTTACATAGTTTATCCCTTGAAAGTTTACAGTCTAAAGTCTTTCACAGTCCCTCAGATCCTTGTACCCAGCTTTATTTTCTCATCTCTTCTCTTTCAATTTGCTGCTTCCTTGCCCTTAGTATACTCTTTCTTTACAGCCAGACACAAATCAGTCAGCAGACATAGCCATGCCCACTTACCACTAGATTTTGGTTTTCTTCTTATTTACTTGTCCAGTCTTCTTTCCTCTATGTGTGCTGTTTCATCTTTCTGTTTCCCCAGTCCCAGCATCTCCTTCAGGCCCTGTATGATTCCTGTTCATCTTCTCATACCTATATTCTCATGTGTGTTTTCCCCATTCAGCTAATTCCTGTCTTGATTAAATTTTGTGAGTCCTACAAAAACACCCACACTCCACAAAAACCTGGTCCTGCTCTATTCTAGTTTATCTTCCTATCTCCTTTTTCTTGAATCCAATAGGTGATTCTTTTCCCTACCATCTTTTTCTTACTTTTTCTAGTAAAAAGACCGACACCCTGAAGCTAGAACAGATTTTCTGATGTGCAGGCTTTCAAAAGCTTATAACCTTGGACAACTTGTCCTGTACAATAGGCCTCCATGCCCTAAGTTGCACTGACACAACTCTTTATTAAGATACATGTTAAACCACATCACCGAAGCCTCCAAAATGGAAGTGTTTGGCTGATTGAATACTTTCCCCAAAATATTCAAAGAGAAAAATGACCAACATAGAAAATTTCAATATCCATTTGAAGAAATTAGAGTTTAAAAGCACTTGAGAATGTTATCTTATAGCTCATGATGTTGGAGAGCCTTGAATAAAAATCCCTGTGTGACATCTAGCAAGATAAGGCACAATTTATAAAGCATTCTCTTTTCTGTTCATTTCAACAGCCTTGACTTTGCTGTAAAGCAAATCTGTAGTTTAATGGTACAACCTGTAATGTTAGTAATCCCCTGAAATAACTGAGATTACTGAACCAAGGAACATCTGCAGAGTGCATGGTCTGTTGCCGCTCAAGGAGTAACATGAGACCTGTTTCCTTTACAAATATGTAATTTTTGAAGTACATGCTTGATCTCAAACGATGAGGAAGAGATCGTGTGCATTTTCTGCCTTCCTGTGTGCACTGAGGAAAACAGCTTTAAAGTAGAACACCAGATCTAAGGATTTGCGCTGGGAGGTTTTCTGTTTGCCTACCTAACAAAAATGAATTGTGCACAATAATCCCAATGGTGTTTGGCCTAGAAAAAAACCTTTAATATTAAGAGATTACTGAGAAAAATTGAAAGAATTTCCAAAATAGGAACACGTCACTGCTGTTTGACTTTACCAAGCAGACCGTGTAAGCAATTATTAAAATGCAGTTTTTCCCAAAGAAAAAAATGCAACAATAATTGGGATATTTTGTTTTGGAAAGTCAGCAAAAGCCCTTAAAGACTCAGCATATTCCACTGATATGGATGAGAATGCAAATTATATGTTTCTCACCAGCATCTGTTGGTCATGGCAAATGAGACTAACCAATCTTTACATCTACCTGTTCTCAAGCGCATATGACTGGTAACTTTATTTTCAGTTTCAAAAGATCTAAAAACTTAGCAAAAATGGTCATTGGATGCAAAGATATTCTTGTGATGTTCATGTTTTCATCAAAACTTCTAAAAAAATTCTCAACAGATAAGTGAAACCAAAAGAGGAAAGCGTGCTGCCAATTTGATAGAAGGAATACTAACCAGCTAGGAATCTAAGAAATGGAAATAATCTAAAATTAATTTTCAGAGATTAGATTTAGACAGATAAATTACAGTGCAAATTTTTTAGGTATAAAAAAAGAACAAATATAAGAAAACTTACCCACCAAAAAAATCGGTAAATAGCTAACTCCCTTCCCCTCCACCTCCAAACTCCCACACACATGCTGGTATTTTTCAGTTCATTATAAACAGGTGTTATAATTTAACCAGGAACAGTAATTTTCACTTAGTAATTTTGTACTTTAAGGACCTGTTTAACACTGTATATACATTTGCAATGAGCATCCTACTCATCTTCTGTATAAGTTATGGAACAGAAGTCATTCACTGTGTGCTAAAGCCCTGTTTACTCATCCTTGTCCCAGTTTCTCTGTAAACTAGTACGGCACTTCATACCTATACTTAGACCTATGCTGGATTATGATGAAATTTGTTACATAACAGCACAGCTACTTTGCATACTTCCTCTTTCATGTAGTTTCTGTCATTGGCTCTCCATAAATCATGTACATGTTCAATCGTTTCTCCTCAGCTCTCTTTTATCAAGGTATTTTCCATAGCTATTAATTTGAATTCCCACTCAGCTCTTGTCCCTTTACTCAACTTAATGACCATTGTTCACCTCTCTTGTTGACATTTATGTATCCTCCATGCTACACAAAAGGCTTTCCTTTATTTTGGCCTTGGGTGTGTGCAGTGGGTGCATGGTGGTGTGCACATGCTTGTCTGACTCACCCAGCCTTTCTAGAAATACAAGCAGGGTCTTGAAACTAGGGGCATACAAAAAAGGCATTTTCTTTAAAATATTTCGATGTGTTATCAGTCTTATCCAGATGATCTTGCTTTGTCTAACAGCATACAGTCAGCCCTGCGCTGACAATACGTGCACATACCATAATTTGAAAATGAGTTGTAAGAAAGACAACTGCATCAAAGCAGGATTAAAATTTCTAACAGACAGATAAGGTTAGCATAATAAGATCACTGAATAGTTTCCCACCCTATTTTTCTGCAATGTAGCATGCTGTAAGTTTCTTTTTTTCTTGTCTTGCAGCGACCTTTTTGCCATTATACAGTATTTAACAAATAATTCTTTACTGACTTCTTAGAATTCAGTGGAGAAGGAGATGAATAGATAAAGGTCTGAGAATAGACATAAACAATTGCTTCCGCACTTTGGGAGCTGTAGTTCAATGGATGTATTTAGACAAGCCTTTTTATAATAAAAAGCTATCCTACAAGTGTAGTACTGGCATCAGTGTACGAATATGAAACAGAAGACTTTAAATTCAAGAGGAAATATTGTTAATGAGGAAGAACATGCTTTCTTGCTGAGTTACAAGTTGACTTTTCCATTACAGAGTATCACAAATGTGCTGAAATGAATCCCAAGTAATGCATCTCTGTGATTATTACAGTCATTTAATTCACCCTTTCTGTCAGGTCTTTTCCTCCTATTAGGAATTATTAATAACTCATATATAATTTCACACTGCTTACCTTTTCTACAAGGTTGGCTGATCTGCATATCAGCTACTAACTAAAATCATTATGCTGTTGAAAGGAAAAATAAATTTCCTTCAGCTATATAGTGACTTGTTTACAGACTGAATATATTCTAATTTGATCCTTACGCTGAAAAATAAACTTTAATATCAAAATGCATAAAGTAAGTTTTTACTTGAACCATGCAGATGCATCTGGAATATAACACAGGGTCTGGAATGGACTGCATGGACCACAGCATAGGCCTGTAGCAGGCTGCATCACTAAGGAGCCTCAGGCATCTCTGCACTTACAGCTAAATCTAGGGATGGTTAAAGAGGAATAATGTGGTACAGTAGTCCAATTTGGATTTGTTGTTATTTTAATACACTTCCTAGTTCAAGACTCTAAGGATTGCTTTGGAAAACCGTACCTTTAAATTATATTACCTCCAAATTATAAATGGCATGAAAGGAGGAGCTGGACAATAGCTGAAATCTAAATCTTCATTCCCAGTCAGAATTGCCAGTGAAGTACACTCAGTTTTGGAATATGTTTTAAAAGGCATTCAGAAATAACCCAGCTGTAAGAAGGGTTTCAAAACATCTTTCCTACCTAAAACCTGTTTCATATTGGTTTAATTCCATCAAATGCCTGACTCAAAAAATCTGAATGTTAAAAAAATTAGGTTGGATGCAGGCTTGATCCTTAAAATTTAGAAATGCTGGAATGGCAGGTTGGTTTGGGTTTTTTTTTCTCTAATGGGGAAACAAAGCTGAGATGTATGGCTTAGGTGCTGGTAGTGCTGCTCAACAGTTTATCAGTTGTGTAGATTTTCCCTGCCATGGGACAAGGGTGCCAGGATTCTGACACCTTGGATTGCACAGACCATATTTTACTGTTCAGATACAAAGCACATGGACATAAAGATGCAGGAAAAGTATAGTAGACAACTTTTATACGTATAAGAGTATACCTCCAGTGAGCATGAAATGTAGATGAGCTCTAACAGCAACTGTTGTTTGATCCTGCAGATATTTTGCTGTGTTGTTACTGGCAACATTCACAGGAAAGTATTATCTAAGGTTTTTGGTGATAAAGGAGTTTAACACAGAGAGAAAAATATACTCAGAACTCATAGGAAATACAGAATATCTCCCATTTCATAAAATGTGAATGGGACTTCTATTTCCACTTAGTAGAAGGCAGTTTGTATTAATGTTCTGGCCAAAAGTCAAATTTCATGGAAAGAAGAATGAATACAGACTTTGCATATGGGCACATGTTCTTCAAGTAGCAGTAGCACCTTAATTGATTCTGATACACTTGAAAAATTCATCTTTGTGCGAAATTATTTTTATTGATTGTGAAAGGCACACCCAAGCAGCCTTTCTGCTCTCATTTATGTCAGTTCAACATCATTCAATTCAGCAGAATTGAGCAGAGAGCAGAATTGGGCTCCCAATGCCCAGGAAAAGGGAGGCTTGTAACTCACCCATCAATATGACATTTCCTATCCTCAGGCATATGAATATGGCTTTAACTGTAACTTTAGGCAAAAAAAAGAACTTCAAGAGAATATTTTTAAGTCTATGTTTGTCTGATGCCTGAGACAACTTCACAAAAAAAGTGATTTATTTACACCAGTTATAAATTCAGGCAGGTTCATTAATCAGTTTTACCAGACTCTAGATACACAATTTTGGTACACAGTTTTCCTGCATCTTTCATTTATGAAGTTCATTGAAAAAGAAATTCTGGATTATTTTGTTGGTCTGATATGAAACCTCCTGCTTCAGGGCATCTTTTCAAAAAGCAAATAATTTCCCAGGTAAGCGAGTGGGTGCAATGCAGTGATATTTTTTAATCTAGATATTGAAAATACCACACTGTAGTATCTGTGAACCCATCCCTATGGGACCAGTGGCAAACAGCAGTGTTTAGCATTATGTTTTCAGTGATGATAGGGCTGTAGCTCGCTTCAGGCACGCATGCAGGCTGCTTGGCATTAGCATGCTAAAGCAGCATGAGCTGGCATTGATGCTCAAAGGCAGCATCCCACTCCCACCTTCCCCCGGCAGCCTCCGCCTCCCTGTTTCTTGTTCCATGCAAAGAGCCAAAGGGAACAACTGGCTTGGGTTAAAAGTAACGCAGAAAAATGGTGAAAAATTGTTTTAACCCAGAGCAGCTCCGCAGCTTAATTCACAACAAAGGCTCAGGAGTGTTTGTCTGACACAAGGGAAGCGTGGAGCAAGACCAGCCCCAGGTTCAATGACAGTGCTGCTGTCTGGTGACCCAAAGTGTGTGCCACCTGTCCCAGTGTCAGCAGAAGGCATGTCCCACTTTCTATTTCCGTCCCTCGTGACAGCATCGAAGTCTTCCAAAGGGGAACTGAGTAATTCAAAGCATGTAACAATCTTTTCAAGTCAGCAAACCAGAAGACAACAAAGAAATACTGTCTGTTTCTTGTCACCATAGTGATGTACTGCTTGAAACCAAACAATACCGTTATTATTGTTATTGTTATTATTGTTATTATTATTAATAATAGCTTACAAGAGCTGTTTCAGAAATAACTTGCAGATTTATCTCAATTCTGTGTGTCAGTAAGGTGTCTGCACACACGTGTGGACGATCCACACAATATAACCACAGTCTTGATTTTCCTTCTGTTTCATAACAGCAATAGCATTACTAACCCAACTTAAAAGAAAGAAAGAAAATTAAAAACTCTGCTAGCAAGTTTGGGGGCACAGAGAAGATAGAGGGAAGGTATAGATGTCCATTGTTCTGTAAATTTAGTAAAAGATCCTAAGATTTTTCTTGGTAAATAAGATTCCTCTCCATTTATATTCTTTCTCTCACCCTCTAGACATTTCTTATGACCACACCTGTTCTGTGTCAATACCCCTACAAAGCTAACTTCCTCCTCCTGTTCTCCAGACACCTCCACACCTCCTGCAGCTTGTGCACCACACAGAGATTTCCTTTCCTCCCAGACTGTCTGTGAGCTCCCATCCCCAGAATGTGCCTCTTATCTTTTGTTTGTCTCCTTTTGTTGTTCTATTTTTTTAGTAACTAAAGGAAGTCGGGGTTCCCCCTACAATTTTCTCAAGTCCTTGTGTCTATCAATCTCCTGAGCTCCTCTCCCACAGCACCCCAGTGTGCTGCTCAGCTGCTCCAAGATGGTGATGGAGAGAGCCCAGGGCTGCCTGGGAGAATTCACACATCCCCTTTCTGCACACTGAGTGCCTTTCCCCCTGCCAGGTGAGACTGCAAGGTGGAAAAGAGCAGAGGAAAGGTGGGAGGGGGACATAAGTACCTGACAGAGCTCAGCTTGGGACAGGGGCTCACATCCTGTAATATAATTATGCCAACAGAGGGTTCTTACAGTCTGCACAACATATTTCAGACCTCCTATTTTTTATCAGTGCAAGAGTGGCAGGGAAGATCAAAAAGAGCTGAAACACTAACTCTGTTCGGAAAATCCAGCGCACGGACCACAAGAAAAAATGTCCTGCAGTTTGTCTCTTTGCAGAATGTTTTGACAAACACTGTGTTTTACAAACCTTGTCTAACGTATATTTCCTATAATTCTTGGAAAAATTACTCTGTTTGCATTCAAAAAACTAAACCCAAACCAACTGCAAAGGCCATGTTTTAGTGGTGCCTATTGCAATCTAGTTTTTTTCCTACAGTATAAACTGTAGAGCTAAAGCTGTATGTATCCCTCAATATCCCAGACAACCCTTAACTTTCATTTTCTTTCTAATAAAATCATTGCTGCCACTTGCATATCTAGAAAAAAAAATTTCTTGTTGCATGAAAAATGCCTTCAATAATCAAATTTAGTCATGGAACAATTTGTACCTCTAGCAGGTCATGTAAACCATTTCACCCTACTCTTATACATAATTAAATTGCACCAGGTAAACATAAAATTAATTATCTGTAAGAGTTTCTGATAGCTGGCTTTTTGTTGTTTCCATTTAAATAATTTCTCAAACTCCTGAGATAATTTGACTCACCCCTGTACTTGGCAAAATTTTCTTTTCTTGTTTGTTTTTTTCTTCAAAGGTTAAGAAAATTCCTTTTTGTCATTTTTTATTGTCCTTTACTTAACAGGAGCGGTTTTTTCATGCCAGTATTTTGATCTTCTTTTCTTCCAATCTTCTCTTACTATGTGTTACTTTTCTTTAAACTGTATCCCACAAAAAGAGATGCTGAAAGGATTTTGAATAAAATAAGAAAAAATAGTTGAAATTAATTACTGTTATGAATGTTTTGAATTAGTCATGACTGTAGGAAAATAAATATAGTTTCATCTGATTCTTTTCTCTCAGCCAGATTTTGTTATGCTTATTTGGGTGGAGGATTACTTTCCTAGTCACATGATCTCATTGAAATTAGTAGGATTATCATTGCAGCAAACATTTTTCATACTGAAAATGATGTCAGAATCTTGAACTATTTTCATATATCATAACCCAAGTGGTTCAGTGGATTCTTTATGCCTAAACTGAAATATTTGTATTAAATAGGTATTTGCTTCCCAAATTGTGAAACACCTCTAAGCAACTGCCTACCTTTTGTTAGCACCCTACACCAAAAAATGCCAGTTTTGCTCTCTAGCCTATGACTCTGATATGCAGAGGCACTTTAATTGCTCTGCATTCCTGAGTAATCATTTTATGATGGGTTTATTGCCACCTCTCCCTTATCAGGGCATGGCACTGTTACAGACCCAGTGATAAATTACCCTTTAGAGAGGGAGAAGACTGTGCCACTTTAACAAGTGCAATAAAGCACTTTTTATACCGTGAGAGTTCAGTGCATTTCCCATTCATCATACACCCTCAGTGATTTTACACAGATTTTACACTGTTGATTAGCTCATTAGTGGGGTTAATTGGATACATTAACTGGCAGAATTACAGCTTGACTATGAACCAGAGGCTGCAGCATTATAAATGACAGACAAACTACAGACACGCATGGCCAGCCTGAAGGAAGTTCTTCTCTTTGATTAACTTTCATTAGGTTTTAATTCTTCCCTTCTTCTATAATTGACTCTGCCTGAATATTTACTATAGCACAAAATGAATAAGGGGGTAGATTACATGAAGCTGCATTTTCTATGGCCAGCTGTCCTAATGTTGCAAATATTCAGAAGACAACAACTAGAAAATGAGCAGTAAGAAGACTGTCAATAGTTAGACCTTAAAATTAAAGTGCACAGGCAGTCAAATCCCAGCTGCCTTCACACATCCTGCTAGAAAATAGTGCCCACAGTAGCACATTTGGGTCCCAACCCTGTTCCCTGCACACAGCCAGAATTTTACAGATGGATTAGTGTGATATAAAAAGATAGGAAACATTTGTTGTCTGTGGGAAGCAGGATGGAGCCACCAAACAGTTTTCTGCTTAGCCCAAATTCTGCAGAGCTTCTGCAGCTGCTGGGATGATGTTGATAAAGGAGTCTAAATTGTTACATCTCACAGAAGCCCTATGGTGTCCCCATTCATTCTATAGGCAGACTATGATTCTGTCAGGGTAATTTGCCTTTGAACAATGTTGACTGATGGTTGTAGAAGTTTAAAATTTAGTGATTTATTGTAAGAAAATTATTTGAGAGCTGTACCAGGGTTTTTACACTGTTTTCCCCATGATTCGTTCTGGCCATGTGAACCAAGGTTTTTCCACTTCAGGTCTTTCATTTTGTCTGGTAAGAACCCAAACTTCTTCCAGTTTGAGTAACTCAGAAGGCCAAAAGGGAAGAAACACTGTTGGCTTCATCCCTCATGCCTCTTCCATCCCAATCCAAACCCCGTTTTCTCCTCCTAACAACACTGTATCTGAGCTTAGGGCAGATACAGCATACAGAGCCACTTTGACCACCCTGTCTCACCCTCTCAAGAAGCTCTCCTGCATTTGCACACTCTTCCCTGCTTTACAAATAATGTCTCAAAATGTTGGTAATCAAAACACGTGTCTCACAAGTTCTGGACACCTACTCAAGCACTTGCTAAGGGTGTCATTTTGTTTCATCCACCTTATTTCTCAGGGGGAACAGATACAAACAAGCGTTTGTATGCCCAAGAGGGTATTTCCACATGCAAATATAAGAAAAAGAAATGCCTAAATCTGTTGAGCACACAGCTGAAAAATGTGGAGCAGGACCTCAGGCAAACTCATTTGACTGCAAAAACAGGGATTACTTTTAATACCTCTCTACGCCTGTTTAGGCCAAAGCTCTTAATGGGATTTTATTGCAGGGTTTTTGTTTTTTCATGTATGCCTGCAATTGTCAGCCTAAGATTATAGGTTGTTCTACTAGGAAAGAATATTGTAGTTGGTGAATTTGACCTAATTAGTATGCACAGTTGAGTTTGTGACCTTCATTTTCACTTTTGCTTGCCCATCTGGAAGGGAATATGTACCTTGGTCTTTTTTATTGAATGGGTCTGATTTCCATCACTGTACAATTATTTTAACTTTTCTCATTTCAGTAGGATAGGCTTTGGGAAGACAGCCCTTTATTTTTGCTTAGCTTCTGTTTAAGGCCTCTTTCATTTACTTTTTAATTGCTGTGTTAAATAATGCTCTAAGTTTTGGATTGCTACCAGTCTCTGAGTTTTTTGTGTCTCATCTGGATAGACAGCACTTTGTGGTGAGTAGTAACAACATCAAAGCACTCTGGTATATTTCCTCTTAACTACCTATAAACCATTACTTTCCACATTATGTTATTATCTATGACGAAGTAACTACAAGCAATTTGAAAACTGAGGATGAAGTCTGTGGGTTGTAAAAGCCATGCCTGTATCAGCGTGAAGAAAAGTAGTTTTGTTGTTGATTTTGTTCCAGTAGCTCCAGTTTCTGAAGCTGAAACACTATCTCAGAGACAATTACACATTTTTTTATAAAATAAAGTCCTTAATAAATAGAATTCTAGACTTCACAGGAAAACAATTTATTAATTCAGCCTGAAAGCATGGCAAGATAAAAGAAAATCAGCAGAAAGATGGACATTTTTTCTTCCTAATAGGTGGTTTTCTTACCTTAAAACCAACAGAACAGCTCTCAGAAACATCCAAGATGAGTATTTCTTCATATAGCTCTCAGAACAATGCTATTGCTGGTTTTTCTGTCAATAATCTGGTTCCTTTTGGTTTTGTGGCATGTCCCTTTGGGAACAAGATTACTGTCCCATGAGCCAGCAAGTGGTTAATATTATCCCTTAATTACTCATAATGGTGTGAAGCTGAAAAGTAATATTCCATGGCTTGTGATATGAGTGTTAATATGCACTGCACTTACTGACAGGGAGATTGATTCTAGGTCTGTTTTAGCACCACCAAAATGGAAGGCTCGGCTGAGATTTGTGCTGTCACGCAGACACCACTACCCAGGCTGATGCTTTTACTCATCAAGTTGCAGGGCTTTGCAAAAGGCCCCACCAAAGTGAAAGGAAATGCCAACAAAGTGAGGTAATGATACTCAGCATAAGTAAACGTATTTTATCTTGGCTCAGTGTTTGCAAACTCTTCCTCTGGAAATCATGGTAGGCATCAAAGCCAGGAGTAACATGGTGTGACTGCAGAAGGAGGCCTCTGGCTCCCTTCACCCACAGGCACAAGAATGTGCCTTATTGTAAATGCATGAGAAGTGCCCTTCGAGTCAACAGGATTGTTCATGCACCTAAGGCTGGACACTTGTGCAAGCACCTGGATTGTTTGCACAGGCACTGTGCATGCTGCTGGAGTGTCAGAGCATTCCAGGGTACTTTTAGCACTAAAAAGTTATCACATTATTGAGCCTCCCATGAGGGAGCTGATGAACATTGCTCCCAGTCACCCTCTAAACACCAGGGCACGAGCATGGCACAGTGGATCTGAGCTCTGCCTTGTTCCTCCACCTTTTTCACACTCACAGATGCTGCATTTACTTAAAAATCTGGAACTTCCTAAGCAAACCAAAGAGAAAGCACAAACTGAAGGGCAGTTTGCCCTGGTTTCTGGTCAATTAAATGCTCCTTTTCCTACGACAGGTTTTCTTCCCTGTTCATTAAGGTTCTTAGGCTAGCAAAGTTCAACATCACCCTGTGGGCAAGAGAGGTATGTGTCTGGCTGCTTGGCCAAGCCAAGTAATCTGGTTCCCCAGTTTGCTCCTCATTCCCCTGCCGGGCCATGCTACATCTATGTTAATTTTACTCCCAGCTCTCCTTTGAAATGAACTGACTAGTTTGTCACCTTTGAGACAAATGCAGGTGCAATTCAGCACCTGGTGCAATAGCAGAAAGGCATCGCTGGTGGAATACAGTACAATACATGTACCATTTTAGAAACTGTGACTTTAAATATTGTTTGACAGAATACTCTTCAGGTTATGAGGCAGTTGGGGGAGACCTGAGGAAGATGTTGTGTGTGGACAACAATTATTAACATCATCATCAATCATCGCCATCATTACTGTTGTTGTTATTCTTATTATAACTACAGTATTGTCATAACACATTACTATTTTATTACTAACATGACATGCCATCACCATGTAGTCCACACTCATGCTGAAGATGGCTCTAACAACATAATAGTCCAGATAATCCAGGTCCAGCACTTGAGAACATTACCTGGCCCTGCTTAATTTACTCTTGTAGATAGACAGAACTAGGTGGATCGCTCTGAACCTCTGCCCTGTGCACAGGGACATGTAACAGGTGAGATGCCTTTAGCAGCCACTTGGCTTAATGTGACTTTCAAAGAAGATTGCCTGAGTCTCTGGTGTAACCACTGGCAGATGGTCTTTGAGAGATATTTTTGGGTTTAAATGTTTATTAGCTAGCTATATGAACAATAATTTGTATTCAGGTTGCTATATGAACAATAATTTGTATTCAGGTTAAGAACCTCATGAATAAAAAGCCTGGAATAAAATGCTAAGTCCCAGGACTTAAAAATTAGTAAAATCCTGTATTTGTTGACTGCAGTCTGATTTACATTTTGAAAGTTCCAGCAAAAACTTTCAATTACTTTTGCCAATGGACTTAGGAAAAAGGAAATAATGTGATAATATTAAACCTTAATTCTTCCATGGCTGTTAGTTTGGGAGAACTAATTTGTGATTTTACCATGAAAACAAACAGCGTGAAAGGTATGAAACTGCCTAGACTCTGTTGCTAAAAGGAAGAAAAGAACTTGCAGGGAAAAGCTCCACACATAACTGGATGAATAATTACATGAAATAAGACACTGGAAGTCAACAGAGAATCTAAAGATGAGAATGGGAAAAGAAAAAAAAAAGAACTGATTGACAAAAACAAGTTGTGTGTCTTTAGGGACGAAATGCTGAAGACTTTAGTGAGAATTAGAAAAAGGCAAGCTGAACTAGAGCAGTCAAGTAGATTAAAAGTACTCCTAAAATGTCCTTCAGGCACATGCTAAAAATCAGAGAGGAAAAGTGAGTTCCTATGTAATGAGATATAGGGTAGACATTAAGGATAGTGCAGCTATGAATGAAAAAAACCCCAAACTTAAACATCTCACCTCAGTTTTCTATAATGACAGTGACATGGTTTACTACAGGCAATTCAGGTGACTCTGAATTGGGAAGCTCAGCCAAAACAGGCATTGCTTAGATAACCTTGCTTAGATAACAAAGGAAGAGCCATTATTTAGGAAAAGAAAAAAAATCACCAGGTATCTGTTGGCCAGAGTTAGCTTCTCAAAATTTTGCAAAGCTGGAGAACAAGTTATGAGGGGAAAGCTAAAAAGGAGGTAAATAGGATGTATTTACTAAAGATAGTCTCATGCTCATCTGACACCTTTTTTGACACGACAGATATCTAAGAAAGGGCAGCGCAGTACGAGTTAACAGTGCATGCACCCAAGGCTGATGACAAAGTCAAGGTAGTTTTTAAAAATAATTTGTTTCTTTAATGCCATAGTTTCTATATAGTTATTTATTCTCTTCTGGATGATCTGAGTTATATTTTGTTGGTATAAAAATTGTAGGAATAATTTGTTCAACAGCAGAATCCTTGTGAGGTGTCCAGTCTTTTTGTTGTTGCTGCTGCTTCCTTACATATTTAGCTTTCTAGCTACTCTATGATTCATATTCCATAATGCAATTTTGGCCACTTTCCTTCCTTCTGAATTGATGTTTCTTTCCATTGCTGTTAGCTAACATGTTATTCAAATTCAAAACATTATTATATTTCTCCCTCTCGTGCTCGCTCATTGTTTTTTTTAAAGATCAAACCTTGTTAACATCCTGGCTCCAACTGCTCCTTTTTTTCTCTATGCATACAGTATGACTTCAAGTTTAGAATGGAAAAAAAAGACTTCCTCCCCCACAATTTAATTTATCCGGGAAATTTAGTTTCTAAACTTCCTACTTTTCCTTCTTCTGTATCCCAGTTTTTACTCCTCATTAATATGTTGCAAACACACACACATGCAAATACTCTATTATTTTGTTTCTAGAAAAAGATTTTTAGCTATTCTTCCCCCACTCACAATTGCATTCTCTGCTATTTTGGCACTGTAGATTTCCCTTCATATTTTGACCATTATAAGGTATATTCAAATTGTTCCATAGCCAGCTTTTAAAAGCTATGTTAATCAACTAATACAGTGCAG
Source organism: Ifrita kowaldi (assembly GCA_013398055.1). Taxonomy (NCBI): domain Eukaryota; kingdom Metazoa; phylum Chordata; class Aves; order Passeriformes; family Cinclosomatidae; genus Ifrita; species Ifrita kowaldi. Next base: position 98,140 of record VZRS01009365.1, read on the forward strand.
CTGGCTGGAAATGTGAGCCAGGATTATAAATCAGTTGACAAAGTAAGTTTTTGTATCAAAAAGAATGGCTTTTATAAGCCTTGGTTCTCACAAAAATATAGGTTCCTTTTTAGATCACTTTAAGAAAATATCTGTTGTCTGATGATTTTAAAATACTGACCTTCCTACTATGGGCAAGTTTTTGTCTGTTGTTTTCTTAAGAACTGGAGCTGATGTACTTTATAATAAGGTTAAGAAATTTATAACCCAGCCTCAATTAGCCACCAAAGTGGGTTCTTTAAAATGAAGGAGTTACAAGGTATATTCCCCATTCGATTCACATGTCAAGGTTAAGTAGCTTGGATGGATGTTGAAGAAAATATGCAGAAATTTGTCAACAGCCACATAGCTATTATTTATGATCTGCAGAAGAGTGCTCTCAGCAGTAAGCACGGATGTGGAGCCAGGCATTGCAACCACAGTTGTACAAAGCAGTCCAGTTCCACTGAGCCCAGCTGGGTGACACCACATCACGCCACCTCTCAGCTCTCTGCCTTCTCTGATGTTTGGAGGGATGGACAGTGTGGTACCACCCAGCAAGTCCTCAGTTTCTTCTGCCTGTGCTGGCCTGTGACCTCAGAAGGAATGGCTGGCAGCCACTTGGTTTTTTGCATAGGGTGTCCTTGGCCATAGATTAGCTTTTATTATTTCTGTTGTGAGATTTGTCATTTCTATTCTCTTGTTTGACTCATTTGGATTTCAAATAAATCTTCCTTACACTATGACTACAGATAATAGAAAAAGCATAAGTACGGAGTGAACCAACATGATTGCAACACCTGAATTTAAATCTCTCTCCATGTACTTCTTAAAAGGCTTGGTTAACACCATGATATCTGTTATGTCTCCTCAACCAAATCCCAACCCCTTCAAGTGTCAGGTGAAAAGTGGGAAAATACCTGAATCATGCAATGATTCTCAAAATTATCAGCTCTGAGACACAGAGTGGCCCCTGTTTTGGAAATGCAGCAGCTGTCACTGACAAGCCAAGAGGTCAGCTCCCTTCCTCCCTTGCCAGGCAGTGGAGGTGACTCCACGTGGGACAGTATCCCAAAGGACAGAGGTGATCTCTCAAACGGACAGAAATGTCACTGACCAAAACATGCTTCTCTGCTTCTGAGACCTTTAGTGCCAGAGGATAAATGTGACCGGTCTGCTCTGGTGTGAAAGCCCAGACAGCAGAGAAATGAAAGGTGACTGAAAGAGGGCAGAGCTGCATGATTGCTTTTCCTGACTGCAAGCTGGAACGTTTCCTCGCACAAGTCTAGTCAACAGAGCAGAGCTGGTCAGAGGTGAATGACAAACCTTTTAACAGGGATCAGTCTCTTCCAGAGGAATGCAATGTGCAGGGGAAGCCAGTGACCAGGGCGACCTGTTCTCTCTGCATCATGACTTGAAGGCTTGGTTTTCTACACGTTACCAGAGATACACTAAGGAAGAACCTCTGCCAGAACTGAATGTCAGGAGTTTTGAGTGCAGGCACTCATCTGGCTCACTCCAGAGCACTGTCATACCTGAATATTGAGCAATTCCTTCTCTCTTTCAAGCCATTGTTAGATCATACCAAGCAGGGCTTATGCAAGACCCTGAAGCCCAGGCTATGTGTCCCTAGCATTCACTAGTTCCCATCTTTATCAGACGTCTTGGATAGCTTTTACCTGTGGTTTTCCCCTGGTACTGTAAATGGAATAATATGTTCCCCAATGGACTCCTAGAAGAGCCAACAGCAGTTGCTCCATGTGTTTTCTCCTTAAGAACTATTGTTCTCAATTATTCATATTCTTTCAGGTTTAAATACATGCACATGCATACAAAAATACAGACAAAGGATGCCTGAGCCCATAAATCTGATTCACCACATGTTAATACAGTGAATAACAAGTTTTTAACAGGAATATATCTGCACTTTTCCTTCCCAAATGTGTTGTTCAGAAAGCATTCAAGTTCAGTTTCATTAAAATATTCAGTCACATTTAAAAATCAAGATATTTACTGCAGCTAATAGAGTTATAATATTGAAACTGAATACTAGTAAAAATCTGGTGCATAACTTACCCTCCTTCAGAGGGTTAGGGTTAGGAGCATCTCTGCAGATGTGAGAGTCTGAAATGTTAATGGTTAATAACTCAAACCATTTGTAAAAGCAGTGGATGCTTTGCTGGCAATGTGCAAGGGAACCACTCTGGTGCAGAGAGAGTGAGCACCCACCATCAAGGGCTACAAGCTGGGTTTTTACAGATGACCAAGAAGGCCGATAAGAAGCTGACCCTGCTGAGGTGGGACAGTGCTTTTTATCACGCCAATGTCCTCCCTTACACCAATGGCTCAGCTGTAACAGTCGCCCCTCCCCACCACCATGGGAGATATTTGGCCATGTAGTCCTGAAGGTGTTCATCCCTTCTGATGGGGTATAACTGGCTCAACTACACTGCGTGAGAGGCAGCTGTCTGTCACCCCGAGTTTTGCAGTCCTTCGATGTTTTTCATTCCTGTAATAGAATTCTCACACACTTTCTGTAAACATAGCCATATTTTGCTAACCGTTCCTTATTGTTTTCACTCTTTCTCCTAAAGCGGAGATGTTTGATGGGTTTTTCCTTTGACCTGTGAGATTGAGGGGTGGTAACCTCATCCTCCAACCCACGGTGGTTTCTAAGAACATATATAAATGACTAAATAAACAAGCTTGGGGCTTTTTGGCCCTGGCATCCTGTCCTGACGGAGCTGAGTCTGCGTGGTTCTTTTCATGTCCAAGTGCAACAGCTGTCATGTCTTACAAGATGTCATAACCCAACAAAGATGCCCAAAGTGCCCACAGACTGATTTCTGGGGCCTTCCACCAGAGGACTGAGCATGATCCACAACGTTGCAACAGACTCACTGAGCTTCTTCGGACAGGGTAAAACTCCACCCCAGGGACGGTACCTGGGTGTTCCCATGTAAACTTGAACCGACTGAACCTGTTGGACTCTGGGTCTTGTGGGTTCCCCCCATCCCCAGGGATCAACACTGTTCATATGACACCAAAACTGGAACAATCAAGTCTTGTTTCTGGATCCATGGGTGGTGGTATCTTTCTGCTCTTATCCTTTCTTTCTCTTTCTTTTCCTTATACATTTTCTTAAGTGTTATTTTTATGCTTTATATTGCTATATTGCTATAGGTAATAACCAAAGTAGCTACATATCTCCTTTCCATTGCAACCAAATTGTTCTAAAAGAAGCACTAGATACACACAAACACACACACACACACACACACATATATATACATATACACATATACACATACAGATATATATAAACAGTGGTCATTTAGTGTTGTTTCACTCTAATCTGCCTCAGGGGATCTATTATTAACAAGAACCTTACCCTTGCATTCAGGGGTGGGTTGCAACAGTAGAGAATGAGTAAGAAACTGCCCTTCACAGGATCAAGGTACCAGGTAAGGGGAAGGACTTGTCTTCCCATCTGCTAAGCTGCCATTTATCACTGAAAACGCTTATTTACAACTCCACCCAGAGTGCTCAGTGACCAGTGCTTACCCACTGCTATCAAGGTTTTGTCAGACCCTCCCTTACGAGGACAATTATCTGGCTCTACCTATTTGCACCCCTGGTGTGAGTGGAGCCACTGATGACAGACCCCGGCCCAGTGCCTTCCATATTAATTCATTATGATTCTTGCACTGCCGATAGACAAAGTTATTTCAATTATTCTGGGGCATGCTTTCTTTACTTTGTATTTTGCACACAGGGCTTTACACTGATAATCTAGGCAAAGTGTGTCTTTTTGTACTTAAACAAAAAGCAATTCCCTTGAAGATCTTATAGTGTTTGCATACGACAGGGGAGATTTACAGACAAATTATATTTTAGTACATTCTCACTAGAGCTGTACTGTTAAGATATTCAGAAACACTGGGAATATAAATCCAGAAACTTCAAGCAATAGGTGGCATGTTGCCAGGTTTAGAAACAAAATGTCATATTTTGGAGGTAAGACAGTTTCAGTCTAGCAGCATCTTAAAGCTCATAGCTCACATTACTAAGTTCATATTTCACGGAAGTTACACATACATAGATTTCAATTTTGCTACAAATCCAGGGAAATGCAAAAAGAGATGTCATACCAAGACATAAACACAAGCATAGAAAATACGCTGCAAAGTTTTACTTTTTCTAGAGAATTCCAAGCATTGGCTGTAATGCAAAATTCTGGTGCGACAGACACTATGTTAGATACAGGACACCTGCTTATACTGCTTCAAATGTAAAACCTTGAGATACTCACTCTTTCTGTAACCTGAACACATCCCACTTGCCATCTGAAACTATGTATAAACCTATGATTTAGTTGGTATTCAGTGTACTTCCACTGAGTTAAGTGAAAACTACCATGGAAGCTATATGCAGTAGCAACAATGCAGAGTTAGACACTCACTAGACCATGAAGTGACACAAGGCCATGTAGTTGGACAACCTTAGGAATCACAGAGCTCTTCACCTAGAAATATAGTGTCAAGAGAAATCTACCTAGCTCCCTTCCTCTTTTAATGAGATTTTTACTTTTCTCTGGCAGTACAAATCATCCAGGATGTCCTACATCATCTGATATTGGCCTGTTTATATGCCATTGATCCTCTCCCATTGCCAGTCAGCTCTAAAGATGTTCCACAAGAATAAAAAAGATGAAGGAAAACCAAATTGGATACTGTTGTCTAACTAAAAGCCACAACAATAAAACGGTTCCTTGAACACATGGCTTATGAAATGGGTGACCCAGGCATTCTGAATTTATAGCTACATGTGTAGACTGACTTGTGGGTAACAATAAACATACATGTAATTACCCCTTGGCTGACAGAAAAGGGTCTGGGGGGTACAAGGTGAGAAAGAGAGGAAAATGCAGAAGAATGGCATGACAAGTAACAAATTTAGCTATTTTTTTACAAGCAATAGTAAAATACTGATTGTCAATGGTCTTTGGCATGGGAAAGGGTTCCCTGCTGGAACTTGTATTTAAGCTGTAGGAAGTAAATATATATTTGAAGTTAGAGCAAATTTTAGGAGGTATATCTTTTTTTACCAAGTCCTGTAACTTACTGCAACTGTGGACATGCTAAGCACTTTAATTATTTTAACTATAATTTAATTTTTTTTTTCTCAAAAATCAAATGCTGAAATGCAGGACAACACAACTTCTCCACAACAATTCATGCCTGTGTATAATTCTTCCCTGAAAGACCTGTCCTCTTTCACCAAAGAAGTTGAGTGTCAGATGTTAAGTTGCCACTGTTTCACTGCGAGCAGAGCACTGGTGCTGCTCTGCACCAGCCAAGTACATATGTTTAAACATTATCCGTTAAATGTCACAGCTTTTGCAACCAGGAAAAGGAAATATTTTTGCTGAGGAGGCAAGCTTATTCTAATGCTGCCCTAGGCAGAGCAGAAAGGTTCTTGGTTTTGAAAGTCTGAAATATTTAAAAACAGCAAACTGCAGTACCTCTGATTTTGCTGACAAATCTCTAATGGAACCAAGTTTGTCTGTAAGATTCAGTATCTAGGTAGAAGTGTGATTCACCACTCACTAGTTTAAAGAGGTTTTCTTGGAGGGAGCCTGTGCAAATGATATCCCACAACACAATCTCCACAATGAACCAAAGCACTTTTCTCTGACAAAAGGATCCAAGAAAGCACCAGCATATGAGAGAGAATGGAGACTTAATATTGCTGGAAAGACTGTCTGAATGAACTGCTTATTACAGAAGGAGATTGAATCTTTCCATTATAATAAAAGTACTGATTACTACATCTTGATTAGCCTAGTTTATTATGGGATTCTTGCAGAGTAAGAGAGACTAACAGCGTTATCTGCCTTTTTCAGGATTTTGGTAGGGGAATAAATAGGCTCTTCAGAGCCTCCTCCATCACGTCCACCACCTGCTCTTTTCTGTTTTGCATCCAACATGCAATGTTACAACAGCTAAGATGGGCACTTCTGCATCAGAAGCCCCACCTACAAATTAGTTTGGGTTATGTTTTTAAAATGTATTCTCTAAAAATGCCCTTTATTACTCAAAAAGCCTTTTGCAAATCAAGTCTATGTCTTCTTCAACCCATATTCTTCAATTCTAAAAGTAAATAAAACGCACTCTGTATTTCATCCTGCTGGCCACAAGCTTGAAGGTGGAGCTGGATCCTCTTCTACCTCGGACATCAGGAATGCGTGTCTTAACTAAGTGGTTATCAGTTGAATTGTTTCAGTGCTGAGGAGTCCTGTCCATTTAGCTTTCTAGGTAGTTAATGGTAGAATTAAAATTCAAGCTAGTAATCCCTGTAGCTAGTGATGCTGTCCTTAAACTCTGTCTTTACCAACACCCCTTTTGGATGATTTCTCACATGTTTATGCATTCACAGGCACAGTTACACACAAGTGCACAGTGAGGCACTGCAGGTCTGATTATACTCGTGCATGGCATGGGGGGCTGGATTTAAGGACCTGCAGCAGGACTTCGTCTTGAGTGTGGAAAGAGGTAGGAGGTCATGTTTTCTCAATGGATGCCTATGGCTCCATGAGCCATTTTTCCTTCATGGGTTTGGGGTCTCAAGTCCTACAGGATTTACCTCACTGCTAAAGTAGCAGCCAGTTCTGACACTGAGTCAGGGTCTCTCAAGCTACAGGAGTTATTGCTGCCCCCAGGATGTAGGAGAGGTCACAGCCTCGACCTGCCACCTTCACCCTGCTGTGCTGATTGTTGGAGAGAAGTCACCCTCCTTTCCCCTACATCACTCCTTCAGGGCTCAGCCTGGCTGGAGAGTGCATGGCATTGATGACTTGGCCCTTTAGGTGAGACAGTAAGTTGGTTATTCCTTCATAAGGTGGGTATCACTTTCCCACTTACCAAATATGTGCCTATGCTCATGCTCACTGCTTAGAAAGGCTGGCTTCAACACCAAAGTAGAACAGTGCCTGTTGTTCTGTTACAGAGAGGGAAACTGGGACTCAAGTGAAATGCTAAGGCACAATTTCTGTCACATCTCCAGCTCACAGTCAGTTAAATGGCACTACATTTGATTTACAAAGGTCTAATTTTTATTGCTTTTATTATACTCCCAGACTATTTTAATGGGGGCAGAATATTGACAAGGGAAACCACATCTATTTATTTCCCCAAATTTACAGGTTCTGCTGCAGCATTCATCATTTCCCTGAGTGATTTTCTTCTGTAAGTGAAATGTCTATCCTCTATCACTGAAAATTATAAATTACTACAAAATGCCTGCAAACCAACTGCCCACCAAGTCAGCTGCACTTTTGTCAGATGAGAGTAAAGGACCAGGCTCATTATTTGAAAAATTCCTGTTTGAATGATATTTAATCACATACCTCTTATGCAACGGACAGTGATTTATACAGTGCTGTTACAGAACCCAGGCCATACCTAATATAGGATGGCTTTCATTTGGAAATCTGGATATAGATATCTAATTAAGTAGAATTCACATTAATTCATTATGATGACATGTCGGTAGACTTTATCCTTCCATTTTGTTGGAATGACTATTGTGAGTGTAACCAGCATATTATTGCTATATAACACAGGATTTAGCAGCAGGTTTGATTCTGTTCTACTTTTCTTTAACTATAAGAGACCATAAGATGTACCTGATCATGACTCTGAAATTCCAAAAATACATGTAAGAATGTTAATATTACCAATATAATAAAAAATGCATGCAATAAATTAATTCTAAACCTTCAGGAAAAGAAATGCTTTCTGTATATGCAGATCGTGACAGGGCAGAGCTTTTAACACATTTTACTGAAAAATAGAAAGCACAGAAAAGCATTAGTCACAGGGAGAATTGCCTTAATTGCTTTGACCCCAAGGGTAAGACACCAGAGCTATATATTCAGTACAAACAATGGTGCCCTCGAGCAGAAAGCAGCCTTTGCACTCTGTTGCTTTGATTTTGACCAATGTCTTCAGTGTAATCAACTATGGCAATGCTTAATCTTGCATTTTTACATGTAGATAATACAAATCATCTTTACAAATGGAGGAAGATTTGCAATCAGTAACTCATTCCTTACACCAGGCGCAGGCAAGAACAATTTTGTGTTGCACTCTCTATTTTGGAAAACATACTGAAAGAATGAAATATCTCTTTGGATTATAACAATTAAAAAAGAATTAATAAATGTGCTCAACAAATGTCAGGTGTAGTTCTAATCTTGATTTCAGAAATATGCAACGCTTAGCTCTTATTACCTGGGGAAGGGGGAAATGTTACAGGCATTCATAATAATGTAAACTTGTTGCACTGGATGCATGCTTGTCCATTAGGCTGGTTAATTTATTTTATACTTCCATACATGTCATGAGTAAGAGAACACCAAATGTGTATTTGAGGTATATATTCAATTTCCTCTGCCATATCAGACTGTTCCGACTTCCTTTTTCTACCAAATTTTGTGTCTGTTTTAAACACAGGCTCATTCCCGGCTCTCAAAAGTCATCATAAATACCTCACGTATGTTACTCGGTTTTTCAACTTTGAAAGGTGCTCTTCTGTCTTATAAAGCTTTTGTTATGTGCTCTTTGTCTTTTGCGTATCATTTCAGCCTACACTTACTAAGGAATAGAAGCCTCAGCCTGGAGTGTCCCTGTGTGTCTGTAGCTAGATCGCTTCTGACGTTATTTTGTTACAGACAATAGGAAGCCCCTGAGTATTTTGAGTCACCAGGATCGAGCAACACTGTCATGAATCTTCGTGATGTGAACACAGAGTTGCAGTCCTGCTCTCCAAATTCCTTAGGCTTTTCATTATGTTTTTCTAAATGAATAATAACAAAAATGATAGTGTGAGCTCACAAATTTGAAACTGTTTTCATGTTTTGGTATAAGCAGGCTGTGATTACTGGGCAAACTGGGCTGTGATGAAGTGCTCAGTGTCCCAGAAGCAATGAAGGCTTTTTCTGTGTGGGTGACTGCAGTAAATGCACACGAGACTGCTCTGCATGGGTGGGATATAAATTAACCTTGAACCCACACTTGGCCCTGCTTCTCTTTCCTGTCTGTGTAATTGATGAGGAGGAGAGCAAAAGAAAATATCCCAAACAAAAACTTCTTAATCATCTTTGCGGAAAGTAGGGTGTTCCCTTTCTCCTCTAGGAGGCTTACTTTGGGTTGAGGAGTTCCCACTCTCCTGTGGCTGGCAGACTGGCTACCTGATATGCACATTTTATAAAGAGAAGACCACTCCCAGGTTTAGCTATGAGTGTGGGTGACTTGTCAGTCAGCACTGTCAGTGTATATTCCCTCACGCTTGTGGAAGCATGCAGCCATTCACAGGATCATTCTGTAGCTGGCATAACATAGATCCCACCTTCTGTTTTGTGCCTCATATGGGCAATGGTGATTACATAGTACATCTATTTGGAGATTGCTGGCACCTCAGAGCATGGCATCTCTAATTCAGAAATCATTTTGACACATGCTGTGAAGATAAATAACTGGTTCTGGTGGCATACAAATCTTTTTAGGTCATATAACTATATGGAGAGTACATGGTAAGTCAGACCTCATCACAGTATCTTAGAGTCTCCAGAAAGGCTCTTGTTTCATCTGAAGGTCTTGATATGTCCTACAGTGGAGGTTGTTCCCATTTACAAACAAGGAAACAGAATCACGAGGAAGTGAATTAACTCTGTGAAGTCAATCATGGTGGGCCAGGAGCAGACTTGGGAAAGAAAGTTCTATCTCCCTGTCATAATGATTTAAACAAAATACTGCTGAAATTATTTGAATGAAAGAAATTCTTCCAGAAGGCTGAAGAGGAAAGGCTAACATGAATTAGTGAAATGCACTTCTCCGGTGTTCCATGGCCTATTCCCACCTCTGTGGGAAAGGACAGGGCTGCTTTGATCAGCTGAGTTCTTTAGCTGCACGTATTTGCTTACTGGCAAGGATCTTCTGTGATGTGGGAAAGCAAAGCTCACTGCAGTTGGCGAGAAACCAAAGTCAGGACGTGCTGTTCAGCCTTCTCGATTAAAAAATGGTATCAAAGTGAAATGAGTCACCAGGATAACACAGACTGTACGAATTTAAGTGGCACTCACAGAATGGCAAAGCAACACCCTGAGTATTCATCATAGTTGTGTCAAATCTAATGTGCAACAAAATTATGATGAATTCTGGATGAGAGATGACAAATCTTTGTAAGCAAATGTTTCCCCAGGGGCAGCAGCAATGAACAGAGTGGAAAGGCCACAGAAAAGAAAATGCATAAATGCATGTTCCTGAGTGAAGACTCCTGCTGGTAAGCCACACACAAATATGTCCAGCTGGAGATACTCTTGTGACATGGATTATGCTGACCTGAACATAAGCAGGATATTTCTGTCTCCAAAAGCAGGGAGAAGGGAGGCAAAGAAAGCAGGTAGAGACTTAGCTACCCCTCACTACGCACGCAAGAACCCATCACTAAGGGCTCGGCTGGCACCCACACAAGTGGACGCCAAAGTGCCACTTTGACGTAGTGCCACTGGTGTTGCTGTAAAGTACTTCACCTTCAGGAAACACAGGGCTGTTGCAGGCCGTATTTCTTTATCTGTCAGCTCCACCTGATTGTGACTGATACACTAGGGAAATCTCAAAAATCATTAGGGGCCCTATGTGGAATAGTGAATCCAGACCTAAAAATGTCGAATGTAAAGTAGGTCAGCAGCAGAGCTACTACCAGGATGAACAGTAAGAACGGGAGGAATGTCTGATCCCTAAGCAATGGCTATCACATTAGCTTCATATAGACAACACTCAGCACTACCAGCCTTTAAAATCCGAAAGTAAAAGTAGCTGCTGCAACTTGTAAGAGCTGCTAAGTCCATGAATCCATTTAAAAAAAAAAATACAGTTATTATAGAATATCTTTTATCCTAAATGGAAAGAAAAGCTGAGGTAATTTCATTCCCACTGTGTGATAAACATTAACAACTGCTGACTTTTTAATGGTGAGTACTTTAGGTCTGAGACTTAGACGGATGGAGTAGATTTCCTGTATATATTTGAATATATTTGTTCTCACTGAATGAATATACACATGCTCTTTTTCTCTATGAATATATTTTTAATGTCCTTCTACACTTACTACAGTACATGATATAACATTCAGTTTGACCTTTTAAGCTAATCTTTACTCGTCAAAAAAAGATATTTTAGACGTGGAAAATATCTAAACCTCAGCTGTCTTTTGGCTTCACTGTAGTGCCCTGATGCTGTCAAATATAATTTAGAAAGTCATAACACATCATTCCAAAAGCAAGGCTTCTGTTACCCTGAATGGATACATCTGTGGCCAACATTTTCCATTTATGTATTCTAAACTGATTATTGTATCTTGTAACTGAAATCAGCTTGCTCTAAATTTTAGAGAGGAAAAAGTAAAGTATTTTTCAAATAGAACACTTTGCAAGGCATTTGCATTACTGAAAGTCAGAACCTTCACATGGTGTTTAAGAACAGGGAAAGGATAGGTAAAACATATGAGGCTGTAAGATAACAGAGGCTTGGGGAACAGCATCGTTGGTCCTCTGCTGGGAAGCACCCAAAATCTGCACTCACACTTGCAGTCCAGGTATGCTGAACACTGTGTGCAGTTTGCAGGAATTAATGAAAGTGGGTTGTAAAAAAAAAGGATATTGAACTTCTTCACCTTCATTTAATTCTTCAGCTCAGTAGAGCTAAATCCAAAAGAGGGACCACGGATACAAATACCCCATTACTACATTTACTTTAAGGATTTTTCTCTCTCCTGCACCCTTGTGAAAAAAGATAACTTTCATTTCAGGTAACTGCTCTCTGACACCAATGTTTTTGAGTCTCAAATACAAAAATTGGGAGACTATCTAAGGTATTCTCTGTCTCAAAGTATATATTTCTAGAAAATACTAAAAGGAAAAAAGTCTAAGAGTGAATAATTAGGCAGCCTAAATGCCAACATTTTTATGCTTTTTCATAACATCTTAGTTTTGTTGTTCATGGGTACCACAAAAAACCCACGAAAACCAAAATGTAAAAAACCAACCAGACAAAATACCTAACCAAAAAAAAAAAAAAAAAAAAAAAAAAAAAAAAAAAAAAAAAAAAAAAAAAAAAAAAAAAAAGTGACCACTGATATCAGATTCTAGTGTTTAATGTCCCCAATTTTGAACACTCATCAAAAAAATTATTTTAATCTTTGAGATTTTTAAGTAATCCTCTGAATAACATTTCAAATCAGATTAGCTCATGACCACTAACGTCAAGGAATTATTTAATTTTTGGTTCTGGTTAATTTTAGCTGCATGTACCTGGGGATTTAATGGGCAATAATTAAACCCTCTATTTTGTAAATGCATTTTCATGCACCAAGTCTTAAGCATGTGAATAATACCACTGAAATCTATAGGACAAGCCACATGTATCATGTTATATGTATACCTGCACCTACAGAGAATGAATCAAGTTCATCTCCACCGAAATCTATTAGGGCCAGGAAACAGTTATTAATATCTAAAATATTATCCTAATGAATAAATGTATGAGTTTTCTGCTCCCTGTAGTATATTTTTAAGTAGCTCACTTTTTTGTTATTATCATACAGTTCTGCAACTGTTATTTGGTGTCTTTAAGAAAACCCTCACACACTACATTGTTTCTTACATCCATAATCATCCACACAACACATCTGTCAGATGTCTGCAATGGACTTTGAATGCTGAATTTCTTTACTGGCAAAATAGTCCCATTGAATGCTATTTCTTTTCATGTCTTCAGACAATACAAAGTCCTTAAAATCAACCAAAGACAACAGGATAGGCAGTACAGTACCTTTAAAACCTTGTGGGGTCTAAGAGATCATGTTGTAGCACAATGGGGAAGACAGGAAAGCTGCACTACTTGTACAGTTTTTTGTGTTTATAATTACATAGAAGCTGAAGGTTAGGCAGGGTATCCTTCATAAAGTGGAAAACATTCTTTGTCACCACAGAGTTTTAATAGGCAACTCATGTCTATTAATAAGGGCACATCTGTTCTGAAGACTTGCATTATGCAGGTGTCTGTTCCTCTTGTGTTTTTTGATTTTACAGTAGATAATTAGTTAGACATGATTACTTGCAGCCCCCATTTGGACCACTTATTGCATTATCAAAGGCTCTAGTTTCTAATCACGAAATATGAAACAAAACCCTTACCTTTGCATGTGCAGCACTCAAATATATACCTGTTAGGATTCTGAGAGACTGATTGTTTTGTACTTTAAAAAATTGACACCGAGGTTAGTGATAAAAAGAGGAACTACTTTTGCTTTACAACTCTGTGAGAGGAAAACAGCCTTTCCTGTTCTTTTCCTAATAACTACTGAGACCTTAAACAATATTTCATTACCTAATCTAGATTTAAAATACAGGTTTTTTAAAATCTGGTCAATGAATGTGACAGGCACAGATCTTAAAGGCCACAATTTCTTCTCATGAAGCACGTGTATAAGTACCTTCTCTTTTCTGACAATTCATGGATCTATTTTGCTATTCCAAAATTTTCTCTCTCCATCTAAACTAAAATTGCAGTCAGTCTTTTTGACATCTCTGGCAGTGGTGCAGCTGTTATCTTAGGCTCAGTATGGCTAAAACAGAAATACTGTTCCGCCTTTCAAGATTTACATTTCCCTTCCGTCAGAATGAAAAACAGAGCATGCTGTCACACTTGTATGGGATGTCATTTTGGGTTTGGACCTTTTCCTAAATCTGAAAATACAAAGTTTGCACATTCTTTCAGAGTAATACTGCTAAGGTTGTTTCTTCCTTACACATGCATGCAGAGAAAATTATTTCCTGAGAACTTTTGAGTTTGTGTCTTGGCTACTGCACTTTTGCCCTCCTCAGCAGAGATGCACTCCTCCCTGTCCAACGTCAATCTTAAATGTTGCTTTGATCTACATAATCCCACTACCTCTCATTCTTCACACTCTGCTAGTCTCCAAGACCTTCGCTTGCCTATTGACTCAGGCTAATCCCAGCAGCTTGCTTGCTCAAGCTGGTGCCCTTGTATGCTCTTGGGGATACCTCTACAGTTTGAGAAGCCCCTTGAGAAGTTATTTACTCCCTGAAATATCTAATAATACTCCTAAATGTGGCAAAATTCAGGACAGTAATCAAGTAGCATGACGTGGTATCCAAGCAGTAAGAATATTCACCTTGGGGAGGGACAAGCTGTTAGCCTGGTCTCTGCTGAGGCTGAGTCCATTTCATACCTGTGTTTGTAGAACAGAAAACACATAAACCGTTGAGGCAGAATCCAGGATCATCATTCCATTAATTGGTCCTACTGAAAAGTGCAATGAGTGGGGATGCTCTGATTTGCTCAGGGCCTTACTTGCTGTGGGATAGATTTGCTCTGGACACATTTGGCAGATAAAGCCAGACTTCTCAGGTGTCTTTGCTTTTTGGTGCTGTTTCATCTGGCATGAAGAGAAAGGATATCTAAGAGCTTCGGATGTTTCTACCTATGTGCAGAAACCTCTGTTTAGGCTTTTAAATGTTCTGACATTTGCTAGTGAAATCCACGTGCCTATTTATTTTTTTTAAATTTAATACTAGGCATTTTTAGATTATTTTTGACACTCCATTTTCAGAAGAGATATATGCACTTTTGAAAAAAATAGTTACCATGTCCTATTATCACAATTTGGTGCCAACACAGGGTTCTCAGCCCTTAAAATATAAAACTGCGTAAGTAGCCAGCAGTAGTTAAACAGTGCCATTTTTCCAGGTACTCCGACTCTTTCTTCTCCAAAACATCAGGCATTATTTGCTCAGTTGCATGGCCTTTCATTGTGTAATTCCATCACACCTCTCATAAACTCTGGGTACCAATTTCAGTTACACAAGGGCATAAATGAGCACACTACTATTTTTCTCTGGCTGCTATTCAAAGCTGGGAGGCCTCTATGGATACACTTCTCACAAATCCATGCACTACAGCAGGAAATTATTTAGAATACTTATGATTCCAAGAATTTCCCATGATGTTTTTTATTCAGGCCACATGGTGACAACTACCAATGTCATTTAATCTTTCAGATTCAAAGCTAAAATTAATTTCCTCCCTAATATGTTTCATGAATTCAACAAGATAAATCTTATTTCTACAATTCATTTCAAAGTACAAGTAAAATGGTTGAAAAATAAGAGGGGCTGTAAAAATAACTAGAAACATTATCCTGTCTGAAAGGCAGACTGGAAAAGATTGAACCATTTGACTAATAGCTGTAATGCAGAATATGATGGGCATAGTGTCTGAAATAATTAGGCAACAACATACAGAAAAATGACAAGAAATGGATAATACAGAGAAGTTGGCTGTCAGGCAAAGCTGTATGAAACTTCCTTCCAACCCCCAATTCCTTACTATTCTCTACAAAGTCCCAAGTTTCTTTATCAAACCTACTGCAATAATTTATTATTGTTATACTGACAGATTAAATTCCACCACATGCCACTCATGCCTATAAGTTCAATTAAAATGACAAGACTGACATGCATGGATAACTTTTGTGCAAAAGGGAAAAGAGAGGCAGCTCTTCAATGAAATTAAATTCCAATAGCACTTATGGCAAGGTGTTTCTGCAAAGCACAGAAGAAAAATCGTGGTCCTGAGCTTCCATCCCTGGAGACAGTTAACCAATAAAAACTATATCTGAGTTTGATTAACTCTGCATGTTTTTCTTGACCTCATTAACAGAGTCAGCTGATGGATTTCTAGATCAATTTGCATGCAAATGCAAAAGAAAAGGAGTTGTGCTGTAATGCTATGCTAAGCTTTCTAGACCCTTCCTTACCTCATTTCATCTTTCTGTAGGCAAAACTAAGCAATGAATGGGCAGGGGAAGCAATGTGCCCTCTTTTAGCTGTCAGTTTGCCAAAATCCCAGAACAGGATATTTCACATCCTAGTAAGAAAGGTTTTTAAGCCACACTTGTCCATGACTTTTCACAAACAGTCTCCACTTGGCAGTGTGTAGGCTGTTCCCCTTTCCAGAAAACTGAAGTACATACAAAGGGAAAACTGAAATAATACAGTTAGTGGAATGAGCAAGCAAGTTTTTTGATCATGTTTTTCACTCGTGTAAACAAAAAAAGTTTTACGGACATCGACTTGTACGCGCTTCTTTACACTGTAGAGCCTTGGTAGCAGTAAAAATACAAGGTCAAAACCCCACTTCACAGATTCACTGTCCAGTTTCAACCAAATCTCACACTGAAGAAGAAGCCAATGTTTGCATAATTAATAAAGATTTAAAAATTCAAGACCTGTCCTGTTACATTTTATATTGACAACAGAAAAATGTCTCTTTTCTAATATTCTTTTCGGCGTCATTTTTAATAGTATATAAATAAATAAAATGAAGGTACACAGATGACAGTAAGGTCATCATGGTTTAACCTCTGCCAGCAACTAAGCCCCACACAGATGCTCACTCAATCCCCTCATATTGGAATGGGGGAGAGGATCAGGAGAGTAAAAGTGAGAAAACTTATGGCGTGAGACAGACAGTTTTACAGGTAAAGCACAAGCTGCACGTGCAAGAAGAGCAAAACAGGGAATTCTTTCATCACTTTCCTTGGGCGGGCAGGTGTTCAGCCATCCAGAAAAAAGCAGGGCTCCATCACCGCTAAGGGTGACCTGGGAAGGCAAATAACATCACCCTGAACTTTGCTCCCTTTGTTCTTCTTCCCCCGCCTTTTATATGTCAAACATGATGCCATCTGGTCTGGGATTTCCCTTTGGTCAGCTGGGGCCAGCTGTCCTTGCTGTGTCCCCTCCCAACTTCTTGTGCATCCCCAGCCTGCTCACTGGTGGGGTGGGGTGAGGAGCAAAACAGGCTTTACTCAGTAATAACAAAAACATCTCTGTATCCGGCACTGTTTCCAGCACAAATCCAAAACATAGCCCACATTAGCTCTCACTGTGGAGAAAATTCAGTGTACCCTAGCCAAACCTGCACAGTCATTCAGGGTTTAATTCTTAATCAAACGTTCACATAATTCTGTGATTCATATGATTTTTTAAACATGGGACATTAGGACTCATTTATAACTCACTTTCGCTCCCGAGACCTTGTATTAATATAGAGATAATAGAAGCAGGCAAGGTAAAGAGAGGAGGCAGGTAAAACTGAGGTCTGTAAAAAAATAGGTCTGTAATGTCGTATTGATTTGTTTCTAGAACCTAGGCACTTAGCTACATTAGCAAAGCTTTTACCCACTGGATCAGTCACAAATATCCACTGACTTATAGTAGGCAGTAATACAGTATCTGCCTAGCACTGGTTAGACATTATTTATCTACATGTACAGCTCCAAACCTCAAGCCAGTTTAGAAGAAAAAGGACTACAGAACACCTTGCTGCTATTAGCTTGTTGATCAGCAGATTAGTATGCATTATAAACTAGGATAGATACATATTCAAGTTGTTTTGATTAGGCAAAACAGAGATGTCAGGGAGGTACTGCTGAAAGGCCTGTCAAAGACAGGCAGCTGGGCAGCACAAGGACAAATGAAATCCGCAGGTGAGAAAATGAAGGGCAGCTCAGAATAAGTGAGAAAATGCTGACAATCTAGTCACACTAATAAGATAGGGATGATCTGTAAATTCATTAATAACAAGTGATATGGCAGGCTTCCTCTACCTTGAATATTATGTTCAATAACACTCTTTCTTTAAATAGATGCAAGATCCATAAGAGGATGTGGAATGATCAGATATATAGACTTTATGCATAAAAAACTCTAAAAATCCCTTCTGAAACTTTTATTATGATCTGATCATTAGACAAAACTCCTGTTAAAAATCCATCAAGAAGAAAGCACAAGAAAAACAATTCTCAGCAGTCTCATTTTGAACCCTATCAATATAGAAAGCAGTAAGTAAGATGAATTAACAAAAATATTAACCATTTTTCTGGAATGTCAGTAGCATTTGGGAGTGGGGCTCCATTTTGATTTGCTATTGTATTTTAATTATTTTATTATTAAACACAACTTTTGCCTCTGAAGAGAGTGGAATGACCATTTGTTGACTAGAATAATGTGCTAGAAACAATAGTAAGTCTTTGGATTCAAAATTCTCACTGGAAAAAGAGTTTGCAGGACTACTTTTGTCAGATGTACCAAGGCCTGAAAAGTCATCTCGTAGGTTAAAAGAAGATGAACACAAACATTCAAACAAGACATCATCAAATGATGGCACTGGAAAAACCTCAATGGAGTAAGATCATTAGCCTGGCATCTTCAAGTCAACATCACAAGAGAAAGAGGTGGTTTGTCATCCCCAGAGCTGAGCTTTGTCAGAACTGATCTGAATTTATGAGCCAGTGGGATAATCCTTCATGATTATCTGTCCTGTTGTTCACCATTACGGCATCTTCAAGGAGGCTGTTTCATTGTGTGCTCTTCATATCATGCTTAGCTGAAGTATAATTGTCTCAAGGACCACCTACACTTACAGGTTATCCATGTACAAATTAATGGATGCCGGTGAAGTTGTGCATCCATTAAGCAGAGCATTAGCTTTCATGGCATTCATTTATCTATCAGATGCTTTATTTATCACAGTTTTTCTGAAAGCTTGTTTACTAAGAGTCTATGCTGGCAGAATAATGCTCCTCTCAATGAATTTTGTGCCTTATACATTAAATTTGAAAAATGAAAACTCATGTCATTTGCCTCTTAGTTGGTACACGGTGGTCATAAGATAAAGACTTATCTCTGTTCATGAGAAGAGCACAGCTCAAAGACTTCACGTTTATTTCCCTTTCTGTTAAAAAAAAATCCCAGCCAACAAAGCTTTGATTAACTAATTAATAACTGTGATCTTGAAACTTAGAATAACTTCTATCACATTAAAATACTATGCATTCAATGATCCAGAAAGAGGAAAAAAAGTGTGAACAATTTTATAACTTGATTGTCAAGAGAAGCAGCTGCTGGGTCCATTTTTCAGCCTTGCTCTGCTTATTTTGTATTCAGATTCACACCTAGAGCGAGCTTTCAAATTTATGTAGAAAGTTTTGAATTGGAGACCATCACACTGTTATTTGGTGGCTCCTTATCATTATCTTCTCAGGGATTTCACTCCCTTGGAAAACCTTACTTCCTCAAGTTTCCCAGGAAAGATTTAAAAAGCAATCTCAGCGTTGGGGATCTTGCTAGGGTTATGGCATTGGGTCCAGCACTTAGCAGACTGGCATTTGCCAGTGCTTATGCAGGATGTTTGCCACCTCGGGGACAAGTAATCTTCCTGATGGCTATATAATTTTAGAAATTTAAGTTGTCATTTAGGCTGAAGTCCCTGGGCCAGATCCTTTAAGACAGTTAAGCATGACAAAATGAGTGAGATTCTCTTACTACAGTATTTAATTTGCACACAGAATTTTGACACATTTTAATTCACTGACCTGACCTATCATTTGCAGGACACTTCCTTGGCTTTTACTGTTTCAGCAGTTATCAGAAATGGGAGCAAATGCTTTGTCCTTTTTAAAAAATATCCCTGTTCCTTTTTGCACTGAGAAATCCTAGGCAGTAAATGACTTGGTGGAATGACTTTGAAGTATATGCTTGCAAACTTAATTGTGGCATTTTCTGGTGGACAGCTTGGCTTTCCAATTCAAAGATGCCCTTATTCCATCTTTTTGGATGGAAGTATTCTTTTTGTTAAGAGAGAATTACGGCTTCTACATAGAACAAAATGTTATGATTCCTACTTAGCCATACTGATCTCAACTCCTAGTTCCTCTAGCTGGCCAGGAAAAGACAGAAAATGTGGTACCTTTTCCTTTTAATATTCTTGTATTCATGTGAAACCTTTGAGAAGAAATTTATTATGTTATTTAAGAAACATCAAACAGTGTTTCCATTTGTTGACTGGTGTTACCTTCCCACCTTCTTCTGCGCTGGGCAAAGATGTGAGGGGTTACATTGTAAAGCATTTGATCTCAAATATGAGTAAATTCTAAAAAATTGTAGATACTCTCAATCACTAATTAATCTTTTTTGATTTACTTGTTTCTAGACTAAATAAATTCTAAACTAAGCAAATCCTCTAAACAAATTCTACTTCTCTATGAATTGTCTTTTGTTCACAAATCAACATGCAGATTTCACTTGCAAAATCCCTGCTTGCACAATACAGAGATGCTATCTAGAAATGGAAGCACTAGAAAGATCAATCTTTAGAAACATTTTCATCCACGCTGTCAAATTCTAATCTCTCATACTGACTTGAAATATGTCACAAGCACCAGTTGTTTTACTAAATAGTTATCATCTTTATTGACAACTATAAGCTCAATTAATTTAGTCAGGAAAAGTGTGTTTTAACAAAGCTTATACTGCACTGAGACTTTATAGCAGATGATTTCAATGGCTCTGATGTATTTTGTCTTACAATCCCATTTCATATATTCAATAATATCTTGCTGCCAGTATTCTTTAGCTAGAGACCAGCGACAGAGGGACAGATAAGCCTGGTACTGTGGCATGATTAATTAACAAAACAGATCCACATACAACTGAGTACACTTTTAGGTCTGCAGACATGCACAATTATGCAATATTATCAAGCATATATGACGTTTTGACTCATATTTGTTTGTAAACTGGAGCTATTTTAGATTTCCTAGAGACAGCCATAAGTTTATTTCACATGTGTGGTGACAAAATGTGCTTGTTAACTATATTTCATGTTGGTCACCCGCAGAGAAAATACTGAACAGAGTGTGTTTGACTTTTATCTCAGGGACAAAGGCAGAGATTCGATAGGCTTTAACTTTTGAACTGTTTTACAAACAGTGACCGCCTCATGATATTTTCTTGAGTGAATGGTACCTATTTACAATCTGCTCTTACTCAGGTCAACAGGAGTTCTACCACTTACTGCAGCATTAGCCCACGGCTGCTCTCTTTTGAAAATGTCATGTGCAATAAATATGCAAATGATTGCAGTATTTTTTTAAGTCCATATTAAAAAATCTAAATTCGAAAGGGTACCTACTCATCCTGTTTATTTTTTCCTTTTAGTTCCTAGAGTTGTGACACATTTAAATGCATGCAATGGCTGTTTTTCCAGGTAGCTCCTCATAAACATTGCAAAATATTAATGAAGTTGTTAAGAAAGCAAAAGGCACAAAACATCAACAGTCATTGCATATTTAATTCACTGCTTTGTTCATTCTTTCCCCATTGCAAACGTACTAAATGACAATATAATTATAACCTAAAGCTGTTGGTAATTATATGCAAAGTGCTATAATAGCAATGAAACCCTAATGCTGAGAGGGAGCGAGAAAGAGTCTGAGGGAAGACAGACTCAAAATAACCATTACTCATTGTACTCCTGGGTACCCCCTAAAATTGTTTGATTCTGATGGGTTACCCAATCTGCAAATTACCTGAAAGAAATTCAGGTCAGGTATAGAGAAAACAAATTAATTACCAGGAAATTACTTGCTGGTGTTGAGCCAAGTATTAGCTCATCAGCATTCAGCACAATTGGAAGTTTGAAGGAGAACAATACAGACTTGCATCACGAGCTGGAAGCAGAGAACAGCCAAAGGAAAAGTCTATTAGAAACTTTATTTCTAATGTTGTCACCTTTCTTCCAACCAAATCTGAGCTCCATGTCCAATGCTGGAGTGTGTGCTACCAGCAGATCATCATTCTCCTCACCCTCTTGCCCTGGACAAAGGCTGTACTACCTGCAGGAACCACTCTCTGGTTCTCCATAGGGCCTGGGATGAACTGTTCTGGCAGGTGCCATCCCTACACCTCCTGGTATCTTATGGGTTCCAGAAGAGCTCCTCTATTCCTTCGGAATTTGGAATAATTCCACCAGCAAACCAGCCAAGACCAACAGTCTCAGAGCTGAGATGTATAGTAACTTAGATATTCTCTCCTCTTAGCTAAACAGATTCTTTCCTGGATAGAAATGAGAGCCATGCTCACACAATTTGTCAAGGGAATGTTTGACTTGTGCTTATTCCGTGTTTGCTGGAATCAGAAGGAAATGCCATATAGCTGCTGCTTCATTAGCAGAGCAGTAATATGCAGCAGAGCAATGTGCTCTAGAGATGGAACTTAATTGAGATAAAGCACATAAAAACTGTGAATTACATGACAGGCAGAATTGGCAGCTTGTGATGGTGAAGTAAAATCCCTACTCATCTTACTGATATGTACAGTATGCTACAGCTGAATTAGTTAAACTTATACAATTACCATCAGAAAGAACAGCCCCCGCTACCCTACTTGCTCTTGGAGACTTGCTGCCATGTTCGAATTTCTCCTGCTAAAATATAGTCAAAAGAGGAAAAAACAAAAGCATTCACAACTGAAGAGAGCAAAAAGCAGTACAACTCAAAGATTTTGTTCTGAACTGTCCTTACTGTCTCCATTCCTTTCCAATTCTTCTCTGTAGCAGTGAGGGGAAAGTGAGCAAGCAGATGCTGAGTGGCACTTAGTTGCCAGCTGGAGTTAAACACAACAATGACTTAGAAAATAAATATAATCCTAAAAAATTAAAACTGTTTCCATTGCACAGTGCTCATTTTGTGCTCACCCTCTCCCCAGCTGGCAGCTGAACGATGAGCTATGAACTGCTTGGCCTCTCAGACTGCCGACCGATCCCCAGTACCTTCCTTGCTCCATGCATGGAAGATCTGCCTTGCAGCGAGACACCCTTCCCTGCCTCTCCTGAGAGCTCACAAAACCCTTCCAGTCTCATCTGCTGAACGTAAAAATGCTTAAAACCACTTGCTGGCAGCCCTACATCTTATGCTGCATCTGACACACATGTAATGTGGCACCATGTGTACGTCACAAGCAAGGGCTTCACAGGTGGCTTTTAGCTGCCGGCAGGTGGGAACGGGGGCTCTGCAGCAGCAAACCGTGAGCAAGAAAAGCTCATTACTCCTTTACTGTACACAAGTTCCCCACTACACAAGGTACTTCAGCAGGGTTGATTTTTAAAAAAAACACACAGACCTGAAATACATGAACACTTTTCAAGTAAAATCACTTTCTGCATTTTAATATCCAAATATTGATTTGTTTGCCTATATGCTCATTTGGTATAGTGTATGGAGTAGACAAGCCCTGAAATATCTGACCATGAGTGCAAAGCAGCTCTAAAAAATTATTGAATCTGAAAGGTTGTGGCAGGTATCTGCACTGTACTGATTACGTCCTGGTTAAATTATTACGTGTGATTCATAAATGCTTAAACCAGAAAATACAATTACAGTCACCAAGTATGACTTTCTTTGTTTTAGTTTCAGATTTTTATCCTCTGTTTTTATCTGAATGAAAAAATGTTTTTATAAGCAATAAATTGCATAAAAATGCAAATAAAGGATGAAATTATTTAAGTAGTCTGGGCACCTACCCAAAAACGAACATACCACTCCCAAATGAAAGGACTGCTCTTGAATATGTGTTTGAAATAGAATGACTCTTCTGATACAAGAGAAGATTTTTTACTGTTTATACCTTTTCAAGGTTTCTGGGAGGAAAGGACATTCATTCCTTCAGTTTGTCTGACAGCTGGCAGCTTACATGTTAACATGACAGAATAAGAAGCAGAACCCCTTCTCCACCTGCCCTCACAGCACAGGTATAACATGGGAGCACTGCCCTTTGGGTGACATCAGTAACACAGGCAGGAGACCCACCACAGTTCTCATCCCCTGCTGAGTTTGCCGACAAAAACGGCCACAGTTAGTTCTAATTGCAGTAATGGTGGGTTTGATACCTGTCCAGGCATAGTTCCACTTCTGATTTGCTCTAAGCCCATTTTCTGCCTCATGTGGTAGTCTGTGCCACTCAGGGATATCAGGCATTATGTGGCAAAAAGCCTAACTCAGCACACTGCTGTCCAACAGCTGGCTTAGCTACACTGCCAGAAAAATTAAATAAGAAATTCAAAACTACAAAAAAACTATTTCCCTTGTTTCTATGTTTAGACAACAACTTGGAAACATATTGGCCTTCAAAGTCACAGCACTTTATAGCTCAGGATAGCCAGAACCTCTTTCTCCAGATCTGATTCTAATGCAACAGGAATGATAAACAGGAATCACTACAGCCTTGCTGTATCCGTGGATGTTCTGTGTCATATGGCGCCCTCGGCTTATTTCCCTTTAGAGGGCCATCCCTCTTTTGAGAGCTGCTAGCAGGGGATGCTTATTGGCAGGATTTGCCACTCTGATGAGAGACCAGCAACTTGCTACAGTGAGACAGCGTGATTTGCCTGCTCCATGCAAAACTTCTGCCAGCCTCAGACATGCCGGTGAACTAACAGCGATAAATATGTGTTATCAGCAACCATACATCAGGCACTCTGCTTAATACCATCACCATGTGTCTACAGACAGGTCAGATCAGGTCTGGAAGTGATTCGAGATATCCTGAAGAAAGCATCATCAGGAATCAGAAACATGATAAAAGATTCAGGAGATGAGCTGACGTGATGAGAGGGCAACAACAGTCATCTGAAGACTGAAATGGGACAGGAAAGAGGGCAAGCTAAGTCATGGTGGGTGAAAGTAAGTTTAGCACTGTAGTCTGGTTCTGTGAGGAAGTAAGTAGAAATTTCATTGGATAATCAGAGTTGACAACTCCACCAGCTTTCATATAGGCAAATAAAGTCGTATCTCATGTGACAAGGCATCAGATCTCTATGTCTCAATTAGGTAAATGGAGGCATTTTCCCTCCGTTTTTGGTTTTTCTTGTTGTTGCTTGGTTTTGGTTGGTTATTTTTTTTTAATCTGCCAGTAAAATTGATAAAGTTTTTGTGCGACCAAAACAATTTGATGGACGTTGCATAAGTTGGTTTTGCTTAATTCTGTGATTTTTTTATGTGCAAAAAAGTACAGATATGTTTTGAATTGGTGAAAGCTTTTTGTTGTACTACCAGCAGTAGTACCTTATAAAGTGCTAAGGTATTGAAGAAAAGGGAGGCAATATACATGAGTTAAAAGGCATCAGTGAAACTGGTCAAACAGCCTGCATTTCTCTAACTGGAATTCAGGGTCACTGCCAGTTCTTACAGACTGGTCTGCCACAGGAACACATAAAACCTATAATTATAAAACTAGGTTGATGCACATTTATTCTTGAGGTATCTTACCAAAGGTTCTCAGTACATCACCTGGAGTGGTGTTCTGATCTCTGGGGCTCACATGCATAAGAAGGACATGGACTTGTTAGAGTGGTTCAGAGGAGGATTATGACAATGATCAGAGAGCAGAACACCGGCCCATAGCAGCGGGGTGGAACTGGAACATCTATAAAAGTCCCTTCCAAGACAAACCATTCAATGATTCTACAAATACATTGTCTAAATATGTCACAGTAAATGTAATTCTAGATCATCAAAATGTGGATGTAGACCCTACTATGAAAAGTACGCTTAGATATGCGGGCAAGGCTGTTTTATTTTTCAAAAGAAAAGAGTAAGAAATTTTACCTGTGGTCAATCTAAACATTTTGTTCAATCCAAAATAATTTATCATCTGATATTTTCCAGGTCATTTAACTTCTTTGTGTTTGACTTTGAAGCTCCTTCAAACAAAAATAAAAGCATTTTCACTCCTAGTATTTTAAACAGAGCAGCGACCATCAGGGTCAGTGGATGCAGAAGACCTTCCAGGTTATTTTTTGAGCTGAGACAATAGCCAAATTCCCATCCTCTGAAAAACACATGCATTTCTCTGAACACAGCTCACCTGGTTATTTGGGGGTTTGTGCTTTTATAAATACTTTTTATTTGGGTCACAATGTGTATGAGAATACAAGGAGACCTTAATTACTGAGCCACTTTCACCTACAACAAGCCCTTCAACTCCAAAACCTGCCCTTCCCCAGCACAGTAAAAATCACTTCAGACCTCTCCCTCCTACTTAACCTTGCTCTCTTTCTCATGCATATGTGTTTGTGAGTGAGGAGATGATTGTAAATCACATGTTTAAGCAGCAGAAGCACAATTTATACATAAGCTTCAGTGAGGGGTTAACTATGGCCTGGAACAAATTTTGCAGTGAATCTCCGAACTTATGTAAATGAAAAAGCTAGAAAAATGAGGACAAAGTGTTCTAGGCATAGTGGCCCCTCCACTACTACCCCAGCCAGCTTCAGGGAGTTCTTACATGAGGTTCTGTATGAAGATAGAATGGATTCCCACACCACTCATAAGTTTTCTTTCACTTTAAGCTAATGAAAATATTCCCTATGCAGCTCCCTGTCCTGAATTGGGAAAAAAAAAATCTTGACTTTTTACAGCCTTCCAGATCTGAGCTGCCAATCAGTCAGCCTTGCACTGGATGATCTCATCACTAGGCAACCATCCGTGAAGGCCACTTCTCCTTGAGGATGTTCACTTATTGTTTAAATGTATTTCATTTCCGTGGAAGGGTGTTTCACCTGACAACTCTCTTTTGTTAACCTTGTGCTGGTGGCCTTTAGAATTATTTTCTGTTGTGGAAGTAAGAGAAAGACAGAGACCTGACTGCACAGTAGAATGAAATTTTCCATTTGAATAAACGTCCTGTAATCTGAACAGTGTCCATAGCTGAATAATCCTATTGATAACAGTTACTATGGCACATCGAAAGGCGTACCATGGCCACATTTTCACTATGAGTAGAGACTAATAACAGAGAAAATATTTTTATGCTATTCTAAGCATTGTAAAAGGTATCCTCAGAACTGACCTAGCTTCCACCATGGAGAATAATTGTATCCCATGGGCAAAAGGCTCCATTTATCATGTCAATGGAATGAAAAACTCCCACAGTGGTGGTGAAGATCATGGGAAAGCTGCCCTTCTTCGGGAAGCTACTATCAGGCAGGGCAGATGCGCAGTGCTTGACTCTCTACTTCTGTCAAAAGCCGAATAATGCAAGAGCCCTGACTCATACAGTGGCCAAACCATCTCAACACCTCTGCTGTAGCTGTGCCCTCTCTGCTCTGTGTGCTCTGACCTCAGGGCAGAGGGAGTAGGGTCCCATGGGAGAGGGGGACAAGAAGGTTGCACAATTAGTTGATTAACTGCAGTATGGGTAGCGCAATTTGCTTGCTGAGTGGGTTTGTAATTGATAAATTTAACTCTGGCTGCTTATTTGTTGCTACTGTACATTGTTACTTGTCCTGAAATAACTTGCCTGACAATACTGCTTCATCTTCAGTTTGCTTCTGGGATAGCAAAACAGTGCATATATTAAAAAAAAGAAAAAAAGAAAAAGAGGCAATAGCCCTGAAACTCCTTTTCTGATATAAGTACTGCTGCAACTGCAAAATGCAGTACTATTCTACAAAACTGGCCTGGAAAAACAGATAAATCAACAGTATTTTGCAAACAGAAAATAAGCGTGTATAGATGATATTTGTGGCTGATTCTTTCCCTTTGAAGAGTCCTTTCTATCTCCCTAATGAAATTATAATCAGTGTCCTTTCTTCCGAGGTAGAATAATTAAGAATCCATTACATTTTAAACTGTAACACTGACTACTCTGTAACTGTTATGTAATTGGGAAGCAGCTATATTGTCATCTTTATGTAGTTACACTGAATTACACAATCGTTTAAATGGACTTATATTGAGAAATTGCATGTAAAGTTATTCATATAAAGTTCTGCAACTTAAGGACTCAATGTGGAACAATTGCCCACTTGGAACAAGCTTTGAATCTAATATGTACAGCCCTGTGACTTTGAAGGGAAAGAAAAGGCTCCTTAATAAGTCTGAAGTGTTATCGGTAGTATCTCTTAATGCAAAGTAGTTACATGCTAGTGAATTATTTCAATTACTCTATTATATTGCTGAGCAAAAGAAAAGGAGCAATTGATAAAAACGTGGTGAAAACTTCATAATATGCAGAAATTAAGAACAGGGCTCAAAAAGCTATTATGGAGTGCATTCAGCTGGTACCTTCAAAATTCTAAAGATACTTAACATTAAATGGGAGAACTTCAAATCACTAATTTAGTTCACAGTGTGCTTTGGGGATTTGAGTAACTTCATATTTGTAGAATGTCTCCATAATATTGCAAAGTTAAAGCTGAGCAAGGGTTTTATTTTTTTTCTTGTGGCACAGTGAGATATAAAACACACCTACAGTGAAGCAATAATTTAAAGGTTTCAGTTTTGACTGATCCAATACACAAACCTTAGGGCCTGAAAGAATTGAAAATGTGGTACAAAAATAAACACTTCAAAGGGGAACCCCACCTGAACACAGCAGAAAGGTGTGTGAAGAGAAATGTCTGGCTGGATTCATGAAAGAAGCTGACAGGGACAATTTCTTGCCCTTCAGGGGACTGATAACTCTGATAAAGTTTGAAAATCTGGGACTAATAAATAGGAACCCGAGCAAGGTTAGAGTGTGCATTAATTATTTAAGGATTCTAAAATCGTCCATCCTACATCAATCTAGCTACAGAGTTAAGTGTAGCTGACAGAGGAATACAGAAAGAAAGCACAACCATTTTGAGATGATCTACCTGGTTTTTTCGTCAATAGAAAACTCTCCTATTTAAGCACAAAGTTTTAAAAAGAAATATAGAACTTAAAAATTTTATCAACTTCACTCCAGGCGCCTATGGCCGAAAGTGGGGTGCTGGCTTCTAAAATCGCAAATGCCACAGGACTTTCCCCAGACCAAAGCTGCCAGCAACTAGGAGCCCCAGATGCCACCTCCAACCTGACCTTGCGACTCTGGGGAGTATCAGGGGCTGAGTATTGCTTTCTGCAGAAAACGGCCACCGTTCGTGTCCAGGTGCCTGTGGGCAAAAGTGGGGTCCCAGCTCCTGAGATTGTGAACATCGCAGAATGTGGCCCATTTCCATGGGAAACAATACTCAGCCACCCAGTGTCTCGGGGTCAGGTCAGAGGTGGCATCTGGGGCTCCAAGGGCATTCAGAGTCCTGGTTGCTGGCAGCCTTGCTCTGGGAGAAATCCCACGACGTTCGTGATTTTAGGAGCCGGCATCCCACTGTTGGCCACAGGCTCTGTGCTCTTTTTCTGTTGAGAGCACAGAGATGTTCATACATCTCATCTTTCTAGCACTGTCTGGGAAATGTCAGATGCAGATGTAAATATTGGACGATCTCTTCATTAAGCACCATGCATCAGTCGTTCTCATCCTCACAAGAAAACACATTTTTATGTAACATAAATTTCACTGAAGTTTATCTAAAATCCTCAATGCCATTAGACAGCTTCTGTTCTCAAGTTGGTCCTTTGCAAGGTATTTTTCTGTTTATTTTGGAGAGTAACCACTACCCTTTGCTCAACTGAGATTATGACTTTGTACCTGAATTTGATTGTGCCTGAATCTGATAAAGACTTCATCTTCTTTCTCGTCTAGGAATAGTGCCTTCTAGCCTGCAGGCTCCAGAAAACCTGCAGAAAACCTGTCATCATCTTGGCCAAAATAAAAGCAGGCTTTATTGGAAAATTCCTTAATTAGCAAGGAAAGCTGGAAAATAAGAGTTACAAAGAGACTCAGTTGGACATAATGAAAAATTCTGATAGGGGAGATCAAAGATACAATTAGAGTTTGGGAACATTACCTGCAATGCTCAGAACTGAACTTTTTCTCTTATTTTTAAGGTTGTCTCTGACTACATGTCTCAAGTCCTGCATAATTTGACGAAATTGCCCTGCAACATGCCTCATAAATACGACTCATTCTCCACTTTCTCTACTGCCCATCCATCTCATGAACAAGGTGACAGCTGATTCATAATGTTACCTTATCAGAGTATTTTATTTTGATTCATGTGACTGGCCTGTTTCAGCCTTGCATAATCTAGATAAGTGCGAAGTTATTTCCCAAGTAATACTTTACAAAAGTGCACCAAAAAATTGTTATTATCTTCTACCAATTCAGCTTCATTATCAGCTTACAAGAGTTCTGTTTGAATATACTAATCCAAAGAAAACCTTGGAAGCTGAATGTCGTAGGCTGGTGATATAGGACCTTAATGCAAAATGACATCACAAGTTTTGTAATGAAGGATGTATTACTCACATCTGATGAGATACCCATCATAAGTATCAAGGCTTCTGAGAGATTTCTTAATGGGCTCTGCCCCTATTTTAGAAATGGTTTTGAAATTTGTTACTGATAAGATGGTAGATAAGGTCAGGACTAAGTAGCCTGCTCTGAGCTGGTTTATGGTTTACTTCGGAAAAGATCCCTTTCCTCTAGCCCTCCTATGGGAACAAAATGCTGGTAGCTGCCAATAAAGTCCTTGCAAGCACCACCACTGGCAGTACTTTAATGGAAATCCTTGTTATTTTCAATCCAACAAACTTTATACACCGTTATCTAACACACTCTTTAAATCTTCACAAACTAGTATTTTTACCATTCCCCATTATTTCCATTTTATAGGTGGATAAACTGAAGGACAGGAAAGCCATGACTCCTCTAAAACTGAGTCATATTGACTTTCATCCCTTGGCTTCACCTGACAAAATGTGCTCTATCCCTTATGTCCCAGAGCAAATCAAAGCAGCTTTTTCATTAAGTTTCAGACATGTCTCATCCACACTGTTGTCTGCTGGTCATGGAAAACATAATGAAGTAAACTAAGTTTGCACATGCACCAAAGTGACCTCAAATTTTTTTCTCTTCTTTTTGTACCCATGAAAAGTATATTGTCAAAAAGATTATATCAAATTTTAAAAATTACCCAAGAGAGTTTCTTTTACATAATAGGGCCCTGGAATGGAAAGTTGCAATAAAAAATTTCTGACAGGCTCCTAGCTAAAGGCACTAGCAAAATTCTCTGGTCTGTGGATTCTGACTTATTCATTGGTACACTTTACATTCACTTATGCTGCGTACCCTTAGTTGATCTCATTGGCACTTGAAATTTTGGCTAAGAAAGAACACAGAGAGCAGTTAGGCATTTTACCCCTTTCCAAACCATATGACAGTGTCAGCCTCCACATTTATCATCAGATTTCTGTTAGACATCTAATGCAGTGTCCAGCTTACAATTCTGGCTAAAATGGAGTAAGAGTAATTAAGATTGACATAGGGGTGCAAAATCTTCTGAGGCATTAATTAAATAGAAAATGTTTAGTCTTTTGATCTCATTTAGTCAAACACTACAATCCCCATGTTAACAGTATTTTGACTAAATATGCCTTTGCCTAGTAAAACGTGGTTTATATCCTCATTGTGCTTTGGCTAACTGTAAAGAATTTATTACACTGCCAATCTGGACCTAAGTCAATTGAAAATCTCTCCACGCTTTCTGCTCCACAAAAATGTGTTTAAAATTATTCCAGTGATGTTTCCTTTCTGTGATATTAGTTTGCCAAAGCCTCTGTATTAGCTTCCCTGAGTGATGAAAAACGAGGTCTAAGCCCTTGGTAACCCACAAATCACTTCATGTCATTTGTGGCTAAATGAATGCATTAGCCAGAGAAGTTGTCCCCAGTTGACATGGTGGAGATGTCACAGAACAGCACGATCCTCAACGAAAATGTTAGCAGCCCTGCTATGTCAGTGTGGCACCCGTACTCAAGGTCACCAGCAGCATTAGTTAAGTGGCTACGAGTTTATCCATCACCGTGAGCAACTTCTGCAAGATCACAGCTAATTTAAACAGGGCTTATGTATATTTTAACTGAGCTGCAGTGATGACAGCAGTTGCAGCATAGACTGACTCATCATCATTAATCCTGGAGCTCTAACATGCAGAACAGCTTTGACTGCAGTTTTGTACTGTGTACAGCTAATACAGATGTATGAACTTGGGTGGCACCTTGGGCCCACTCCCCTGCCTCCTTATTTGTGTTCTTGTTCAGTGGCAATAAATCTCTAAAGTACAAGCTCCTTAGCTTTAGGCTGTGTGAGAAATAGCCCGTCTGCAGCAGTAGAAGGGAGTAGAGGTACAATAGGAGGTGTGGAACCTGTAAATCACCCTGTTCTGGCACCACCCAGACCCATCACAGGGGAACATCAGCCCGTACAATGAGGTACCTGGCAGAGGGAGAAACCTCTGCAGGACAGCCAGAAGAATGAGCCCCTGCCTGTGCACCCCCCAGAGCTGCCCCAGAGCAGCCAGCAATCTCAGCAATCCAACTGGAAAGCCCAGCACCACGGGTCAATGGGAGAGGCTGTTTGGAGCACCTCAGGATCTGAGGGGTATGGGGCACGTTACGGGATGCAGGCAAGACCATTTGGGGATTGCACTTACTACAGAGCAAGCGCAGGAAATGAGGATAAGGGGATAAAACGGGGCAGTTACTTATCAGCATGTTACTCATAAGCATGTCAGCAAGTTTGTTTGGCTACGCCCTGCACCTGACCTGCACAGTCAGTTCTGTCTTCTTGAACTCTATTTTCCTGAATGAGAGAAATCCCTAATCTATGTACATGCATATACATCAGGTCTAAATGCCAGTAGCCAGACTGAGGACCCTTTGTGTGCGGTGACAGCAAGTAGAGGGACAGCTCTTAGTGCCAATCAGCAGGATGGGGACCAGGAGGAGACTGTTGGGACAGTTCACTTCTGTGTGAATACTGCATAGTTAGTTCATCTGTGGGGCCTGCTGTGTATATGTGTATTTTACACCTGTCTGCACGTGTACCTGCTGGGATTGCACGCTCAACCTCATCACTGCTTGGAGCTGAAGCGCTAACCTGCGGCTGCCTTCCATCAATCAGAATTGCTGGGTTTGGTGACTCCCTAAAACTGTCACGAAATTATACACTGTCTGTTGCAGCTCTGGAATACAGTATCTACAAACATTGTGTAGTAAGTGACAACCTAGGCCTCCTTTCCGCGTGCAGACAGCAGTGCACTGTCACGGAACTCCCACTAAACTCCTTTTCCCACAAGTCTGCAAACACTGCCCAGCAGATCACCACTACAAGAGCTATTTCCCCCAGCTGCTTCTGAAACTATTCCTCCTGTGAAGAACAGTAAACAAAACAAACACAAACCAAAAAAAGAAAGGGAGAGATATAGCCCTAAACAAAATTCTTTTGAAGTTGATGGGACCCCAACTCATTACATTTTGAACAAAAGCTTTAAGCCTCTCATACAGATGAGTTATTGTCTTTTGGTCTCCCTTTTGATGTTATTTTGAAGTGCCTTGAGGATACCTGATAATAAGGGACTCTATGAGTTGTATTACCTTGTTCTGTATCGCAATGTTTTATTAACAGCAAACGCCAAATGAATAATGAAAATTCAAGCTGGAAAATTACATTTTCTTCTTCCATTGCCTGTTTTAGCCTGATATAAGCAACTTATTAATTGCCTTCTTTTTGATGGTATGGATTTATGTTTGCTTAATACAAAAGAATGGAAATAGCATCTATCAATACCAATTACAATACCATCTTTCTTTAAAGGAAAGGTCTGAGGTAGACAGTGTTGCTTGATGGATTTCATGGAAGCTTAAGGATTTTGCACAAAATGTAAAAAGCAATTTTCTAAAATAAAAAAAAAAAAGGCAAACCCAAAACTGTAAGTTAGAGTTTTTCATCCTAGTTTTGACTAGGAAAAACAGCACAATTCTCCTACAGATGAAATTTTCTAAAGATGCAAGTCTACAAAAGCCATCCATGACAGCATTTTATGCTAGAAATACTGTGCCAAGCAGTTAGAGAAAAACATACCATGAGAAGAGAATTTTGGAGGCTGTCCCCAAAGAACATTAAAGTTAGTCTCCAATTTAAAGCTCCCATTCTTTCATATTTTTCCTTCTCCATCACACAGTGTTATTTAAGACTAATTTATAGCTTCAGGCTTTCAGGTCTCACAAAAATTGGCTGGGTTGTTTTGTTATCAAGAACATAAATGCTTTTATTGGAATCAGGATTTCATCCAGGATATTTCATCTGTGATGTAATTAAAGAGGTAGTTTTGAAAAGCTACAATTATACAGGGAATATATGCAAAAATATTCACACAAATGCTACTAGTAGAGTTTAAAATGGCATTGCCACAAACTTGCTGGAGAGCTCCAGGTTATGGTACTTTTATTGTCCAACTGTGTAACACGGATAAGTAACACTGGTCCCTGAAAAACAACATTCCTAACCCAGCATTCACACTTTCAAGCCCTGCAAAAAGGACTTCAGCAGCAAAAAGCATCTTGAGCCTGTGTTTGACTATGGGAAGACAAGATGAAGTAGTTCTATGTATCCCAGACTGGAAGAGGGCATGTCTGGGATGGACCAGCTACGGGGCAGTTCCTCTGCAAACTAGGCAGATGTAAATAACTACTTTACCTACATGAAGCAGCAAGACCACTTCTGTTATGCTTAGAAAGACATGTACAGAGATGAAAAGGAAAATGCCACTTACAGATACTAAATATTAATTCATCTTCATGGGATTTTTCTGTGCCTTCCAAATACAAAGTTACCAGACATTATATATAGGATTCAGTCTTCAGGTAAGAAACATTGGGTGATGTCTTTTTTACCAGAGTATAATGTGCCAATTTCTGTCTGGGATTCAAGTCTGAACCTTATTTAACCCATTCTCCCCGGATTTTCTCTGGCTTAAGCAA
The DNA here is from genome assembly GCA_013398055.1 of Ifrita kowaldi. NCBI lineage: Eukaryota > Metazoa > Chordata > Aves > Passeriformes > Cinclosomatidae > Ifrita > Ifrita kowaldi. Next base: position 132,826 of record VZRS01009365.1, read on the forward strand.
AAGTATCAATTACAAATACAAGAATCAAACTTAATCAAGCTATCAAGTTGTAAGACAATAATTTTCCTTACATTTTTCATTCTAATTTCCCCCAATATTTGAGACACTGATATCTGCTGAATTAAAAAATTATCTGCTATTCAAACTTAAAGGAAAATTCACTTCTGAATTTGCCTGAGCCCAAGGGTATAACCATAAATGACTATGCATTTGTGTCCCCATTAAGAGGGAAATGAGTACACAACCCTGCTAACTGGCTGAAACATCAAAGTGCAATTTTCTTCAGTGATAAAAACACATTACCTCCAACCATACAAAGTGTAGTTCACAGGAAGAAGAAAAGTATGCCTTCAGATCACTGGAAATTCTCAAGGGAGACTAGACATAATCAAAAACATTTGAGCAGCAATACTGGACAGAGGGGTGAGTTCGACTTTCAGAGGACTTGACAGACATGAAATTGTGACTAATGTTTGTACAACGGGACTTTTGTTCTCCCCCTATCTCCTGCACACCTCGTGCATAAACAGAAGTTTGATCCTTGAAGCTCTCAACTCAGCTAGGGAAAGCTCAGTGGGTGCCCAAACACTAAAGAGCCTTTCCTTTTCCTGCATAGCTCCGAAATACGACTGCTGAATAGAGAAAACAGAGCTTTAAGCTTGAGAGAGACATCAGGCAACCAAGCAGACCTCCAGATGTCTTCCTGGCTGGGAAAGCTGACTGCAGCCATACCTGCGTGCCATTTGTTATGGCAGGTCTATTTAGCCAGTGCACAACCTTTGTGAGACGCTCCTTGTTTGACTGCTTCAGTTTAGTTGCAGTCACACCAGTGAGAGCAAACCAGAGAAATCACCAGCTATTTTGACTGGAGCACATTAGGATGTAATGGGAAGAAGAAAGGGTAAATCATCAACACATTTTCACTACACACCAGTAAGACCTCATGAGACCACATTTTGAAAATAGCTGCACTGCTGTAATCTGTAATTAGTTTATTTGTGAATTTACAAATACGTTAGTGAAATCAGAGGGCTTTAAAAAATTTTAACCCAGTACTGTGGCTAAAAACACTGCCAAAGAGATCATATAAACTGTACAGTAAATACTTCTATTGATTTGCTTAGAACAGTAATGGTGTTTGGAAACTTCTCAATTCAGATGCTTCTTGTAGCAATAGATGCCATTTTCTATTGACCAGTCATTTTTAAAATATTTTACAGCACCCTAAAACTACTACACAGATATCAATAAAAAAATAATAGAGCAAAGAGACAGACATCTAAAGAATATATTTGAAAAATGCTTCGTGGCATTCCATAATTGCAAGAATTTCTCAAGGTGGAGTTTGTTGTCCAGTTCCTGTTAAAAGCTCACAGGCATCAGGCATCTTTTTCCCTTTAAAAGGTTCTCTTTTAAATAATCTTGACATCATTATCTCAGTAATGACAGTTTTGAGTGCACGTTATGTATGAAACCTAGTTCTATACTCTTTCCTCTTGTGCTCAACCTGCTACATATTTTTGTCTTGGGATTTCGCTCCAATTCCTTTTAGAGTACAATTAACACATTTTCTCTTAAGTCATTAATGCTTCTGAAGAAAACGGATTAAGACAATATAAAACCGGTTTCTCTCATCATGTATCAAACTAACTGTTCTAAAACTTCTGGACTTATGGACTGGGGAAGCATAGAAACAAGTTTCCTTTTCTTTTCCAGAGGGTCCTGGTCCAGGCTGAGACACCAAGAATAAAAGGGAGTTGCAAGCATTAGGGTGTTGTCTTATTTATGGTCAAAAAGAAAGCAACAACTTGCAGCTGCCTTCCATATATTCATGAATATATTTTCATATGTTCAATGGCATTTTTCTCATACCCAAAGTTCGTTATTTGCTTAAGCACCACACTAACTTAGAATCTTTATTTCCATAGTCTTTCCATACTACTGAAGGACAGTGTGCATCTCCACGGCACAATATATAATTGAATGGCCCAGAATAAAGTTTAGGGAAAGGACAATAATTGAAGTTTTATTTCATCCTATTCTGTGACAGAATCCTTATTCTATCTTCTATTGAAAAATCTAGCTGAAGTATAAACCTGTTACTTGAAACACTGAAGAAAAGAAAGCATACTTGGCAAATTTATTTGTTGTGTAACTTGGAGATCTTGAAAAATTTGTATTAAATTCTGGTTCAAAGGAGGCAGCATGTTTATCTAGAGTCAATAGTACTTTCTTTTATCATTATTTTACCTTTTATCTCCAAATTCAATGGCATTCTATGCCATTTGGAGAATTAGGTAGGTCTTTTATAACAGATAAAGCCAGTGTCTTTCATGATATGATGGGGTTTTATTTTCATGGTCTTCTCAAAAGATACTTTTCTCACTTTAAAAGTGGAAATTGACATAAATATCTTTCCAGTCTGGAATTTGATGATGCTGAAATTATTTTTTTAGAAAAAAGCAGTATCTCAGTATAACAAACACTGATGAAAAGAGATGGGAAAAGTTCTTCAGAATTCATCCCTTTCTAATTTATTAAAATTTTAAATAAAAAAGAACAACAACAAAAACTCAGAAAACCGTACTGCTTTACAAGATCCATTATACAATTAAATGCCACCGGTACTAAATCATTCCAATGGGAACTTTGTCAACTAGATGTGATGAAAGTTATTTTAATTCCTGCTTTGTCATGGGCTGGATATCACTACCCTTCTCCCAAGGCTCAGTCAAGTTAGCAATGCTTTCATTATGTTCCAAAAGGAACAGCCATTGAACCTGCAGGTGGATTCCTATGCTTTACCTCATCCAAGACCTGCAGGAATTCAATCCAAGGTAAAATACATGACACCATGTCAGGTTTTGCAAACCCTCAAACATATACATATATTTACTTATGGGAGAAAAAAGTATGCACGTGGCTCCAGTGTTTGCCACATGAAATATTGTTTTGCATGATTCCCATTATGCAATGCAGTACCTTTACTGATTAAATACATTAGGTGATCACCTCAAAAGGATGATAATTTTAATAATGCAGTGTGGTACTACTTAACTTTTTGAAAGTGAGTTCATCACTGGGACACGACCTAAGACTGTGTAGAAAATGAGGAATTCACAACCAAAAGGGAAAGGAATATTAACAGAGAAAAACAGGAGAACGAGAAATACTATGCAGACAGATTAATTTCAACATCTACTGAACAATGCTTTTATGAAAGATTATTACCGACATTATCTTAATTCTCGCAAGGTTAAACTATTTTATAAAATGAGTTCTTGTTAGGCATTCACAAAAGTACCTATGGTAGTTTTAAATCACACAACCATTTTCTCCCAAATTTTAAAATTTTTCAGAATGGGAATTTGATTCATCAATTAATATTCACAAGTTATTTTTAATCCTATTTCAACATACATTTATCAAGATATATACCAAACCCTAGGAAATGAAAAGCTGATTTTAAATCCCTTGAGAAAGAAATGTTCAATTTTTTCAGTTCTTTTTCATATAAAAAAGAGTCATCTGCAAATTCATCTGCTTTAATGCACAATGCTTGTACTGAGATGATTTTTGGTTTTAAAAGCAAGCGACTAAACAGAAGGGATGAAAATTAGGACATTATATGTTGAAAGTCACAAAAAAATAAGTATTTTCAATATCTTTCAAATAGAGCTGACAGTTTCAGCCAAATTTTTTTTTTGTTTGTTGGGGTTTTTTCATGAGGAACATATATCTTTCCAGACAGTTGTTCCCTTTTCTTATTCTGTCTTTTGAAAACATTTTTGTTTGCTTTCTTTCTCTGCCTTGTTTGTAGCTTTTTTTATTAGGCAAAATGTCAGAAAAGATTGAGCCTTATTTATCTTTGTAAGGGAGGATGTCACAGTTTGCTGTGTCTTTGACTACTTGTTTATGTAACACATGAAAGAATATCAAGCAGTAAACCAGAAACCTATTATTATGTTGAGAATCTTAACAGAGATGGACCGAAGTATTTTTATTGACACAGTTACTTCGTTGATCATGATCAGATGAAAAAATCCTGTAAACCTATGCTACGCAGTCAGAGGCTCATTGAAAGTTTGAAAATTGGAAATGCTTCTGGATTTCTGCTGCTTCAGCTGTGATTCAAGTTCAGTTTTGGCTCCTCCCAGCACAAGGCCATTTTATGTAAACCTATATCCCTATAAATAGGTAGGTAAGTAAATAAATTAGCTCAAGCTCTTTCCCTGTTTCCAGGCTTTGCCTTCCATACTTCCCTTGGCTGCTCCGTTAAAGTTCTCTTTGCACCTGGAGAGATTACACACATCCTTTCTGTGCGCACAAGCTGAGGTTAATGTTTCTCTCCATAACCAGCTTGGTGCACACACAAGCCTGAAATCAGCATTTTTCCCGTTTACACTTGAAGCTTACGCTGTTAGGGATGCTCTCTTGCATGGTTTGTGCAGGGAACAGGCTCAAGGGAAGGCTATCAAGGAACAAAGGATGTATAACAATTCTAACCTGTCTCACATGGACATTATATTGATAGATTTTTATTTTATGCTGTATGGAGATTTTTTGAAGAGTGTGCTGGAAATACAGATATGAAAAGATTTATTTCTTGCTATTTCGGTAAATCTTAGCAGTTACAAAATGTGCTTGGGGAGCATTTGAAACGTGTTTGGTTTTAATTATTCACAGAAATTGTCTTCACAATCCTAACAAGTTGGTACATATCACTTTTTAGGTGTAGTTTTAGAATATCTGAATTTCGTGCATTTGAACTGATTTAGTGGAATCTGCCAAAGAAAAATAAAGTAATGTGAAACTTCTAAAGCCAGTGAAGACTGGTCTCAGAGGTGGTTTACTGGTTCACACTGGTTTCAAAATGCCAAGGAGAAAATGTGCTCTGACTATAGGAGGAGATGTCCCTGCTGCTGCGCGGTAAGGAAGAGCAATATTCCCTCTACTACTGATTTTATGACAGATATTTACCTCTCTGTTCAATGCCAAGCTGTGTAAAAGAGGCTTGTATTCAGGATGAAAACAGAGCACAACCCATGATCTTCAGCCCTTCCTCTACATCCATCTACATACTTCAGCAACAGTGAATACAGGTAAGATGAACATTGGATCCCGGAGTTAATAACCACCAAGAGGAATCCTGGCAGGACACATCTGTCATTCTCTTGCTAAGTCAAAGCTATCTAAGGCATAAATTTGGACTGTGTGCTTCAGTCATGAAAATTGTCTTCAGTCACGAGCAGGATCTTTTCTCATTTTGTTGAAATGAGTGTTTACCACACTGAGGAGCAATTCTGAGGAGTAAACACATAGTTCTTATCAAATCAACAATTAAAAGCACTTACAAGCCTCCAAAATGCTGTTAAGGCACCAAAATGTCGTGTATGAGTGTAGAATGCTAATTTGACAAAGAAGAAAATTATTCCTTAAATACTAGAAGCATTTATTAAACACTCAAATTTCCAAGTCCTGCTGTGACTGAGTTACAGAAGATACATGAATGAACTCTATATTCAGTCAGTGACTTGCTAGAATGCTCTTCAGGATTCAAAACTACTCATTTATCCTCTTTCCCTGGTCTAGTGAGTGTAACCTGTCTCGGAATTGAAGCTCTGAAATAAAGTCAGTGTTGACCCTGCCATGTGGTGGTATCAGACTACCCTCTCTAAATGGTCCCCTACACAACAAAATACCCATATCACAGGGCTCTCTCACCTGCAAATAACAGAAAAGCCAATTGCCATCTTGCCTGAAGGTGAGAAAAGAAAGGAAAAAACTCCAGTGACTTTATGAAGTCTGTTAATGACCTTCTACGGCAACCTTGGTTATTAACGCAGAGTGTGCCTTGGTGCTGCAGTGCAAGCCACAGTCCCCAAGTCTGTCAGAGTTTGATGAGAGCTCTGGGAGCTCTGACAGCTGAATACCTTTCATTACAATTAATACTGGAAATATTTGGGAGACTGAATGCAGAATACTGTTGCAATATTCAGCAATCCTCAGCAAATTATTTGCCCATCACAAAAGTGGGAAATAGCCCAAATAGAAAGAGAAATAGTACAACACAACACTGTCCATATTCCATCCATATTCCATTAAACCCAGAGCACTTTTAACACATCAGAGCTGAAAGCAAGGGAATTAAATGCTACAGGCTCTTGATTCTTTGAAAAAAGACAAGACAACAACCCCAACAAAACTGAACAGTATCTGAATGAGCCAGGAAACTTTTACTAAAAATAAAAGTCATCTGTGGTTGCCTGTGCTACTGACTTCTTCCCAGAAGAAGCGTGAAGTCTAATAATTTTTCTTCAAGACAGAAATAATGCTTAAAATCAATTGTTGACAGAAACACAAGGCTCCTCTTAGAAGGAATTATAGACATTGCAGGGGATAAATTGTCTAGCTGCCCTAGGACTTCGATTTACTTGTCCATCTGTATTGAATAAAACCTCATCAGAAACATTTTGGGCCACCAAGAGCACTTGTGTATTCAGCTACATGATCCTGGCAAGGCCTCAGTTTGCAGAAGCTGTTTGTTCGATGGTAGCAAAGATGATGGGTGTATCCCTGGTTCGGGGAGCCAGCCAGCCTGAGGAATTCGCAGAAAGCGAGACCAGCATGAGAGTTGGAGGAGCAGAAGCTCTGCAATAGATTGATCCAAAGTAGAGCCCTACAGCTGGTCTCCCCCTGCTCTGGGTACACCTGTTGTAAGCCTGTTGTACCAGCCCACTACTAACAGCACCGACCTAGGAGTGGGAATGCTTGCACAGTGCTCCTCGTTTAGAAATGGTTGAAAAGGCATTATGTGGCAATTAAATTTTGGAAGAGTGAAGTTTTACTGGATGTATATACCTGCCCCTCACAGACTTCTCACATTTTTCAGCCCCCCAGCATTCTCATGCATCAGCAGTAAAACACTTGCTGAACATCAGCAACCTTACAGCGAATGTACCCCATGTACATGAGACATGTGCGCACTCTCCCTAGAGAATAACTCAGCTGGTTTTCTTAAAGGTGTTGACAGTAGGCTTTTTTTTCTCTCTTATCTAGCTAAATGAATCACTACTTTTACAATTACGGAGTGTACCTTGGAAAACGAGCACAGTGAGATGTTTACATGCAGGTCATGTGACCAGGCACTCTGTAAACATCAACCTTTCCTGCTATACATGCGTGTGAGGTGATTTTCTTTATCTCTGTGGACCATGTGTCCATAGCTAGCCACAGGCTGCCTAATTTTGCTCTAATTATCTTACAACATTAGGCAAATTATTTTATTCTGGAAGTCAATAAGCTAGTTGGGATCCAACTAGACTGTGTTGGTTGTTTTCTCTGAATGTAGAAAATGAGGGCTAAGTCCTTGTAATTAATATAGTACACTGGCATGCAGTAAACACTGCAAGCAAAAGAAAAAGCTATAAACAAGACTGCATGAATGCTCTGTTCTTTTATGATGTTTACAATGTAATATAGGACTCTGCTTCGCAAGATCCTGAGCATGTAAATGTGTATATATCTGTCTGTGCGGTGTGTGTGTACAAATATATATATAAAGATGATTCTTCCTAGAAGGCATTAAAGACTTCAGTCCTTCTCCTACTTTTCAAACACCACTAAACCACTAATATCATATATATAAATGCCAAATTAATTTCTTTGGTATTATTTTTTTGGCTTTCTGAACTATGAGTAAGAAATCTAACAGAAACTGAATCATAAATTCAGCCTTTTTCCTTTTCGGTCAAGTTACAGGAACAGTAGCAGACAGAGACAGCGATGCAGCTGTGCTAAGAGCCTGACATCTGCAGCATATGCACTTCCCAGGATTTTACTTCCTAGCAGCTCTAGCCTGGTTCTGTCAACTGAGAAGCCATCAGCAGACACAGCACCAAATGCAGTTCTGGACTGCGCCTTCCAGTTCAGCTTCAGCTGAAAGGAAACCGTGCAGAGTGAGACTGCTCTGCTGAGTGAGACAAAGCACAGCCACAGGGATGCTGCAGAGGCCACTTCAAAAAGTGCACTTCTTGTTCCAATTAATATGTTGCAATAGATACACCCACAATTTCCATCTGAGCCAAGCACCTGCTGCTGATTCCAACCCATTTATAAACTACTAGAGCTTCACCTTAACAATATTAATTGTTCTTTATCTTTTGATAGGAGGATAATCTGGAACCCAAATTTTATGATTTTTAAACTTCGTATTTTTATTCAATGACAATAATTGATATACATTTTTCTTGTAACCTATTCTTTTCCAACTTTAAATTTGTTTTACTTCTTGTTTCCCAGTTAATTCACACAAACACATGACATTCTTTTTATTTGCTATTCTGATCTCCTTCTTTAATTAAGATTAAATTCTTTTTTTTTTTTTCAGTATGCAGGTGGCTCACAATGACACACACACAGTGTTCCAGATGAACCAGTGAGATATTCCCTGGCATTGCTATCTCTCATGGAAATGGCTTGCCAAAAGTATTTTAGAATTACTTTTGCCTTTTTAATGCTATCATGGTAGGAGTAGCTCCTAATCGCTCTGTGAGCAACTACTGGATGCACATCCTTCACATCCGTAATAATTTCTGACTAAGGAGCTGCCATGATATGGGACATTCTGCTTTTACCTCACTATTTAAGGTTCACTTTCATGGTTATCACCCAGGTCAGCTGGTTATTCCTGACAAATACCCAGTTTCTCCTCTGTACTGATGATATCTTTAGGACTGTGCCACCCGCACATTAACTTCAAACTAACAAACACACTAACAACAAACTTCTCCCACTACCATACCTCACAAAGCCATAACATTAGTTCTAACAAATGTACCAACTAACACAACAGCATTAAACAGAACAACTCCATGTTATATCCTTGAGAAATCAGACTAGCTAAAATCTCCTGGGAATCTTCCCCTGCCCCAGTTCAGGGCATTTTAACCATTTTCTTTGTAGATATATCAAATTTAGATTATTGCACTAATCTGTATCTCCTCTGTTTAAAGTAATATTTTCCAAGTCTTAATTGTTCTACTGAACTGCACATAGGTGAGATCTCACTGATGTTCTTAATTTCAGAAATCAAAACTACTTCCATTATGAAAATAATGGCTGCACACCCGCATTTGTTGAATATGTCCTTCTCAACTTATTTCTCCTTTTCCCAGTAAAATATTTAGCTATTCTATGCCATTAATTCAAACCAAGCTTTTTGAAACTAAAGACATTTTTGCTTCTTTTATTGATAAAGCTTAATTTAATCTTTGTATTCTTATGCAGTGAAGATAAATTTTCCACCTTTCAAACTATTGCAACTTTTGATTCAACAGAAGAATCTTGACTTACTGCCATTAAAAGAATAACTGATATTATTACAGGATACAAAGAATTTGTTATGCTTTTACTGAAACAAATGTAATTTGCATTGCATTGTTATGTCAGTGTGACTTCCTAGATTTACTCCTTTCTTACTGCCCGCTATACATTTCTGCAATACAGCAAGAAATGCCTTTGTTTTCCCTGCCACAGCTGACTAAAGCTATCAAGAGACATAACAATTTTCAGCAGAGCTTTATCTTGTACTCCCATGTTCCTGTGTTGTGACACTTCTGGGAACAACCATGACATTTTGCTCAGATTGAAATCACTTTGCTTCTTTAAAGCACTGTTGAACTGTACGGTGATTTTTTTTTCCCTTCTTCATCTCAGTACAGCAGCATCTTGTGTATTACAGAGTAGCATTTCCCTTCTAGGCTACTTCCTGGAGTGATAACAGAACAGTTCTTCAAGTTAGCCACAGAAATGCTGCGTGATATTGAGAACAATTCAGATAATAGCTCAAAGACTTAGGATTTGGAATTTTATTTCAGTCTCTCCTGCGGCTGGGTAAAGAAAAGGAGCCCCTTTCACTCCAGGGATGTGAAGCTGCTTATACCTCAACAGACATCACTATTGTCATCAACAGCAGTAACAAAGGACAGAGAGAGACACACAGAGACAAATATTAAGAAGTCTCTTAAGGAGGGCTTGCAGATGCTCTGTTTTCATCAGCTTCGTCTCTGTTTGGCTTAGAACTCTCCATTTCATTCTGCAGAACTGTATCTCAAACAACCAAGGACAAAACTCCTACAGACAGGGACACAGCACTCCAGAAGAATCCCTTGCTTTTGAGCTTTTCAATGATCCCCGTGTTTCTTTTCTGGCAAAACAAATTTCTGGCAGAGATCTGCTGCTGTTGTTCTTTTACTTCACAAACTTTGAGAGAAATGAAGTTGAATATTTTTTTTACCAGATACAAACAATGACTCAGAGCTCTGTTTTTGTTCTTGGTCTTTCATCCTGTCTTTAACAAAAATAACAGGGTTTTAAAATGCTCTACAGTCCTACTGCTGTAGTCACAATGGTCTACGGATACAGACAATAAAAGGCTATAGGCATAAGAAGCATATTTTCTCTGAAGAGTTGCTAAGAGTTTAAAAATTACTGAGGAAGATTTTGGGCCCTTCTTAAAGTCTGAAAAATACAGACATAATATAGTGACTAAAACAATCCGATCCAAACCATGTAATAAGTGCTGAAGGATAGCAGTGGGAAATACAAATGCCAGTATGACACATAATAAGAGCCAATTAAAGTTACTGAAGATATAAACAAAGAAAGAGCAGATATTTTAAAGGCCAGGAGCAAATAAGGACAAGGAAACAGAAGTATCTTTGTTGGGTCAGAACGTGACTTAGCATAACACCAGTTTGACACTGCAGTACACTATTACATGATGTGATGAATCATTTCAAATACTGCTGCCTGGAGGGTTGGGTTTTTCTTTATTCTTGATGGAAAGCAGCATGCAGACGTAATTGGAAGATGTAGAGTGGTGCAGTTTAGAAAGATCAGTGGTTAGAGCAAGTCTGTGTCAGTTAAGGCTGTTAATTCTAATTCTACTCTTTTCACACTTCAGGATTTTGTGTTTTGTTTTGGCGATTTTTTCTTAAGTCTCTTTTATGTTCATTTGTGTTCTTACTTCTTAACTTGCCAGCTATGTAAGCATTTCCTCTTGGGTTTCCAGAGGGATAAGTGCAAGTTATTTTCAATATTTGCAAGTAGTCAGGTATCCAACAGGTAATTTAGCACACTGCAAGCAGCACCTGCATGTGAATTAACCCTTTCTCAATTTCCACTCCTCACCCACCCCCACAAATAAAGGTGGCACATAGGATACCTGTTGTTAATATTTCCAGCAGAATCCAAATTATATGACTCAGATCAGTGTAATAATTTCCTCATAGGCTGCACAACCTGCTTTCTTTTATGAGCAAATAGCATAGAGATAGAGGCAGCTTATACAAGCGTAAGGAATTCTTTCCTTTTCACTGACATCCCATTTACTTCCATCTGCCCCAGATTCAGAGCTGGATAGTACCACAACTGATAAGAGATACCCAAGCTGGGCCCAGAGCTTCTTCTGAAGTTAAACACACGCAGTGTTATCTGGAATCACACAGGCGTGTTAGATGAGATAATGTGAAATGGTGTAGCACATCAGAGGGAGAAAGAAAAACTTTGAGACTGACTAACTGCTGGCACCCCCAAAGACAACAATCCCATCACAAAACAACATTGCAGATAAAAGTGGAAAGGGCTGCTGTGCACTATACCTTGGGTACCGGGTGATCTGTCTGCTTGCAAACCTTCTATGAAAGGCTGAGAATTACTCTTCATTTTCTACTCTCATAAGCATTTGTTTTGCCATTATTGACACAAAATGTAAAAAGCTATAAGTTCAGATAAGAAGAGAAATATCTAATGAGGCTATCTGCCAGGGTGAAATAGAGATTCCTGACACATGAAAGAAGTATTGAATGCTAACTTAAAGAACTCTCTCTTCTCTGAGTGCTGCTTAATAGCCATTTTTTTACAGCAGCTCTATTCTCCAACTTATTTATTTTTTAAAATATATTTTTATTGCTAGGCTTTACTTTGGTGATAAATAAGAGAGCTTAATAGGATCAATAATGAATTAGAAAACAGCTGTCTCAGTCTACTCAAACTGGGCTGCATTATGGTTGTGCTCTTTCTCATTTTGACTTCAGCTCTACAAGGTACTCAGTCTCAATTTAGGCAGTGGTTTGTGCCATTGGCATAAGGACTCTGATGGTCAGGGCACTTGTCCTGATGCCCAGGTGCTCAGTTAAACACAACCTTGCATAGTCCAGTGAAAAGAAACATCCATGCAGATGGGAATGTCATGGTGTACCATATCTGGAAGACACCGAGCGTTCTGGATCCAACTTAATTATTTTGATAGTTTTTAAATGGGTTTATACAGTGCTTAGCTAACAAGCATTTAATCCAGAGGTTAAAAAAGGCAGTAACCCTAGAGACTGGTGTTGTAAAGGGCTATAAAGATTTCTGAGGTTGAAAGTCATCTTTAGCCCTAGGGAGTGGACTGTAAAGGCTGAAGGGGATTTTATTAGCATCTTTAATTAAGCATTTATTTGACTCCTTTATTTGGCATTGAATCAATTTGTCATTAGTTGTTTTGTTATTTAATTAGTGTGCTTAATTACTGTAAATACTATTAGGGCTAAATCCTGCAAGTTGCTGAGAATTCTCACAATTCTTAGGGATGTCAATTAAAACTCACACCATTTCCCAGGTCATGAAAAATACAGGGCTGCTTTTGAGGTACTGCTTATGACAACCATAATTTTACTGTAAATTTTTTTTTTTGTTCCTGGAATGACTTAAGTGCAAAGTAACAGAGGTTGTTTGATGTACAAGGAGACATTGTGACTACATGAAGTTGATGGAAATTTTCATTTGACTTCATTGGTGTAATTACTGTGTCCTTGGAAATGGAACACTCAGAAAAAGAGCACAGAATTTGGCTTTCTTGTTGTGGGAGAATATCACAGAAAATTTAGTGAAATTCATTCCTGAAGTGAGACACTCCAAAGGAGGTCACAAGACGGTGGTCTCAAGCACAATGGGGTGCAGGCAGCATTATTTGGAAAATGCAATAACAATTATTCCAGTCTTGTGCTAGATTGCAATATGAAAGGAATAAACACCCTGACCAAAAATAAAACAAAATTCAATGCTAGAGCAACAGCAACCCTGTCTTTTTTTCCTTTTTCGTTTTCACATCTACAAAAGAACTGGATGATTGGGAAGGGTCTCAGGTAGAAAAGGGGTAGCTAGTGTTTTGGAACACAGAGAAAAAACGTGAGAGGAAATAGCATCAAATAACCGAGTAATTAATTCACCACAAAAGAAAAATATGTTTTGGGGTTATTAACATAACCAATGATCTGGGAAAAAAATGACTTAGAGAAAACTGCCTACATTATTTCCTGAAAGGCAAAATATTTCACTATGCTATTTCCAAAAGAGGGAGGTTTAACTTCTGCTTTGACATGATTTTTTTATTTTAATTAAAAACTAAAACCCAAGTGAAACAAAACATTTAATTTTCATTCCCATAATATTTAATGCAAGATTATGTTCCTGTTTTTTTTTCTGGCTGAGTGAGGGAAAAACTAGAGAAAATGCTGTCTCAGAGTAATCCAAACCAAAAATTTTTCACTCTTTGAGCTTACTGACCAGAGCAGTATCCATTCCGCATCCCTGCTTTCCCCATCTCTGCTCTGCTAAGGCTCTTGGCAAAGGGCAGGAAGTGAGAGGAGAGATGATGCACAGACAGGGTCCGAACTGTTGAGAGGTCGGGCCTGGAATTTGAGCCCAGGCATAGCTGAGGGGAGGGGAGACGGCAGGGGGCATGAGGCAGAGCCAAACAAAGTCAGTGGGAGATTCTCCATTGACTTCAGCGGGTGTTGAATCCAAACCAAACCGACAGAGAAGTATGAAAAATGAACAATGGAGCATGAGGAAGGAAAGGACAGAGAGTGATGTGAAGTGGGGGAAAATACCATCTGCTCTACTTGCTGCAGCCCTAGGAAAGCAGGTGTATTTTTTTTGGCTGTCAGCACAAGCTCAACATCCCCCTCTAACTTTGTGAAGTTGTAACACTGAGCACATAGGGGAGATGTAGGATATTTCAGCGGATGCTAACAGCGTTCTTGCTCAAGCTGTGGAAGTTGTTCATATATAATACAGTACCATTTCCCCATGCATCTACTATAAAAAATGTAATCTAAAAGCTTTCACCGAGTTAAATAGATGAAGCAGATGGACAGGGAAATTAAAAGAAATTGGCAAGGTAGAAAAGATAAATGGTCAACTGAGATTTGAAATGAAGAAGAGAGTCAATGAGGCAGAGAGCCACAGTGAAGCTATTCCAGATGGTAGAGGCTGCGGAGAAGGAGGCTCTCAAAACACTTGAGAGATTCAGACCGAAAGAGGTCCAGTGGCAAGGATGGCATGGAGACTCGGAATCCACCTGAACCTGCGATGATGTTCGGGCCAGAAAAGAGGTCACAGCCCAAGAGGAGGACTTCAGTGGCTCAGCAGTGGCCAAGCTGCTTTTCTTGGACTTTAAATTCTCAGCCTGTACGTTACACTGGTCACTCTCTGCCTACTGCTAAGCTGCTTGCTACAGCACCTTTTCCTCATGAATCAATGGACAGTAAGATCCTATGTGGGAAAATCAGAAAAGGTCAGAAACAGCTGTCCAAATGCAAACAACTCTGAAAAATGAGATTGTTTAAAACCCAGACTCTTTATGCAGATCCAGCTGTGCAATCTCTCCTTGCCTGGATCTGAATTCCTTTGCTTCAGAGTGGCTTTTTCTTCTGGCCAAACAGCAAAATTTGCTGGACTTGCTGTTTCTTGTGTCCGGTGTGTTATCTAGACTGCTACAAAGAGAAAACCATACCTGGGGATAACAATTGCTAAGTTACAAAGGATTTATTGAATGTGTATTTAACAACTAACTGTATTTAACTATTCAGCTCTAACAACTGCAGGTCAGTTGTCCAAGAGCACTCCACAGAACCCATTGGTGTGAATATTTTAAGACATTATCCCTGCCCTCTCCTGAGCAAAGGTGCCTGCTCACAGCCTCTGAAAGGACCTTAAAGCAAGAATTGTCACCTTAAACCTTCCTCAGCGGCCTGCTACACTCTGCAATAAAGTGCAGCACTTGGCTCCAAACCCTCTTCTTTTCATTAGCTATACTGAAGTAATGTTGTGGGAACGAGAGACTGAGGTCTACTTCTAATTTTTAGTACTATTTTTGTAAGCAATCTTAATAAGATGAGGGGTGATATTGTCAAAGTCCATTGCATCAACTGTATGATTTTACAGCTCCATTTTGTGGTAAGATCTACGTAAGTGAACCTTCAGCATCAATTTACTTGATTATAAGTCTGTGTCACTGAGCAAATGGCCATCAAAAGCCTCTCCTCCTACTTCTGATTTCCTGAACTTCAAAATGGAATATTAAGTGCCATTTAGCTACTGACAGCTGCAATACCCCATTTATCAGCCTATTAGGTACAGCAAGTAACACTAATGGGGGTGAATGTAAAATAACAAAAGACTAGCACCCATGTTGCTTTTCCCCTGCTGAAAGGGATAATTCTGTAATTACTGAGCATGCCTCATTTAGTACCCTGGCCAGAGGATGGGAAATGGGTTGCTCTCAAGATTTCAGGTGGCTAAATTAAACAGCTGCTAATATATTTTTCAGTTTAATTGTATCTTTTTGCACACTCTAACAGGCAAATTTCACTGAAGAAAGGGGTTTTTTATGAAATTCACATGGGTATCTCTAGATTTCTCATACACACTGAAGTCAGAACAACGTACCCAAGATACAACCTTTCATTCTCCACACCTTAAGGTGCTGTGAAACCTGTTGTTTCCAGTCAGTTTGATGAATTACTACTTTGTCGAAGTGAACAGTGCAATCCAACATGTACCAAAATACAACTCTGAATAAGGGATCTTCCTTTTATGATGGCTTCCACAGCAGGAAACTGCACCAAATATTATGCACAGCATAGTATTTTGAAATTACCAAGCAGATTGTCAATTAAAGTAAATAATTCTGCTTATTTGAAGTAGGTGGCCTTTCCTAATTGGTACCAAAGATATAGCTAAATATTTATATATTGGTATTAAATCTGGCCTTATGGGAAGCTAAGTACACACAGGAGATGGTGCTGAAATACCTTTACGTTTGCTGTTCTACCAAAAAGCTTCACACCCCACACCTCCTGTTAATGAATTGTCCCTGCCTGAGTTTATCTCACAGCACAAACTGGACTTATGTTGCTTCAAACTAAACTAGAATAACTGCCCCAGGGCTTCACCTGATATGCTCCAGTCTCCAAGGGGCTCCATGGGACTGGGGCTTGAAGCAGTGCGAAGTAAGTCCCTCGAAATATGTACACTGTGGACCTTTCTGCTATACAAGTCTGCTCATATAGGCTGCAGTATTTGCTAAAATAGATATGGTTTGTCTGTACTAAACCCAAATACTAAAGAACAAACATAAAGTGGTGGCAATACAGCAACAGAAAGCCAGCACAGCAAGGAGATGTACCATTTCCTGGAAAAACCTGACTGCAACGAATATGAAGGTTATATGACTAAGTGAAAATTTGGGCTTGGGTTAAAGGAAATAAATAAAAATATTTAAGGAATAAAGGAATTTGCTGGTGTAATCAGTATTATCACAGGACAGATGTTAGTCACCAGCCTTTGATGCTTCATAATATGGCATCAGAGCCTGGAGTTTTGAACTACAGCATAGCTCTCGTCTCCAGTTCCCCAGATTAATTATCCAGATTTCTAGAATATCAATTTCCTGCAGAGAGAGTTTACAGTTTCAAATCAACAAGGCAATATTTATTTACAAAAACAATTAAGTTCCGTCTTTTTGGCTGAAAAAGATAGAAATCAATTACAACAAAAAAAAAAGCCTGACTGAGCCTCAACCAGCCAGTGCTATGGCCAAAAAGAAAACTCAGCTGGGCTGTGGATCAGGCCTGAATTTTAAACTTTCGACCTCAACATTGCTGGATTTTTTTGAGAAAAAGAAATGTATGTCAGACTAATTTAATTCCCTTCTGCACAGAGAGGTGATATATCTACGTTCTTGTAGAGATTTTACAATATTCGTATACAAAATTACACTTTCCGCTTTTTTGTTTGTAGTTCCACTGCAACAAATGAAAACAAATATATAACATTTTTTGTCTCTTCTCTGAAATCTTTTCAGAGTAAACACGCATAGAATACCTTGCATGTCCCATTTTAAAAAATAAGAGGTAATTGAAGGACTATTGATGCCACAAAACAAAACTGTGGCTGTAATATACAACAGT
Organism: Ifrita kowaldi; assembly: GCA_013398055.1. NCBI lineage: Eukaryota > Metazoa > Chordata > Aves > Passeriformes > Cinclosomatidae > Ifrita > Ifrita kowaldi. Next base: position 150,126 of record VZRS01009365.1, read on the forward strand.
ATTCTGCTAGTAAACTTTTAACAAGTGTGGATGTTAATTACAGAGAAGATCAGGCATATAAACGTAACAAGGAAAAAATTCTCAGGAACTGCAAAAGAGAGTCCATCCCTGGGATTCTGATTTTCCATCACAAAAACTTGCCTTTAAAAGCAATAAATCTACAGGAACAGTATTTAGAGTAAAGAACATTTTCAGTGAATTCTTGCTGTGAGGGTACAAGAGAAAAACAAACCTCACTACACAGAAGTAGATAAAAGACAAGGAATGTTAGACAGACAGACAGACATTAGCAACCCACAGATAGCAGCTAATCTAAAGGGATTTTTGTAACTTCACTTTGGAATCACACAGCCCTCCATAAGAAACATTGGGTTCTTTTAAGCTTTGCTCTTTCTCATCATAGTTTTGTAATTTTTCAATGCCTTCTGAGTTTTGAAGAGTTTATAATTTTATTTAAATCCCCCATAGGGAATTCCCGACGTGTAGCCATTAAGCCAGTATTGTGCTGTGATATGTCATCTGGAGATGTTTACAAAATACAAGAACTCTGGTTTTCCTAATTCCTGGCTTTACTCCTTCTACCCTCGCGTCCTCTTTCTAGAAAATGCCAAGAACTCCTGAAAATTTTTATTTGCCCTTGAAAAAATGATGATCCAACAAAATAACTGAAGGAAACACTGACATGGATATTGCTCATGGTGTCCATTTTTCCCAGGAGCTGAGTCCTTCAGGAGTTGGTCGGGCTGTGAGGGCCGGATGACACAGCTGCTGTACAAGGACTCACACCTGGAATGCGAGCGCTAGAGGGTGGTAGGGAAAGAAGGGAGCTCCTTGAAATGAATGCTTTTCTTTCCCTAGCTCTTGCACTTCATCATCTGAACATCACAATTCTTCTCTCCTTTTTTTTCAAGCTCAAGAGGAGAGATGAAACAATTTTTAGAGAGATCACACAAGTTAAAGGTGTGTGTACAAGTAGGTTGTAACGTACGTAGCAAACTAACTCTCTACAAAATAAAAATACATGTGTGAATTGGGAGTTCAGAGAGCAACTCCATGCTTTTCCTCCGGTGTTGGAGAGAAGTCCACATTTATGGTAAGAGTCAATTTTGCCCTGAGTAACACAGGATGTCCAAAGACTTGATAACTGCAGAATTGTGGTTTGGCTATTTGACCTTGAGGACTCATAGTCCAGCTAGAAAGAAAACTCAGTATGCTTTTCCCAGAGTCACCGTGTTTGCAAACGTGGTGAGAGACTTTCATTGAACCCTTCATGAAGGAGTCGTTGCACAGCTACATATAGTATACAAGCATGCATACAATGTAACTATTGTGTATTCATCTCACATACACACTTTTTATTTTCCAATATTTTCCAGAAGAATTTAGGCAAGAGTCTCTCACTTTTAGCTTGCAGGCACATATTTTAGCTACTGCAGGCACATTCTTGGCTCCAAGGCATGGAATCTAGCTACGGAGAAGACAGCTTCTCATGAGGAATCGTAAAGGAAGTGGCACATTAAACAGAGGTTTGTGCATGGAAGTTTCATTTTTGGAAAGAAAAACTTACAAGATTTATGAAATGTTTTGTCTTGAGTCAGAAAAGGGGCTGATAATTTCCTCTAGATTCAATCGTGACATGTTTAAATTTAATGATTACCATCTACAGAAATTCAAAGACTACGGCAATCAGTCATTCCATATTTTTGCAGGAGAAGCTATTGTAGCTGATGCTACAGTTCAAATTAATGTAAATCTAGCTTTTTTCCCCTTTCATTTCTTGCTTCTTTTTAGCAAGTTGCTACTCGGTTACATCACAGTCAAGATTTTATATTGTTTTTCAGCTCTCTGTGGAACAAAGATTTCAGTCCAGGTATCAAGAAAGTAAAGTGAATATAGAGTTAATTTTCACCTCTTTTTCTAAGGAAATTAGACTTTTATTTTCTCCACAAAAACAGATATTTAAGAAATATGGCAGTTCACACTTGAACAGCAGTAAGTTGAGTAGCTGTTGACGTTTTAATTAGAATACTTTTAGTGGAAGAAGTTCCAAGAACAAACAGAAATGAAATAAAATCTAATTTTAATTAAATAAACCCAAACAAATAAAGCCGTATGTCTAATTTGAGAACTGTCATTAGTTTGTTTATTTGGGGGCTTTATCCCCAGTTCTAAAAAAAAGGCCAATACATTTTATTAAATTTGATATTATCATGAAGTTATAAAAAGGTCCTCATAACATTTAATGAAAATGTTAAAAATAAATACTAATTTATTTTCTCTGCCAGAGCAACTCCCAAGTCCCAGTTTCAAAACACTTAGCAAATATTACACTATAAACCTCACACCAATACTGTTATCACACTGCATACTATTACCTCCTGCAACTGCCAGCAAAAGTGCCTGAGGCAGAGAGATGCAGCAACTTAGTGGGACGGGGCTCATCAGTACTTCTAAAGACTAAGCAGTATTGAATCTTCATCTGAAAAATTGCACAAAGACAGTTAAATAAGTGGACTAAATTTATTTGGTCTCAGATGTCATAAACAGTATTCACAGTAAAGAGTCCGTCAAGATCTTAGCTGTGAGAGTGCAAGAAAGTGAAGCCTTGCATATCGATGCATGAATACATCTCATTCCAGTTCATTCACGACATAACGCCTTATTCTAGGAATTCAAATCCTGTTCCTCTTCCAGCAGCAGGTACGACAACTGAAATGAATGGGATCATTCATCCACATCAGAAAGAGGGCAGAATTTGCCTTGCAATAATGAAAGGAATTCTTTTCTTCCAGCCTATCACCACATGCTTCACTTGCAGCAAAGGGACAATTTAACGGTACCAGCTCTTCCCACATTCACCGGCAGAAACCCACTCATCTCTGGGGGACTGCGACTTGAAGGACTGACCTCTATTATCTGAGATGTCAAACTGTCATAAATTTGCCTGCTTGATTCCCCTCCCTCCATAGCTGTGGCAGCTCCTGACCCAGCAGAGCTCTCGGGCATTTCCACATCATTTCTACAAAACACAGTCCTGAAAAGAGATCAGTGAGAGATGGGAATGAATGTGTGGAAATGCACACAGTCTGTAGGGTCCAGAAGGAGACTTATTTTCAGATTAAAAAATGGAAAATAATATTTCGTATTTTGCCTTTTAGTTGCTGAAAAAAACCTGACACTTTTTTTTTCTGGTCTCCATTTCTTGGGGATAAAACATTGGATTTCAGTCAAAATACAAAGGAAGTATCTCCATCTTTCTCCCTCTCATACCCAGGCATGTGGGCACATGCTTATTTGCTGTTGTCTGAGAAGAGGTAGAGGCAGCAGAAGAGCCTGACAACTCTGTTTTAGCCAAGCACACCTTAGTATTTTTTTTAAGTACCATGCACCCAGTTATCTCCTGTTAAGTGACTTAAACCACTCATGAACTTTTATGTGGCTCTCCATGAAAATAGCACCCTAAATTGTAAAAACTGCTGTGCAACTTCAAATTCTTCAACCACAAAAGGAAAACATTTTGACAAACGTTTACAAGAATGCACCTGAACATGAGGAAGCTGATAGAGGGCAAGCAAATGTTTACTAAAGTAGATCCAGGACCACATACGTGTTGCCATGAGGAACACCAACCTAGCTTACTCCATTACCTTATCAGAATGGATAGAACTGATACCTCTGTTTTATAGACCCATATCTTTAGAGCCTCAGAGGTATTTTTTGTGTAAAATACCCTTTGTCCCATCAGACATTTCAAATGTTGTCCCCTTCCCCAAAGACTGAGAAGATCCCCCATGCATAAAGTGCTGCAATACAATTTGTTGTAATTTAGGAATGGTATTCCCCAATTTAGTGTTCCCGCCATAAAACTCCAAATCTTGTGCCACCTGCTGAGTCCCCCACCCCCTTTCCCTGCACAGAAGGTAAAGATCATGGGTTGAGATAAGAGAAATTTACTGGAAACAGCAAGGGAATCAGAGAATGGACAGTAGCAGCTGCAGTATCAATAACAAAGGGCACAAGAGAGGCAAACGATTCACACACAATTGCTCATCATGGAACTGGCACTACCCAGTCACCCACGTTAAGTGACTGGAAGGGATTCCTTCCCCCCCACTACCCCCTGGCAATGACGAGAGATGGTACAGAATAACCTCTGTGTCCTTGCCATGCCCCTTCTGGCTACTGCAAAAATGAACCCTGTCCTGGCTGGAACCAGGACATTATGACATTTTATATTCCAGTAACAGCAACCAGTACCAGCAGATGTGTGGGAGACATGCAGTGCATATGCAGAAAAAAAATGTACAGACACTGCTTGAAAGATAGAGAGGGAAATGTTCCAGAGGGTCAGCCCAAACCCAACACATTGCAAATAGGTTACACAAGCCCAGAGGCTTGATCTTGACTTTTAGCAAAGAATAAATTTTAGTCCAAATGAGTGAGTCTCATAAAACAGTACTTCTGCCACTTGGCTGCCCTGAGGGTGGTCGTGTTAACTCTGAGAAAGGGGATACTTTGGTTAGGAAATGTTTTGCCACGGGTATGGCTGTAGTAGTTCAAGAACAGTGAATCGCAGTGTATCATAACAGTGCTTGGAGGAAGGAAAGAGCAGAGATTTAAATAAGTCAGGCTTGCTTAGATTGATCAAGATATGTCTGAGAATGAGAAAGGATATATAAAAGCTGCATAACTCTGAATCTAGGCTGAAATTATATCTCTAAAGACAAAATGATATTGAAGCAGGCATTGAGTTTATAAACTTTCTCTTAAAGTCTACAAACTCTACTGTTAGATGATGCTTTGAAATCAGATAATGGTTTCAAGGAAAATTTCAAGAAGGTCGGTTATTTTGCATACTGATTCTCTTGAAGTATAATCCATGGGCTTTTAAGAAAAAATGCATTTTACATAACCCACAGGCTTTGCTCCTTTTCAGTTAAAGGAAAAGGGATCAGCTGTTGAAAGAAAACTCCATTGAAAGGCTTTGGAAGGCTGGGAAGAAAAGGTGAGTTATTTTGTGGTTTTATGTCCTTCTGTCCCAGTTCTAGAATGAAGATTGTGTAGGTTTTCCATGAACTGGATGGTGTCAGCTTTTGCAGTTTTGTTTTTGATTTAGTAGTGCTTATTTCCTAATCCATCCCTGCTACAACATTCTTATTAATCATTCTCATAGATTTCCTAGGCAACTGGTTCACTTAGTTTTGGAGTCATGTCAAACTTTTACTTCTAGTCATTACCCCTTCTTTTCCAAATAGGTGTCTTTCACTGCTTGTTTTAATTCCCGCCACAAGTTAGACCTAGAGCAGATCTCATTAGATGTGTGCTCTTCAAAAAACCATAGATTTATTTTACACTGTGTGCTTTTTGGAAGCTTTCTGTTTTCATTTGATATTTCTATAGGTTGTCATGAAGACTATAGCCTCTTTGTTTGCAACAGACTTTACAGGCTCCAGGAAATATCAACTGTTCTCAGTCATGCTAAATTTAGTTGATTTGTCTTTGTCACCTACATCATTTATGTCTCTATCATTGTTAGAGTCAAACTTCTGTAATACCCTCATCTCCTTCTTGCTGCAAGTGATTTTGACCCAGATGGGTGGTATTGCTGACAATCTATTCCTATATTAACACACACCGGGGTGCCTACCTTTCTCTTTCTCTTTCCTTCATATAATGCACCCCACAGTACATGTACTGCGAATCCATATTTCTGCTATCCTGTGACACTCAGTTTCACATTTTTCACCAGCAAATCTTTCTTCCACCTTTTTGCCCATTTGTCTTGCATCATTACAAAAACATTTCAGTTGCTTTTGAAACCCAGTAAAGAAACAACTCTTGATATTCATTCACTGCATCTATCTCATCATGACAAACAAGTACTACAGCTTTTTCCCTGATCATCCTTCTACTCTCCAGTATCTTTCATCCTTTGTGATATGCTTCTTATTTTGCCGCCTCTGCTTATTTAAGTATGTTTACTAGCCATGCCTACCTCACCCCCAGAAAGGTACTGACCCAGCTACTCCAGTGGAGTCCATCAGTCTGGAGGAACTCTTGTTCCATGAATGCTTCCTAATGGTCAGACATCCTCAGACTTTCCTCACAGCATTTATCCTTGAGCCATCTGTTCATCTTTGCTGTCTTGCCATGCCTTTGCCTTCCTTTTCTGAGGGCTGGAAAGCTTCCACTGAATGTTATGCACGTGGAAATATCACTGCCACCTGGCAGGAAGCAAATGTCTTCCATGTTGCAGATATGGCACCATTTTAAAATGAAACCATGTTTACAATGAAGACTATAGGCTTCCTACACCCAAATCTTCATTCCTCCAGTGGCTACTGGGCCAGATAAGTGGGGCCACTTTCCCAGCCACTTTTTTGCAATCTTATTAGAGAGCAAGCAGAGAAACAAAAATGAAGAAAGATGCTGGCAGCAATATTATCAGAGGAGGAAAGGGCAGATATCCCAGAAAAAGATGCAAATTTTCTGTAATTATTTACAAGTAACATGTATTTGGGGTTGGAAAAATATAGTTACTGTGACCTTGTTGGGCAGCATAGTGCTGTTCTTTTATAGCAGGTCTTATAAATGGGAATATGGAAAAAAGTAATAAATATCCTCAGGTAAATCCCAGCCAAAGTCAAGTCAGTAAATACTTTTTCTTGTATTTAAACATGGGTGAGATTTCACATCCATTATTTAGGTGTACTGCCTTTAAAACAGTAAAGAGAGAAACAGAGGGAGACAAAAAGACAGTGCTTGGGAATGCTTTCCTCTCAGACTCAACAGTCCTGGTTCAGGGGCCTAATAGTTTTCTGAGTTTAAGGACTTTTATCTCACTGCGTTGAAACCACTTTCACATAGGAAACTGCCCCAGCATTGTGTTGGCACAGCTTCTCTGATGGCTCATAACATCAGCCTACAGCCACAAAGGGTGCTGCAGGCAGCTACAAGGGGAGAGCAGCTCTGCCCTCATCCCACCCAGCCCAAACCCACAGGCTGTGTTAGGATGTTAGCAGGGTGCTAAGGCTTGACAGCTTTTCTATCCTATGCTTAGCTAGCCTCAGCTCAGCACTCTGGCTGCAGGACTCCTGCTCACCTTGGATACTAGCAGAGTACAGACAGTTTAGACCAGAGATTGCTGCTCTAAACCAATATAGCAGCTCTTGGACTATACATTTTCACGCCCTCTTTTTTATGCTTTTATAGATAAATAATACCAGTTCTTACGCACTGCCATTCTGGACATATTTAGGCCTTTAAAATATTTTCTATTGTTTTTACAAGGACAAAAATTAACACTTTGTTTTCTCAATGGGTGGCTTTTCCTACCTAGCAGCACCGTGCAGAAGATTGCTTTCTATTTAGCTGAGCCATTTTTTTCTGAAAGTGGGATACACATAAACACAGCCTGGTAATTTTCTTACCCTTCTCGTGTCCCTCTCTACGTCACTATTCAATAAGCAGTAACCATTTAGCATTAAGTCTGCACTGCCCCTAACAACCACACGGCACAATTCAGGCACGAGGGCCACGTTTGTGGTGCAGCTGAAGTGCAGCTGCATCACAGCACTAAAGCACACTGAGCAACTTGACAACAGTGAGACATCACTGAGAAGCTAGACAGGGGTTTAAGAGCACAGAGCTGTTCTCTGGCTTAATAAATGAACTGCAGTTTAATGTGCTGCATGGCCACACTTGTTTCAGTACTAGGAGATGCAGGTAGTGTTTACATCTATGGAATTATGCCAGCTTCACTGCATAAATGAGTGAGAACTTAAAGAGTTTTGCACTTTTATAAGTTCTTGAAGAGTATACAGGAAGAAAATATGAACTACCCCAAACTGGAAAAAAAAAAAAGACTTTGCTCTAGCTAATATTTCAAAAGGCAAGCAGTTTTCTTTGTATTTACTTCTGTCCCTGCAGCTATAATGAATTATTTAAGCAATATCTACAGAGTACAGGATTTGTGCTTTTATTTTATTTATTTGTCTATTTTATCATAGGCTACTTACAAGGGCAAGTGTGCTGAGTCAACATAGGTGTAAATCACTGCACTTTTCCTTTAATCAGTGGAACTAGGCAAACTGACACCCATCACAAAGCTGACCTAATATATTTAGTGCACAACAGTTTCTTATTCTGTTATTAATAATGGACTTGTTTATTACTATTTCTCAAACAACAGGGTTGGCAAGGTGTACTTCTTCCCTCTCCCTCTTTGTTTTTACCCTCTCATTTCTTTTTAGTAGCATTAAAACCTAAAAATGTCCAATGCATCTAACCAATCCCTAATTTAACTCACAGTACACACCACCTTTGGGAAGGACTCTCCAGGTAGACCCAGCACTGTAAAATGTGCTGCAACACAGAAATCTTCAATCTACTTCTGAATGACCTGGTAGAGCCACTTGGCAGAGCACTTCACTACAGAGAAGTGTCAGGTTGGTTTCTAAAAGCAGCAAAGTTACATCAGTGCTGCCTTCTGCCAGGACTAACTGGGTCAGCAAAGCACCCCCTGATGGTGGCTATGTGGTTTGTAGTTCTAGAGGTCGTTGTTTCAGAGCTAGGTTGCACTCTGCATAGTGCTCACCCTCCCACGTTAAGGTCCAGATCCTCAGCTGATAACTGTGCATAGTTGATCATTAAGTCTCACAAGTTAACTCCATTTATGTAAAAAGACCTCCCCACTCTGTATGTTCTACAGGATAGTAAGAAGCATCAATAAGTTAAATGCTGTCAAACCCCATGATAGATATTTGATAACTTTTGAAATTACCTCAACCAGAGAACAAAAAATATAAGCCTACACTTCCCACTGATAAGCCTGCACGGCACAGAAAATGAACCACGGGAAAGGCTAACAAAATTGTTTAACTGGCTTGTTCCCAAGTCCTAAAGTAATCTGTGAAAGGCAATTCTGGCTCCTATCAATACTTTCTTGGCACTAAGAGGCAAAATCTGTAGACAGGAGACAGGGCATAAGTCCAAAGAGTCACTCTGTTCCAGGTAATGTTGGCTGGCATGAAAACCCTTTGAAACTGTAACCGGCTATTATTGTTTATAGCAGCACTAGGAATAGAGAAGCCACAGACATACAAATCACAGCTGATAGTGCGGGCCCCTAAATTGTTCTGTGTTGTTTATAGAAATGTATTAAAGACTATTTGTACAATCTACACAGTTATACAAGTGTTTTAGAATGTGAGCTGCAATAATACTGCTTTCTGTTAAATCCTTTACTCGAATTAGTGACTGAAGGATCTGAGCCTAGTTCAGTATAATATAAAATGCACAGACCTCCAGGTATTGCCACTGAATGAGAGCAAGTTGGTTTATTAACTTGCCATAGCTGCCCTTCACTCGCTTGCTGTAACACACACAGGGGGTCAATAGCCTGACTTTGGTCATTGCACATGAAATGAATTCTAACAATCTTGCTGATATTTCCAGGTATGTTGAGACATATTTCCTTACGAGTTTTTGGAGGTGGGAACAACGCTGTCACTATTGTTGTCTGAGGTCCAAAAAGACCATGGTTGTTGCGTAGGTCCTGCAGAGTTTATCCTAAAATAAATCAGTTCCAGGATCCTTTGAGATATGAACTGTAAGGTATCTGCCTGTCTGTACACACCTTTCCAATAACAATGTGACACCCAAAATGATTAATGCAGGACTGCTAACAGATCCAGGATTGTTGGCCAGTAATATCAGCAACATATTGAAACTTTGCAGGAGGTTTTAGCTTTGAGATGATGGAGCATGAATTTGGAGGCAGTCAGAAAGGGAATCCTGCTTTCGTCCAGGTTAATAATTCTGATCTGAACTGGCCTGGCTTAGGTTTTTCCCCAGTGTGAAGGTGGGATCCATTACATTGCTGCTCATCAAAAAACAAACAAACCCCAAACAAAACCATGCCCCAAAACCCTAAACCAACAAATCTTCAGGTTTCAATTTAACATAGTCCATGTTTTAAGGAAAGTTCAGGACATCTGCCTAGTCATTTAACTGTAACAAGCAAGAGAAAGTACAAGTGAAAGGGCAAAAAAGCCAGGGTGCCTATTAATTCCACACTTTCAATTTGACGCCATTTTTCAAAATGTAGAAAAAAAGCTTTAATTCTAGTTATTCTGAGGTCAGAAGTAGCTTTTGGCACCTGAAGAGCAAGGTCAGGTCATGTGCATTGTAAGATGCAGGCAGAAAAGCAGAAAGACCAAAACCTTGTTCCAGTCAACATCTTTCCAAACATTTTGAAATGAAGTAGCAGGGTTTTAGGTTACTGATATTAAGCCTAAATCATATACACTTAGAGTTTAGACACAGATACACAGGTACCTAGATGTTTCACAATATTGTTTTGACTGAGTAGCTGAGTGCTTCAAACTAAAATGCAAATGAATTCAAATTCAGCAGCTCATGCAGCATTAGATTAAAACTAGATTTAGAACAAGATCCCAAAGGCTACAAGAAAAAGAGACTGGTATGTTGCTGCTAGGACTAATACAGTCATAGTTCATTAATGTAGATGGTAACGCGTAATGAAATGTCATTAATTCTCACATGTAATATTGGTTTCTAATTTGAGGAATTGTGTCCAATTATCTGTAGTTTAGTTATTTAGATTTATAACTTGGCAACTTAGAACAGGAAAATGCTGAATTCTGTGTTACCTGGGAAGTCTGAAAAATAAAATACTTGTTCCTTTTAAGGACAACCTGCATATTTCCCAAGTCTTTTTGTTCTGGATTTATGATTCACTTCTTCAAGGGAGTCGATGAAAAGCCCTTTGGTAACATTCACAGCATGCCTCATCCCAGATCTTTCCTCTGTCTATTAAGGCTTTTATCTGTAAAAGGGCATTTTATTTCAGTGCCACTCTTAGGGTCGTCTGTTGCTTTGGTGCTCAAAGGCATCTTCATGAAAAATTTGTCAGGCTTTCTATCAGTTATGAAGGTCATCAAGTTGATGTTTAGCATCTCAGGCCATGCCTTTCTATCAGGCGACTAAGGATGTATTAACATAACATCACCCAAGATAGGACTTGTAATAGCCAAGGGTCATTTTTTAAAAAAGGCTCATTGGCACTTCATTTATTCTGCTCTCTACCAGAATCCAGGGACACTCTGAAGTTCTTTGCTGAAATAGCCCGAGAATTGGATACTTTAAACAAAAAAAATCTCAGTCATTCCCCATACAAAGCACTGCTGATCTCAGCTGCAAGGCTTCCTCAGCCTGCTCAGCAGGGAAGCATGAAGATGTCAGGTAAACATAATCATGCTATTTGTGGAAAGTGTGAGATGAGAAAGAGGGAGGGTAATGAAGCATAGACAGAGCAATTCAGTTTCTCAGCCTATTTAGGTAGATTGTCTTTCTCTAATTGTTTTTCTCCCTGGAGGTACAAACACAGCGAATTTCAATACCATAAAGTTAAGCTTTATTATTGCAGTTTCATTTCTTTCACAAAGAAATATGTACTGTATTACAGCAGCACCTAGTAGCAATGCTATAGTTAAGGATGTGTCAGCAGTTGTGCTACAAACCTCTATTTTTCCATGAGATGTAAAAACTAGTGTTAGGCTAAAACAATGTATACAAGGTAGGTATCTAGTTTCACATCAGTTCATAGCAAAAAAAAAAAAATACCCTGACACAATATCATCTATGTTACAAAAGGTTGGATAGGTACACGTTAAATGTATCATTTTGCAAATGTTTAAATACTGCCCCAAGTGACTTCAGTTATTATCTTCAGGATGAAAGGAGTTTCATCTCAGTATAGCAAAAGACCTAAATTTTAATGGGTTTTATCCAGCAGAAGCACATATTTATCTCATTAACACTTAAATACATGAACAGTTCATTTGAAACCATCAGGACAAGATTGTTCATAATATTGCAGGGCAAGTTCAGAAGAAAACAAAATGAAGACATACTTTAGAACTCATGCAGACACTCAACATAATGTTTCTGTACTCAGTTTTATATTGGAAATTAGCAACTTCAGGAACTAAAGAGTTTATAAAAGTCCTTAGACAGATAACAAATACTTGAAGAAAGATTATTCTAGAACGTAAGGGCAGTAGGCATGTGTTTACATTTAGATACATGCACTAAGATCCAAAGTTGTAGCTACACAAGTGCGAGACATCAGTAAAGGAATTAACTTCAGAGTGACCCCAAAGACAAATGTAGAGACTGACAGGAAAGCAAATTAATGACGGATTAGGAAAGTCTAACTCTTACATTGTCTACTTCTGACTAGAACTGAAGACATCTTTCCAAGCAGGCTGCTGGCATTACCCAGATGCCACAGAGAGGGAAAGCAGCACATATGCAGATTAAGAGATTCAGCCAAGGCCACCTATCAGGCCAATGACAGGAGTAAGGAACAGAGGCCCATCAGGCCAGTTCAGGTGCAGCTCCTATGATGGCTTTTCCTGCGGCAGAGCGGTGCAGTTCAGATGCCAACCACCCAGAGCAGGAGCGGCTCCTTGAGCCCCCGCCTGGGGCAGGCACCCTGAGCCCAGCAGTGACCTGCCGCTCCTCAGCTGCCTCCTGTGAGCGCTGACAACTCGCTCTCACCCCTGTATTTAATAAGGAACAAACTGACAATCGCTGGCTGCTTAGCGCTTGCTACAAAGTGCAGAAACCTGCCCTGGGGTGGTTACTGTGGCAGAGGGGACGCACAGCACCTTGCTGCCCCGGGATAAATTGGGTTGAGCTGTGCACCCCTCTCACGTGTCCCCAGAGTGTCACAGCCCCAGTCGAACCGGTGCTTGTGGACACCTGAGTTAGATGCCGGGCTTGCATCCCTGCCTGCAGACACAGGGCAGAAGGGGAGGGGAGCCAGGAGCACGCAGTAGGAAGGAAGCGCACATTTGACAGACAGGCTTGTAGGGTAACAAATGTGGAAAAGAAAAAATCATGAAAGATCAAAGCATGGGGTTAGGGGGAACAAAATAAAAGCTGGAGGACAAAAGATAACCATGAGTTGCTGGAGACGTGAGTACAGGCAGTGCTGGTGTGCAGAGGCACACAATAGCAGGGGGTGTGATGGCATAGGGTTCCATAGTGTCTGGAGACATGTACAAGGAAACAGCAGCAGGGAGCCTGGAGGGTCAGACCAAATGCTAATAGACACCATTATTTAGAGGGCTGTGCTAGAGGATGTAGCAACCTGGGCTCTTGCATGAGCAGCAGATGGAGTCCCCTGAGTGAGCTGACCCCTAGATCTCATGGAGAGAGAGTAACAAGACTGTTTCATTAGCAGTAGGTCTTTAATGGTATATGTATTTAAATTGCGTAATGATAGATGAGAGAATAATTTTGACTACTCTATCCAAAGCCATTAGCTTAGGAGAGAGAGATACTATCTACTTTCTAAAAAATACTCCAGCAGAAAGGTTTGAGAAACAGAAATAAAGGCTACAGTAGAAGTACACAGGAAAGAGAGCAGACCAAAAGAAATTATATCACTTCCTCAGAGACCCTGCCGCAAGGACTACACTTGTTGCTCAGTTCTGAGGTCCTTGCTAGCGCAAAGTGCCAGACTAAACAGGTTAATGAAGAGAGTCTGGCATTTTACCCCTCTGGTTGAGGGTATGATGCATTGCCTTAGCACATTGTCCACAACATTTTGCTGTTGCTGTATTGCTCTCACAAATTCACCATGTGGCATTTTAACACAATGACCTTTCAGCTCTTTTAGGTGTCAAACACCTGAAAGCATAAGTACAATCCACAAACAGATTTTAAAAATGAAAAAAAAAAAAAAACAAACCCATCCAGCTGCCTTTTTTTTTCTTTTTACCAAGTTTTCTCATTAATTATCCTGTAACCTGTGAACTACAGCAAAATAGTTTTTCAATGGAATAATTGCATTCAACAAAAGTGTTTTCAGGCCGCCAACAACAGAGTCAAGATTTCTGCTAGTTCTGATTTTTTATTTTAGCTTTTTGCCTTTCACATTCCCTTTCTCTTACAGCATCTCATTTGCAACCATGAACAAACAAGTAATTTAGAACACATTTAGAAGCATTTACATTGGCAAAAATGCCAGGTTGAAAAGAAGCCAACTCAGTCAGACTGGAGGTTGGTGGACTAAAATTCTGCAGGATGATCTCCTGCAAAATAGTATCATCCAAAACAACAAAATGATAAAATACTCTGATTCATGGTTTGTTTTAAACAAGAAGCATTGCACTCTTGCAATAATGATAGGCATTTCAGTTGGGATGCACATATATGTGTGTGTAAATATGTGTACACACATCCTGTTATATATTTGAGAAGAAAAAAGTTGAGTTCAAGAGCTCCAACCCCCTTCACTCCTCCAAGCTATCCAGGAACAACAAACAGTAGTTCAGCAGGTAGCAGCACATGTATGAGGTTAAAAAATTTCTGACAGGACGCAGTGTGTGATTCACATGTACTGCACAGAGGGAACACTCAATTTATGCACTCAGCTGTCAGTACCTGTTTGAATATTTTGATGACTTGACTTTGTCCCCTGCAAAGGGGGTGGCAGCTTAGTGCAAAGCATTTTGCATGACACTAGAGCACTTGTGCAGTTGCTGTAAACCCGCACCATTCTTTACAATAACAGACGCACACCCGTGAATAGTAACTGAAGACCTCACATCATGTTTGCTTTCCTTTAAAACATGGCAAGAATTACTTCACGGATAACAGGAATTGCTTGAGAATTTTATAGGAAACCTTACCAGGATACAAATTTTTGAAATTGAGTATTCACAGAACTTTATTAGAATATTAAATTGTTAGCTCAGTTTTTTATTAGTTCTATAAATTTGGGGGGGAAAAAAATAGCCATCAAACCAATCAATTTTAAAGAGTTAAGAGATAAAAACTCAACAAAGTGTATTCCCCAGTGATGTCATGACATGACATACTGAAAAATTAATGAGAATGTCATGAGTTAAAGGCAGTATTTTGAGACTATCATACTTGTGTACACTAACATGCATTTCTAAAAAAAGAATGTACCAAGCTGACAAGACCAAAAAAATCAGATTAAAGTGGCACTTTGCTTTGACTCCACTGAATCCTAAATCCATGTCAATATAATGGCAAGCAACGAATAGTTTATGAAAATAACATGCCAGCACATACAAGCAAGATTCTCTTCTCTATCTGGCAGGCAGTGCTATTGTCATCAGGAAGAATAATTGCAACTCTTCTCTTAAGTGCACAATCATTTGCAAATCTTAAAATGCAACTCCTGTCAAGCTGCAGAGCGCCCATCGTGTGCATACTTTTGGCAGTGAGGCATTCAGAGTCGTGATTAAGAATGTATAGTTCACTGCACTTGAATCCAGCAGCAATAAGTATTGAACCAATGTGATTTCTTTCTGTATTAAAAAAAAAACAACAACCCCATAGCTTTTGTAGCATATGTTTTATTGCTATGTTTGCTAGTTAGCATCCATTTTCCATTCTTATTGACAAATACTCCCCTCGCACTGGCTGGAAGCTTTAGATATGTATATATGTCTTCTCCTACATTTTAGTGATTGTTTCCCTTCAAATTACAGTACTGGTTGTGCTGAGAAGTCAGTTTTACATCATCCTGGAAACAACTTTCCTAAACAAAATTCAAAACAAGAGCAGGTAGAAACTCCACAGGGATTCTATTTCTTGTGGGGCTGTTTTCAAGCTATTCCTGCTATTTAATTATTGAAGGGGAGGGCTTGCATTTGCACAGATTTTTTCTACCACCAGCTTTGTTCCTTTGATAAGATAACAGAAAGTTCCCTTCCAACTTCTATACTTGCTGTTATTAGAAAACACAGACTCCATAAGAGCCAAGGGTAAGATGGCTCCATTTATATATCTAGAGATGTCAGGGAGGGTCACCTTCAATAATTCACAACTTTTTATCCTAAATCCATATATTTAAAAAATGCTGATTTATCCTATTTTCAGGATTTTAAACAAACAGCAACAACAGAAAAGCACAAACTTTTCTCTGCACCTTAATTTAACAGATGAAAACAGTATTTCCTACCTACTTAATATTCACTGAACTTCTTGGAAGAAAAGTACAGTTTCACACAGCATGCAATATAGAGTACTGGAGACAGATTAATTAAAACGTTGCAAAGTCAAAAATCATAAAATATTTAGAAAACTCAGAAACAAGAAGAAATAATACCAGCTAATCTGACCTCTTATGCAGTATTAATTACTGTGCAGTGTTACTGTTATTGCTGAGGGGCTTACACGATTACTACTCCAGGAAATTACTGAAAGAGGTCTTTATGAAAAATAAAGAATTAATGTATTAAATGCTTTTAAAAATACCTCATTGATTAATAGGTACAACAGTAATGCTATAAAAGCTATATGCTATATCTGAATGCCAGTACACAAAGGCTGAGATGTAGCCTAAGACTTATATTTCATTTCAAATACGAACAATAAACATTTTAAAAATTAATGTAGTGAAGCTGGGCTTATAGTAATTTATCCTGCAGAGAAGTTCATATTACCATGAACATGGTAGGTGGTGTAAAAAAGAAAAAAAAAAGTAGCTTTTTTTTTCCCAAGAGTGGTTCAGAAATGGCACATTCTGTCAGCACCATCATTCAGTATATCACAGGCCTGACTGCATGTTACCTCATATTTTATTCCTACAACTTGGAATTGCTGTTTTGCTTCTCGTACTGTGCAATGCTGTCTAGTTGATGCCCATTAGGAAAAGTCAACCTGTGGACACTGAGAATTTGTTAGAAAGATATCAATATTGACAGCAAACTGCGACCAAAGAAATAATGCTGGTTTAGCTACTAAAATAAATGACTCAATTTCTGTTTCACCTTAAACAACAGCCTGTTTTCATATATGATGTAGCATGAAATAGAAACAGGTATTGTGACTGCAGTTTAGGCTGCTGTAAGTATCTGCAGAAATCACAAAAGAACATAAATCAGGCTGGAACAGCTTAGAAATTCTGTATAGAAGAGGAACATTTCCAGAAGAGAGAAAGTTGTTATATTTATAGCACTGGACAGTGGTGTATAGCTTTTTATTGACTCAGTAGGGTTTAAGATGTCAAAATGAGTGGTGATTTTTCTGAAGAACACAGTAAGTATTGTGAAAGACATGAGACACTTCAGCATCCATCTCAGGGTACTTTAGCTGGGCATATAAAATCACAGACTGAGATTTTCAAATTTGAAGCCAAGCTATAGAAATTTCCACCACCTGTCCTAGAAGCAGGACACTTTTCCTCGTGCCAGCACAGATCAAATCGCGGTTCATAATTAACTGTATTTTCATATCCTTATCCTCTGTGTGAACGGCAGTAGCTTTCAAAGTATTTTAAAAAGTGACAAGCAGAATAAGTGATTCTACCTGACATAGTTAAGAGAATGACAGAGCACATTTCTGACTTGCCAGGTGAGATACCAGGTTTCCTTGTAAAGGCTCCAACTTTTTCCTTTTATCTGTTTTCAAAAGTACATGCAGTTAGCTCATTATATGAAAACATCTTTCAAATAGTGCTGAGTGGGTAAAATCTCCTCCATAAAATGACTTTAATAATAATTTTCCATTAGTTTTAATCTTTAAACCCTCAGGTCAATTTTTATTTATTCATTCACATCCAGTAAACCTTTGTAAAAATGTTCCCAGTGACTTCTAGACAAAAAATGCACATGGACTGAAAATCAGACAGCCTCAGACACAGAAGAGTGGCACCACTTGAAATTTTATATGAAGCTTAGATCATTTTCCCATCACAGTTTTAGGGCTGCTCTACAATTGCCCATTAGGTGTTGAAAGACAATGAAAACACTACAGTGCAGATGACTACAGATCGAGTATAGGGGGGGTCTTACACTAAGGTCAGTGCCAAAATAAAGCAATAGACTGCTAGCAGTGTTTCTTATTTCACATGTGGGCTGTATTTCAAAAGGAGAGTGGTAATCTATATCTGAAATAGAGATAAAAATCAGCAATATACTCCCCCTTTGGTTTTTTTCTTTTTTTTGATTTTTCTCCTATGGTATGCTGCACATGCATGGCCAACAGAGGAGGTAGTTTAAGGTTTCAAAACTGAACCAAATAAAACAATATTGTGATTTTGTGGTTTCAAAAGAAAAGAAAACCAACATGAAATTCAGTAACTTTAAGGTTTGGCTTAACCAAGGTATGAAAAACCCCATTCCATCAGTTACATAGGTAGAACAGTTCAGTAATAATCGAGCTCTGTATTGTGGTTGCTACCTGAACCTGAAAGCCACCATGAACTAGGATCTCAACAGATCTGAGTCCTTTCAGACCAAAGAGCCTTGCAAAAATATTGATGAAAAGTGTTTGTGTGGTAAATGTGTCAAGTTTGGTTGTTCTGTTAATTTACCAAATAGAATATTTTTCCCTGAGAATGGCACACTGAGAATAATATTTTTTAAAATCAAGGATTTTCATGCCTGTTCATTTATAAAGTCTTAGTTTTGAGGATAGTCTTGTGTATTTTTTGCAGTTTCATAGCAGCAACTGCAGCACAGCAATAAGACAATCCACAGACTGAACTGTCCTGCCCATCTGCAAGTGATTGACTTGCAGAGCTGCATTTTTAAGCCTACAGTTCTCCATTTCCAACAAAATAATCTGCTAGAAGCAGGTTTTTTCCTTCCAGCGCAGTTTGTCGCACATTCTTATGCAAAGGTAACAAGTAGTTCTCCTGAAGTTGTACTCATGTCTAGCAAATCTAGAGTTTGGACTGTAGATTTTAGAAGTTTATGACTTTTTCTGCAACTGCAACAGTACCTACAGCATCATGAATGCATTTGAGATTTGTTCCCTTTCAGTGTATTTCATTGCTACCACTCTCTTCTCTCAGCATGAGGATTCATGACCATACCAGTATCTCAGTCAAAAGCACTCCTACTCTTTCAAGTACTACGCTTTCTTTCTCCTTTCTCTTGGCAGATGAATAGATGGAAGGTGACTATCCATCTATGCTTTAAAGGGATTCAAACTTACGCAAGAACTTTCCAATCTCTGAAGAAAGAGCTGAGAGTAAATAATGGTGGACCATATGCCTCATAAGTGCAATTCTTCTCTATTGGAAAATGTGGTAAAAGTTTTTATTGTTTAATTTGTTGTATATTTAAAATTGTTACTTTTATAGATGCTGTGAATAAGTCTAGTGCTGTATAAGTATGGTATTGCAACATAGCCAGCTATCAAGCTATCAACCTTTTGATTTCTGTTCCTTGCATCTTTGTTTCAAACTCCAGAAAGAATTGAGACTGTTCTGTGTTCTAGTAAGAAGGAATAGCTCAGAGTCAACCAAACAGAACTGAAGTCCACCACTTTTATTTTCACTGAGCACAAAGAACTCCATCCACTTTTTGGAGTGAAACTATGATTTAGCTTTGCTGAACATGACACAAATTGCTGTTTGTCCATATATTCACTTTTGTACTTACTTGTCTTGTAAAGCACTTTGGTGCTCCATGGGTAGGAAAATATATCATACAAGACTGAAATTAAATTGTCTGTTCTGTTGGAGATGAAACATTCTCTTAAATGTTTATCCTACTACAGACTTAGAGCTATGTAGAGATAAGGGAGTGTTTTATAAATACGGAGCTTGAATTCTACTGTCAGTTTTATATGTTTAATAATATATCAAAATGTTTAGATCCATGGGGTGCCATATAAAGACAGAGAAATAAAACACAGACCTCATTAAGTCGTGTTTTGTTCTTTACAGGATCTTGCTGCTACCAAATACTGAAATTTGCCTGAAGAGTTCAAATGGCACTTTGTCAGAGAAATCAGCATCTGCAAATGTGTCCACCCTGCCTCAAGCCTTGTTTTTGAAAATCCTTATCTGCCCCTATAAACATTATTAGACATTCAGAAGTTTAGAATAAGTAATGTAATTTCAGCTGCCTACAGAATTTGGGGAAAGCTATTAAAATATGCCCAAGTATCAGCCTTTTATTTCTTTCCATTAGTGGTGACACTGCAGTGGCTCTTGCAAGTGACCTTTGTGTGTCAGCAGCAGGAAAATAATGTACTTCGTTTACCTTAATGGACAGTAGTAGGAATACCAATTAGAACATCAGCAACCTCCTTTGCAGTTATTACCATCTACTAATTTAGGGGCATGGAGGACTTACAAAACTTCCTTCGGACTTGCACGGCCATGATGTAATGACTTTCTTTGTTTCTGTTCTGTATCACCAAAAAGATGGAGAATGCAGCAGCAGAGGGAAGGCTCATGGCCTGCTTTCTCTGCTCTGATGGCAGACCAACAGGCAAGTGAATTAACAACAGGAACTGAACTATATGAGATAAGAATTCAAGAGCAGAAGGACCTTATCTCTCTGAGTTTAAGTTTACAGGATGACTCAAAAGATTCACTCTGCTTAACATGCCTGTAGCATGCAGACTAGTTAAGAGGCAAAGAGAAAAGATGCTAATGGAGAATGCATTATAAGAAAATGACAATTTAGTTCTTTCCTATAGAAAAAAAAACCAAAAGAGCTATTAGCTAAGTAGCTAATGCATTTGTGAAAATTGGTGCATTCCAGCTGATGCTGGACAATATGGCTCCAATGTTTTCCATGGAGTTTGCTCATCATCAAGAGTCCCTACAAATCAGTGAAGAGATTTGACCCTTGCAGAACTACTACATTAAGTTCCTTACTGGCTCCTGTTTCCTCCACATATTTTCAGGACACAAAACTGTCCACTCCAAACCTTTAATTTTCTCAAGGATTCAATCACATTTGAGGTCCATTCCAATAGTTATTCTTCTGTCAGAAATTTCAACGGTCATGCCCTTGAACTGTTCTCACTATGAAGAAAAGAAAATGCCATGACAAAAGCCCATCATGGGCAAATAAAAGAAAAAAAAAAAAGCATGCTTCACTGGAGTCAGAATACTGAACATAAATATGGATGGTCATTAATTCAAACAATTAGAAGAGGAGAGATGCAATATTCTGTGAAACAATTCTAAAACTCAGTGAACATCCAAAATAAAAAGTAATGCATTACAGAAATGCATAACCATGGTGGGGTTCACAGGCAGTAAAAGATCCTGGATAAAGGGATATTACTAAACAACCTCACGTTTTGATTTTGCTATCAGAAAAAAGAGGAACACATGGAACATAGACTGAATAACATTTTCAGAAGTTACAAAGTTATCGGCCATGTAACTCTGATTCTTACTAAAGGTTTGTTCAGAAAACATGGATACTGACTGAGCTAAGAAAAAGGGAGGCTATAAGTAACACAGGAAATAAGTATAAGACTTCTGGAGAAAACCAAACCAAAAAACCCAACAAACCAAAAGCCAACAAAACAACAAATAAAGAAACAAACAAAAAAACCCACAAAAAGAAATTACCCTACCAAAAAAACCCCACAACAACAACAAATCAAACCAAACAACCAAAACCAAAAACACAAGCAGCAAAGACAATACTCTCCAAAGGCAAGAGTGCAGTGCCGTAAATAATGCCTTTTACAATCATTGAGTTTGCTGGTAGAAAGGTGCAAGTCACAAGAGAGATCTATTATAAATATATTTTTATCAAATCAGAGGTGTTAGAAAAAGCATCCTGGGATCACACAGCCAAATGAATAAGAAGAATATCTCCAGCAAAGATGGAGAGCAAATTTCCTAAGCTCTTTTTCCAGAAATACTTTCTTAAGTAGCCTTGAACTATTAGCATTCATAATACATCTATCAAAAAATAAGTTTCAGGCAGATGAAAACAGAATTTCTGAAGAGCCCTTGATAACAGCACCAGCTCCAAGTGAGGCAGACCTGAGGTGGCCTTCATTGACCCAGGGGAATGCAAACATTATCTGTTTCACTTCCATAACAGCATTGCAGCAAGAACAAGATTTTTGGTTGATGAGGCAAATCACAGGTAGTAGAGAAGTGACCATAAAATAGCCTATTGAAAAAAGCCACTAAAATTAATAAAGCATTTCCTTTTTTTTCTTTTGACTGGTGGACAGTGCACCAAGGAAACCTGGACAGTGTTTTGTGAAGAGTTTCAAACTACAAATCATTCAAGAACCAACACTGAGATACTTTATGGTAGAGAAGTATAGTACAACCGGCTCAGAAGCATTTGTATTTAGTGGCCAAAAAGTGTTACTCCTTATTTATCGTTCTCAGAGGAAAAGAGTGCTATATGGTTTTGTCCCCAAGAAACTGTTCTAAAAACTCTTATGCTTTCTGGAAGGCTTGAGCTAAAACTTCCACTTTATTCTGCAATTTCATGACTTTCTTTAAAAAAAAAAAAACTAACCTGTTATCAAGGCTCCCATAAGAATGTAAGCACCCATGTTGCTCTGACATCTTATGCATACACAAATTTTGGAATTTTTTTCACAAGAAAATTTCAGTGACCTAGAAAATTGGGCAGTGTGTAGATGACAGGGAGACCTTTATAAAAACCAAAGCAAGACAACTTACCAATATATCAGCAATGTTCCAAATGGAGCATGACCAAGATTAGTGGAAGATAATTTGCCATAATTAAGCAGAGAGAAAAATTGCTACAATCAAGACTGAAGAGTACTGTATAATGTGTTACATCTATAACATCTATGAGAGTAAAACTTCCGGGTTTTTCAGTGGAAAAAGCTTGCACAGCTAAGCCCCGGCTTCCTTCACCATAGTAAAAATCCCTTCCATTTCCAGAAGACACAAATTTTTCACATACACAGCGCAGCACAGGAGAGTTTTATTTAGCTACATGACTTCAAATTCATGTGAACTGCATTCAACTGATGGGATAATATACGTAAGCCAACTAAAAATCCAGACAGTCTGAGCCTATCTCTCATTAAAGTTGACTTGCTGTCAGCTGCTGGCAAAACCCTCGAAATTTGTGCCCCAGTTTACCTACCTATAAACTGGGTTTTAATAACACTGTTCTGCACACACTGAGACCTTGCAAATTAGCACGTGTAAAGTGGAAGAAAATAAATGATAAATCATTACATAAGACTAAGTGCTACTATTCAGAATTTGTACAGTCATAATAACTTGCTTTTATAGACTAGTAAAATCATGAGATCATAGGAATAAATTTAAATTAGCACATGTCAGAGGGCCACAGAAGACTAGATAAGGTGACATTCTGGCTTAATATTCTAAAAAAGCACTTTGCATAGCAAAAGCTGTTTTAGAAGTGTTGTATAAAAAATAAAATGTATTTCGTTTCAGATTACAGAAAGTCCTAGTAGAAACAGCTTTTCCTGAGAAACAGTAATAATTTCAAATATCAATTATTCATATTTTTCAATATATCTCAAAAAATTCAATAAACTTTGAAATATAGAACTAAGTATCACAAGTCTGTGAAAGGGGAAACGTTATGTTGCCTTAAATTATGTAAGGAATTGGTTAAGCTATCTGCCTTTAACTTACTACCAGCTCTTCAGAAGAATATAAATTCAGAGATCTTTCTTCATTCATTACTGCATATAATGCTTTCCATCAAAAGCCATACTGACATGGTGCACCACAGCTGTGTGATCACAAGCAGGACTTTGGTGTAAATTCCTCCAGGTACGGTTTGGAGAGAAAGGGAATAACCTTGTAAGGAGAGAAGATACCTTTCAGCAAGGCAGCATTTTGGCCAGGCATTCTTACACAAAACAGTGGCAGATGTGAAGTTAAGCACATATACTGGATTAAAGAAACTACTGGGATTTCAGCAAAGGAGCACAGTCCTGTGAAAGTGGCTGTAAGAGTGGTCTAACACTCAAAGAAAATGCTGGTGAAGATAGAAGATAAAGTCAGAGGGGAAGATTAAGAAGCCCTTCTCCTACTCATTGGTAGGACGTGGAGCAGTGACCAGCCCACTGCAGCAAAACCAAATTGCATTTTGCTGAGAAGGGGCCTAGAAAGCCCCATTTTATTCTGAGTGGTTGCCTGTCATAGCAATGAAGCACTGCTCCAGTAAAATATGTACGTATTTCTATCCTCAGTTACACACCTGTAAGCCGGTCCACATTTGCAGTTAAGTTCAGGGCAGATGTTAAATGGAGTTCAACAATAAACTGGGTAGTCTGAGTGAGATTTTGGGTTGTTCTAAGACACAGGAAAAAGCCATCACTGCCATGCGTCCTTCCCAAATCCACACATTTAAGATACTTGCACATACATGGACACAAATATTTTATTTATGACCAAGTCCATCATGGGAGGTACTGCATTAGCAAAGTAGGATTTTTGGTCATTTTCTTAGTCACAGGTGAGCTAAGGACAGTTCCAAGCACAAACAAAATCTCTCTTCCCCCAAAGACTTGCAATTTAATTAAACGTATGTTTCTCAGAGTTTTGCTTGCTAGTTTGATTCCATTTTCCAATTAAGTAAAAAATCTATGCTTGCACCTGTTTAATTAATGAGAAACCAAATCATCTTCTTAAACTACTACTTTTATGGAATAAGGCACTGTATGCCTTCTCTGATACCTACATTTGCCCCCATCTATCATATTTATAAAATACCCATTTAACAAAAAAGATGGAAACTAAGAATGTACTGATGATAACATTTGCTTTTCTTTTTGCCTTTTTTTCCCCCAAAAAAGTTGTCAGTAAACAACCAGTAACATTTTCCACAATGGAGGAAGCAGTATTTTTCAGGTCTACCAGGTACAGAGGAACTCCTACTTTAAACCCTATGATGAAGGAGTGATATTGTGAAGTTTATTTCCATTTTGGCAAGAAGTCTTGCTCTGACTTGAGCCTAGAAGTTCTGTTGCTACTGGTTTTCTTGTGTATATTGGAGAGAATTATTGGGCTAGGGAGAATAGATTTAGTTCTAGTCCCTGCCAGGCAGTGACTTTGACCATATCACAAAAAAGTTATACCATAGTATAACAACGCAATAAAGATCTTCTTTCTTCCTTTTTTTTTTTTTTTTTTTAAATAGGATGAAAGGTGCCTAGAAGGAAGAGGGAATATGCGAGCTGAAAAAAAATACATTGTGCAGTACAGAAAAAATGGAGGCAATACCTCAGAGAACAGATAAGAGAGAGCAAAAAAGACACACAATTCTCAGGTAAATACAAACATGCCACATAAAAGGGTTATAAAAGCGAAAAAGTACAAGTAACCAAACAGTGAAAACAACCACACTCTATTGGAAAAGTCATCAAAGAAAATGAACTGGTGAGGACCACAGCTAAAAACTAATTTTAATAGTTTTTTACTGATTTGAAATGAGTGGGATTGTATCTACAGAAATACAAAATGACAGAAGAAATGTATAAGAATGAAAAATACATGAATTGTGTATTGGTTTGATATAAAAAATGTTTTCAGCAAATGAGTGGCTTGTCTAAACAGTAGTTTGTTGACGAGTATTTAAACTTTAAATAATGCTTGCCAAATTCTCTAGGGGGGCTTGCGGAATGTAATCTGAACAAATTTTGATATTAATTTTGATAATTTGCCACCAAAATGTAGAATATTTCAAACTAAAACTGAAATATGCTGATCTGAAACTACTAAAAGAATGGGTCATTATCCTGCATAAAAATCATCAGGGAGAAAACTGTGACAGTCTCTTATTTCCTTTCAACTTCTTCCCCAAGTCAGTTCTGGAGAAAGGATAAAACAAAAAAAGATCTAAATCCCATTCATGAACATTTGATCACTGATATAAAAAAATCCCCACCTATGTTTGCCAAAAAAGCTATTTCTCTAGGAAGGGACCGTATGCAGCTAACATTTATAGATAATATAACTGTGTTCTATGGCAACTGTATTGCAGTCCATAATAAGCACACAACAGCAGTTGTAAAAGATTTACAGAGTAGAATTACACCAAAATAGGTTGCTGGAAAACATTCTGGACAAAACCCTGACACAGTTACAAATGGCCACAGTGGATTTCTCCTGCCATACACTTAGCAAAGTTTTGTCTATCTTTAAGGAACAAAACAATCTATATGTTGCAATTGGTAATACTTTAAAACAAACCAGATTTTTCTTTTTTCAGAGAACATTCGTTCCCCCAACCTCCAAAAAAAAGGGAAATGAAACTAAAAAAATATTTGCTGTTAATCAGTGCTTGACAAATAAGGCAATTATCAGATACTTCACAACCCTTAGCAGAACTTGCTAGAACAAAGATATATTAAATTTTCAGCGACAACTGTACTGGTCCCAATACAGACCCCTGGGGGACACCACTTGTCACCAATGTCCACCTGGACACTGAGCCACTGACCACTCCCTCTGGACATGATTGTCCAAGCAATTGTTCATCCACCTAAAAATCCATGCATCAAATCTACACCTCTCCAATTTAGAGAGAAAGATGTTGTGGGGAGCTGTGTCAAGGGCCCCCAAAAGTCCAGATATACAATACACAACACTCATAGTGGGGAGCTGTGTCAAGGGCCCCCAAAAGTCCAGATATACAATACACAACACTCATAGTCATTAACTTTCACAAATATTTTTACCAAAGATTTACCAAACCCCACTTCAACAGATATATTCAGAGATAAGAAAAACACTTTTTTTTTTTTTACATTTAAGCAAAACTACATTACTGTATGTTTGCTAAAAAAATGTAATTTAAAGAACTAATAAAATTTTTATTTCGCTGCCCAAAATTACAGAGATGTAAATCTGCCAGAAGTGCACTGAACATTCTCACAAACAATAAAAAGGGATCTGTATATACTACGCTTTTGTTAAGGCTTTAAAACATCTACAGGAAGTTGTCTTAAAGAGTTCCTCATTATCATTCTCATTGGTCTGACTGAATTCTCTCCCCCAGATGCTTTGCTTCATAGCTGTTTCCATCCTTCTAAAATTGGCCACCCTTAGAATATATATATATATACACACATATATATTTGCATTTAAAGTGGTGTGCTTAGTTTCTGGGCTTAGCTTCATACTGTTTTTGTGTAATTGCCTAACCAGTGTTCAGAGTAGCTGTAAAGTAGCTGTACTTACATAGCTATATTTATATATTGTATTAAACAATGTTGACACACCATTCCTGCTGCCCTGATGTCCCAAGAGCCACAGATTGCAAGAATAACTGCAGGCAGAAGTAGCTGTGCAAGTAATTAATGGAGAGCAGGTGCCCACAGGCACACCTCAAGAAGTCGGGAAGCCCCAAAGAAACAATCACACTGGAGAACCCTGTGAATCTGAACCAGCAGAAGCCTGCTGAAATGCCTTCAAAAGCACAAACGCTTCATGATTTAGAAATACAGCTAAAATGAAAGGTTTTCAGCATCAGCCAGCAATGACCAAAGTTTAAGGGGAAGACAATCAATACATAAACTATCACTTCCACAAAAAATGTTAAGTCGTATTTCTGGTCTATTTTAGAGAAAAGCGCACGAAAAAATTACAAGGACAAATGTGGGATGCCCATGCACACACTCATGGAAAACCAGTAATCAGTGGGAGAAATTCCCGATCCACATATGAACGCCTATTGAATATTTTGATAGTGAGAAAGTGCCATGAACCCCAGAAATGGAAAAGCACTGTACTGAAATTGTTTGCATGCATGCAACAGATTTGTAACAATTAAAAAAAAAAAAACCTCCTCAGTACTTTGCAACAACAATAATGGAAAAAGGAAGGGGGGAGATCAATATCTTCACCAAAAAGAAAGCTCAATCATTTAATGATTCAGAGACTAAATTAAGATTTATTCATCATAAAATATCAAAGCATTAGATGGAACTTATGTCACCAATTCTTTTGTTTAAAGGAACTGAAAACTCTCACCTATGACCAATGCTTCCAGAACTTGGCAGGAGGGTAGAGGGGCAGAGAAGAAAAGCATAAGCACACATTTAATCCCTATCTCCTTCTAGAGAGGGAGAGTTATAAATTTAGGCCATCACAGAGATGCAGTGGGAAACATTAGAGTTTTAAAAAGATGCTAAAGGTCAATCCATTCAAGAAATTTATGGAAAATTTGATAATACTGAGCTACCCCAACCAATCCCTCACTTTCAGGTCAAATTTCAATTATTGAGAGACCTTTATGTCAGGGGAAAATAATTCCCAGCATTGGTAGCATATGCCCTGTCAACATAAATCACAAAAACTGGATACATATGCATCCATGTGTAGTTCTCAAGCCTGCAGTTAGAAATCTTTGCAAGTACCATACCCTATTTCCAGTGCTTAAGGAATGTCCTTGATCCTCTTGCTTGACTGCATTAGGTTTACTAGCTCTCTGAACATTTGACAAAAGATTGTACAATTTTGATACTCTGCAAAATCTCTGCCGTCTTTTTAATGGAATTATGAAAGCTTTCCTTCAGGTCCCCGAGTAAACTACTTTTCAAATTAGAGACATTTAGCCCCCCTTGTAATATAATATGCAAAAAGCTTAATGACAAAAAACTTTCTTGCTTTCTCTTCCTGTTTGTCCCCAGGTCCTGCAGTTTTACTTCATGGAGGAACAGGAAAAGATGGAAATAAATGCAGAGGTTTGGCATGTATAACATTTAAATAACATACAATAAAATCAAACTTACAGAAGTATTACAGATACAAGCTCTTTTTTTTCGGATTTATGTTTATTGTTTAATGTGCTTTAACAGAAAGCATTAGAAACACACCCTAGGGAATACACAGTATCAGCATGTGACAATGCCTTGATTGTCACACCTTGCTAAAGAATACATGCTGCACACTCCAGAGGTTTTAGAGGGAGGCAGATTCACTTTCTGCGTAAAGGAAAGCATCCTGGGGGTTTCCTCATATGCCAAAAAAAGCCTGCCTTAAGTACAATCCCCACTCTCTTAAAGGGATTTCTAGTGGTGAAGTGGAGGTCTCCTGGCTGCAGCACTGCCTTCTCTGTAATGTCACCTGGTGATGGAATGTGCAGCAGCAGCAGCCAGGGAGAACAAAAGCTATAGCCCCAATGGCTGACCGTTTGGGGAAGTGTTTGACAAGAGCCATCGTGTTACTTAAGGGAAATATTGCTGGTGTTGTGTTATGAAAACGTGCAAAGAGCTTCTTCCACAAATGTCA
Organism: Ifrita kowaldi; assembly: GCA_013398055.1. NCBI lineage: Eukaryota > Metazoa > Chordata > Aves > Passeriformes > Cinclosomatidae > Ifrita > Ifrita kowaldi. The sequence continues at coordinate 179,173 of VZRS01009365.1, forward strand.
ATTTATAAAGCCACATCTGTCACATTTGTGTCCATTTTCACTCCAGTTTACAGTTAAATTTAACGACTAGCATCAAAGAAAGGAAATGCACTCATCACAAACTTGCCAGCAGAGAGAGGTTGCATTAGAGAAAAAAGCACAATCCCACTAGAATAATAATTACAATAAAGGAAATACTCAGGACATTACCTGTTAAAATCTGAACATCTTTGATGCACAGCAAACAGCACTTGAGCTTCACGACACACTGCTTCTCAGCAATGTTTGGAATTTCTGCCTAATACCCATAAAAACTCCAGTAGTGATGCCCTGAAACTTGTGATACTGTAAGGTTTTTCTTTAAAACTATTAGCTGAAATAATAAATGCAAAAAATCCAGAGAAAATTTTCAGAGTTGCACAGTCCAATCTTTAACACTAAATAACAGAGACAGCAGAAAATACACAATTACTGCAGACATTGCTTATCATCCCTTACAGGCCAAGGTGCAAAAGTAACACATAACATTGACTGCTTTGGACAGTTGAAAGCTAAAATCCAATGCAACTGCATTCGACAGCCCATCTTTGGTTGCACAAAACAAAAAGACACTGAACAACACGAGTAAGTCAGGTTTGAGCACCACAGTGCAGGAATAGTTCCTTAAACATGTTAAAATGAAGATGCAGCAAACTTTCTTGTGTGCCAAGAAGCTCAAACATCAGTTTGTCAGCAAAAGCTTATCTTTGATGGGATTTTCCTACTTCAGTAAATAGTCTTAGTTATGTATGTTTTATCAAAACAAGCCAATTCCTACAAACAAATCCAGCCTTGAGGAACAGCGCTGGAGGTGTCAGCACTGTTCACCAGTGAGTGTTACAGTCTGCAGGAGAGCAGAGCTCCAGGCTAGCTCATGTCTGCCTGCATTTTCTCAGACTGAAGGCTTCTGAAGTTTATTCTCAAAATCCTAGTTGGTAGCCAAAGGTGGATACCAATGTCTGAAACATTATGTTTCTTTATTGTAATGAGTAATAACATTCTTGATTTTTGTTTGTAAAATGTGTCTTCTAATTGGGAAACACTGGATAATCCAAGTGGTGTTGGTCAAAAATCTGGTCTTTGGGGTATGAACTCTGGACTTATGATATGGATATTGGTTATTCTTTCACTACTACTCTGTGACAAAGTACAGAGCATGCATAAAAATTTCTTTTTCTAGGTGAAGAAAAATAAAATTCTATTTCAGCTTGACATGGATAGAAAACTTCAGTGATTTTTCCACTGGAATGATCTGCTGTAGGAGTTGGCCACATGCTTTAAATGTGACTGACATGTCTCTGAATTTAATGTGTCATCTGCTGAGTTCAGGATCTGCTGTCTATCTCTCAATGTGTAAAAAATGAATTGCTTCAAAATGATTTATTGCCAGCAAAATAGAATGTGAAAACAACAACAGAAACAGTGTTGTAAAGGTATCCTACATTTAATAGCACTGTTTGATGAGTAAATTATTTCAGAAATATAATCAAACATTCTTACTGTGAAACTCTCAGACTTGATAAAGCTCTTGCACAGTCTGCTATCTGCTTCCTGATTCATAAAGAGCTAATGCTATTAAGAACATGGACAAATGCAGCATTAAACCCCAGGCTTCCACTGCTGTTTGTAAATCCGTGCAGAAAATACAGGGTCGCATTTTCAGTACCAATCTGCGGAATTAATCTCTCTGCCTTTATCTTTTGTGCTTTTTTTCCCTCTCTTGTGAAGTATCTACAGAGGCATCTTTAATAAAGGATTTTCATTTCTGTTTTTTTCTACAAATGGGTGGCTTGCTTTATAAATCTCCTCTGTGTACAAGCTAGCAAAGCTTCATATATAGAACTATTTTCAAAATATCATGGGTGATCCCTCAAAAATAATTGGTTGCCCTTCAAAAATGTTAAAAATTCAATAGATTGGTATTAATGCTTAATATTTTTACCTTAGAAAGATTAACATAAATGTTAAAAATCAGTGATGACTGGAGGTAAAAGCTCCAATTAGTTGAGAAGTTAAAGCATAACTATAATTGAACAGGACTATTATGCTTACAAGCAGCTTAAAATGAAATACATCACATTGCATATTGAATCACATTCAGCTTTCAAAAGCACCAAGCCAGTAAACCTCCATAAAGAATATTTTATGTCCTTTAAAAGCAAAGTGTAAATGTTTACCTCCTTTTTCAGACTGCATCCATGTCATCCACTGTTATTCACAGAGCCATTCCTAGGACACAAACAGATGATACTCCAATAAAACCACTGTCCTTTTTTCTTGCCATCTATGTCACCAAAAATACCATCAGTAAGAAAAACAAGTGCTACACTTGTTTCAGGTGTCCCTTGGCTGTTAACATAATCCCGTTCTGTTTTCTTTTAATCTGGAGTAAAGTAACTCTTTGCTCACTAGTGGTTAAATGAGTCAAGCTTTTAGCCAGCAATGCTACTGGACCCTCCACCTTCCCCTTCAGGTGCCTTCTGTCCAATTGCTGGGATTATAAACTCTAAGATTAGCAAAATGTGGTTGGACCTATTAAAAAACCCGTGAGTTGGACACAAGCAAAGAGAAAAGAGTATACAATGTTTTTGCTTAGGTTTTTTCCTCTTCTAGTAATAATCAGTGCTTACTTTTCACTTTCTTCTACTAATTACTAGTGAGGGGGAGCACAAGCAGTTCCTGTGTTCAAGGATCATTTTGTCTGAAATGGTTTGTGGCTGTTTGGTTTTACAAGAAGCCAAACTAGGGAATACAAACGGCAGTGGTAGCTTGCCAAGCCATGGCAGGTTATTTTAAATATTGACAACATCCAGCTTCTTGACAGGAATTAAATATGTCTGCTGCCTTACATTATATTTTTTCCCCTGTTTTGTGAACATTATCACACTATTCCACCTGCAGAGGAAATCTGACATTTTAATGACTATTAATCACAGAAACAAGGCTGGAAGCAGGAAGGGAAGATCATCTTTCTGAAATATTTATCTCTTTTTTTTTTTAAGTGTGTGCAGAAGTTTGGAGGGAGCCACCTGTTTGTTTCAGATATTCATGAAGCTAATAACCCCTGGGGGTAAACAGATATTGCCTAGGCCTTCAGTGCTAGTTAAGGCTTCAAAGGGCAATCGGAATGACTTGTGATGCATGGCATATAATTATTGTCAAACTTTACTCTAGAAGACTTCAAATACAGGCAATTTTGGAAAAGAAATGCAAACAAACAGAGAATAACAGACCAGTGCGGTGATTTGCCAAGAGTTGTGCATAAGGTTAATTACAGACTTGACCATTCAATGTTGAACTGAAAGTTGGAATGGTTTTGCTGGACCTTAGGTACCAACTGGAGTAGTCTGCCCAGTCACAGATTATTTGTAAACACCAGAAGTGCATTCCATAGCAAGGTTACTTAGAGGTACAGATGATAGACAGCCACATTGCTACATGACACAGAAGACTCAGCACAAACAAGGACGAATATTGGACAACAGGCTTCTGACTTGGATGCGATTCCAAAGTTAACTTCGGGAATAAGCTGTTCATAACTGTACTGGTGGTGATTTTCCTTTCACTTTTATACCTTGAAGGATAAAGACTGTTCCCAGTCTCCCCCTGTCTGAGACTGTAAAGGAATTCCTTATCAGAATGAGAGTATAACATCTTTGATGCTGAATGTATTCTCTTAAGGCACAAAGAAACCTATTGAAATGTTTGATAAAACATGAAACAAACTCATTTGACTTAAGAATATAAATCTTAACTTTTTATTATGTAAAGGTCACCATGTTGCTGTGAGAATACAGAGCACAGATCACTGAAATCTGGTTTGAATTTGTGACCTGTTACTGCTCACTCCTTTTTCCCCACCTGCTTCAGAACTACAAAGAAGAAAGGCTACAGTTTGGAATCAGAGCTTTCTGTTTCCTGCACCCAGCTTCAGCTGCTGACAGTGGAACCACCATTCTCAGTGGAAAAGCCTAAGTTTAATATTCAGAGGTAAATTTAATGCATAAAATCCAGGAAAAGTGAGCTTTGGGAGTGAATTTCACCTTCTTTCATTAAAAAGCAGAGGGACTGGATAAAGCGCAGAGGATTTATTTCCAAACACTAAGTTATAATAGAATTACACTTCTATTAAAACTAAACACAACCCCAAACTGGTTTGGATCTCCAGTGAGCACTCCAGCATTGCACGCACACCACAAGCTCCATCACTGCAGAAGTACAAAAAAAAGTCTGGCAGTAGCATCTGTGCCACACGGGTTAGAGGCAGTGCCTGCACACGTCATTGCTAAGGGGCGTGAAGTGTGCACAGACAGTTGTCTGCAGCACTGCTGTGCTAGAACAACACTTTTATAGCTCTTTCCTCAAATACAGGAACCGCATTAAACACAGAATTTGAAAATAAGTTTTTACCTTGAAAAGTAAATTTTTTCTTTTCCTGTTCCCTTTTCCTTACCCTCCTCTATAGGTAAGACTCCAGAGCCCGTGATTATAATTAAGTTCATCACATTAATTGCAGTTTTGCCATTTCCCTTCTTTGCTGCAATATATCTGGCTCTGAAGTCAAAACCTTTCATTTTGCTCTATTGCTTTTTAACCACTTCAAAAAAAGGAAATAAAAAAAATTAAAATTATATTCATTGCCCTCAGAGGCGACTTTGATAGTCTGGACAGATAAGTTTTTTGCTCACCAGCAAAACTGGACAGCACGTTATACTCTGGGTTTTAGTGAAGTTTTAAGGGTCTGAAATAACTTCAGTGTTTGAATTTAACTTCTGTCACTAACCAGGTTGTATTTTTACAGCACTTTTAACTCATGGAAATCTTGAAAACCAATTGACTATCACAAGAAATTGCCAATAATAGATCTTAGAGGTTTCAGTATTTAGCAGTAGAGAGAAGTCCCAAATAGATATATTATTATATGTGTGTTCACCTGCATTAATCCTAGAAAAAACCCTGTAATTTCCACATCAGATGTGATTTCCTTACAAGATATCTAACATAAAGGGATATTAAACAATAAAGAAGTTTATTCCACACAGTTACTTAAGAACAAGCTTTGTTAGCTGTAAAGATGCAAAGATATGTAGAAATAGGGGACAGGTAGAAATGCATCTACCTACCAATCTATCAAGGTAGATAGGTAGGTGTTACCCAAAGTGAAATGATAGTCTCTAGAACAGAACAGACAAAGTCTGGGATTACGTTGGGATATATGGTGAGGGGTAAAACATTATGTCTCCTAATACTCAAAACAGAGCTAGAATAATTAGAGTTATGTATTTTCAAGTCATACAAGTAAATAAATGCATTTCCCAGCTTCGCTTTGTGGAAACATTGCCAGCTTAATTATTAATACATTTTTGAGAACAGGAAGATTAAAAGAGCATAAAATTACCTCTTGCACATCCCTGCCAGTGTGCTCAAGCACAGTGCCTGCCCCACCTTCCATGCCAGGAGAGGTCATTCCAGTTCAGTGTGTCAGGGAGCAGCCAGACCAGCACTTCTCCGTGAGCAGAGGGAATACCGTGCCAGCTTCAGGCAGGGGGAATCCCCTGGGGATGGTGGCCAGGTCCAACCAAAAGTCCAGCTCAGAAGGGGCAGCCAAACAGAAATCCATCCCTCAGGAAGAACCCTGGCTCAGCGGGGGCACCAGCACCAACATAGCACAGCCCAGGAAAGGAGCAGCAGCCTCAGGCTGAGCTTAAGGAGAGCTCAGGGTGGAGGGGGTGGATGTGGGGAGGTGCAGGTGAGGCTGACCAGGGCCCTTAAGGCTTATTAGTGCACTCAGGGCTGGACTAGGTAAAGTCTGTTTGCCTCCAGAGCACTGCTCTGGCCTGTGGGACCAAGTACGAGACAACGTGATTTGATGTGTTATTTTACTGTGGGGGAGGCCGTACACAAACTACAGAGTATGTGCACTCCTTTTTAGAAAGGATTTCTTTTGCTGCAGAAACAGAATGAGGAAAACTGCACAGACTTGATTTTTGCCATGGTGGCTGCAGATAACTTGTAGGTAGCACTTTGGCAAAGGAAAACGTGTTTTGTTAGAGACACAAAATATGGCACGCTATTACATCTACCCACCCAACAATGAAGGCTAGAGATGGAAAAATATATTAATTATGTCATTGCACATTTGGATATAAAATCCTGGAGGTAGTAAGCGATAAGTTACCTTGCTAATACATTTCATACAGATCCATAGGGTGATTTTGTATATTATTTATTATATGATATTATCGGAAAAGCCCTAAAATTTGAATAAAAAATAATTTTTCTTTGAGCTTTAGCAATGTTAACCACTCACATTAACCCAGTTACTTTAAACTACTTTTTCAAGGTGGACCAATAAATGCCTGTTTCTTTACAGAAGTGTGCTGTCTGAATGCTGTATCCCTTAAATACTCTCACAAATTAACATGAGATTAAACGCATTAAACCGACAAATGAAAACATTTGTGAGACGTTGATCGATAAATGTGAATAACAGTAATACTTCAAGATGATATGGTTTTATATATAATTTAATAGGCATAAGATTTCTAATAAATGTTATGATGTTTAATCATTATAACCGTGCTAGATGCTGGATTGTACAGGCGAAGGCTGGTTTGAATGTGCTGCCATGTTAGACATACTTGCCAATATTAAACAGGCTGTGACTATTATCTGTACATTTGTCTCTCTCTAGGGGATTTTTAAGATTTTTTTAAATTAGCTTTTGTTTCCAAGCAGTGCTTTCATTTTTCTTGATAAAGCTTTTGTTTTTCCAGAGTTCTATTGAACTCAGATTAGGTTCTACATTTTCTATAGTCATTACAATAAGAATAGGAAGCTTTTAATAATATATGAAAACTAGCAATGACAAGTATTTTACATTGCTTTCAAATCCAGTTAAGAATAAAATAGTTTAATGGTTACTTTCTTTTATTGTTTTAATTTTGGCACTATCTTGTAGAAACAGTGTTTCCCATTAAAAAATTCAAATAACAGAAGTCTATGAAAAATGAATGAGAAGTTGAGCCACCATGACAGAAAGTGTACTCTGTAACATATGTGCTAATTGTTATATAGCCCAGTTACTCTACTTTTCATGGTCAAGGAAGAAGGCTCTTGTCCGAGAGTTGTATTAATTTACCTTTGCTGCGTTTGTCTTTATTTGGCAGTAAATATAACTCTGCTAACTTAAGATAGGAGAAACCATATTCCATATGCTGCCAAGAAGATATCAATCAAGGTATGGCCAGAATATAGTTTAGGATGATTTCTATCTTCTCTGCACTCTGAGAGCCTGTTGCGATGCTCTGACCCTTCTGCGCAAGCTTTGCAGGTCTGGACACCCTTGAGGCTCAATTTGCCAGTCTGCACCTCTTTCCTTTGTTCCTCATAGCCAGTTTTTCCACCTGACTCCAAATAGAGCACCAAATTTGGCGACAAAAGTTTTAACCTGTTGTTTTGTACCAGCGGTCAGATTCAAGTCAGTGGCTACGAACCAATACAATTCAGAAGAATTAAAGTAACCAAGCAAGAGTCATTTACCTTTAAAGATATCGATAGTAAGTTTATCAAGAAACAATATTCACTATTAACTTATAAAAAATGAAGTTTTCATCACCTCTCACAGCAGGGTCCCTCATCCTTATTTGCTATAATGATTAAGACAGCATCAGATTTTAAGGGCGAATGTTATCGTTATTCACTACAGTACTCCAGCAAAGCTTCACTAGGAAGCCATAAAGAACAAAATGTGTTATTTTTATGCCTTATGTATGTTTCAAAGATCCTTATTTTCCCCTAAATACTTGAATTAATTTGCAGACTGTGGTGTTCCGAGAACTGAGTTATGTCCTACAGCAATGCTTCTGAAGAAGTGCATCCTGCCTGGAAATTGAGTTCTGATTTGCCTGTGAGTTTTTTAACAGAGCCTTCTGATATTCTGCAGCTGTAGCTGCTGCTGGATTTTGCATTCTGGCATGAGGATTCTTTCTGTTGCCAGAGAGAATGATAAATAGTTGTCTGAGTAGCTCCGAGCACATACTTATTTCCTCTTCAATAAGAACAACAGTCAATATCATTTAGGCACAGGAAAACATCATTACAACACAACAAATCCAAGGAATGCTTTCTTTTTTACTGCTGGTTCTACCTACTAAATTGTAGCTTTTTCAGAACTTATTTTGTATTGTTGCTGTGCTCCATTGAACAGGTACGGCTAGAAAATGTATGGGCCTTCGAATACCCTAATATAATAAACTGAAACTGTTCTAAAGATGTAGGATTCTTTCACTCCAATATGAATCTAATTTTAGTGACAACAACACAGAATTCATACCAACAGAATTTGGAGCATGCAAGGACCATTATGTGTCTTGTTTAAAAGCTGTTTAAAGTTTTTTACACTGAAAAAAAGTCAAATTTTTGGAACTGAGAAGTTTTCAGATCTCAGTTCTTTTGATAAATTTCACTACTTTAAACTTCTGTTTGTCTGGGGAAAGAGTTGTAAACAGGTAAACCAGCCTGTTTTTACATTTTCAAGATGAAAAACTCTAAGGATAATTAATTAGACATGAACCTTCTTGAGAGAGACTGAAATGAGAAGGAAAAAGTTTGAGCTTAAAATTAAATAATTTGCAATGGCCTAAATGAAACATTTATGTTTTCAGCTTACAGAAATCTGTGACACATTTAATGTCTTTTGTTGATATCCCACAGTGAGCTACAGGAAAAAAAGCAAACCTTAACATTTCTTAAAATCTCTGTATCACTAAATGGGTGTTACTTAGAAATGTGTTTACAGACTTGCATCCTATTGGCAAGGTTCACTGTGTTTTTAACCACAGCACATTAAATAAAGGTTTCTTGCTAATCACTGATCCCGTGGTCAGTGATTTCTAGGAAAGATCCCATGGCTGAAGGGATTAATGAAGCTCAGAACACTGTATGGAGTACTCTGGAGCCTGAGGTTATAGTGTAGCTTTGTATATAATACATCAGCAAGCATGTGTCTGCTCTTAAATTACCTATTGTGCTAACCAGAAATTCTAAATATTGTCTCAATTATAATCAAGTAAATTTTATTCTGTGAATATAAAGCAATAATAAAGCTCAGCAACCAGCTTCAGGCTTTGTATTTTCCTACTATTCTGTGGTGGTAGCCACTAGTCAATGTGTCAGAAGATTTAAGAGTTCATGATCAGGTATATTGTCGATAAATTGTTAAAAATAATAATTTTCATCACTGCAACCAACGAAGTTTAGGATATGACATGTAGTGCAATTGTTTAAAGCTTGATGGTGCTCAGTATCTTGCATGGTGCACAAATATTTCGTCACCTCTGCCCACTTAAGAGTGGAGGTGGGAATCTACGGCTTTCACTCTGTGCAATATTTATATTTGAAAGAAAAAAGGAAAAGTTTTAAAATGATGCTGCATCCAGATTCAGACCATAGAATGGAAAGGTGAGCAGAATGAAATCAGACACAAAAAAACCTGTGCATGGGAGCCCCTCAGCCCTCACAAGAGTCATACCCACCCCTGGTCTCTGCAATCCATGTCCCAGATAGCCTTAGATTTAGTTCTCTGCCTACAAACCCTCCCCCTAATTTTAGAGCAGGGCAGCTCTGCCTGGGCTGGGCTGTGCCTGAGTGGCACAGCAGCATCCCTTTGTGTACTCAGTAAACAGATAAACACGAGAAAAGTCCAAGATTTACGAACCTGGCAAAATCTGTTTCTGCCTCCTGTGCAGAACTGGGTAATAACTAGGGCCAAGTGAATAATGTATATATTTTCTGCTAATTTGAATTTTTAAATGAACCCACTCTGGCTGTTGTTGCACCTGTGCTGATGCCACTGGAGCCAGTGCACTCTCAGACAAAGGGAAAAGAAAAAAGATTAACTCTCTCTAGACCTTCTTTTTTTTTTAAGATGAGACAGCCTGAAAACTAAGGTGCTTTTCACAGCAACTCCATGTGCCTTGCACACTAAAAATTTCCTATATTGTTGCTGGTCATTGATATTCCATTTTCAGAATGCTGTTACACCACTGCCATTTCCATCTGGTATTTAGCAGTTTGTAACAATATCAGCCACTGAGTATCTAATTAGCAGCTAAACATGCATTCTCACGCAGATGCTTTTTTAAACAATAAGAAAAGAAAACAAAACTAATGGAAGAAAGGATCACATGCCTGATTTACAGTCACATTTAAAAAAACTTTTATCGGTAAGTTGACTAGCATGAGCTCCAGTTTGAGAGTCAGCATTCCTACAATTTGGGATCTAAGGGAAGATGGCACTCTAGCTATAAGTCATTACAGAGCAGCTGAGAAACAGAGCCCTTCAGCAGGGGTGCGGGAAGTGACTTCTGAGCATCTGGGAGCCTACAGGCTGCACACTGCCAAAACAACACTCCTTTGTCAGGACACATTCATCTTCCCACTTCCCATTCTCCTGCACAGCCAAGCAGTTTCCCGGATGCTGTACCAAGAGACGCAGGCAGCACAGTCGAAGCACTGTGTCACACATACTGCTTGTCTTCTCTCTCAGAAGGCCACCAGAGCCCTGTGGACACTGAGAGGGTGATGAAGCCCATCCCCAGCTCTTGAGGCATCAGGCACCCCTGCCCTCCTTGTGCAAGCAGTAGCTGGGAAGTGGGAAACACCCCATTTCTTCACAAGTGCACTGCACTGCTGGCTGAAGGCCAGAAAGATCTCAGCAGGGCAGGTGTTTCTTTTTTAGGTCAAATCTTCTTAGGCTTTTTCTGTTTTCTGTTGGAAAGCTCTCCTGCATGCATATCTAGTGCAGCATTTCAAAAGGAGTCTGTTAGAAGAAAATACGCTCTTGACATGAAGCAAATATTACAGTACCCTTTGATATGTCAAAATATATCAGTGAATATCAACGATATTCTCCCAAACAGCATGCTTTTAATACTTGAAGTTCTTGGCAGAAGTGTGCCAAAGTTGCTATGAACAACTTACTAAAAAATAAAAAATAAAATAATTAAAAGAAGGAGTTCTGCAGATATTTTTCCAGGTCTGTCGGGTTTCCCGGCAAATTATCTGTGTTTGTGAATTTTTAGGTTACTGAAAATAAAATGTACTCAGAAAACCTGGAACAGTAAGTCATATAAAACACAAAAGAGTTATGTCCTTTTAGGACAGAGGGGGGAAAAAAGTCTTATTTAATTTCTCCTCCCAGTGAGACCTGGATTGGTTGGGAAGTTGAGCTAGTACAGAGATGCTGAATTATCTCAACATTGACTTCAGGCAGATTGCCATGATTTGATGAGCCTCTCTTAGAGACCCTGTCTGTAGAAAATGATGTCATGTTATCCACTATTCAGTGCCAGGATTTGTATTAACATTGATTTACCCTTGAGGCTGGACGAAGTCCTCACAGATATTGAGTTCCTCATGACGACTTTCTTGAGGGTTTATTACTTGTTGTGTGACTGGTTGCCATCAAAGGATCCCTCATTTGATCATTTTATTTTTTATGAAATGGTTGACAAGGCTAAAAGCAGAAAAATGTCACCCTTTTCACCTACTTCCTCTTCAACCACAATGGTCAATGTCCTCTGTCAAAAGTCAGTGGTGGCACTGACAAATCAACTGAACTATTAGATATGTTAGACAACACCTACTTAGCTGAAGATGAAAAGGAGTCTATGCTTCTCAGATTTCTGATGATTTTTTTTTCGTTACTAATGAGTATATTTACACTGGAAAAATTAATGGGTTATGTTTTGACACATAATGAAAAGAACTTTCACTTTACAAATGCATGGAGCTCATCAAGCAACAGTACAATTTAATTAGTACCTGAGATGTGTAAAATGTATAATTTTAATTCATATTAAAAAAAAAAAAGTATCCAAAACCCCTCAGCAGACACCAAGCCCTTTCAAAAGTGTAAATGACTTAGCTGATTTTCAATGTAGTGTAGCAGAGGGCTGTTTCAAACTCCTGCCTTGAACTGGTTCCCACACAAGGTTCATTAACTGTAAGTTGGAAAAAACAACTCTTCTACAGTGTATATGGATAGCTGGCAAGAGAAACAGCACTGTGAGAATAAACCAGGTTGAAAAAGAGTGACACACTGCCACAGCTCAACTGAGAACACAGGGATTGCTTACTCCACTTGAGAAACACAATATATTAACCTAGGGCTGTTTCAAACCTCTGTTGAAAAATTCAAGCTCAACTTACAGCTTTTCTCCTGCTCTCTATTACAGGGAAGTCTTGCTATCCTCTTGTGAACTCAGGGTTGTTGGTTTCTTTCCTATTGCTACTTTTATTTGTTATCTTACTTCCTGATTTATTTCATCAGGAAATGGGAGTTCAAAAAGACCTCAAGATAGGCTGTTGCATCAATAGTTCAAAATAGAATTAGGAAGTGGTAGAATCTTGCCACAAATTCAATTTCAGCCCTCTCCAGTTGCTAGCTCAGTACTGAAGACCTCCCAGTTTCGTTGTGTTTTTCTGCCTGCCACTGAGGAAAGAAAAGAGGCCCAAGAGAGAGTAAATTTCATCAGGGAACACAGTAAATCATATCGGCACTGCACTATGCTGGCTTTCACCAACAGACACCAAAGATCAATGCAGAAGAATCCAAGACTGAATCTAGGGAGCCAAAGGCTTCCTGGGCTCTTTATCTGATTTGTTATTTCAGATTTTGCCCCCATTTTGCTTCTTTCTTGACCTGTATGCCTGGCAGGTAAATATGTGGCTCCCTGTGAAATGGATTTGGATTTATAATCTTAAAAAGGCTACGATACAACAGGAAAGAAAAATGTGAGCTAGAACTTAAAACAGCATTGCCACCACTGTAAGCCCTGTTGCTCACCCTTACTTATTACGGGACCTGTGTCCAAGCAAAACACTTGCCTTTTAAAAGTTTAAATTTTATAATCAATGCTGAAATCATGCATTCTCCTTTCTCACAGCCTTCATGTTTTTGTTGGACGATTCTAATAACTGCTCTTCTACAAGATGCTAAGAATGGGACCACATCCCAGTTCACATTCACAGAATGGAGCTTTAGAAAATAGCACACAAAATGTATTTGTGTGTCTGCTACAGGGACTCACTTGAGCTGGAATATCTCTCCAACAGTGCTTGTTGGAAAGAACATTTTTTGGAGCCGTTTTAGCAAGTGTTGTGCTAGTGGTTCGACAGGTAGTTAAATGAATGCTTTTGTTCCACCTCTAGCGGGGTTTGTAAAATGAATGAATTACTATCAACCTTTCTCTTCTAGGCAGCAGCACCCTTACTCACAGTGCACACACAGGACAAAAGTGAAGACTGATGCTTTCTGCTACTTTTCTATAATTAGCTTTCTGTATTAATGGTACAGAATAAATACAATAAAGTAATTTCAGACCTTACTGATCTGAAGGAATCTGACATATCTGACTGATATGTCAGGAACACATGCAGAAACACTGCTCTGGTGTCCAGACTCTTCTCAAACATATGCATGGCGTACAACCTCAGTGAAAGAAGTACCTTTCTTAAAGCAACACTCTTAAAATCTGCCTCTGAAGTTCCGAGCTTAGGGCTGCTTTTTGTAGCAGAGTCGATTTTTTTATATATATGAGGTAGACACAGGGGAAGCAACTCCTCATAAAAGTGTTAGCAGGGAACTACATTGTTTGAATTGACATGCATTAATAGTTCAGTTTAACTACAATAAAATATTTTGTGGTTACTATTTAATGCATGGAAAGGTTGAAAATCCTTTCCATGTGAAACCTGTTGTAGCCTACATCATAACTCAGAGAGAAAGATCACGGGTCTGATAAAAGCCTGAAAAGCTGTTAGCTGAGGCTTTAAAACAGAGCTGCCTCCTGATCTTATTGTCCTGTAAATAGTGCTCATCACAGTGTGGCCTTTTACTTGGCAGGATAAGCAATGAGCTTCAACATTACTTGCAAGGGCTTTTTATTTATAGACTTCTCTGACTATTAACATCTAAAACCATCATGCGTTGTGTCATATTCTTCCACATAATGAGTGTATAAAGCAAATAGGCCTTCTGTTCAGAGAAAAGCCAGTGTGTGGTATCTGCACAAGGGTTTCCAAAGATAAGTGGCATTACTAAAATGAATTAAAAATGCAATTAGTGTCTCTAGAGACATATTTGGCAACGTCTGTACACATGGAGAAAAACTGCAACAAGTCACAGAAGTCTTAAGTTAAATAGAGAAGAGACAAAATGGGAGACTGGATGCTGTATAACGGGCAAAAGAACAACCCAAGGGATGATTTATTTTAACAGCTGTGTTTTTTAAGTGCTATGGAGCAAGCTGTACATACTGCAAATAGTCCTGAAGGACCTTAGGCCTTGAAGCCTGTCATTTCTTGTCTGTCTCCTCTCCTCTTCTATTGGAAAGGTTGGGCTTAATTTTAAAACTCAGACTCAAATAGGTCACTTCTCTCAAATATCAGGTAGAAACTGCACCACTGCATAAAAACAGCAACAACAGCAGTAACAAACACAAGAAGCAAGCTGACAACACTACTATGCAAAAACCCCAAACTTCAAAAATAAATCCAGTCGGCAAAAAGGTACAGCTGTACTGTTTGAATTCTGACTGCTCGCTGTGAATGGAGTGTGTGTGTGTCCCAAATTTAAGAATCAGTTTTGTTCATTCAGGTTCATGTATGGCAGTCAGGGTAAGAAACACATGGGTATCTCACAGACAGAGACAAATAGAGCAAACTCAGCAGTCAATTAGTTCAGATGTTTAAAGTCAGTCAATTAGTTCAGATGTTTCTCAGCTTCCCCTCTGTACATCCTGGATTGCACTGGCATATGACCCTCTGTTAGAAAAGCGCAGATGATAGTACCCAAACCAAATTTAGCCAGCTTTAATTAGCACTTTCTTGGAGAGGTCCTGAGCCTTGACTTGCAGGAAGACTTGCTCCAGGGGCCCCTTGCAGCAGGGAGTTTGCAGAAAGCCACTCAGTATTGCAGGCTAGGATACTTCACTTGGCACGAACTACTCCCCCTGCCCAGTTGCCTTCAATGCCTAGAAACGTTCTGAAGAATATTAGATTTACATTAATGTATAGCCCAAGGGCTTGTTTTGAGGCACTGTGAAATTTCCACACAGGCAAGCAAGCAGAAAAAAATGAACCATGAAAAAATCAGACTAACATTTATTTGACTGTAGATCAAAATCACCATGGTGACACTGCAGTAGGATGATGCAGTAAGTCTGTCATTGTGTCTTCTAAATTCTGGACACTTTGTATGAACCATGCCTTTGCTCTACAATGAAGAAAGAAGGGGAAGGAGTGCGAGGACCTTTTTGTGACCCACTGCAAGTCTGAACAGGGCTTCAGTAACCCTCCCAGAAACTGAAAGTGTACTGGGCTTCTCCCTCCCTGCTTCAGCACAGGCGCCTCATGCTCCACAAAGCATTCCTATTGCAACTCACAAGCAGGCATAATAATGACATGACCTCCCTTCAAATAGAAAATGAGCTGCCAGTTGTTTTGATAGAAAAGTGTTGTTTCAACATTCCCCAATTTCTTGAATGGAATTTCTGGCCTGTATCTGGAACTTCTTGCAGACCAAACATCAGCAATGAAAATTCGGCAGGAATGTAAAAAGGAAACCAGTAGCTGTGTAACTCAACAGCTCTGTTTGGTAATCCCGTTTTCATCATCCTGTGTGCTTACCTGAAGCACAGTTCCTTCAGGAATCTAACACTTTGCACGTGACCCAACCTCTCTGTTCTGTACGACAGACAGGGAATTAAAAGCCTACCAAGGCAATGCTTGACTTCAGCCCAGAATAGGCAAAACACACAGAGCACATGATGGATGTTCTCATTACTAAAGAGCTATAGGTCATGTCATTGTCACCACCCCACTTTAGCACTGCTCATTTAAGCAGAAATGTCGTCACTCTCCTTGCTTCCTTTCATCTCCTCTTTCTTTCATAGGAGACTGCCTGATGTTTAGGTTTTTTCACTTTCTTTTAGGATGACCTCAAAACTCCTGCCAAGCCGGTTCCTACACCTCAATTAATTCAAGTTCAGTTGGTAACTGCATTGGAGCTCAACAACAATAATAATACTGCTTAGACATGCATATACATTTTTTCTGACCTCTGATCAGGATTGAAGTCTTGCTCTTCAGAGGAGTCTGTAGACCTAGACCAGTGACTTGAGTAGGTCTGGGTTGGTGCCCAGATGAATGCAAAGAGTAGTGAACTTCCTAAATAAAGGGAGGCAGTGGGGACTAATAGTAAAGGTGTGAATGTACTACTAGAAACAGCACATGTGTGTTACTTCTATCACTTTTCCATGTCTTTCTCTTCTCGGATCCCATAGCTCACTCAGCTCACACTCGCTTTGCTTGAGCAGTACTTCCATGCACAGAGTGGGTCACCACTTGGATGTCTACTGAGGTGATGACACAAAGTACAGTGCAGTGTGGAAGGCTATAATAAATGCAACAATGAAGAAAAAAGAAAAAGACATGAAAATGCCTTCAAATAATTTAAATTGACATTTCTGTAAAGACTTGTCCATCCAACTTGTTACTACCAGGTTGGGAAGAATTCTGAACAAAAGATAAAGCTTAATCTCTTCATGTGTTCTTTCATAGGAATGGAAGTAGCAATGTGTGTTAGTTTAGGTATCAATTAAGTAGAATGAAAAAGTTAAAAGCAGATGAAAATCACAGAACCGCTGATAAATTGCAATGTAACTTCCATCTGTTTACTTACTGAATCTTAGAATTCTGAGTAGTGATCCACAAGCAGATTTGAATAAACTTGTAGCAAAAAACTGTTCACACTATAACACAGCATTTATTAATCTCTCATCTATGAAATCAATTCCTTTTTCCAACAGATAAAGGTTTTGCATAATTTTATTTTGAAGAAAAGTGACCTATCAGTGAATAAATCATTCATTCTTCTTTTATTGGTTTCAGTCACAGCTGTTATCACATCTGACCCCTGGAGCCCTTTCTGTACCTACAGCAGAACACTATCTTAAATTGGATAGCAGGTAAATATGGAATTACAGCTTTTGTGTATCAAATTTGAATTGTTTTATTTTTTCCAGAGTGAAGCAGATCTAAGGCCAAAAAAAAAGAAAAAAAAAATACAGGAACTCACAACGTTCAGAAACAACAACCCTGGAAACAGCATGAGTCGCTCTGTTTAAAGTGTGTTATAGCCCCTGTTTCTAGTAACTTAACTTCAACCTTGAGATGACAGCAAGAAATTTTGCATATAGCCAACAGTGATATTATATTACTAAACTCAAAAGAATTTGGCAAGTATGAGGAAGACCATTCAGGGTAATGTTAACAACTTCTGCCAAAGCTCACAGGCAGCCCAGGAAGAGTCCCTAAGGCTAAAGAAGGTGGAAAAGGCTTTTGATGATTTCCTGTGTCTTTGATGTTAAGCCATACAGAACTGGATGTGTGTGTTCTCTTTAATGTTACCCAGGAGAAGTGTTTTTCCTACTAACTTTTAGGGCAGTTCCTGAGACCATCTTGTGTGGCACTTTCCCAAAAAAAAAAGAAAATTAAAGCAATGATGTCAGTAATAAGAGAGCACTGAAGACAAAATTCAGAAATCAGTACCCATGCTGGGGAACATGCTGTTCAGAGAGCAATTTCATTGGAAAAAAGAAAGCCATGTAAGCCTCTGCCAAGTGAGGCACAATCACAGTGGGGATCAGAAGGGAAATATCACTCTAGTAGGTGGTCAGTCCAGCCCAGGAGACAGAGAGTATGTAAAATCACAGTAACTTAGTGATAAGCCAGACTGAAACACATTTAGACTCTCTCCTGTCCAACACCTTAAAAAGGATAAGGATTGCATTTAGTCCAGAGCTTCTCAGCTATAATCTTTCCTTGGCCCATCCTGTCCTCTTCCATGACCCATTTCCCACTTCAGCAGGCTGACATGGTCATGTGTGTTGTGTGTCTGTGCATGTCCATGCCTGTCTGCATTTGGATGTGTGTGTTTCTAACTCACAGACAAGTTTCAGCTTGAAACCTTTCCAAACATGAAAAGTTTCAAGGATAAATGAATTTGCACAAGTTTAAATACCTTAGGCTACTGTGTGGACATGGATGGTCAATGCCCTGCCAGGGGGAAGAACAACAGTGTGACCTTGAGCCCACTGGCCATCAAGAATCCCATAAGGAGAAAAATTTGGTGCCTGCTCAAGCCCCTATGCTAAGTTTACTTTGTTATAAACCATACTCACAAAATAAAACTAGGTGGTTTTGGTTCCAGTCTCCTAAAAGCATCTTGTTCATGCTGTGTTCTTTTACTCCATGGAGTAATCCTGAAAAAGGCCTGATGTGTACAGCTTCTTAGCATGAGGGACAGCATCTCAGGCTCTAAAGTGCAAACCATTAACACAAGTACAAGGTTTTGGGCTCTAGGGAAACATTAAAGCTTGATAAATCTCAGCCAAAGTAAGGAAGGAGCTGAATAATTTGGTCATAATTTAATTTCTTTTTTTCCTAGTTGTTGCTTTCATATACTTGCTTAGAACAAAACCAATTTGACTTTTATTAAGGATTTACAAGTCTTGACCCCATCAAAAATTTATTGTGATTGCAATGTCATCCAATGAAACCAAAGGATACTAACCATGTGCAAAATGTATGTCCATGTTCTCACAGATGTAACAGTTCTTGTTTCAAAAATAAATGACAAGGTTATAGGGAAAAAAAGAAAACACCCCCCCCCCCCCCGCCCCCCCCCCGCCGATTAAGATCTTTAATTCTGAACTGTGGATTATTTGATGTCAAAGACCAATTATGGTTCTTCAGGTTTAGATGTCAACTATAATGCTGCCAGATAATAATGAATGCCTTTCTGTTTGAACCAGATTCAATATGAAATAAAAGCTAGCTTCAAAACAGTCAGTGAAGGAAGGAAATGATCTAGCAAAAAAAAAAACACCTTGTTTTTCAGATCAGGTTTTTTTTTTCTACTGATGAAAGGTTATTACTTAGAAACTAAAATCTTGTTTTCAGAGAGATGGAATATTTTCTAGACCTACTTACAGCACTGGGGGTTACAGCTTCTGCGTGTCGCTTCTGAAAACCCAGCTTTGACAAAAGGAAAATTACGGGCAAGTAAAGGAGTCAGGCTCTGTGCAATCCATGCTTTCAGAAGGGAGGAGGCAAGGTTAAATATAGTAGACCATTTTTAGTGTCAGAATCTGTGATGCTAAGTCACTTGCTGCACTCTGACAGCTTTCCTTGCTCACCTGTTGCCTAAGTGCTCATGTTCTCGCACAGTGCAGCCGGGGAACCTTCTCATGGCAGTGTGCAAGATGATGTAACCACTATCATGCTTTAGCTGAGGATTAATTTAGGATGTAACCTCTTTTCGAGATTACACACAAGTCTGTGATACACAAAGGTGCAAATGTTATAGAGAAAGCAGTTACAGGACTTTATATTCAGATGAGTAAGACTGTGTATCCCCATGACAGACTGAAAAGATGCGAGACCATGTGACAGCTCTCCCAGACTATACCCTTCTAAAGCACAGTGTTACCCTAAATAAATATATCTAAATTCCCAGACAAGTAGGTCAGCAGGCAAATCCTAGAAAATGTCTAGGATTTTTCAGACCTAGCAATAAGTTTGATCATCAAGTATATTCTTACTCCCTCTCTCAGGCTACTGTAACTATTTCCGTGAACAATATAGACAAGGTACAATGCTTTCCACCGGAGTGGTGACTCTGGTAAAGAGGAAGTATTTGATTTCCAAACCCACACATAGTTCTTAACATCAAGTGGTTGGAATGGCTAGGCCAGGTGCCAGACTGGATCTTTGGAAATTTATATCATTTCCTCACCCACGGACAGCAAGAGTATATGCAGCTGTCCCCTCGCAGTGACCCACTCATTTGTCTCCTCTGTTGTGGCCAAGAGGTTTCCAAGAGGGAGGACTTAGCTCATACTCAACTCATATTTGTCAGTGGCCCTCTCAGATGCTCTGATGAACAAGAGCACTTGTAATCATGGCTCTTGATTAAAAGCAGTTTAGCCATAAGAACAAAGCAACAGCATTGTTTCATAAAAGCCAGCCCAAAGCTTGTCTTCTGTTGCTGCCACACTGGGATGGATCTAGACTTGCAAAACTAAATAAATGTCTA
Organism: Ifrita kowaldi; assembly: GCA_013398055.1. Classification (NCBI taxonomy): domain Eukaryota; kingdom Metazoa; phylum Chordata; class Aves; order Passeriformes; family Cinclosomatidae; genus Ifrita; species Ifrita kowaldi. The sequence continues at coordinate 199,355 of VZRS01009365.1, forward strand.
CACTTTAAAATGCCTAAGCCACCCAACTTTATACAGAAGAACACATTTTTATTTATCTGTAATTATTTATTTTTTAAAAAAGGGAAACTACAGATTATGAAATGCTGTTTTTCTTCTCCTTGATCTTTTTGTTTTCACTCTGTGACTGTACAATATCTCTAAAGCAGCTCAGATAGGAAAACAATAAAGTAGGTGGCTTAAGCATTACTTTAAAAAAAAAATTAATCTTGTCATCACGTCAGGATTGCTAATAATCATATACCGGATGCAAAATAATTAGGCCTATTAGGCCTATGCCTGTTTGTAAGCTGGGGGATAATTGAGGTGATGACAACCTAAAGATTCTCTATTATAAGAAAAAGTTGACATATCAACTCATGGAGAGCTGGATCTCTTGCTAGACTGGGTATTATTCTCATATATTCATATTACATAAGGAATTCACCTTCAGCTATCAGCACAGAATCTAGATGTTTAGAATCTAGAGGTTTAGTCAGGGAAGCTAAAAATTCCTCTGTGTGCATGGGGTAAAAGATGCTATACAGGAACTTGAAAACCTGAATAAAACAATTATCAGGTGAAAGGAAAAAAAGAATCCTTTTTCTACTGTAAAAACCAAAATAACACTTGCAAAATCAATTGGTACTAGCAAAATCAGTCAAGATCTCCTATAACATTTGGCTTCATTCTCAAAGTTGCACATGTAGTACCTACAAAAGAGCCTGAAGTTTCAAGAAAATTAACACATTTTGATTCACTGAAGAAAGCTGTTTTCCCTAAGGCTCTACTGAATCCTTTCACTCTCCTCTCCCTCCCCTTTTTTTCTCTCATCTGGAGAGTTACCGGTTCCCTGGCTTATTCTCTGCTGTGCACATGAGATCCCTACCCTTAGTCCAAAACTAATCACCAGCAGTTCCTCCTAACAATCTCCCTGTCCATTAAGGTCACTCCTGATGTCATTAAGATAGTGTTTCTTTATTACTGCCCTCAAAGCATCAGTGCTGATAAAGACAGAGCCAAGGGAGGCAGAAAGTGATTCCTCCAGTTCATGTTAGCAGGGATTGGCGGGGGAATAAAATTAGACTCAGGGCATAGCTGCCTGGCCTGGAATGCTCTAAATAGGAAAAGAGGCTATTTCTTCCTCCTAGCTGCAGTATTGCCTGAACCTCAATGGTGTAATTGATATAGAAAAAAACCCCTCCAGCTCCAAACACAAAAAACCCCCCACCAATGCTAAAAATGCTCCTCTTCAAACCAAAGAAAATTAACAGGAAGCTTTAGTAACTTCATCTGTGCAAAGAAATTTTGTCTGATCACTCAATCAAAAATAAATCAGATAATACACTCCAAACTAATTCCAGTGAATTAGTACTCAGGAGTGTCCGATTAATTGCTGCCAGCCAGCCAGAAAACATGTCTTCTGTAGTGTTAATTTTTGTTCAAAAAGAAAATTACACTTCCAAGGAAAATATTTCTGTGTCTTTAGCACTGTTACCGGAAGTGTCTTATTACACAAGGTTAAAACAACTGGTATTTTGCACTGCAGACACATCAGATGGGTGAGAGGAGTTGTGGGAGAAGAGGGAAGTAAAAAAGCTGTCTCCTTATCTTGGTATTAAACCATGAAAAACAATTAAATCTTTAATCATCATCTTTCAAAAAAAAATACGTGGAGGGGATGAATCTTTAAGAAGTGCTAAAAGTCATTAAAAAATGACTTTTTCTCATAATAGAGATTGCATGATCTGCTGGGCTGGACACAAGAACAGCACAGAATTTCTCCAGACTTTGAAACACATCCATATTTCAGAAACACCGTTATATTTTTCTGTGGCATCATTTTCTCAAAGTAGTAACATTGACACGACTCCCTTGCAGAAGAAATGGGAGTGCTGGATAACATAGCCATAGAGGAGATAAATGGTCTGTGGCGTTTGAAAGTATATCTAGAGCTGTAATTAGCCCACAGCACAGTTAAGTTGTCCGTGTACAGCCAATTCCTGTGCCTCGTTGTTGAGGTTCACCCATCAAATAGTCAGCAAGGACCCTTCCCATGTAGAAGAAAAAGCCTGATCAAAAGCAGAGGCACAAACCAGGGAGGAAAAATCTTAATCATTCTGTGATAGCTATGAAACTGGTGACTGAAAACAACTGCCTGCCTTTATGGCAACACAGTTTGGAATACTCAGCTACACCTTGTATTGACTGTGCAACCCAGAAAATAATTCCACTGGAAAAGATAAACAAAATAATTTCTGCTCCTTATTTAATTATAACAATACGTTACCATGTTTTGGTGCTTTATTCTGTCCATAAAATGGCTTGCAATAATAGCTAATTCAAAAGCTTGTCCATTGTTGTACAGGCAACTCCTACAACATGGCTGGACAGTGTTAAAAGAGATCATCTCTCAGCAGTGTTAGTACTTGTATCCCCAGGTATATCATAGCTGTATAATCAAAATATGCCATTCCATCATAACATAAAATATTTATATACCCAGACACACTATCGAATGTGTGTATTATATAATAGCTATCTTTCTGTAATCACTATGCTTCATCCCGGCCCAGCCTTTTACATTCAATCACAGGATATTCTGAGTTGGAAGGGATCCACAAGGATCATAAAGTCCAGCTCTAAAGTGACTGGCCCATACAGGGATCAAACTCACAAGCTTGGCATTATTAGCACCATGCTCTAAACAATGGGGCTAAACATCCCATTGCTCTCAATCCACAAATTCAGAGCAGGCAAGTTGCTTCTACCACACCTGCTCCTTAACTTCCAATCATATTTATTTCATACAGAGACACTGATACGTGTGATAAACTCTGTGTTTATCACACATATCAGTAACTCTCTGTAAATCCTCCTGCACTGCACATGTGTGCAAACAACATTTTCATCCAATATCTCTTTGCACAAAGGAACCCTGTGGAAAGGTGCACACACAGTGCATTTTGCTTTAAGCTCTGCCTGTGCCCTAAGCTTCTAAACACAGGCAAATATCCCCACAGTGAACCGAAGAGTAACACAGTAACTGCAAGATTGTTCTGAAACTTGATGGAAAGGTTCCCTACTGCCTCCTCTAAATTTCTGTCGCCATTTAACATCACCCAGAGGAACCAGCCACAGGTTCAACAGGTGGCCCAGGGTATTAGAATGATCCTGTGGAATTGCTATGGTGGGTTCTCAAGTTAGGAGATAGGTTCTCAAAAAAGTCAGAGAGAAAGGGAAAAAATCCCCACATACGCTGTGAAAGTTTTATTTATAATTCTGAATGATCACAATCACAGAAGGAATAATATTTGTTAAAAAGGATGCAGAAGTAGGCCCTTCCCTCTCTTTTTCTCCTGCCTCCCTCTCTTTCCCTTAATTATAACTTTTAGGAAGGAGAAAAGCAATTTTGTATGAAAACTGGCATTGGTCTTCCTGGCCAAAGGGAAGGAAGAAGGATGTAGAGCACCTGCATTAGTAATGGATGCTGAACTCCTGCCCTCAGTTCTGCCACTCTGGTCCACAACTTTTGTTTCAATGTAGTTGCTGCAAATTTACCTTGGAGCAAGAGACAAGAAGCACGCTCAAAGGATGAACACAGAGGAAGAGGGCAAGTTTGTTACTCTTTCAGCTTTGTACCTTAACTGCTACTCCAAGGTGAAGTCCCAATCACTCACACTACATCCCAATCTCTGCAGACATCCAAAGTCACCAGTCCGGATGCAAAATATCTTCCACTGTTTCTCCTTCTCCTCAAACACTCAGTCTTCAACTGAAGTCACTCATTTCTATTCAAGCTAGAGTTTCTCCATATTGAACAACAATGTTTCGACACCTGCAGGACCTGTGCACACCTACACTTCATCAGCAAGCAACAGAAGCAGCGAAAAAAACTCTGCATTGTCAAGGAATAATTCTTGGAAATAAATTACAATAATTTTAAATTTGGAAAATACAAGCATTTTCATAAAAGTGGTGCTGGAAGAAAATTGCCCTATGGATTTCAGTTTCTTGTTTTATTCAATGAAGTATTTGGTTCAATTAAAGAAAGGCTTAAGAAATCTCACCTATGTCATAAACAATCGGATTGTAAAAAGCTTTAAAGCAAATCTCTTATTACTTATGCATCATTCTCACATGCAAGCCCAGCTGCAGTCACTAGAATGCAATACTACAGCTTTTTTCTGCCATCTTCTGGGATGATTATTGTTAATAATGTTGGAAAGGGATACTTGTATTTTAGTTACAACATTTTAGATTTTAAAGAAATAATTTGATAGGCAGTTTTGAACACGAAGTCATTGTAAACTTGCAAGTTGTTACCTGAGAATTAAACACTGAGAAGTGTTTCTTCATGCAGTTGGACAAGTCTCCTTTCTTAAATGTTTTGAATGCCTTTTCTCAGTTCTCATGTTGAAATCAACCATACCAGGTTTTACTTTTGTTATCTCTAGGCCTGTAGCACTCAAGGCATCATATAACATCCAGTGAATAATTTCAGCTCTGGCCAGACTATTATGTCTATACTTGTACTCTACAAGACTCTAAAGTGGATCTTATCACTTGGCAAAGCAAGAACTCTGGAGGCCTAATATTACTGGGAATGTATTTGCAAATGTTTAAGGATGCAGGGCTCAAAGCGGGGTCCTGACGAATCAAAGACAGATGTTCTCCTACCTAAAAGCCATCGGAGAGACGAATTACTGACAGATGATACCCTTAAAAGCCACAGTAAATAAGTGACAGCTATTCACCAGAAGTGCAGCAACCAGAGGAAATAGGTTAACCAGTCTGCACGTCAGGTGGCCTTGAAAATACTATATATTAATTCTTGTGATTCAATTCAGATACTTCTCAGTGAATATAACACCACCGGACACCTATATTCTACAATAAAATAGAACACTGAAAATTTACTAAGATGCCTTTGAAAATCTTAATATTTTGTTTGCAAAGGCCAATCTGATGCAGAGCAGTGAGGCAAATATGCCTGAGGTCTGGGGAAAGCAGCTGAACAAGAAGCACTTCTTCACATACACAGGTGGTTTGTATACTACAGTTTCTGAAGAAGAAAATTCAAATGAAATTGTAGTTGAATTTTGCATAAACATAACACTTCTAGTGTTTTGCTTTGTATGAGAAGTGTCTTCCACAGAGAAAAAGAAAAAAAAAGGATTCTCACTTAGCTACTTATTAGTTGTGAGGAAATGTGAAAAGGTCAGAACCTCAGCCACAGTTATTGGCTATCTGGCCGGGTGTGTTGATGCTGCAGGCTTCACTGTGGTCCCAGATAAAGATAAAGCCAGTTACTGAGCTAGTTCAGACATCAAAAACAATCCAGCCAGAGCAACAAAGGCCTCAGCATGATCTCATTTACTTGGTCTGCCTTTGTTTCTAATATGTGTTTGATGTTTTTTACAGTATTCAAAAGAACACTGCAATAATGAGAAAATAATAGCCCACAGCCTTTTTTCTCCTCATGTTGACATTTTAAAGAACATAGTGATAATATGACATTATAATTACAGAACCATTAGGCCCAGTTCTGAATTTCTTACTTGGTTTCTGGTTCAGGAAAACAGAGCAATTTCTGAGGTCTGACGAGTAATGAGCTCAATTCAGCACTTTTTTTGTTTTTTTAATAAAATATGCTGAATACAAAAACAAGAACAACAAAAAAAGTTGTGTTGTAAAACCCTGACACAAAACTTGATTCCTCACTGCAGCAATATACGTTGAGGCATATGCAAGCTTTTGAGTGACATACAAGTCACTCAGGTTATTTATTCAGTGCTCGTAACAGAAGAGTCTTTTCTGTTTATTTGACTCATCTGGAAACAATAACATGAGGGGAAAGTAAGTAGGAAACAATGCTTTCTTTCTGCTCACTCTCTCCGTATATCCCTTCTGCCAAAAGAACAGGTGCTGCTGCTCTCATGGGCGCCACTGAAAACCTGGACTCTGCAGAGATAGAGCTTCCCAGAAAGGACCTTCTGAGCAGTCCTTTCACTTGAGTAAAAAAATGGCTATTTGACAGGAAGCCCTGCAAAACCAGGGATATGAATGTGGGTATTTTTAAAAGATAAAAAAGTTAAAAACACATGTGCTGATGCAGCCTGGATTTAAGTGCTATAACTTAGTTTTAACAATAATGCAGGTGGGTGTAAGAGCTGTGCCTACACACAGACACGCATTCACTCCTTGGTAGGCAGCAACAATTGCTCTCCAGCCTGTTTCTGCCTAGGTGAGATTTGTTATGGATAGAAAAAGGACACCAGCAAGGCTGTCCTGGCCTCACACAGACATCAGCATCAGCTGACTGACAGAAACTCCCTGATGGAGAACTCTATTTGCAGCTCTGTATTATGCTCAGATGCACTTATGTAGATGCTTGTTACGTATTCACAACGTGATGTTTTTCCATAAGGTGTGCTTTGTACACGGCCTGAGGTAGCCAACAGACCACAGAGCAGCCATGTTGACCATGGTTAGCTGAACTACAATAACTCACTGGCCAGCATTTCAGGGAGTCTCAGCTGACACAGGTGAAGAAGGTGTCACAAAATGTCTGTTATAGAAATCCCTATGACCATCTAGACAGTCAATGGCCGACCAGTTAATGGCATTCCCTGTGTGAGAATTAACTTTTGCAGATGATCCCAATAAATCAGGTTCCTTAGCTAACAGCCTGTGCACAAGTATTTGAGCAGTACACCAGTAGAGAAACAATCTTAGCTGGGATGTGACCCAGATTGTGTGATATGGACTAGCAGCAGTTTTCCAAGGAGAAAGAGGAAGGTTGTTCAGCAGTTTCAGCTTTAGCTCAAGGCTTAGGAGACAGGTTTAATTCCCTGCTCCAGCTATTTCCTTCTTATATTGTTTTTGGAAAATTTCAAGATAATAAACATCTAAGTACCTTTAGTACTGCACCCTTAGTTTTCCTGTAATTCAATTCTTCATTTTTACATTGACTATTGTAGTAATTCCTCATCTTGTGGGGATGTTTTGAAGGGCAAGTGCACTGAGGGTCGTCAGGTGCTCAGGTATTGCATTGGTGAGGGTCATGGAAACATCTGGCTCATAATCTGTTGATGTGGTGCCTGGCTGTGTGGCTAGAACAAATCCTTCCACCTCTTAGTACCCCATTTCATCTTCAGAACTAGGAGAATATTTTTCTACTCCCTTTCCAGAGTATATTAAAGCAGCACTCATTAATGCCAAAATGAGATGAGAAAAATAACGATGAGCAGCTTTTGAAAGCTTATAAATAAACAAAACATACTCTTGTAATCAGGATCCGTGATAGCTTTACTATGAAAGGAGACTGTAAACAACCAGAGGAAATGCAGCCTGAACTAAAACCCGAGGGAATGAATGGATTTATGTTTTAGATTCCTTGATATTATGCAGATAAAGAAATAAGACTGCTTAAGAAAAAGATAAGACCTTATTTTCTCAGTATAAGATTGAGATCATCTGTGCATTCGGAACATTAGGAACTCGGGAAAATCCTGGCCCTAACATTTTCGGAGTTTTAGATACCTGAAATATTTTAATCATAAATCTTGGTCCCTCAATTCCACTTGAATCAAACTCTATACTCTTCAATACTGTAGATCTTTACATTTCTTTACACTTTGACTTCTACAGTCCGAGACTTATGAAAATATTTAGAGGTTTAAAAATTGCAGAGAAATGATCACAGGAATTTCAGATGCTTGTAAGAAGATAAAGTTCTAAATCCTACTGGAATCTGCATTTACATTCTAGTCAAAGTCTGACTGGATAGCTGCATAGCTCAAAGCAACTAGAATTAGATCTTCTACCATTTAGGTGCATTAGAAAATTTTATCCAAATCATATTGCTATGATTTATTTTGTGCCTCCCTTATCAGTAACAGATGAGCAACTACTGAGACAATTTCATACAAGATAAGTCATCTGGAAATACTTTGGTAAGGGTTTTACAAAAGCTTAAATAATTGAGGCATATTACTTGTGACTTATCATTTATTTGTGTAACAGTGGTAATGCAAGGCTATACATTATCCAAAATGAAATACTTATGTGAAAAGGAAATGAAAACCTACAGCTTTTTAATATTCATTTATGTTTATAGAGAAAATGGTAGATTATATATGCTACATCAGGTAGAACTTCCACCGACTCATCCCATCTTCACTCGAAAATCACCTGACTGCTATGCCAAAATGTAAAAGACCTTTAAAGAAAAAGATGTGAAGTAACAGCTGTTAGTCTTGTTACTTCTGGTGTATCATTGTGCCAGCCACTTTCCATTAATAGATGATCCTAAAGAGACTGTATAAAATGTTACATAGATGAGAAAAGCTTGGTAGTGCTGTCCAAAAGAAATTGCTGATTTGGGAGCATAATTCCCTCAACACTGGAAGGACAGTAGAAAAAGTATTGATGGCACTAAATGAAACTCTGTGTTAATGAGCTACATGAGACCAAGGTGAGGGTCAAGCCTCCCATTTCTGCAAATTTTAGTTTCCTCTCCACTGATCTATCTTTGCAGAAAGTGAAGCTTCCATTCCATTATTAAGCTGCCCTAAGATGCTTATGGTTGACGTGTTTGGCAAGCAAAATGATTCGTAACAGGAAAAAAAGGACATGAGACTAAAGAGAAAATGCAGAGCTGAGAGGTTCAATCACAGATTGTTTTCGTGACAACTTTTTTACATTCATTTTACTTAATCAGGATAAGTATGTATTACTGAGAATAAGCTCTGTTCTGCATGGCTGGGAGAATGACCTATCAAGTCTTTTGCTGAATGACATTCTAGGTCAAAGTGAGGAAACCATGAGGTGTCATCATTATAATTGAAATGTTACAGTTCAGATATACTTATTGTCAAACCGAGATAAGGAAGCAAAAATTAAAATTCTTGTTATTTAAATGTGCAAATCCTTCATTTAAGTTCACAGATCACTGCGCAGTTAGACACTGCTGTTTTTCTGTTTTACAGATGAACATGCAAATGAGTTCTCTTTCTTGTGGACAAATCTCTGCACCTTGGAGATAGAGATCATTATCTGTTTTCTCAGTAGTGACTCATAAAATCCGTAGCTGAGAAGTATCACATTTTCTATTATCATGGTATATTTTTCCTTTTTATATAACCCATGAATGGGTTCAAAATTATGTTTTTAACATTATCTCAGAATTGAGAATACGCTTAAACCAATATATTTTTCAGAATGTTCCCAAATGTGCAGTTATTAATACCCTTTATATGCATATTTGACTTTGTGAAGTGCAATCACATTTTCCCAGAATCTATCCAGGATGTTTGCCAAGGACTACCCGTACATCAAGGACAGCACATTCACTTTGGAAGAAGTGAATTTTTTGGTAGCTAAGAAGCCTCAGAAAAAATGTTTAGATTCTAAGTGAATTAAAGTTTGTCTTAAGACAATAATCTGCCCACAGACTAATCCTATCAATTAGTGAGACACAAGTTAAAAAGTGGAAAGTGTTGTGGGGCTTCTTTTTATTATTTATATTGATTTTTATCCAATGTATGGTATTTTCTGCTATAGAAAACAGCAAAATTCAGCCACGCATATGTTGAAAATCAAAAGAAATAACCAGTGATCTCCAAAATGGTTTTGAAATCACCAGAATGGATAGAGGGCTATTTTCTTGTCTTGGACATTGCCATACATCAGGAATTTCAGTTTGGTTAAAATTGTCATGTAATATTCATGTTCTCTTCTATTCTTTCTCTTCATAAGCACAAGCAGAGAATCAAAGAACATGAAGACAGAAAATCCCAACCAGTTTATACATTCATGCCCATCTCAGTCATGTTAGTAGATTGAGTGCTCCTTGGTGTACTTATCCAGTGTGGCTTTAAAACTCAAGCATGTTTTACAGCTGAAATTCTAAGGTCTGCTCAGACGTATCCACTTACTACTTGACACTTGGGACATTTTCTATACTAAAGGGAAATAGTCAGTAAGAATAGTGCTTTAAAACTTCAAGCTTACAGTAGTTGTTTCTAACATAATTTCCAGTATACAAAAATATTCTGACTCTATATTGCACTAATGTTGTAGCTCCATGAATCTTCAACAGTTTTTAATAGAAACCAATTGACTTTGGACAAAAATCTAGCTTTAAATACCTTAAAAGGGAAAGAAAAAGTCACTGGGGTTCTCACTGAGAGTATTTTATCATAGAGAGTCTGTTGCTTTCCACTCCTTTAGAATTTGCTCCATTTCAGCAATTCATTAAATAATTTCAGTGGGGAATTTTACTGTCATTCCTCAGAGCCTCTTAAGGCTGTCCTTCATGTCTCAGGCCGTCATTTGCAAAGGCTGGTTTGATAATCGAGTGCCAAATCCTTCAGTGGTTTTCATCCAGCTCTCTATTTGTGCACTGATAACTTGACTGTAAAGATAGCTATTGTGAACAGTTTTTATAAAGTAACTGGACACACTGGCTTGAATGTTTGATTCATGTGTTAGAGTTACATTGATGATAACAAGACATGGCAGAAATTATTAACACATTCTATTCTGAAAAAAAAGAAAAAAGCTGTGTTTGTATTAGATGAGGAACTTTATTTTCTCTCAGTTTTCCTGTTAGTTTCCAAGAACAAAACCCCAGGGCCAGTTTACAGAAGGTTTAAATGCTTACAACTCCCACCAACTTCAAAGGAAGTTCTGTTTTGAGCACTTCTAAAAAACTGGCCTGCAGCACGGTGGCTCTTGCTGCTTATGGAATACACACACGGTTTTCTAATGGTCATACAAAAGCTCTGCTTTTGTCACCCTAAAGATTCACAGATGAAATCCGTTTATTATAATATTTCTTGTCTCTGAAAGATGAGAGCATGCTGCCCACATTTGAGTCTATCTTTCCAAGGAGTTTTTGAGTTTCGTGTCAGAGGTGGAGTTAATTATGCTAGGTTTAGAGATACATCAGTAAACAGAAAAAATGAATCATAAGCACTTAATAGCCCTGATGCAATTACACACACAAACACACGCAGACCACCCGCCACCCTACCCCACTCCCATTCAGCTGCAATAATATAAGCAATTGCACTCAGCTTCTGGGATTTGGAAGATGCTATTTCCCTCTTTTGTTCTTTGAAGCATACTTACTCACTTACCCTATTAATTTTCTGCCTATTCCCAGAAAGCAGTTAAATATTAGATGTTACTTTCAATTGCCTCATTGCAATGCATGGTAGCATTTATAGTTGAAGAGGTATCTGAGTTAGAAAGTGAGGACACAGATGTAAGGGGGAAAAAGCAAGAGAAGACAGAGATGTTCCCTGTAAGTAGAGACCGTCTCTTGGTGTCTTACAGAAACAGTTAAACTAAAGAACGTGAGGGAAAGTATCTCTAGGGAAATACTTCTCTCCTGGAAAGCTGTTTGAGCATAAAGGACTGCTCTCACTTCCCCAGCTCTTTCCTTCCCCAGCCTCAACCTGCCTACTAAACTAATAGAGCAGTAGAATTAAGTGATTGCCTTTGAGCAGGTTGTGAGGTTCTGAGGCCATGGACTGCACCCTACACGCTGCCATTGTGCTGCACCAAATCTGCCACCACACGGGAGAGTTCAGCAGGCTCTCCCTCTCCACATCTCTCCAATATTATGCATCACTCTAGAGAGAAGCTGTCAAACTCTGACAGTGGAAAAGGCATAATTACACAAAGAAGTAATTTGATTGGGAAGATTACAAAAAAATTATAGTTTTGAAAGGCAAGACAATGAAAAGTGAAAGGAGAAATTATTTGAATCAATATAATGTTTTTTAAAAATTAATAATCTGGCACCACTTTGAATACTTAAGCCATTTTTTTCATTCCTTTTTTCATAGCTTGCACATCCAGATTACCCAGCAGCCCACACTGTCTTTATTTTTGGCAGCAGTGCTAAACCAATCAGGTATTTGTTACTTTAAGAGGCTTACATTTTGTCTCAGCTATGATTACACTCTATCATGCTGTATCACATGTGTGTGGTGTTGCTCCCCTCTTGGCAAGCTAAAGATGCTGCCATTTAGCTAGTTACAAATAAGTAGTAAATGTCCTAAACCTTTTTTATTCCCTGTTTGACAGCCTACATGACATTATCACGTAGTAGTTCTGTAATGCTGTTTTTAAACCTATTTTAATGCAAATTAAAGTTATTACGTAATACCTAGACATGTTCAACTTGACTAGTGTTATTCAGACTGGAGATTTGATTGTGGTTATTATCTACGTCTTATTTTTAGGCTTGCACATATTTTCCTTTGACCTTTTTTTTTCTGCAAGTAAAGGGAAAATAGCACTTTTAATTATATGAATGGGTTTTATTATCGTCAATAATGTCTTTGTGGTGAGTTATTATAAAGTATTCATTCAAGAAAATCTCATTGTGGAAGTGGCACTGCCTTTCTTTAGCACACTAGCAAATTTCACCTTCCCTCACTGAAACAAATAGGACATAAAAAGCTAAAAACTGCAACACAGTTTTTCTTTTGGACATTTCACTCCGTCTGGTCAGTGACACATTTTTATGTACAACTTCATTTTCTTCTTCTCACTGAGAAGCACAATGTTTCTCTCACTGAAATTTTCAATGACATTTAGAAAAAATTACCAGCAGGACTTGCAGTGGAATAACAAATATTTTGGAAAATTTTCCATCTAATGAAACTGGCTTGGAGGTCCTCACCCTCTTGATGCTGTCTCTTTAACAACTAATCTCTTTGATAGAGGGTCTCAAAACTGTATAATCACTCCAGTAAATGGATGGACTGTTCTCATTAAGAATCAGAATTTCTAGCATGAAAGCCAGCTAAACAGAAACAAGTAGTCGAGGCTTATTGGCTTTGACACAGAACAATCATTACGATTTCAGTGTATATTCACCAAAACTGCACTCCCTGCAACTGTGTCTTGCAGTTGTGATTTCTGGAGACTTGAATCACATACCTCCAGAACAACAAAAGAGTTGGAACAGTCCTGCAACTACTAGTTGCACATTCAAAAATATGTTTTAGGGTCCTATTGCAATTAATCTGAGATGGTGTTATCTGAGAAAAGAAGTTCTGTGCAAGGATGATTAATATGTAGAGCCACGTATCAGCACAGGTTCGTTTTACGTGAGTATTATAGTGCAGTATAAGTTGAAATTCAGCCTGTGATTTTCATCTACAAGCCTCTGCTGTTACAGAATCCTGGTTAACTCCTTGTAAGACCAAGTGGTAAACAATCCCTTTACAATCCCTTTACAATCCCTTCTGGAACACTTCTGTAAAGGACATCTCATTATATTAAGCCAAGCTGGCAGAGTCATAGATACCGTAGAGCATTTATTAAAGTACCTCCTACATTACTATAGCTGTGCAAAATCTAATTAGAATGGAAGCCAATGTATATAGCCTTATAAATAAAATAAAGCCTACAGTAGAGACCTGCTGTCTTTGCACATAGTCAGAGTGATCATCTATACAGCAGATGGCTACTTAGTCAGTTGGCTAAGGGTTACAGTACATTTACATTTGTAAAAATGGATGAGAGTTTGTTAAAATCCTTTCAAACAACTGATTTTCCGTGATGTACTTGCCCAACAACATAACTTAAAAGACAGTTTATTGGCTAATTGAAAAGATCAAAAGGGAAATCAAACTGGTTAATTAAGGGGCTGTTGTAATAACACCTTTTTATCTGTTTCCATTTAATATTCCTTGATTTTTACTATCCTGAAAAAAGTAATGACACTTCATTGAATATAAAGCTTAACTGCACTGATGCTGTGGATAATCTTCCAGACATTTAACAGCTTTTTAGCCATATGGACAATGCATTTACAGCTAGAAAACAGCTTTTATCTAGACACACATGAATTTACAGGGGAATAAAAGGGCTATATGTACCTTTGGAAGTTGGGGGCAAGCATCTGGCAATCACAGAAAATATGAAATGCTTATTTGTTTACCAGGTATATTAGAAAGTTATCTTCAAAAAATCTCCAGTAAAAAATAACATTAAGCATAGATTTCTGAATTTATAATCTCTTTCTCTTTAAACAAATACAGAGTAGAGGAAGGTTGTGGGTAGCTCTATAACTAACTTTTTTCAGAGCTGCAGTTAGTGTCTCTATACTTTGATAAGCATGAAAATTGCAATGTATCCTTCCCAAAATTATCACACTGACTCATGAAGAATTTAATACAGAAGGAATCCAAAATCTGCTAATTCTTTTAGGAATAACAATTAATTAAAATTTTCAAATTGAAGATACTTAACACTCAGTGCCAGACTAATCTTAGCAACATTGAAGCTTCAGGCCTCTGATAAAATTAAAAGAGAGAAATGTAGATATGCTGCGTTAGAATTTTTCAGCTAAGGTCATTTTTCCTTCCATCCTTTTTATTTGTTGTAACAAAAAGTTATTTATTCAGTGCTCTCTAAAGCATAACAATTCAACTCCAAATCACACTGGGAAGACCGGTGTCTTCTAAAGAAATTGTCTTCTCTTATTCCTCCCCAGCTGAACTGAAACCAAAGCCAAGCTCCACTTCTGGCAAAGACTGGATGGCAGCCTCCACACCCTCACGGACCAGGAGACCACTTGCTCCCTGTATCTGTCTCAGATGGGACTAAAGTCACACTGTGCTTGCAGCTCAGCATCACACCAAAGTTAAAACCTGACACTGCACAGAAATGAAAGACTTACAAGGCATAGACAATGTATCTCCTAGCTACCCTCTCCTGATGAGCACGCCTACAGGTGCAATACAATACGGGACGAAGAAAAAATCTAGCAGGGCAAAATGCAGCATTACTCGATCCAGTTAAAAGGAATTAAAACCCCGCTGAAGTAAAAGGTGGGACAAACGTACATGTCTATGATTTGGAGCAAAATACACTACAGGGATGTTGCAAGTGTTCTTAAAAATGCACTACTACCCCACAAATCAATAATTAAAGTTAAGCCTTGTAGCATTCCAAACAGATCAAGTTAGAAATGTACTGTAAAAGGACTGAAAGGACTCAGTATTATAATAAATTCATAAATGAGGAAATTAGGATAATCCATAAATTCCAAATGAGGACTGAAGAATTTGTGATACTTCACAAATGAATGACAAAATTTTTCAATAATGGAACTGTACAGAAGCAACACTTGCAAATTAATTTTTTGACTAAATTGTCTGTTTCTTTACGTCATTTTTCAGCTTTTATATTCTCTTTCTTCCATTACACCTATTTGCCTCTCAGTGACCCTACTCTTTCTGACATTTGAGATAAATGAGAATGGAGAAGAACATCCCACTTGTCTGCAGTGGAACAGTAATTTTCATCTCTTCTAAGGCAAATAAAGTCTAAATAAAGTTGAAGTCTTTTTCTTCACATCCCAGACGATTTTTTAAATTGAATTTCATTTGTTCTTCTTTTAAGTTTTAAAACACTTGAATAACTTCCTCTTTCTTCCTACCAGCCTAAAACAAGCATTTGTTTTAGACTTGAAACTAGGTCAAGAACCGACAAAACACAGTGATAGGCTTGCTTTTTTTAACAGTGTCTGCTCAAATACTTTTTAGATGCTGGAAGTCCTTCTTTGCTGAGAGATACTGCACAGACACCTGCATTTTCATCTCCTGTGTGGGGTGGTGCTTGGCACGGTGCTGATGTGAGGCCCTGCAATCCTTGCTCAGTGCAAGAGGAAAACAACTCAGAGGTAACAAGGTGATATTTGGTCAGGGGCTGGTGGGCATGGAAGAGATTTCCTGTGGAAGAGCAGCCCGTTCCCTGTAGTATTCCCAGTAGGCAGCAAATGAGGAAAATATTGGTAATTCCAAAAGAACACCTGTCAAGCCTCTCCACTCCCTCAACTTAATCTTTCCATGTATGCCTACCTCAGACCAAACCTGCTTCTAAATCACCTATTCCCATTTCTTCCTCCACTATTTCTAAAGGGATTCCTCGCCTCTGCAAACGTTAGTAGAGATCAAACTACAAACCATCACAACTACTTCATATTTCATACATTTCACAACTTTTTTCAACACTGGGCTACTTCTTAAACTGAGCCCCTTTAGACATTGCTGGATAAAGAATATTTTTAAAGGCTCATTATACACAGTGCTAGGTCCATCAAAGTGAGCAGGCTGTCTGTAATATCTTTTTTTCTACAGGATTATCCATTTTAAAGGCTTTTAATATATCAGGTTGCATTTACTCAGAATGTTTTTAAGTCTAAAAACCTGTCATAATTCTTGAGTGCAGCCAGTGAATTACAGGATTTAATGAGCTGGTCACTTCTCATGTTTCACAGATTAGCAATGAAAAACTTGGAGTGTTTCAGATTATTTTAGTTATGTCTCCATGAGCAAACACCTGAGGCATTAGTGCCTCCTAATATCTTAAGAAAATTTACTTGCTGTGTAAGAATGACATTTTATCAGCAGTTCATCCATTGAACCAGCCTTCTGCCTCATTAACATCATGGTCTTTTTTTAAGATCTTGACATCATTATAATATGTCGCTGCAAAAGGAAATCTGATGTTTTTAAATACCAAAGGAATAAATACATATTTCTAGTGGTCATAACTTATGATTCAAAATTTTCTTCTCCTTCTAAGACCTTGAGCTCCCCTTAAGACATATGCAAAATAAACAGAACATCACTGAGTGCAACCCAAAATTCCAAAAATTGGAATGTTTAATCTCCTGTAAATGTTACTTATTTAATATTTTGAGATATTCTTGTTGTCTAAGACTATACTGTGGTATATGTGGCATACACATACTAATTATTTTCCCTGAAAATATGATGCTTTTGAAATTTAGCATTTCTCTGAACATATTAATTATCTCCAAAACACAACCTTCAAGGTTGTTGTAATTTGTAGCATTTAAAATCATATGTGCGATAAAAAAGCATGTCTGATAGTTTGGTTTTTTTGTTTTTCCTGGTGCTTCTGGCAGAAGGTATGATAATTTTCATAATTTTATTCTAGCATGCAATCACAAATGAGCCATTTTGAATGTCATGTGTCAAATGTCTGATAATCTGATCCAGTGTGTATTGAAACTAATATGAAGCCTCATATTCATTTCACTGAACATTAAACATGACCTCATATGTAAAACAGGAGTTAAACCCATTTTTACATGTGCAGAATATGAAAGTTTGAAAGAAATGCTGAATTGTGACTACGAAATTATTTGATCTCTTCCTGTTTTTCGGCATCTCTGCATTATCAACATATAAAAGTCTTAACAGAACAAAGAAGAGGTAGAGGACAGCTCTGATACATCTTAGAAATAAGATCTGCCTTTTTAGGCTGTTTCATGTGGACGCGTGCAATTCGGATTTTTAATGTGAAGTTCTGCCTGTCTTGGTATTGTATGTTTATGACCTCGAGCAATTAAGAGATATCATATAGCTACAGTGGATTGGAAAGATATGAGAAACCATTAGAAGGAAACAAAATACATACTGTTGTAATTGACTGAAATGTGATGCTCTAGCTACATTAAAAATGGAGCAAAAAGTCAAAACCAGACACAGAAATAATCAGAATGCTGCGAGGAAGGGGGAAAGATTACCAGTTACCAATGCTGTACCATTACAGTATTTTAAAGTCTGTTCCAAGTTATTCACACATAACATCAACCTTTTTTTTTTTTAAATAATTGCAAAACTTCAAATCATTTCAAGAAGGGCAGATTCAGGTCCTGTTTTCTTGAGGAACATTGATCCATTATTTTCTGCAGGTTCCTACTGCAACTACCACTTTGTTTTGTACATTGGATATTCCAGCTGAGTGACTTGACAACAATTCAAAGTTGCAGGAGTGAAACTTTAGCGTGCACCCTTGTTTGTGAATAACCTATCTAAGTTAGATTTACTAAGCTAGCACAGGAAAGTTCAAATCAACACATTCCACAAAGTGCAGTTCAAGGACTGGTAGGGAAGAGGAGAGAGAAATCAGGATAGTTTCCAGGATTTCTGCTGGTTTGCAGGGCTATATATTGCTAAACAATATTAAAACCAGTGCTAACGTCTATAATCAATTGATGGTATTGCTTATCCACTAAGTTTGGGGAAGTTTTTCTACTAAAGGCTGCAAAATTGTAAGTAAAAGACAAGACTGAGACTTCAGCGGAGAGGAGAAATATGGTAAAAGGATGTGTAGCAAACTTAGAACAAAGTTGCATGAGCCTCACCGCTCCTGAGATTTTCTTTGAACCTCTATCACAGGGCAGAACATCCTCAACTCTGCAGTAAAGAGATTACTAACTTGATCCCTAAAGATTTTTTATTCTATCTGGGAATCAAACTGTATTCCCTCTTTCATCATATGTAGAAAATGCTTATTTAGATGAAAAATGGCCTCTTCCAGGCAGCTGTGGTTTCATTTACTTCAAATAATTTCCATCAGTAAAATGGATACCACAGACCTTTCTCAATTTAGGTAATTAAAATATATAACATCATCTTTATCATTTTATCTATGTATATATAAATATACACAGCTTGTTCTTCTTTAACTATTCTTTTTCCTTCCTATATAAACAGGTCTGAGTATGGATTGAAACATATCATTAAAAAGTGAAGCTACAATGGTTTCCTCTGGGCAGATGTCAGTACTGACAGCAATATATAGTCCTTCTAGATGCTTTTCAGTTTTTGTTTCAGATACTCCTTATTCTACATTTGCGGAAATGGAGATATGGTGATAATGTGACATTTAAGTGTTGAACTTCCAGAGCTTTACAAGAATCTCTTTTTTGGTGAATAAATCTCCACATAAATGCTGCAATGTTTAGGCTCCAATTAAGAAATGCACATCTTTGATGCAAACATAAACATTACTGATCATCCCAACTGTTTGACCATCTTTCATCAGCACCCTCAGCACACTCCACACAGCTTCTTCATATCCAGGTTCACTAAAATTAATAAGAAGCAGCTCTTGGAAGAGAAGACATGTAGGAAATTTCATCAATCCTATTCACAGTCTGCAGCCTTATCCACTACCTGAGTATTTTCCTTTCTTTGGTCTTGTGTGGACCAAGGAAAGGAAAACTAAATTATCATTTAGAAATGCCAATGCCTTCCACATACCTATTGCAGCAAAAAGTTTATTGATATTGGTGGCTATCCATACTCAGGTGTGTTCCCATCCACTGGAAAGGAAGCTGGTGGTTTATGTGCTACATAAAGCAAGGTTTATAACTATTGCCACTCTTCTATCAAATTTATGTTTTGGATAATATACAATTAAACTTGAAGCTAGTCAGTGTGAACACAACAGCAAATCAGAACTTATTTTGGAGATCTGTGGATGGACTTTAAGAAATTATTGAAGGCTGAAATTGATTAGAAATTAAAAAATTAACAACATAAATTAACAGGCTAACTAATCTAAGTCTTCCTCACAGATGTCACCTAGCTAATAAAACTTTTAAAACACTTTAAAGAATATTTTTAACATCGTTCCTTAACTCTTTTTTTGTCTTTTTTTGTCTTTTTTTGTCTTTTTTTGTCTTTTTTTGTCTTTTTTTGTATTTTTTTTTTCCTTCTAGAATGTTGTGATTAAATAACGGCTCATTCCTAATTAAGTCAGTCGCAGTCTTTTCATCCACCTAAATGGATTGCAAGTTGGGCAGCAGCAAGTTAGCTCTGAGCTTTTAGCATAAGGCTTTCACTTTTACTAGGGCTAGTTTTAACTATATATCTTGTACTTGTAGTATTTGTAAAGGAAGCTCAGATCTTTGATCTCAAGTACAGGTGTTTGCTTTTTTACCTTAAGCCATGTTTTTCTAGGCTGCTCAGGACATGAAGACTGATGTAAAGAACTCCTTCTGTTTGAAATACAGATTTTTTTCTTTTCCAGGCATAAGAGGATGTGCAGGAACAAAATGTACCTTTTTGAGAGTGTAGAGCCTAGACTGGCTTACAGAATATGGTTGGTAAGAAAATCAAAGCTGCAGTTTTGTGAGGATCTTAGGGCCCCCCTTATAATCAAAGAGAGAATTCACTTACAGAAGTTTTGGTGAAGCAAGAGTTCAGTTGAAAGTCATTACCTTTAAAGATCAGGTGGTGTGAGAAACCATGAAATTAATCCACAGTCTACCTCAGGAAACAAGCCTTTAAAAACAAAGGCATTAACCCTGACAGAGCTAAGTAATCCCACTAACAGATGAACATTTTCACCAGACTGCAGTGTTAAAAGAAATGGTGACCCACGCTAAGACAAAGCGGGAAAGATTTTAGAACTGTGACTCAGTTTCACGTGTCCTCTAGATCCACAGACTGCATTACATGGTTCAGTGCCAAATGGACAGATCTAGCTGGAAGCTATTGAATATAAATGATTGCAACAATACATTTCTCAGAGACCTACTTATCTGCAACAGATAACACAAGAATTGCTCTATTTATCTGAACTGCAGAATGTGAGGTGTTTAATATTGCTTATCTTAACTTCAGGCCCATAAATCCACTGTTTTAGATGTCAATACTCATATTGCAACTTCCCCACTCAAATGCCTTAATTCACCCATGGCGTCCCACAAAACAATCCTCAGGCTTCCAAAACACTTCTAATGTGAGAAAAGTTAAGTCTTAATCTAAATTTAACATCACCCGTTCCAACTTGACATATCATTGTAAATATATTGCAATAAAAATATTGTTGTAATATTATAATTACTGGTTCAATTACAACAAAGTATAGCAGGCTACAGAAATTCATCACTCTTCATTCCAAACTTTCAAGCCACCATTTACAATTTCTACTTTCATGATGAGGTACAAGTCTTTAAGGATGTTTTCCTAAAGATAAGAATTGGTAGCTGAGAATCTGATATGGGCATTAATGACTGGAAAGTATGACATGGTGGAAAGGGTTAATTCTGTCTTATTAACCAAATGACCTCCAGACACTGTCAGTTTGGCCCAGCTGAAGTGATTGATGACTGTAGAGAAGAGGTTAGTAAATATCCCCCAGGAATTTTTGTACAGCATCCTTGCTCACACCCTTTTAAACCTCTCCAGAGTGAGACTGATTTATTGTACAGCTTCAAAAGGGACGTGATAAACTCTTCATCAAGGGATCTTATATTAACATAGTAACAATAATGTAAATTCTAGTGTCACTTTTCTCCACCATACTCTTTCGATCCTGTTTTAAAATTTTTATTCATAACTGAATATGGGTATGAAGCAACAAGCCTGAAGAACAATATTGCCTGGATGCACCCAAAAAATAAATTACTTTGACTCAGAATTTTTGTATCAACTACTGTTTCCCACTTGAGTTCTTTCTTAAAAAATTATTAGATAGAGGTAAACGATGTACTCTTCCAAAATCCCTCCTCCCGCCCACCCCCACATACACAAAGAAACATAAATAAGATTTTCAGAATAACAAAAAACATGTCTGGGAATTCATGAGAGTTCAATAGAATTAGCTGAAGAGGCTTGTCTAGGAATCGTCACCCAACATCAGAGCACAGCAAACAAGTTTTTGTTACGTACACCATGGATCTGCTTTTCCCCAATATTGTAAGCAGTATTGCAAATGCAAGAGAGAGTTCTTCCTCAAAAGAACATGGTCATTGTTCAGAAACTGCTCCCAAAATGTTCCTAGAATTTTTAATCCCTATTCTAGATATAGGACTATTCACTGACATCCAGAAAGTTCTGTGTACTTTACAAAATGTCCACAGTAGAAAAGTAAATTATAAATTGCCTGCTGGTGGTGAGAATCAACATGTTTTGCATGAAATCAGCAGAGTTTGCCTGATTGCAATATTCAAGGAGTGCTTGTTGACACTGAGACATCATATTACTACCTTCATAACAAAACACTTGCACTAAATAAAAAGAGAAGAAAAGGACAATGTGGTCTTGTATAATTATACTTGGATCTGCTAGTGAACATTTGTGTTCTGATACCTTGTACAGAGGACCTAGATATTTTCAAATGCTTACAATATTATTATTATTTCGCATATGTTCATGCATTTATAAGTACATACAGCTTAAAATCAAGGCACTGTGGTTATTTTCTGCATTTGCTTATGAAAACTTGCTTTTGTTGAGTGCCATGAGACAGGAAGAGAGAATCAGTTCAGTTATAAAGTAAACTGGTCTGCATTTTAGAAAGCCCTTGAAAATTTCAAAACCTGGGACCTGTGTTTCAAGGACATATCGCTAACTACTGAAGCAGAATGAAGCATTCTCATAGTGAGGAAAATTTCATGGTAAAAATAGCCTTTGAGTAAGTCACACAACATTAGCAGAATAATTAGTCTTTGACAATTGTCAAGGACAATTCAGAATAACTTATTTTAGAGGCTGTCTTTTTTTTCTTAAATCCAGAATGCAGAGGTATAGGATGACCTGTGAAGTACGGCTTTTATTTTCCTTATATTGCAACTGAAATCACCTGTACTCCCAGCTATTTGAAAGCTTAGACAAACAGAGTATGTTACATTTACAACGAGAATCCTCAAGCTCATTGTCCACCCACACAATCCAGAAGGTTTAACTATAATGCACTTCTAATACTGACATATTCTCACATCTCCCCCTTCTTGTGGCAACACCTTGGCTATTTTGGCAGAGCCCGTAGACTTGCTCACCAAAACTCTCTGAATATGTTATGTATATTAAATATTTATTAAGAGAGAGTCACACAGACTGCATCAAATCTGAAGGTTAAACTGCAGCTGACTGCTGAACTGCCAGACACTTTAAGCAGAAACATTGCTTTGGGTATTGGAGATTATTCCATCTGGGAATACAAAGAAATAGCAGATGCTCTCCAGTACTTCAGAGCAGTATTCTAGTTGAGGTTATTTACTGCAAAATCCTCTTGTGCTTAAAGTTATTGAAAGGTTTCCCTACCTTCCTGAATCAGGACCGTAATAATGATGAAAATACACAAACACCTACAACACAAAGGACATCAACCCCTCCTTCCAAGGACATTCCAGGGTCTAGTCTGGCCTCTCTGGGTTTCTCAGATTTTTCCCTGAAGGAAAAGATAATACACAGGTACATTTCTGTTGGCACCATCAAGTCGGCTGAGTCTGCCTGCCCTTAGGCTTTACTTTGGGACAACTTAGAGACTAATTGATGAGAAAATAGGTGGAAAAATGTCCTTGTCTCAAAAAATTACCGGCTTATGAGAAAGAATGTAATCACTTTTCTCCAACACATTTCTTGTATCCTGGCACTCCACTGGAGGTCAATGCCACACGTTCTTTTTCCCTGCATGTTTTCCTAGAGTTTAGAAATGGCACCTTAGAGTGTATGTCCCCATAGTCTCAAAGCCAATGCAGTTACTCTCAGAGGTCACCATTTCACACAGGTAAACTGATGGGAAAGGGGCGTTGGTGCCTTGCAAAAAGAACTGGCCAGGAATTTCCAATGGTCTGGTGATTGCTAGCTTCTGTATCCCAGTACAAGCAAGGTCCTGGTATTTTCCCCGAGGACCTGTCTTAAGCAGACCAGGTTCCAGCAGCATAAAGCTGTCATTTCCCCCCTCTGGCTGTGAACCGTGCTATGTGCAGAGCTAGGAGTATCTGGGTCACAGATTTTATACCACAGCATGCCAGGGGACTTGTTATTTCACTTGTTTGCTCTCCATGGCAGCCTGATGCAACTTGGCATGCAAAAATATGTGCAATGTCACACTGGCCAGGAATGTAACACACATCACCCTTGGGTGAATCTGAAAGGCAATGTTTTTCTGATTAAGTGCATCAGGCAACATTTGCCCCTCATTTACACCAGCAACACTCCGTGCTCTTCGCCAGAGTTGAGTTTGGATATGAGTGCAGGTAAGAAGAGAAACTGAGACTTAGGATAAAATTTTTCTGTTTAACAGGATCAAGGTTTCCTCAGGAAGCTGGGAATTCTTCTCACACATTTAAATTATGATAATCTCCAAGGCTCATACTTAAATTATTCTTATGCAGTGCAAATTAGCTACAAATTTGGGAGATAATGAATAAGAGTTTCGAGGTGTTGCATCTGTGTTTTTCCTGTTGAGTTGATGGGTACTGGTTTTCGCAGCCTTATAACCTATTTTTTTGTTACGTCAGGCACTATTATGAGACTGGACAGCAGCTAATATTTTTTGGTTTTTATAATGCACAAAGCTTTCAAAGCTCTACTGCTACAACTAATGAACAGTTTCTTAGAATAAAAGACATAGCTGATGTTAAAATTACGTCCTCTCTCAGAAATTATCAAGCGTTATACATCTTATTTATCATAATTCCCTCTAACAAGGAGTAAGTTTAACAAATTCAGGGGAACCATTGGTACTTGTATAATTCTTTTCAAATATCTTTATATTAAATATTTAAATTTTTTTTGTGATAAAAGTGTGTGTTAAAAGAGTGAAAGAACATCTCTGACAATAGGAAATGGTCATGTTTTGAAGGTGTATTTAGCTTAGGTGCATCTTACTGTGGCCAGCATTAAACTGGACTAATCTTTTACTTTCTAATATTATACATCTCTATACAACTTTCAGATTCTAAGAAGGTGTGCTGAGATACTTATTTTGGCTTTGGGGAGTGCTCCATGAATAAGCCATGTATAAGAATGCAACGAAAGCTTTAACATTAAATTGGATTTTTTTCAAGAAAAGCTTTGAGCTTCTTCCTGAGCTGTGTAAAAGCCTCTGCACTGCCACTCAGCTGGGAAAGCTTTTCACTTATTTTGGTACACACCACAGTCTAATGGCTTTTCCAGCCATGTGCAGATGTCTGTGTATCACCAGCATAATCTGTAGCTTTATGCACTGCAGAGAACAAGGCCTGTGCAATTCCATTCTTGCTTCATTTTCTTTTGTGAGCAATGGAGTTGTTTTCAGAACCATGAGAAGCAGAAGCCGCAATATAAGACAGATAAAAGAGGCCAAATTGTCATCATTCCCAAGCACAGAGCCTCCGTCCAATCCATATATCATCCATGTCATGACAGATATCACAAAATTCCTAGTTCCAAACCCAAACAGCTGTGACATTGCTTGCTTCCTCAGAATGTGATGCAAAATTAATAGAAAGACTGACTTAAGTATCATCCTCTCACTTTGCTTTAGTCTTCGAAATGTAACTTTCATTTCTTTTCTTCACATACGTTTGCTTTCTTGTCATAGTTTCCCCTGATAGCTCATTCCACTCTGATTAGACTCTTCACATTTTAGCTGCTATCAATTTCATCTCTCATAAGAAAGCTACAAGGCAATCCATCTTCACAGTTCATGTGCTCATGCCTTGTTCAGGAAAGCACACACCAGTGAGATGAGTGTGAGCTGGTCATATCACACAGAACATAGCACAAGTTCCCCACCACCCGGCGCTCACCAACCAGGCTTCCCCTTGTCCACTTCTCACCCAGATGGGACAGTTCAACAGAGCCTTGGACCAATGACCTTCAATATCAGGAGTTTCTCTCTACAGAGTTCAGTATTAATACAGCAGTTCACCCCTCTTCTCAATAAAAAGAACTCCTAAAAACATTTAGTACTTATCATCTACTCCACTTAAGGTTCTTGCAGTCTGAAAAGATAAAGTGAAGGAAAGAAATGTCTCTGTTCAGTGCCAAAAGTCCAAACTAAGGCTGGTGAAGGAAATTTGGGATTTCTTAATCCTGTGCTTCAGAGGAAACATGAACAAATACTTTCCGTTTATGCTTCTTTCAGTCAAGAGCTCTTTTTATCCTATACGTGTATAGTTGTTCCCACTCAGATTTACAAGCGTAGGAAAAAATGTATTTTGTGCTGCTTTTATATTCATGATTATCAAAAGTAATGTGAAGACATAACACTAAAAGGCTAAAAAATTTGGACCTGCAAAACATTAAACTGTCTCAAAGAAAACATATTTCCCTTGATAAAAATGCAGAGCAGGAACTTAGTTTTCCCTAAACCAAGGAAACAGGAACACAATGATCTCTTCAAGCTTTTGCAATGTCAGAAGCACTACAAATAGAACAACAGAGGAGTATTTGACCTGACGTCTGGTTCTCTCACTAGCTGATTAACCCTTCTCTAATATCTAATACACATCTCTTATTTTCATTTTCAAGTAAGGAAAGACGAGCTGAAACAGTGGTCAGGCATTGGAACAGGGTGCCAGCGAAGCAGTTGAGTCACCATCCCTGGAGGTATTTAAAAGTCATGTGGATGTGGCACTTAGGGACACGGTTCAGTGGTGGACAATGATCTTAGAAGACTTTTCCAACTTAAATGATTCTGTGATACTGTCTTCTCCAGAACACAGCTGAATCATCTGCAAATGTCAAACATTTCCCTTCCAGTAGCTAAGCTGGACTGTTGTATTACTTACTGCTTTGAGGATTTGGAGGAAGAGAGGACAGCTGATTACTTTTTCTTGTTTTTAAATTGTATGTTGCTGGTGCAAGAGGTAAGAACAGATCATGGGATGTGGGAGATGATAAAACTGGTACTGCTGCCAAATGCCTTGCACTACTAAATCTGGGCTCTTGGCATATCGTCCTGAGCACGAGGCCCCAGTTTTCAAGCAAGACATTAAACATGTGCATATGCAAAGGCAAAAGAGAAGAATCTAGAGTTAGTCTTTTTCTTTAGCAAGGAAGACTAATAAGTACTAAAACAAAAATAACATTTTGGCAGATTTTCATTTTATATGGTTGTATTTTATTTTATTTTTCTGCTTCATGTAGTTGCAGATATAAAACCTCACAAACAACTGAATTACCCAAAGCATAGAACATTTAAAATAATCCTTTAAAAATTGTTTAGACTTAAGTTCTGCTGAGAGATTAAAAAGGCATATTAAAATCAATGCAGAAATATATAGAATAAAAACAAAAACAAAACAAGCTGAATGGCCAAAGTGAATTATGGCCTAGAATTTAGAAGCTTGAAAATGAAATACCAAATATTTCTAAATTACTCTAATCTTCTAGATGCAAAGAATTCTCCTGGTATTTTCATTAATGAAGCATTTCAGAGGGTAAGTGTTCAGGTTGCTATGGTTAAAATGCAATTTCAGGTTGATGATTAGGTGGCTTGTTTGTGTACGTGGCAGGGGGCACTGGAAGTCATGCTTACACTTGAAGTTACAGTTTTTGTAGAGCACTTTGTTATAAAGTAAACAGCTTTACTGTGATTTGAACAATAAAAATCTGTTTGTTTTTTGTGGTTTTTTAAAAGATTATTTTCCTACTTTAACAGCACAAACAGAAATAAATCTTTGGTCTCTTCAGCCGCACCACGCAAGTCATCACACAAATTGCTATTTGCCTGATAGCTCTCCTTAAAATACCTGTGGAATAAATATCACGTTCACTCTCATCAGTGTACAGAAGCGTCTTCTCAAAAGAAAGATGGGAACCTGGGGAAAATTTGCCATATCTCAAAAGACAATATGGTAGCACTAGCCAAAGACTAACAGTAAGGCCACAGTTTTCAATCACTTCACTTGCAAATTTGTTAGATTCATTTACTCCCAGTTGGAGGACGAACCAGTATTTAGATGCTAAAAGGTTTATGCATTTCATCACTAAACTGAATCAATGCAACTGGTCAAAAAATGTAGACTGTTAATATAAAAAATGTTTGAAGGAATATGAGGGTCTCGATGAATTTTTTGAGAAGTTTATGCTATATGCGACTTGCAGTACAATGAGCACATAATTTTGAGAATATCATTGTTATGACTAAAGTTGCAACAGTCACATCCAGGTACTGATTACAACATGATGCTTGCTATTTTATATTCCAACATATTCTATTCCTAAATGTAAATATTTTCATTACTAAATTAAAACATGTGACATTAAAATGACATAACCCTCTGTTTGAAGACTGAACTTTTTCAAACAAGAAAAATGTTCAGATTTCTTCGTATTTCAATCCAACACAGTGCGTGGGAGACTAGAAATTAATTTTTTTAGATTTTATTAGTTAGCAGCTGATTAATAAACATATTTGGTTTTGAAATAAAGTATGGACATATGGTGCATCTGGGCACTGAAGTTTTACCTGGACTAGGCTGTTTTAAGCAGCAGCATGTTCTTACAGATGTGTTGAACAAAAAAAATAACAGAGGGAGAAAAAAAAAGTCTAGATTTCTGGCTTGTATGGTCATTGGATCCAAAATATGATCAATCCTTATTCTTGTTATTATAATGTACAGATTGATATTACTCTGCTAGACCTTCTCAGTACGTAGAAAAGCAGGGACTACTTAAAGTACACTGAAATGTGTTTATGTCAGACTCTAGGCACATATCAAATCATCTCCCTCTGTCCCCAAGTCCTTTATTTCTTTTGCTGAAGACTATCCATTATTTCCCGATCTACATTCAGGATTTGTATGTAAATGTTAATGGAGATTAAATTATTTTTTCCCATAGTGATAAATCCTCCATCTTACCTCAAGATGTTGGTTACATATTTGCTACTTACAAACCCCTGCATTTACAGAATGTAATACCAGAGTATTTGTACCAGGGGTCATGGCTCATATTCTGTTCTCTAACACTTTTAAACTTAATAGCTTAGACAAATACAAGAATTACCTAGACCAGGACAGCATATGGTGACTTTGCAATACTGTTTATGGATCTCGACATGGAGTTAATAAATTCTCCTTTCTAACATTCTAGCAATAGTTTTTCAGAATTACACAAGGTAACAAAAAGAGTGCCTAGCCATACGCTAGCAAAAATAAAAACCAGTTGAAAGAGGCATCCCTGTCATTCCATTAAATGGCTCAAAGACACAGTCTGTTTTTACTACAAGCAGAACCCTGACTGCTACCTGATGTTAAAAAAAAAATCCCTGGTAATTAACTATTTTTAAAAAAAAAAAAAAAAAAAAAAAAGGAGTGCTTTGTTTCTTATTCATAAAAAACACATAGGCATGTGCATAGCATAAACTTAATGCATAAAATTGATAGGCCATGTATAGTTTCTTACAATACAACCAGAAGCAATTACCATCTCCCCCTTTTATCCAACTGAGAAACATTCACTTTTTCTGACGGAATTACCTCCAGAAAGAAAAATCATGTTTGGTTTTTCATGCTCAGGGTTTCCAAACTGCAGTTCCCTGCTGAGACTGGCAGATGTCCACTGTGGTTTGTGAGGCAGATATTGGGAGTGACCATGGAAACAAGCCCCAGAGCAATCCCCAAAACCTTCACCACTGTCTGGTCCAGATACAAACACACAGACTAGCCCAGATAAGAGACTTTTGCCTAATCCACTGGCAATAACATAGTTGTACATTCAACCCCACCACTCATACATCTTCACCCTTTATCAAGAACTGTGAGTTACATCTGCACCGTGTAAAGGTTTCAGGGATCTCAAATGATGAAATCTTAGATCAAGCAGGAAGATGAAGCAGTCTCCATCCAAGCGTTAGTTACACACATGCGGTGGTTACTGAATACAGAATTTTTTTTTCTCTGTAGTTATGGGTCACCTCATTTCAGTTTAGATACAGTTCACAATTTATTACCCACTATGTAAAGTGCAGGGGATTGAGTTGTCTTAACTTAAAAAATCCCAGACAGTGCAAACACAGGAGAGTGATAAACTGAATGGCAGTGGTTAAATCAATAATTTATATTAAAAAGTTAGAGGTGAACTGCAAATCTTTTCATGTATTCCCCAAACTTCAGCAGCAGATGTTGAGCTGGAAGATAAAGTTGGACATTCAGCACAAATGAAATGCAAACCCTACTGGTTGTTAGGTCCCACCACATCCATTCTGTTAAACTTTCTGCCACCAGTTCTTCAGTGATGCCCCTCTATACATTAAAGTGTTATCATTACCTCAGTAGCGACACCACCTGAAGCACAAAAGTGACCTTTAGAAGTGGGAAGGTCATATAAGTGACACTCTTTAATATTTAATAAAGTCTTAGAATATATTTTTATACATTCATAATATTGAAGACATAAAAAGTGATTTTTAAACCGGTCAACAGAAGACATAAAAAGTGAAGTTTAAATTTGTCAAAAACTTTACTTACAATTGGAGACACAGAAAGTTTTTTAAATATTTATTTTTATAACTGACATAATAGAATGTCATTAGAAGAGAAACTGACTATAAACTTAATTTATTTCAGTACTTGAAAGAGCCATGGATATTCTCAATATATTGTTGTAATACCCTTATTCTCCATTGCACCTAAAGTAACTGTATGTGTAAAGTCATTCTTTTTTAAGTTTTTAGCAAATCATAAAATCTTAGATGCATATGTGCATTCTCTGATTAAGTTGTTAATATTCATCATGAGAGTTAAAAACTATCCTTAGAATATCCCATAATAAGCAGCCAGTGCAATTACTTGTCTAAGCAGAGTCTGACTGAGAGATCCACTATCATACTCTTAATTTTCCCATTTTGAGTTCATATTCCACCTTTATTCCATTATCTCCTCTAAGAATAAATTTCTTTTAAACTAGGAACTTGGTTGTCCAACCCTCCCCAGAAATCATCTTAGAATTAATCACAGCTAAGAGACAGTTTAAAGGAACTGTAGCTCTGAAATAACAATATTTGGTATTTAATTGACCCATAATAGTAAGACTTTGTTAAAGCTGACTCCATGAAAAGCTGGTTTCAAAGGACCATGGAAAGCAGATGGATCCTGGGAAGGAATTAAGCGTCTGCTGGTAGGGGGGTGATGGTTTGCTTCATTAATAAAATGTGAACAGCAGGAGGACACTAATGAATAGGCACCCTAGAACTGGCATACCAAATTTATTTCATCAGGCGTGCACATTCACACACTCTCAAAATGAAAAAGCCCCTCACCTACCCAACACAGCTTCACTATACTGAAAAGCTGAAGGAGTCTACAAAGGGATTCTTCTAACAGCAATGTAAATATTGACTGCATGATAACTGTGAAAGCCCTGGAAAGACCTCTGAATGCTAGGCAGCTTTCCCCAACAGGTGGTCCAGCTTTTATGTTGTGTTTCTTCTCAGGCTTAGCTTTCCCAAAATTATCTCTCAGTACACTGATAGCCTGTGCAGTATGAAAGACGTCTTGCTATTTTCCTATGAGCATTCATGACTCTTGATGGAATGTGACAACAGCACACAAGGAAACTGCAGCAAATTTAGATCCCTATTCCATGCAGCAGTTACTTAGGTATCCAGCCCCAAAGACTGCTGCTCTCTACTCCTCTCGAGCAGAAAAACTTTTGGTCATGATTGAAGATCTCTGACTCAATTGAATACTCAGCCATAATGACAGTTGTATATGACAGATCTTTACTGCAGATTGTAAAGACCAATAAAATTTTATTTAGTTAGCCTGTACAAGGCTTAAGACTTAAATATACAGATCATGTCATACACCCTCAGAAGGGAGTACAGAAATACCGAATTAGTGTTCAGCCATGACAAAACGCCTGAGAAGCCCTTACAGACAAAGGCAAAAATACATAGGAAGATTCACTGACCACCGGTGGTGAGGACTGCTGCAAAATGAGTGATATGGTTTGTTTTTAACAGATACTAAGGAACATATTTAGTATTGGATATTTGTGCAAAAAGTATCACTTAGATTAACCCTTTCCTTTGGTATACAGTTGTTTCTTAAAGGCTTAGCATCTCCTACACTGGTCAAACCCTATTCCCACCACTTATGAGACCTCAGGGTTTCATTTATCATTTAGGTTGGGACACCCTGGTCCAAACTTGTAAATAAATGGTAGGTTTTCTTAGCTACAACAACATCACACTCCTGAACAGTGTGTCAATTTGGCCCCTCAACAGTTAGCATGATGTTTCTCTCCCACAAGTTGAACAGAGTAGGAAAAGATTGCACAGTCTCCTGGAGGAATGAAAAGACATCAGAAAACCTTCTGGGTTCTGCTTCCACACCAGAAGATTGCAGCTTATTCTAGGAACCTCCTTGCTCTTGGAACTAGCTTTGCCAGAAAAATGCTGAAGGCATAAACAGGTAATTGGTGCTTTTTCATGGCTTCCTTGCTGCTTCCTCATAAAACTCCTACAGGACAAATTTTAGCGGCATCTGAGCGGTATGAGAATCACTGAGTAGCTTTTGTTCTTTGAATGAATGAGTGAATGTATTCATAAGAGAGATGTGAAATTAGTCAACAAATCTCTGGGTTTGCTATGAAAAGGAAACTACTTAAAAGGAGCTCTCTATCTAAATACAGTAAGGAAAGATCATTATTGTTTTGTGAGGGGTTTTGTGTTTCGTAATTTTATGTTTTGTTTGGTTTGGTTTTTCTGGGCACCTACATGCTTTCCTGGCAGCATTTTTTTAAAATAAACTACTCTAATATTAGTCATACTACATTTTATTTTCTTCAAGCATTGCTTATGCACTTCATAATAGCATCAATATCACAGAAAGTGCAAAGAAAGCAGAAAGTGTTTGCTGCCGGTTTTTTAAGCAGTTCCCTTTCAAAAATCTTACAGATGTTTTAAGGAACCAAACAATTCCTCTCTAGTGGTGTCCCATGCAAAATACTTGTATAAGGACTCAGATCTGTGAATTTAAAATATTCTCATTTCAGAGGCATAGTTTAGAGAATATATTTTCATTGAGCACCAAGCATACTTTTGCTTCTTCTGCAGAACTAATGGTAACAGTAAGCTGCTCTTTGCTAAAAGCTAGAAGAGGGGCAAAGTAGCAGCTGAGCCACTCATTTTTACATTTATCAACTGTTCATTGTTATATTTTGCAGTTTTCACTCAGCTCCCTTAATAAGCCTCTAAGAAATCATTTGTTTGTCCTATACAAGACAATATATATTGTCCTATAGGAAAATAGATGTGCTCTGTTCCTTGGAGTTTGGAAAGTTGGAGCAGCAACAAAACATATATTTTCTCTAGAAGTATTGCCATTTCCAAAAGAAGGCCTGAGATAGAGAAAAAATCCTGAAAAAGGACTGCTGCAATTTAAAACAAAAGGCCAAAAGGTGCTAAGAGTTAAAGCATCGAAAGGAAATTATTCTTTCAAGTACAAAGAAATGGCATTTTTCCTCTGTAAATTACTTGAAGCAAAATACCACAGCAATCTTCTTAGGTGAAATTCACTGTAGGGTTTTTAACACCCCTTTATTAACTTAGGCACCCTATGGTCTCCTGCCCATCATGGAAGATGAATGGTTAGGATGTAGAAATGAACATCCCCCATATCCCAACCTTGCTTTCTCCAGTCCTTTTCCTTGATGAAGCAGGACAGACTGTCACCTTTGAGGCCGTGGAGAAGCAACCTAGACTTGGACACATCCTCTGTTCTCTGTAGTGGTACTTGTGAGTCAGAGGAAACATCAGGTGCAGTAATTGACTTGTGGCTCTATTGCCAATACAACTGTGGCTATTAATGTCTTTAAAAGTATTTAGTTCAGCTAAAAAAATATTACTTGGATCTGGTAAATACTTTTTTTCCAACATTAAAAAGGCAACAGTCTGAAAAGAGCTTTAAAGATTGCTGGTCATTACATAACAGCTGTAATCATGGATTTTTCTCCTCTCTCTTTGAAAGCCTTGTGTATGATTTTATACCAAAGATTTCTATTTGCATAAGAAAGGAAAAAAAACTGAATCGTCTTTAGAAATATAATTTTATATTTTCTTCTTCCCTCATTTGTCATATGAACAAATGCAGATAGATGAGCTTAGAATTGTGTTTGTTAAAAAATTAATCTTTTACATTCTAGAAAAAAATGTTTAGAAATGATTACTTGACATTGAAAAAGATTCTCATGGTTTAGATTAGCAAGCTCTAAATTAAAACATAAGAACATTCAATATACAAAAAGAACACAGTAATTTCTAAATGCAGAATAATTGTACTTAAGCTGTTTAAATAAAATTATACAGTTTAGATGTACATATGTAAAATACTTTAAAAACTCTTTCATCTGGCATATATATTAATGTATGAGGTATTAACACAGTTTCAACTCTACTTGATGAGAAAGAAGTAGTTTCCTTGGATACATACAGTCCTGAATCCTGTCAAAATAGCACTTTTAGAAGATATTTATAGATCTAAAGTGAATGTGTATATGACTGTTTTGGAGAACTCATAATAATGATCTGAAATATTGACCACTGCCTCTAATCCTTCCACTGATTTCCTCTGAAAAAAGCCAGGCTCCAGCTCCTCCAAGTGACCCCATTAGGCAGCTGTACACAGAAATAAAAATCCTCTTCTCCGAGCTGAAGGACCCCAGCTCACAGCCTCTCCCCATACACCTCATGCTGCAGTCTCCCACTATCTCAGTGGCCCTACACAAGCCTCACCCTGGTATACCTCTATTTATCTTGTGCTGGTGAGCCCACACTGGATCCAGTGTGGAGCAGACAGGAAGGATCCTCTCCCTCAGCCCCCTAATACCACCCAGAATGCCTTCGACCTTCTCTGCTTCAAGGGCATACAGATGATTCCCCTTCAACTTGCTTTTCACAGGGACAGCCCTGCGTTCTTTTTCCGCCAAGCTGCTTTACAGCTTTTTGTTCCTCCACCTGGCCTGAAAATGGGGTTCCTCATCCCGTCTATAGGACCTGGTACTTGGATCTGTCATTTCCTGTCAGCCCACTTCCTCATTATTGTTTGGCTGCTTTGAGTAGCAGCCCTGCTTTCCATTGTGCAGCCATCCCACTATCTGGTATCACCTGAAAACCTTCTGGGATATTCCATCCTGGTTTTTAGGTTGTTAATAAAGATATGACATACTTGTGGCCCCAGTATGAGACCCTGAGGCGTGACAATAACTACCTACCAGGTGAACTTTGCACCACTGACCACCACCATTTCAGCCCCCTGGTCCAGTCCATTTTTCACCTATCTTATCACCCACCTTGATTGGAAGTTGCGTCATGTTACCAAAAATATGTTTTAAGTTCAACAACTAGCAAAGATTTTTCCTTCTAAAGTCGTGAAAGTTGCAAATTGACTCAAAAGATCATTCCCCAAATCTCCATATCCCTGTTTCTGTGATAAAATCCAAATGTGATGCACTGAAATCCCTAGGGATTCCTCATGACTGACAGAGAGTCTTAACGATAATCAGGTTCTTCAGGATCATTTGAAATAGATGCTACTATCTAAATATAAATGTACTATCATTATTTCAATGGGCAATCATTGAAGTAAACAGCAACATTTCTATCAGTGTGAAGAGCTCCACTGCAGACAGGTGCACATATATTTGCATGTATCTGGAGCACCAGGCACTGGCACACTGTTTGTGTTCAATGGAAAGCCAGAAATGGAGGATTTTCAGCATGCAGTTTTCAAACACTTCAAACTGTGTTATGTCTTGAGAAAACATAAAGGAACTTTTGT
Source organism: Ifrita kowaldi (assembly GCA_013398055.1). NCBI lineage: Eukaryota > Metazoa > Chordata > Aves > Passeriformes > Cinclosomatidae > Ifrita > Ifrita kowaldi. Next base: position 234,711 of record VZRS01009365.1, read on the forward strand.
TCTTGCTGCAGAATGAAGAAAGGAAAATAAGCTAATTCTGAGTTACCCATTCAAAGAAACAATCTAAAATGGTATTATAACCTGAAAACAGCTTTCCATCTAGATACGGCTATTCTCAAAGCAGAAGTATGTTTATTAAAAACCTTCAGAATATCTGACAGTTAAATGTAACAGTAAACAGGATTTTTTTCATGTTGAGGTTTCTACAAGAATGTGCTTTGTCTTAAAAAAAAAATAGACAAAGGAAAAGAAACCAAGGAGTGGGGTTGGAAAACCAAGAAAACAGTAGCCTGTTCCAGGTCAACCACTTCCAGGTTATAACTTCTTGGTATAAGCATTCCAAAGGCCAAACAGATGGGCATGCAGAAAAACGCTCATCAAAATAAGTAAATAAACAAATTAGTAGACTTGTATAGTAGAAAATTAGTGAAGATTAAAAAAGTAAACCATCAGAGATGTCTCCAAAAGTTTTCCACCATAACCTCAATAAAACACTCAGATTCCAAGCACCCACACTCGAAGACCTGATTTTACAAAGCTATTCCCAGCAGGGGTTGCTGCTGTTTTAAGCTCTTTCACACAAACACACTCACTTTGAGGCTGGAAATCCTCACTTGTACCACAGTTTCCCTGTGTTCCAAAGCGTGACTTTCTTTGCTGAACAATGACATCAGTGCATACAAACTGATGAAAAGATTTCCCAGTTCAGCTGATTTTGCCTAAAAAGACAAGGCTGCAGGGAACTGCATGCAAGCAGGGAACTGAATCTCGGGGACATATGTCCATATGTCTTGTGGACAGACCACCAAAAAATAATGTGGTCACTTGCATCAATGCCACAGCAAAGCTCATGCAAGACTGCTTATATTGTGAAGGCATGAAGAAATATCCTTTTTACACCACTGAGTCAAGCATTTGAGTCACTAGAGATGACAAAAGTTATTATCAAAACAATTCACTCTGATCTGTAAGGTACGGTATACTATTAACTATGTAAGAGGATTTAATTTTTATCAGATAAGTGAGATAAAGGAATGTTACAATGAACAGATTTTAAACAGAAGTTCTGTGGTGTGTATGTATTCAGGCACCCCTCATCTCTATTTCCTAAAATGTGCGATAAGAATGGCAAGAAAGGCGGAGAAGGAACAAACTTGGAATGGTACTCAGACTTGACATTCATAAACCGTAAAAATTTCAAATTTCTGGAGCAAACAGGAGCTCTGTTTTGCCTGGGTAATTTTTTTTCTCCTACAATCCCAAAGCAAGTGTCAGGGATCTAGTAGAGAATTACTTTCCTTATGGTATTCCTGCCGGTATGTGAAACTGCACTATATCATAAATTGCAAATATGCAACGAAGCTCCTAATTTATTTGCATTTATGTTCAGCCCTTGAGGGACTTACTGATACCAAATGCTATAAAACACACCATTATTGTCTCTGAAAAAAATTCCTGCCTTGACTGCAGGGATAAAAGACAAGACTACCACCCCCTAATTACATAAATTATTTCCCAGATGGATCGTAGCAGATTCTACCTTCAGAACATAGATCATATGACTTTCATATTAAAGAGCATATAATACTTAATAAATAAATCCATATGTGCATATTGATCTTTCATTATGAACAGAGCCAGGGGAAAAAGTCACAGAGATGTAGATTCTGAATTTGTACAATGGATTACTATGAAACTTCAATATGCATCGATTTTTTTCTAAAACATAGATAAAATTGATCAGCACAATAACAGTAAGAAGCAAGATGCCAAGTTGTTCAAAAGAGTAAATATAAACAGTTTGTTTAAAATCAAAAGCTGTTCCCTTCATGACAAAAATTTTGAAGTTCATTTTCACGGTTAGTTCTTCTGTAAAGAGAAGAAATGTTTCAATACAAATTATTTTTTGCATCAAAATCGGACTTAATACAATTAATAATCCTTCTGGTACTTTTTGGATATGACATATATATTTTATGCCTCAATGTGGTAAAAATATTAAGATCAAAAAATAAAAATAATCACGCTAAAACAACTTGACCCTTAAATTAAGAAAAAAAAACCACCAAAAAATATCAGAACTTTTTATTTAATGAAAAATGCCAACTATCAATCTTCTCTTCCAATCTAGAAGATCTTATTTAGATGTTAGAATTGCTGATAAAATGGAAATTCTCTTCTCAATTTACGACACTGTTACATCCGAGTCACTCAAACCTTGGGCTAAACCAGTGTTCTTTCGCTCTGGGTAATCCCAACCAAATATTCTCGAGAGGTAAAAGCACACAGAAGTTTACTGGCAAACTATAGATAATTAAGGAACATTGGTAAAAGAGTAAATACTACATAACATCACTTATCCCAGCATAGACTTAGCCCATTGAACATAGAGAACCTTTAAACCATTCAGTGTTACGTTCTGTGAGAAGAGACTTGAAGAATGGGAGAAAAAGAGAAAGACAGGAAAGATATAGAAAGACAGACATAGTAACCAGCTCCTGGGTTCTAGTGACGTAAAGATGATTGTCTACTTCCAAGACGAAGGTAGGGTTCAAGGACAATGTGCTTGCCTCGTGGTGACCCTTCTTAAACCTTTTTGGCCCATCCTGGGCCTTCCTCCCAGGTGGGACTTTGGTCTCTTGGCCACTCAGGGGTGGGTTAGGGGACATTGGGAGGCTACCTCCAGTGTGCCATGATGGACCAACACTGTGGGGCTGGAGGGTGTTGGGGCAGGGCACTACCTCACCAGAGTAAAGCCTGACCCACCCCCTACCACACATTCCAAGCCCCCAAGGTGTCTTGAAACAGATCACTTTTTCCAGTCTCTGACAGGCACCTGAAAAAATAGCCAGTACAGCAGAATCTCCCTAAGCTTACTCAGCACAAACATGTGGCATGGCAGAAATTTTGTTCTTCCTTACCATCATGCTGGTTTCATTGCACAGCCGCAAAATTTTACCTCATCTTGCAAAGATGGCAAGATTGAATAAAATTATGCTTTCCCGACAAAGCTGCCATAAAATTCTATACAGTTACCAAAGAAACGACTTTGCCACTTGAAACCATCATCAGAAAAAGAAAAAAAAAGTGTGTTTGACAAGATGAATTGCATCAAATCTGTGAAAAATGGCCATATTACGCTCTGCTCAGAGATTTGCATTGATTGTATGCTGTGGTATCTGGCCTGAACACTTGAGGGGGGAAATCTGTGTGGGGCTGTTATTATGTGCAATGTGTGTTTTGTTCCGGGACAGCTGCAGGTCCTTTATGTCAGATCTGCTGCACCTCTTGATGAGATTGACAGCTGCCTAAATAGCACACTGAAGATAAGTACTCATATTTTTTGTCATTCATATTCCAGTAAATAAATAAAACCCACCAATCATAACAGAAGCCCTGAACCTAGCTAAAAGAACATGAATGGAAAAACGTTAATTGCTTGACTGGGGGAAGGATCAGGTCTCAGCAGAGCCAACTGGTGCAGTCCCAGAGAGGATACTAAATAAAACACCTGCATAGAGCTTAACTCAGCATATCTCTGATAGTGAAAATTTAACCTCAGTTTTCATGGTCATTTGGGCTTCGAAAGAAGTAATAAAATTGGATGTCCAGATGCAATTAGGAAAAAATAACATAACCCATCATACTTAATATTTCCATTACTCTTTTGATTAGAAGATGTGCCTTAATATTCCTTTTTACACAATTAAATGTTTCAGCTCACTATACATTACAAACACTCCATAGTAGATTAAAATTATTATAGCTATTAAGACTTTTAAAAGCATTATGCAAATTCTCTTTTAACTATAAAACTATTGCATACAACTAGAAGCCAGGAAAGATGAGATTAGTTTAAGGAAAATATACAATTTTTAAATTACTTTTGCATGTGGCATGTAGCACGATATATGCTCTATTCTTAGTTCAGATGTCGATGTTTTAATCAAGGCCAAGATGACTGCAGTAAACAAGCATCATATCAAGCAATATTTCTTGAGATGGCCTGAGAAAGAAACTTAATTTAAAATTCTGACTACTCCTAATTAATAATGTAAACAATAAATGCAGCTATATGTTATAAACCATACAATTTTCCTACTAATTCTCAGTGTAGAGTCAGATAAAGTTATTTACTTGTTTCAAAAGGCCAGCAAATACAACGTTCCTCTTTCTGCAGTGCCGATTATTTTATGCACGTAAATCACACTGATTTAAGGTGCTTGGAGGCCCTGTTTCAGAAAAGAACAAGGAAAAAGCTGTTTCCAAGGCTCACTAAAAGCCGGTCAGTATCTTTTAGGAGTCATGGAGCCCTTGGCAACAGGGGCTACGTCAAACCTTGTGCTATGGATAGAAAATCAACAAACTAACTTTAGGGGGCTTAAACAAAGATAAAGAGCACCACTGTTATCTCAGTCATAAACCAGAAATTAGTCACCTGCATTGACCTAATTAATATTTGTTTACAGTGAGTTGCTGATTTCATTTTTTTTAAATCCGAATTATTAGCTCCAGCTAATGGAAATAATATGCATATTGCCTTAACCATGATAAAAGCATTTTTCCCTCTCACTGGGTAGGTGTTTGGTCAAGCACAGAAGTTATTCTTGCTGTAATAAATTGGCATTACCACTTCCTAGAGACAGTCACATTCCTTGTGCTGACTGCTGTCACTTCTAAATTCCACGCTGCAATTTAGCTGGCCAGTTGCCCTCACTAAATGTGCATAAAACTAAACCCCCCAAAATGAAGTTTATAATGAGTTTAACTGCAATTACATTCAGTTTGATTTTCTTCCCTTTAGTCACCCATGTCTTTGTGAATCTCATTTTCCAGAAACCTAAACAGTATATTTTGGTTTCATAATTAACTTTTTTTCCACATTGCCACAAGGATTTTTTTTTTTAAGTACCTGTCTAATGTGTGCGCTTACTTTGTATAGGCTTGGCCATCCTTAAATGAAGACAGTGGAAAATTCCTACCATGTCCTGGAGATTCACAAGCGCTACTTGGAGCCAGGAAACTGGATGCCTGCTCAAGGACAACACGAGTGTTAGTCAGGCAAGTAGCCTAGCAACAGGAAAGTAGTAAGATGAGTATCTGTATCTTTAGGGAATCTACAACATGCTTTTTACATTTTGAAACACTTCAGAAAGCCAATTTGCCCTGCTGTTGGAGATCCTTAAGGACATTGTTAGTAATTCTGATTGAACGAATGGGGGGGGCTTTTATTTATTTCTAGAACCAAGAGGTATTTTCCTAAACTCAGAGTGAAAATTAGAATTTTCAAATTGTATCTTCTTGGACAAGAAAAGTTGGTGTTTTCTTCTGAGAAAAACCCAAAATATCCCAATCTTTTAACTCTTCCCAGCACCAGAAGTGAAATCTCAAAGCAAAACACAGACAGTATGTACTTTTCACTCCAATTCTTCCAACTCTCTACATGTCATAAAGAGAACTTAGTGAATGAGAATCCCTTTGATCCACATCCTTGGCTTCTTCCTGACAGAAAGGATGTCACACCAGATGCATTTCTTAAGAAGTCAACTACTCCCCTATAAAGACAGGATGAAAAAATAGGGGTTGTTCAGCCTGGGGAAGATGAGGCTTCTTATAGCAGACTTCCATTACCGAAAGAGAGCCTACAAGAAAGCTACTGCAAAGGCATGTAGTAACAGGATGAGGAGTAAATAGCTTTAAATTGAAAAAGATAGATCAAATATTAGGAAGAAATTCTTTACTGCAGGGGTGGTGAGACACTGGAACAGGTTGCACAGAGAAGTTGTGGATGCTTTGTCCCTGAAAGTGTTCAAGGCCAGGTTGGATGAAGCTCTGAGCAACCTCGTCTAGTGGAAGATGTCCCTGCTGGTGGCAGAGGAGTTGGAAGAGATGATCTTTAAGGTTCATTTCAGCCCAAACCATCCAGATTCTATGAATCTATGATAGGTGAAAGCTGCTTCTCGTTCTCTGAAGAGCAGTATATGCTTGGAGGCAACGGCCCCACCTTCACTGAAGAGAAAGCCCAGATGTATAACAAGCAGTAAGGAAGAGAGATGGGTGAGCACCAGCTAATGCAAGGTTGGCTTAACACCCTCCTTTCAGTGCAGAAGGATGGGAATCAGTAAAAACAAGATTCTGTTCTAGAAAAAACTATTATCTCTTGCACTTTGCATCAGTAGTGGCAGCTAATTCTTAGATCACAGCCCAAGATGACAAACCTCCCTCCAGTCCAAAAGGGAAGGTGACTTATTGCTTCTGTCTTGACAGCATCCATGGTATTTTTACCTGGTGCTGCCGTTAAGTAGAGATGCTGTCTTGAACCAGCACAGATAATGGGTTCAGCTTCAGGGCAACAGAATTATTTCTGTTCTGATAAAAGCCTGGCACTCCTACATCTGAGGTTTATGAATGCCAGCATGTCTACCTCTGGATGCTTCAGGGATTGTGGAGACAGCAGATTACACGATTTGCATCAGGGATGTCTCAGTAGTGTCATGCTGTTACTACCTGAGGGACATCTTGGTTCTTTGTTTAGCAAAGAGTCTGTTCTATGACTTCATTAAAATGCAGGAGGATAAAATTAAGTTTGCTGAGGATTTAGTGAAGCTGTGTTGCTTCTCAAACAGGCAACTGTAAAGAGCCACGTACTGCTGCCACCATCAGTGCTGTGTTTAAGTCTTCTGCTCTTGATCCAGCTCTCACAACTTGCACATCATTGGTTATCTGTTCCCTGGCTGTCACTCAGCAGCTCTTACACGCCAGCTCGGTGTGCCTGCAGCTCCTGACACAGAAGAAGACTGCCTACTGCATTTTGGTGAAAGAGGTACTGCAGCGGATCTGATGGCTGAGAGCAGCTCAGTCATGTGAAGTTGAGTAGGGAGAAGATATGCAGAAAGTGAAGCCTTCTACACAGAAAAATGTCGAAATGCCTCATGTCAACATGTACTTTGTACATCCAATAAGTACACGTTCAGTTGTGGATCTGAAAAAAGTGAAAAATCTGCTAAGCAAAATTTATGAACTATGTTAATAAAATCACGAAAGGCAGTGTTAGTGGGAAAATTAACTCTGCAGAACTTCCTGCCTGCTTGCTTGTCTCGTGAGCTAGCATTTTATAGTGTGTGTTTGCCATGATTGTTTTGTAGGACCCTATGGCATAACCACTCTCAGTTGGTTTTTTGTACCTACACAGATCACAAAATTGTTGCAATGCTTCTAGCTCTGCTGTGGAAAGGGTCCAAAATCCAGGAGAATGACTACTTGTCCCTACCAGGGAGTGGCCTGGCATGGTGAGAGCTGCTGATGAACTGCGTAATGGGTTGGGGCACTGCCTAATACCTTCCCAGTTTATGTGGCCAAATTAAGTGCAGTAGAGGTGAAGGGACCAAGATTTTTATCTCTGCTTGGGAATAGGAATGAGTAATTACATCCTCTCTCCAGATCTAAAAATAATCAAGCACAGTCCCTTAGTAACTTGTGTATCTGGACTCAAGAAAAGCAATTGATTGTACTGCTGGACTAAAGGAAGATGCCCTAAACTCCTGTTCCCCCACAAGTATCATTACTTCCTGAACCTGAAATAGTCAACTGAGCTTTGTGATCCTTTTCAGACCAATTATTTGCCTATAGAAAAGCAACATTTTTCTGTTACTAGGGTTCATTTTGCAGAATTTCCACAATAGTTCCTTTACCGAATAAGCTTGTGGAAGGAGGAAACCTGCTCATTTTCCTCTTTCTAGAATGTCCCATACAAAGAATATGCTTGTGAGCAACCATCTGCTGTGATATTCCAGTACAGCTAATTCAGTTCTTAGATCTTTTTAAAGTCAAAGATATTGACATTTGAAGAAGAACAACTGTATAAGATGGAGCTCTTTTAGATTTATTTTTCTTTTTGGCAGGGTGGAGCTCAACTTATATAACTGTGTTTTCCAGTCCATTTGGATGTTGGCGAACAAACCAAGGCTTTGTGGTACTGAGTTAGATTCAAGGCCTGATGGCTATCTCCTAAAACCACAGTGGCACAGACCCACAGACTCCTGTGCTAGCAGATGGAGACAGAAGTTCAAGAGCTGTTATCATCTGTTTCACCCATGAAACATGCAATACACTCTCCTCCTGGATGAGACACAGGCACTATGTGAAGAGGCACTGTATCAGCAACCAAACGCTGAAAAGTTAAAATACGTCTGCAACTGACTGAGCTAAGCCAAGTGACAAATGACATGGCTACACCAAGGAATAAACACACCTGATAACAAAATTTACAGCATCAAATCACACCAAAGAAACAAAGCCAAATTAAACTGGGCATTTGAAATGAAACTAATTTGTAAAAGTGAGGTAAAGCAAAACAATCCACTCTGTTCTTGTTCTCATTGGGCAAAATATTCACCAAATGTGATGCTATTAAATCACAATACTGAACTTGAACATATCAGTACTTTTTAAAATTAAATGGAGTTTATTCTCTCGCAAACTTTTTTCATTGGAAACTACTTGAATACTAATCCTTGTTGCTATTTCAGGTAGTCAGTCTGAGCACTACAGCTTGATCTGTGGCCATTGAATTGCACAAGATGACTTTTCTGGACATGGAATGAATCTGCATGTAGCCTTGCAAGTGGGAGACTTACAATCTGGCATATCTCAATAACTTGACATCAGTCTTTTAAAATAATTCTCCTAGTTCACCCTTGTCTGAACTACCTACTGCTATTGATTAGCAAATATGTTTAATATTCTTTTGAAATGAAAATAAATGAGGCAGTTCAATAAATAAAGCAATTTCATGCCATGATGACATTGCAAATAAGAAAAAAATATCTAATTACGTGTGTGACTGTGAGAGAAGGTATGTCAGCAGCCTTGACATGCTCGAATACATCATAAAGCAAGCCCTTCTAGTCTTAGCTCATCATGCAAATGCAGACATGAAGAATAAGACTGTAAATTATTGACTGAAGAACTTCATGACTTACACCAGGTCTGATCAGAGTCACTAATTCACAAGCTTTGTAGGTTAAACTCTTTTATACTGATCACTGCATGCCATTTATCATGTTTATAACAGGGTACCATTGACAATTCATGTTTAATCTATGACCAGGTATAACTACAGGAATATCATTACAACATTTGTATTTTTTCCATCCCATTCTTGTTCAGCTGGTTATTTCTACCTAAATACAATATTATGCACTTACTGAAATAGCATTATTGTGTTTTCAGATCACATCTCCTATTTGTAAAGATACTTTTGGAAGTAAACCCTTTAGAAAATTTTGACAGGTTTCCTAGGATGGTGTCAGCAGCACCTGTGAGAAGTACACTTGCATACTCTATTTCTTCATTTGTGCCATTAAGAAAAATATTGAATAGCACTGGAATCTGAAGAGATACTACTGAGCTTCCACCCATTTTGATGGTGAAAGGTGGGTAATTCCGATCTGGGAGCAGTTTTCTAGCCAGTTTTACACAGGGACCTTAGAACAGATTGAAAAAGATTAGGATTATCAAACAATTTACAGTAACATTATGAGAGAGAAATCCCCTGGGGAATATTAGGGGGTTTTATGTGATGCTTTTTCATGCACACAAGCCCTGTCAGCATCCCATAGCATAACAGAATAATTAGGGTGCTTTTCATTCTTGCAAATATTGGGTATTAATCTTCTCCTTATATTCTCGGCAACTACAGATAGTTGGGAGGTTTGCCTTTTTCAAAATTCACAGGTGCAGAACATGCCATGGGATGGAGAAACATTGCTCCTTTGAAAGCTGTAGTTATTGTCCCAAGCACGTAGGACACAGAGAAGTGCACAAAAGTGCATGTTGATATTTCAGATTAGTTGTGTAATTTGCATATTCTTCTGATAATGAAAAAACTGTGGCTTGCCTAATTAATGTAAGGCAGGTAAATCATTACTGATTCCAAAACATTATCCCCCTACATGATGGATTTAAGTAATTTTTGTGGTCTTGAGCAATTTATTGAATTTGAAAATTCTTAAAAATATTTTATACACTGCGAACATGAAATGCTAATTTTGGCCTGGACTTCAGTTTAGTTACTGTCCTTTCATTTAGTGTTGGGTATACAGCAGGATTCTAATTTATATGTCTTCTCAGTGTGGAAAATTTTTCTTTCTTTTCATAAGGACATCTGAAACACTTATTTTAAATTAACATGTGTTAAAAATCTCACCATAAAAACAAAAATGCAAAACATATGTGCTCACTAAGATGCAAGGATTTCTCAGAGTTTTTCTTCCATGCAGATTATAAGGCGACAATGGTGTAATAAATCAGCGAAGAATAAGTCCACTGATGATTTACATAAATATTTGGCCTTAAGCATTCTGATCAAGTGATATCATCCTGATTATCCATGTCTGATCACCTGAAGGTAACAAGATTACTAATTAATGCAGTCCTCTTCTAAGCTTCTACACTATGTTTCTAGTCCTGAATACCTGAGTAGGAAGCATGCTAGCAGGTCTTCACTCAGTCTTTATTTAATGTTTTTATTCATAATGTCATGCACGTTTGGCACAGAAAGCAGATGGATAGATAACAGGAAATTTAGAAACCTGCTATGGCTTTCTTTCACGGTGCCAGCTGGGTTTCTTCAAAACAAGGGTCTTTCTAGAAGCAGGTTAATTTCTTCTTTTTTTAAAGCTCTGCCATTTCCTTCCATTTGTAAAAAAAGACAGCAGGTCCTAAACTAATTCTTGACTATATCTACAACATTAGCTTCCCAAGTTTTCTTGGAAAAGGCAACATTAATAAAATATGTTGGAGGGATGATTTTTTTTGTCAAGAATCACAAGTGAATAAGTATCATAAAATTTTGCTAGGTTATTAAATTGAGGCTCTGATGGGGGAAAAAAAGTCAGGTTTTAGAAAGAGTTTCTTTATGTTATAACAACAGGTAGCTGTATTTCTGAGGAAACAAAAGGCAATAAAAAAAAATCAATCATGGAACACATATTGCTTTTCTTTCCCTATATGGATTCACACCCACATTTTTCTTTATGCATCTATATAATTTTATTTGTATGAAATATTCCTAGTAAAGAGGTGTAAATTTATAATTAGTTGCTTCCCAAAGAATATTAAGCTTGTATTTCTTAACAAAATAAGTACAAGGTTAGCAATTTGAAACAATAACAAAGTCAGCAAAGAGAAAAACCAGCACGTGAAAGTTTATCAGTATGACTGGCAAAGAAACCATGAGAGTTATGTAGTGGTGGAAGTTCTTCAGAAGAGTCGAACAAGTACAGAACATGGTGATGCAGAGAGCCACTCTGATATTTAATGAAATGCATTGACAGCAACCTCTAATGATGAGAATTTGAACTGAAAAAGGTAATGAGTGTCAGGTTTAAATTTTTTTTTAGACACAATTACTTTTGTTTCCTTGTCATAGGTAGACCTTTAATATGGCCAGGTCATGCCTTCTCAAAATAATTAGCAAAGCTGTGTGGTTATATTTTCCCTTTTGGGGAACATGTGCAGACATTGAAACTGCTTCTTTGACAATCTCAACAGCCTCCTCACCAGTGGCACCCCTCCACACTGCCCCTTCAGAGCATATAGGCTTCTTGCAAGTCTTGTGACTGGAGAAGTGAGATCAGCACTGCTCTCTCATGATTTTATTCCCATCCTCGTGGCAGATGTTCTACGCTACCTCAGAAAATTGCTTAATCTTCCCGTACTTCTGCTTTCTCCATGGTGAACAGGAGTGGGTGGGAAGGAAAAATAGTAGCTACTTTTGCTGATAAAATAGTTAGAATGTTACACAAGAGAAGTATCATCTGCAGCGTAAGTAACTGCAATAAAGAAAGAATTACTATGAAGTTTTAAGCGCTTCAAGTGCTGTGGGAAAATTCTGCCCCTGATTTTTAGATGCTATTCATACTTGGATGGTTACTCTTTGGTTCATCATAAAGATTTTTCTCATGTGTACAAATTTAAAGGACTGTTTTATAGATCATAAAAATATGTACTCAATTACTTCAAATAACACTTGGGGAACTGCATGTAAATGGTGCATAAATTGCGCAATGAATCAAGACAAAGTCTCTTTCAAAATCAGGAATCAGGAGGTAACCAGCATCAACAAACACATACACAATCTTGAGAAGGGAAAGCTTATTACTGCAGAGTAGTTTTCATCTGTGCTGTAAATAAAACAGGGGCTTTAAACAAAGCCACTTCAAACATGCATCTGCAGCAATTCTATTATTAAAGCTGGTAGTGGCTCAGGGACAATCAATGCACTTTGCTTCAATACTGTTTTGATTTGCAATACAGTACATAGATTGTACAGTGCATAGATTTATGAAACAGCTTGTACTCCACTATAGTTGTTCCCAACAAGCTTACTTAAACACTATATATCATAAGCCCTAAATCAAAGGTTTGACGTCGCAGAGCTCTGGTAAACTGACTCCACGAGGTTGTAATTCTCCCCTCTACCTCTGCCAATATGTGTATTATTATCACCAAGGCCTCTGTAATGCTTCTAAAACACATTTGGAGAATGTGTTATATTTATTATGATGCTTTTAAAAAACACCCCATCGTTTGATTGGGGGCTTATAGGATTTTGCATTTTTCACTTTTTCTTTTTGACCCAAAAAATGTTAGATGCAAATCCTACTGAAATTCAGTGCAGAATTTTTTTCAGTTGATTTTAGTGACACATTCACAGTTCCAGGCTCAATAATGTACAAGCAGAGCATGACTTTTTGGGGCATTTTTATACCAAAGCCAATTTTAAAGCTTGGGCTAATTTATATGGAATACGCTAAGATCTTATATCTCAAATCTGGTGAGAATCTGTGTGGTTTGGCCCTCACTTCCTTCACCTACATATGCCATGGTCAGGGGGACATGCTGGGGGCAAAGGGAGACCTCGTCCCCATCTCAGGCACCATATCGCTTCTCTGAAGCTGAGAACTATAGATGATGAGGGCCTGACTGCACATAAAGTTCTTCCTACTTTATCAAGCACCCTCTATGTGTGGAGAACAAAATACTTCTCAAATACTCAGTAGTATTCAAGGCTCCCCTGAGTGAGATCAGTGGAAGAGGCACACAAGATTTAAACAGCTGTCCTTAGTCACAATGTTGTTTGATGACTGTGCAAGGGGCACAGATTTTATGACATGCTTATAGGTTAACTTGCTGATGCTTCAATCTCGACACCAAAGTACAGGAGAGAAGATCTACACTGTTTTGAGATGGGGGCTATTGATTTCATGTTCACTATTGCATTATGAGACTGCATTAGGAGCAAGGAAACAAGCATCTGGTTATAAAAAGGAAACACAATTCAGTCAGTACAGAATGAAATAAATATCAGTTCTGTCATTCAGCATCATTATAAACCATGCCAATCACTCCACACAGAGCAGAGGTCCATAAACACGGTTTTGACTTCTTGACTGTTTAAGATGGATAATTGCTTCTGAAGGCAAATGAGTCCACAAATGTGTATTTCATTGTGTACTTTATATTATCAGTCTCCAGTTTACAAAGAGTATCTGACTGGACCTACTGCTTCTAATAATGCAGTTCAAAATAATTCATATCAAGTTGGGAAAGGAAAAGCATTTTTTTTCGCTAAGTAATGTCTCAATCTTTACTTCAATAATATCTCAATACCTTGCACTTGAAAATAAATGAACATGCACTATGCCAGTTATGTCAGGAAATAGTGCTTTATATCACATTTTCCAGCCTGTCTCCTTGTGCACTTTTTATGCATGGAACAAGTTCCTCATGAACAAAAGCAAAGACAATTTCTTTTCCTCCCTTAAACTTCTGCTTTTATCTCTACAAGGGCCTTTCATGATGTCTGTTTAAAACAAGAGTGAGTAAGCAGTTTGGATACTGCTCATACCACACTGCTCAGGACCTCCTGGAGATAACTGGTACTTTCTCTCAACACCACTTTGTATCCAGATGCTGTCCAGCTGTTACACAGATAGTTCATTGCTTAGGACAAACACTCGTATAAGTTGTGATGCAAAAAGATTAGATTTTGTGAACAGCATTAAAAATACTGATAATAGAGCACTTGTAGTAGAGGTAGCAGAAATAAGAATCATATCAGTTCTATCTGATGTGAAGATATTATAATTTCCCCTTTAAACAGCAAACAATGGGTTTTTCTGGTTACTTCACATAATATACCGCACAGATAATTCAACTCTATCATCAGTTAAACAAGGCTGAATTCTGTTCTTTCATTCAGTTTTAAATACTGCATTTAATTCAGTGAGATTTTCATTGATTTAAATATGCCATGTGTGAAATATTGCTAATGCAAATCTCATCCACAAAACTTTAGACCTCATAAGGTCTAAGACATGGCTTTTAGGGTCAGGGTTTAAGTAGGTGACCTCTGTAAGCCCTCTGCTGGGGTAAATTTAACCTTGAAAGTAATATTTTGTAACAGCCTCTTGGAAGAGAGTCATTTTTATATCCTTTGATCCCTATTTCTGATACCTTAATTTAACCAGTAATGTTTATATAGAACAAAGATTTTTGACCTCCAAGACAAATATTTTCTGCTGCATCTAATGACATTGCCTGACCACTGGCCAGTGGCTTTGCAGTCCAGAAGCTGCTCTCATTCTCAAGCCTCATATGTACCAACAAAACACTGCGGTGTTACTGTATACCTTCCATGCAGAAATTCATGCTTTCCTGAGATTTGGAAGCTTAAATTGCTCCTCTGGTTAAAGCAGACAGCAGTGCTATCTTTATCTAGCTGTTGGATGCTCCATTCGATTGCCTGAGTCATTGGCGAAATAGCTTGAGGCTAGACAGGTATACTACTCTTTAGAAACAGATGGCGTTGCACACAGGAGATTTGAGAAACACATTCTTAACGCAGCAACAGATCTCTCTAAAATGAGCTGCCCAATTTATTATGGTTTATAAAAAATTCTGCCATTATCCCCTATTACCACCTCCCCACCCCTCAGTAAAAGTACAGTATTTGGAAACAGGCATCAACAGAAAGGAGTTTTATTTTCTGGGAAGCAACACCAACAGAAAAGAACAATAATTTTTTTTTGTGTGCAGCACGTATTTTGGCAGAGTCAAATTCAGAAAATTAATGTTGAAAAGAAATATTAGATAAGGATGTTTTTGTCACTAGTGCCCAAAACGCATAGTTTTCTGAAGAAAATGCAGTAGTTTGATATTATTTTTTTTATTAACAGCTTGGAGGTGGGGGCCAGAGGGAAGAAGTACAGAAAAACAGTATTGTTGCAACCATTTCCTGATTATTATCTTGCTATTTCACCATCTGGCTATCTACCTGCACTTTTCTCATGGAACAAATGAACAGCCAGCTATCTAGCTGCACTTTTCTCATGGTTTGTTAAAGATATATCACTATTTCTTTCCAACCCTACCTATTTAAAAATAAATAAATGGGCATATGTCATTATTCCCTAGCACAGCATTGAGTATTTCAATCACAGCATTTCTAATGCCAGCTCTGAAGTGTGAAATAAGCATCTCATGGTCAAAACTGCTCTTTAGTTTTCTAAGAATAACAAAACTTAATTTCAAAAGAAACTCAGAATCTGTGAGGCACAAGAGAGAGCAAAGAAAACTACTATTCCTTTACACTTGAATTTCAGTTTGCACTTTGGCTTTGGTGCTTCTAGATTTGGGCAATTATATTTGGTGAGAACTTTGGAGAGAAAAATCATTCTCCTGCTTAGAACAGTTTATGGTTCTGCTAGCACTAATTCCAGTTAGGGACTAAGTATTTGTTAGCAGTTTTTTGGTTTATATTTTCCAAGAACATGTAGTTTACAGATTGGCCATCTTTATAAAGCATGAAAGAGGGAAAGTCTAAATACATGATAGCATAGAATGATTTGTTCCTCACTGTTGGTCAAACACAGAATTCAAACAATGAATAGCAATGTATACAATTGCTACGGACATGGAAGAGATAACAGCATTTAATTGCCTAGATAGCCACAGCAGGTGACATACCTCAGTCATTTTTTGCAGATCTAAGGGGAAGAAAACCACCAATGCTGTAAAAGTTTTTATTTTCAGCTAAGGATATACTTGCGTGCTTACGGCTTTACCAGAACCTACCGGGTACTATCTGTTCTTCAGGGAAGGAAATATAAACAGCATTAAGAATTGCAGTAAGAACAGGCTGACTCATCTCTTCCTTTACAGAATGGGGTGACATCACTCTTCCAGCTGCTCAGCATGGAGGAGGTCAGTTGGTGATAATCCTTGCCAAGTGTGTCCAACAAGCACAGATGAGGAGTGGAGCTTTCACATCATAATAATCTTCTTCCCTCTGAGCTTGTGGATTCTCTTTTGGATGAACACAGCATGGTCCAGAGCTTCGCATAATTTCAGGGGATATGTCTAGCCAGGAGGAAATGGAGCCCGGCAGAAGCCACTCCTGGAGGCATTGTTCCATGGCAAACTAGTCAATAATCCACCAGAAAATCCATTGATGTAAATGCTGATTGGAGATGCACTACCTTTAGCTTCTTGGCTTTGCTCACTTCAATATGTGCGGTCATTGTGGGCATGCACACTGAGGGAGTAAACAATTTAAACTGGGCCGCTAATGCTCACAACTGAATTTTTTCAGCAGGGAAAGAAGCCAGATCACAGCATGAACTGTCCAGAGCTCTCTGGTTTTGTCCTGAAATTTGCAAGGAGATGATGAAGACTTTTTGCAGATTCTTAAGTCAGAAAGGCATATGGACATGCTTTGTGGCTCTTGACCACATTCAAGGATTTACAGCAAATCTCTTTCTCCCATGCTGTTGACATGAAAGTGGCTCGATGTACCTTGATGCACAAAAGAGAGTGGGTATCAACCACGGTACCGTTAGATCATACATTACTTGTAGTGGAAGCATTTAGAAAACTGGAGACTAATTTCATCAAGAGGTTGCAAGAAGGAACAGTAACTACATGGACATCACATTTTTTTTTAAGTGCTTGACTAAGTTTCTGGAATGGAAGCACCCTAGATAGGAAAATCATTACAGATACTTGCTCAAATTCCATTCAATTTCAGGAAAGTACTTTCTATTGATTCTAATGGTCTTCACATCAAAGTCTTAAAGTTGATTGATTTTTTTCTTTTAATGCAGTTGAACTCCTCATTCACGAGCCACTCATGTCTTCTCAATAGCCAGGTAAGTCTAAGCTATATTTACTGGGAAGTGTCCATGTTCAAACTAAGCACAGAGCAAAGAGTGCAGCAATAGGGAGAGATAGTCAGGACAAAAAAGGGATGAGCTGTAAGTACACTTTATCTAAAATATACAGTGATTGAGGGCCACTTGACCGCATTGTTCCCGTTCAGCTAGGGTTGAATCAAATATGTCAAATATTCAATCAAATATTTTCAGCACAGGAAAAATAATCTGTAATCCACTAATAATATTCTGATGAATTTTAGATTACCTTCATTGTTCAATAATAGTCTGAACAAATAAGCAAATAAGATCCTCTGTGGAAGGCACTAGTCAACTAAGGCAGTCTAGAGAGTGGCAAAATCTATAAGAATGTTCTCCAAGGACTTTTGATAAGTCAAGTGGTATTTCATGCCTTACAGAAGATTTTAAAACCTTTCAGTATAAGGAGTGAATAGTAAGCATGTAGCTATAAATATGTGGGGAGGTTTTTTCTGTTTTTCTTTAGAATAGCAAAAACCCCACAACTTTCTATTGTGGGCAGCTGGCATTTTAACAGACCATCCCTAAAAAACAGTAGTACCTTTACATCCAGGTATCAATTTACCCAGTGCATCTGAAAATATTGAGGCAGGATAATACTACTCAGTAAAAGTATTCTGTTTACACTGAGCAGCACCTCAGCCCCCGAAATTTACAAAATTAGTCTCATGTCTTGCATATAAGAAACAGATGTTGAAGTGAATCAGTCATCAAGTCTTGTATTCCACAATGACAAAGGTCTGGGCAATATGTGTTTCAGTCAGGCAGGCCTGAAACAACCACTGCTTTTTATCCTGCTCTCTAGAAATTTGTTCTCACCACTCCATAGGAAACTTACAGAAACAACATAAATCAAGACCATAGGCCTCACAAATAATACTTAAGATTCTTGAAATAGCAGGAAACTTGTTGTGTTAAACTTCAAAATGATCCTAGGACAAGACTGGTCCTCATATTGCAGTCAAAAAATAACAATGACACTAGCTAAAATCCCTGCCAAGTTCTCTTGACCTCAAATCTGAAGATGAACTTAATCTAAACAAGTAGACAAGACTGAGGTATTTTTCCACGGCATAAGCATGGAAGAGAGTCTGATTCCATATAATGAAAAGAGTTTCAATCTCTACAAGCCAGAATCAATAGCACAGGCACACACAAAACAGAACCACGGTCGTGCCAATGGATGGATCGTTTCAATTAAAACAAACTGTCCTCACAGTCACGCAAGAAAATGTTGTTCTATTTTATTCCTGCCATAAACTGCACAGGGGAAAGTCCTTCCATGGAGAGGAACAGGTGGTGACCATGTAGGCAATAGTGTAAGTAAATTCTTTAACTCCATGCTATTGTATTTCTCTCTCTCTTAATTTTCAATTTTAATACCAGCTTTCAACTAAATAACTTGCATTATGTCCGTAAATCAGCAGAGACTCTCTGCAGCAGCAGTAAAGGAAAACATGCCTCTCTCCAGTTTCACAGCTGACATTTTAAAAATACGTTATTTTCTGACTTTCCTCCCATCCTTCTTCAGCTTTACTCCCTCAGACTGTCAGTTCTACCCAAGCCCACTCTGGATTTAGGTGTCTCACTGTTCCTTTGAAGGAATTGTTTGGAGCAATCTTATGAGTTGACTGGCCAGAGGAAGAAATGGATTTTACTTTACATGGAGTCAGTTCAAGGTAATATCACCATAAGTGAATGGGAGGAAATTGATAATTCTGTATGAGTCCTCAGGCCCAGTTATATTCCAGATGATAACTATAGTTCTGATTTCAAAACACAAGGTCTTCTAGTATTTTCCCTTTTATTCTATAAGGATAAAAATCAAAGCTTTTAACTTCTTCCTAGCAACGCACAATCTTCTGAGCTGGGTTCATGAGGCTTGCAAGTCTATTGGCATGCTGGAAACATGAAGGGTGCCAATTTCTTCCCAGTGTACTTCTTGTTCTACCATTCCCGAGTCCTTCTCCCTGTTGAGTCATACCTCTAAGCCAAAGATTTTGTGCAAAAAATATCAGTATGAGATATGAGTCTTATGCTGTTCAGCAAAGATTTTTGTCGAATGCTCACACAGAGATTTGCACTCCATGTATACTTCTCTGTATACAGTCTCCTCTGTTATATCCAGAATCATATTGAATCCATCCCTACTTGTGAGGGTGTTACTACTAACAGGTGAAAGTGTTTCATAAGAGACATTTTCTCCTGGAAATGTCACAGTATGCTTTTTGTTTGTTTGTTTTAATTATCCTTGTACTGGCAAAAAACTGAATGCAGCTGCACTGAAACACTGATACTAAACTGTGCATATTTCATAAACGTGTTTAAAAACAACACTCAATGATACAGCTGAAATTCTTACCTATCACACAAGTAAAAAGTTCTCATCCAATGCTCGATGGAATACTTTTTGCTTTGCTCCATCAGATGGAAATAATCTCATTTCCAGAAATAGTCTGAAGATTCATCCATTTGATCCCTTTCCAAAATTTCTCAGGCTATATGATAAAACTTCCCTGTGCCATACATTGACAGTCTCTGTGACAGATGAATTTCTTTGCTTAGGCTGATGCAACCACAGATTTTAAAAACCTTAAGCCACTGTTAAAGACTCTTGAAAAACTCTGCCTTACCTCTTTCTTCAAAACTCTGCAGTGTCAGTGTTCAAAGACTGATAAAAAGACCTATTCTTTTGTGAAACCGCGATATAAAACTTCAGTATACTCATTGTTCAGTAAGGTAACAGGGAGCCGAGTTCCATTTAATTGCTGTGACCCTTCCTGCAGGTTATATTCTCCATCTACTGTGACAATCAAATACACAGTTTCATAAATACAAAGTTTCTTTAAGTCCCACTGTCTCCAATCTTGGAAATATCTTTTCCAGAGTGGACAGATGTTCAACATTACCTCTGCCTCTTCTGGGAACACTGTCAATTCTCTCCGCAACAGTGTTGAAAGATAACCTTCAACAGATTTTCCATTGCTCTCCAGGAATATCCAAGTGGTGACAACATTTCATAGGGCAAGCCATTACATTTCAAGTAGCCCTTTCAGACCTTTAGAGAGTAAATGCCTTCCTGTCTCCCTCCAGTCTCATATGCTGACAGTTTACAACTTGCTGCACTTAATTTTGACCCTACACTGGGGGTGAGATTAATCGTAGGTACCATAGACATTTTTGTCTGATCGAACTAAAGTCAATAAAAGCAAAGTTTATTCAGGAAGTTGCACTGATGACTCGATATCCCCAACTCTTGATCTATATTCAGGAAGCACAGAGAACTACTCCTGCTCTCAGGAGTTTGACTAGACCTCATCCTGGACACAGCAAGCTTGGTCAGCTGCCCGTGACTCAGGCTACCTGCAGCTTTTCTTAAAGTTTCCTAGTAATTAGAGAGGCTCAAAGACGCTTTTAGCTGGTGCTAGAGAGAGGCCCATAAAAGAACCATGTCTAGAGCACAGCACCTTGTGCAGAATAGCAGGAAATATATATTTCATATATATGTATGTATGTGTGTGTGTATGTATACATATACGTGTATATACATATTATTTATAGAAGATCTGCTTTATTTTCCCTTTTTTTTTNNTTTTTTTTTTTTTTTTTTAGTGTTTTGGGAGCTCACATCCTGGATTTTGGGTGGAATTTGGTAAGTGCTCTTGTTTATTCAGGCTACAGTTGTTATAATTCTGGACAACTTCAAGTTTACAAACAAGCATAAATAAGTTTCTTTATTTCAGAAGTACCTTTCCTGAGCCTGATGGCTTTCAGATGGCTTTGTGTCCTCTGGATTGATTCCACATGCAAGTCTTGTAAGTTATTCACTGTTGCTTCCACTCGAGTTGCTAATCCTGTTGCTTTGGGGAAGATTAAGTCCTTTTCTGTCAGCAATAATCTTTAAATATTCCTATGACAACACCAAAAGCAAATCAACCCTCCACTTTCAGGCATCCAACCAGGCAAGCAAGTTACATGCCATTAGCCTGGCTGGTCATCTCCTCTGTAGCAAAAGAACCCTGTTCTAATCCTGCATTATATTGCCACCAAACCTCATCATCTGTATCAGATATTCCTATGTTTCTATCTTCTCAGTCTTTTTTGTGCTTACAGTTTTCCAGTCATCACTATTTTGTAAAACATAATATGAAGGAATGGTTTGCTTAGTGTTTTCATTCCCTTTGACAGCTTTACGAGGTAATTCCTTTATGTTTGACCAGTTTAAGCTGATGTACAGTGAACAAATGTACTATATGATTATGATTGTAATGTTTCTGCACCTCACCTTCTACAAAATTATGTGTTTTAAAAATAGTTGCATTCAGAACAGCAAGGGTGGCATGCTGTACAGACACACAGAGCACTTCTTTTTCCAGGCTGCACCTTCTCCCTTCACCTCCTTTTTCGGCTTTAAGTTAAAATAAAACCCACTAACACTGAAAGCACATAGCTCTTTGTGCTCAGCCATTCCATTACAGTAACTGCATTCTACTTCCCAAAATTCCCCTTTCAGATGCGACAGGAAATGCTACCTTTTCTTTTGTTTGTTGTTCGGAACTTCAGCTCTTTGTAAACCTTATCCCACAACCAGCTGTGTTTAATTCCTAGAATAACTCATAAATGTACAAAGCTAACTAGTAGTTCTTGGGTCCTCTGGGGAGGACACTAATAATGCTGCATAAACTATTATCAGATTAGCATTTTCCAGTGACATGACTGCTTTTCCTCCACCCTCCTTGGATGTGCAATTTATGCAGCAGATGACATAATGATCTTTGACATCTCAC
Source organism: Ifrita kowaldi (assembly GCA_013398055.1). Lineage (NCBI taxonomy): Eukaryota > Metazoa > Chordata > Aves > Passeriformes > Cinclosomatidae > Ifrita > Ifrita kowaldi. Next base: position 256,753 of record VZRS01009365.1, read on the forward strand.
ACAGCGTATGCCGTATGCATATGACAATGGGATAGCACTGGATGGAAAGCTAAGACCTCTTACTTCCTTAGCACTACATCTGCCCACTCCAATCATTATGGACATTTCCGTGCTGTTTTTATTTTCTTATAATAGGGGATACAAAGAGAAGGAAATAAGGAATAACTTACTATATGTAATTTAGTTTTTAGCTAAGTGACACCTGTCACTGAATGAGACTTCTAATAAGATATTTACAGAATCAATTTTTCCATCCCTTTTATCTTCACAAGTCACATTTTTCATTTTCTGTTGACACTTAGTCATTGATGGTTTTTCCATGCTGAAAAAAAAAAAAAGTACTAAACTATATATGCTTCAAAAATACCTCTCTGTCCTCTCATAAAGGTGCATTTCCAAGCTACAAGCAGTGCACAGAACCAGGAGCTGTGCTTCTGATCTGTACAGACAATACCTGACTTCCAAAGCCAAGCCTCAGAAAGGCGGTGCAGGAAAGCACAAGGCTATTCTAAAACCCCACCAGAAGAAGCAGGCTGCCTGGAACAGTTTTTGTCCCTTCCAGTTCAAGGGATCCAAAAATATTTGCTGAAGACCTGCACACACACCACTGCTTTAGAGAATGATCTCGTTCCTAATGAAGTCCCTGTGCATAGAAGGATACTGTTAAATGCCTTCCACGTCAGTAGCCATTAGTGTGCTATTCAGAAACATGCACACAGAGCTCAATAAGCTGCAGTCACCACACAGCTTCGAATATCTTGCTTTCGTTCTGCTCAGTAATTCATCAATCCTAATATGACTGTAATACTCACAATATTCCAAACTTTAGAGTGCTGCCAGTGACTACAGTTTTAAAAATAAAAATTGCGAAAATGTTTCCTCTCCTCATCACAAATGAGGACTTCTCCTATAAAATCACCCTGGCATGGGACCAAAGATGGGCAATAATCAGCACTGGAATAGTGACAAGTTTGAATCCCATTATTTCACAAGACAGCCAGGCCAGAAATGAATGGTATCTGCAAGAGATAACAATGAATCTCATCTTCCAGCAATACACAGAACCAGCCTCTTGATCTGAAACAGAAACCAAGAAATCACAAGGTGGTTGTTTTCTCGCATATAATAATACATTTTAAAATCCTAAGTCCTCTGTACCTTTCTGTCTCTCCCTGCTGCTTTGAAAGCTGGTCTTTCTGTAATAAAGGAAATACATTTCAAAAATAGGTAAGGAAGAGGCACCTCCCTAAAGGTCTAGAAAGATGTAACCTACAACCTCTCTTCCACATCTAAAGCAGAATACACAAGAGGGTACGTAGAATTGCATTCTACTTTTGTCCTATAGCACCCAAAAATCTAATATTGATAGCCCAAGTCATACTCATGGATCTTTGACATTACACAAAAATTCTATGAGAGCATATGGGGCAAAATTAAAGTTATATGAATGGTAGCCTTCAAAAGACAATATTGGTTTGGTCCTGGGTTCTTCAAGCTGGCCCTTGATGGAGAAACGAACAATTCTTTTGGCTCTCAAAGGTATTATTTAAAGCACAGATACATATTCCATTCTATGAAGCTGGATGAGATTAAGTGTCTTTCAATACAGGACAAATGAGAACCTAAACAAGTCAATGGTGTTATTGTTATTATTACCATCAATTTTTAAGGGACATGGGTTTTACTGTAGAACAATAAAAATACATTGCTATGAAAAACTCTTTAATATTTCATGGAGATCCACAAAGTAAGCAATCATCTTGAGCAGACAAATAAATACTGCTAAGTGGTAGAAGATGCAAATCAGATATTTAAGCTTTTAAGCATTCGGTTTACCTGCAAAACAAATCTGAAATTTACAGAAGAAATCTGTAGAAGTAGGAAGCTGTGTTTGCTTTAGGCATTGGGATGTGGCAAGTCCTGCTTTCTCTGCAAAATATGTTATTTTAAAGGACTGTAGGTTATTGTTGCTGCAAGAGTACCAGAGAAAATAGAATGAGAACCTTTACACTGCAGTCACTGATGAGTAAAAGAATGGTGCACATTGTGTGGAATAAACAGGAACAGCTTTCTTCTGTATGTTTCCCTTATTTTTCATTACGTTTGACATTTCTGAGACTTGTTGTAACTTCTGAACTGCCTACTGCAGTGAGTGGTAGGAGATCAGACTTCACTGTGTTATACCATGGAGCTGCAGAAAAACAGAAAACGTGAGAAATTGGAATGACCTGGCAGTGGTTTGAAGGTTGAGATGGTGTCCTATATCTCGCTGTCAAACAAAACACAAGCTGTGTGTACATACTGCAGAAGTTCTGCACATAGTGAAAGAAATGCTTTGTCTCCCTTGTCCTTTTGCTGTGCTGCAACATGTAATATTGAAGTGGAAATAGGACTTGACTTGTTCTTGTTGTTCCCAACATGTTTAATGGTACAGCTACTCCCGAGAGTCCACATTTGCCTGGGGCTCCAAAGTAGGACACTGCCAACATAGACTGTTTAGAGTCAGTCCCTTTACTATTACAGCTTGCTCAGGATGAAAGTAGAAGAAAAAATTGACTTTTGGTTGGCAAGTCACATATTTAAAACCACCATAGAAGCTACAGGTAAACTAGGCACTGCTTAATCCTCTCCACATTTTTAGAACCTAGCTATAGAGCTTCCTTAATGTCAATACGAAAGGTAAAGGTAGGCTGGATTACTTTGTTCACCCATCAACAGAACTGTGGTCATTACAATGCTTAATTCTTATATCGTTCCTGAGTTTACATGAAATTTATTCTGAACCTAAATCCCCCTTGATGTAACTGCTCCATATTATGGATTAAACACTTGGTCAGAACACAAGAAGGTAGAGTTTGTTTTGGAATAGTCAATGCTTGAGGATTAATTTCTCAGAGACAAATAAACAGTAAGTGTTACTGGTGCAAGTGTAAGCTGACAATCAGAGCTCTCATCCAGTCTGTTAAACCATACTTAGTGATCTGTGGAACCAGCATTTCATTTCAGATATGCAAGGCTGCATTTCTAGCAACCGCTGACTTGAGCACAGCTTTTCTAAAAAAGCAAAATTTAAAGCTTTGCCACCCCTCTACCCATTGTGTTAGGGTGAAGATCACATTGAGGCAGCTGTGCTTCCAGGAACTGCTCTGAACTGGCCATTTGTCTGGTGTCACTAGAGCAACTAAAAGGACTCAGATGCATGACTGGGATCTAAGCCTCTGAATAACAAATCCTCCTTGGTCTGTGACAGCCAATTTTCTTGGATAATTTCCTCTGGTATTATTTCTTCCTTCTTTTTCAGTTTGTTTTGAGAGTGCCAAAGCGATGATCTCAATATATTATAAGCCCTTCTGATAACAGTTTCAGGATTATGAAGAATAGTTGAATGACTAGCAGTAGAGCCAAGTTTGTCTTGTCTGGTACTAAATCAACATTTCAGGAATACTTTTTTCCCCCCTGGTGCTAAATGTTGAAACAATCCAAGCATTTCACATATGGCAGCACTGCTTTAAATCCTCCCTTCTGTTTAGTCAGCTTCCATGTGTACCACTAGACCACTGTTTATACACTATCAACCATGCAGGGAAGAACCTCTTAAAATCTGCTGTTTCTTGGTTCCCTTCATGCTGATTCTAAAGCTTCCCTCCTTTGTAGTAGTTGTCATTCTGATAAAAGGGAATCTGTTCTTCATAGCAACATAAATCAGGAATAGATTCATTGCCTTGAGTGAAGTGATTCCTCACACTTCTGTGTGTGTGTGTGAAAAAAATACTCTCATGTTCCATCAGTCCATTAAACCATAATTCAATAACTCTGCAGAGATCAGGACACACTGGCATTCAGTAAAGTGTTAAGCAGGAGAAAAAAATATCTGAGTGCTTCTCCTTGGCCCTGGAGGATTTGGTCCTGCACTAACTCACTGGTGAAAGGGATGCTACAAAGGCAATATTTAGAAATCACTGAATAAAATGAAAACTCTTGAAAAGGTCCATTGTGCACCACAGTATCAAGTAAATTCAATGCAAGTACGCTACATAGTAGGAAAAAATTAGTATTATCCAAGTATTGATGGAAAAAAAGAGAAGCTGGAACTACCATGCAAAGGTGAAAATATCACATTGATGCATAGTTGTTCTACATAGCTCTAAATGATCAAATCATGTTTTTGCTGCTGCAGAGTCAGGTGTACTGACATGAGAACCTGGATGGCTGCGTGTTGCAATGTAGCATTGAAAAACCAATGGCTTTCAGCTGGGTTTAAGCTAAGAAAAGAGAGTAGGAATTATTATGATCTTGACATATGCTGAAGAAGAAATTTGCCATTTTAAGAATCCTTTCCCATTCTCCTCATCCCCAGTACCTTTCTTCATGCATTCAACATTTCTTATATACCAGGGGGATTGATGCTATCCTTTGGTGAGATGTATGTTCAGGTTTGGTCCTGACATTATACGTAACTTCTATATGCAACTCTTACTATGATAAGATGGAGCACCCCTGACGCTGCCATGTGAGTAGGGAAATAAATAGGATGGGAGAGGACATCACACGCTCTCTGCAATTTCTGCAGTTGCTAATACAAAACTGAGTGTCTCACTTCAAATGAAACTGTAGCTCCAGCTTTGCCTCAGAAGGGTGGATGCACTGATAAAAAATTCAAATAGATTTCATATCTCCCTATGTTGTGGCAGGTTTCAAAGGTGATGTGTGTCTGGCTGGATCCTCAGGTCTTCCAGGTTCTTGCTAAAAAATTCCAAAAATCTGGAAGTCCTAGTCTGTGCATTAATGTCTGAATCTGCAGGCAACTTCATCTTACAGACTCATAAAATCGAGGCTTTCAGGCTTGTGGGACAGCTGTCTGCTGGACTGCCTCCATGCTGCAGTCTGGTGAAAGCAGCTACCAAGTCAGGGAGTTCACGGGTCAGCTGGTTCTGGAAGCTGGGTATAAGGAAATGTCTCTGTTCTGGATTAAGACATGTGGTGGCCATAATCTTTGCACCTCTCTCCTCTCTATTCAGTGGTGAACAGCCATGAACTTAACAAAAGTCAGATTGATTTCACTTGATAGCTGCTGGAGTCCCACGTAGTACATGCTGTCCATCTGCTGCTCCTAATATCAATCCTTCTTTCCCCCTCAATATGTCTTCCCTGAATATTTTAAAAAGGATGCTTTATCCTTAGAATCTGACACCTATTATATATTGCCACGTGTTTTTGTTTGTGTCTTATTTTGTTTTTGTTTTCTCAACACTTCATCTAAAGCAAAATGTTGTGTTGTCTTAGTAAACACTTTTTCTCCTACAACAGTATTCTGGTAATTTATAGAACAGTGAAAAAGCAACTCCCAAGACACGTTATGGATCAGATCTTCAGCAGACACAATGCGGCGTAGCCCTGTGGGCCTCACTGAAGCAATAACAATTTACACCAATGGATGGTCTTGCCCTGCTGTAGCTATTCCATCTTTGAACTATTGCAGCAAAAGTCTTAATGCTCACAGCAGAACCAGCAGCATTTCCCATGTGAAGGAAAATCCACATAATGAGCCTATGGGAGGTTATAACTGTGCTGAAGAATGTCTGAAGGCATCCCCTTATTTCAGGTTTTCCGTGCTATATTCAGCAAGAAGGGCTACAAAACTAAAAAATGCTTTCAATTATGGTTTTCTTAGTTGTAGAACAAACCCAGCAAGGCTGAGATCAACCACTGATTCTAAAGGTTTTGTTAGCTCATGACAGAGATGCTGGGTGATGATGATATGTCTTTTACATTGCAAAACTGCACAGACTTTATTCCAAGATTTAAACCATGCATTTCGCTGACCAAACCTAGTGCTTCACGCCCACAAGCCTTGCTGACCAGAACAACGGGAAAGCTGCAAAGCTACACCTTGAATGTAAGTGAAAATAAGAAAGAATAAGACTGTGGCTTTTTAAATCTTCCCTTCCTTTCTTGACTTTTAAAATTACTTTTTTAGTTCATGAACTGATGTACTGCACAAGTGAGCTACTCAGTGAGTGCAAAGGTGATTTTCCATTGAGTATTATAGTTAGCAGGCCTACCAGCTCATTGATTCATTAACTCAAAATGAACACATTCTTTCATTCTTTTTTTTTTTCTTTTTCGTTGCACATGGTCCATTTCAGACATATTCCCCTCTGCTTTCAGCAACGTAAGGAAATTAACACCAGTGAGACTCAGAATCTATGAAAATGCATCCTCTGAGCATCTGTTAAGTAGATTTTTGTTATGCCTTATAAATGAGGATCCGATCTAGGTCAGGTCAAGTGCTGTGAAGGACATGCTAAACATATCAATTTGCAGCAATCACTAATCTCTGTTTTCTGCATTTCTAAGACACACATAATAGCTCATCCATTGAACCAACATGCAGAATTATTGATAGAGTCAACATATACAATGGCAAAAGGAGGAAATGTACAGATTTTTTTTTTTTTTTAACATTTACAGTTCTTTCTCTCATCTGAAAATCGATAGAGGTTTTGCTGTTTGCAGATTTGACGGAAGAGAACCATGTTAGCAGCATTTGGAAGATACAGCAGGAGTATTCTAAGCACATCCATGTTAGTCTTTGCATTCTTGCCTCAGCAGGGATGAAGGGGATCAGAATAGATTAGGATGGCTAGATGGACACAGAGACTGACCAACCAACTAACCAATCTCTGCTCCCCTTCTGTGACTGCTGTCAGGGGTCTACTTAAATGTACAGCAGTGAAACAACACGCACACTGTGCTACGGAGACAACACACAGAACATCAATGGAGAAGCCAAAAAATCTTGGCTTCACTGGCATTGTCCCTCTCACAGTTTGTCCAGACAATGCCTTTTACTAAGTGTTACTTGTATTAGAGACAACTTGCACAGGCTTTAATCAGTACACCAGATTTCCCCACTTAAAAGTGTCTTTTCAGTGTAAGAAACTGTTCGGTGAAAGAAACAGGAAAGAGAAGTGGGTTTCATTTAACTGAAATCAATGAAAGCATCTGTGGAAAAATATTCTCATTGACATCTTTACTCACATATAATCCTTAGTGACTCAAACTTTGGATCAAACCCTAAGATCACAACTGCAATCAAATTTTGTAGTAAAATACTGCCTCAAATGCAACTGTTTGCTAAGAAGGGCCTTATTACTGGAAGTATGATTGTTTTAATTTATGATTTTGTTTTACTTTTGAAAAGAAATTTTATAAATGTTGTTCTGGCAACAATAATTAATAATACATTTCAATTACATTTTACTTGAATTATAAAACCACAAGGGTCAATCTTTCATTGCAGAGATGAAGTGAGTTTCTTCTGAATCACCCAAATCAGCATTTTGCAACGCATTTTCCTTGGTTATCTAAAATGTTTTTTGACAGGGTATTTTTCTGAGGAAACATACATTCTGCTGAAAACTTGACTGGAAAACTAAGAGTCCAGTCAAAAAACCAGCATCTTTACAAAAAATATTAACCTATGGTACAGAAAAGAAGATATAGATGTGATAGCAATTTCTGTAACTAGAAAAAGAAGCTGTCTGAAGGTGTTGTGATTAATAAGTCACCAAATCAGCGCTTCTTCTATGGCAGCTTTGGAGAGAGACTGAAATAAATCAGATTTGTCACAACTCTAAATACCATTTGAAATGTCAGCTGGGATTTCAAACTTGGTGTACCATGGCAATGTGTTTGTAAGCCTTGACTGCACTTCACTAGGAGCCTGTTGTTTTCAAAAACCCATTTTCTGTGGGAGAAATTCTTCATTTTATTTCAATCATCTCCCTTCTATCTGATAAAGATGCTCATTCTTTTCAATCTGAATGCAATTTTTCTTAACAAACACAACTCTGAGTATGTAAAAGTTGTTCTGCCAGAACCTGTTATAAACAATGCTGGCTTTTTACCCATTTGTTTTTCACAAAACGTGTGGCAACACGGTGCAGTCATATTGCCTGCACTAGTAGGCAACTCGCTTACTTTCCATGTTTTAAAAATGCCTCTTTGCCTTAGAAAAGGTCTCTATTCTTCACAAGCCCTCTGCTGAAATGTAAAGGGTCATTCACTTGAAAGAAAGCAATAAGGGATAGGATGGGATTAATGGAATCTCACAGCAGTTTCTTCATGACATTTTGGTTTTCAGTGATGAAAACATGAATATGAATATGAAATAGATTAAAGTCTAATAGAGGAGCCAGCAACAGAAAGCAAGAGTATAAAATACATTGGACTGGATTAGTTTAGAGCAGGCTGTCTGTGAGTTATCTGACTCACCTGTGCCTTTACCCTTTCAAATTCAGTTGTGACCACCAGTCCAAGATGTATACCACAGAAGGCAGGGAATACTCTACATTAATAAGCTGTCAGCAGCCAGCAGGGTGGCAGCAACATTGGTTTTACACTATTTTCCATCTGTTATGTGAAGACTGCATAGAGGAACGGAGGAGAAAGATCTGACTTGGGATTGTGGCATGAAGATCCCCCTCAGTGTTATTTTGCCTTTATGCAGCCATACTGGATTTAGAATTATATCATTTTCTCATCACAAAGTCACTGCAGTTCAGCAGAGGATCTAAAGATGGAGTAATATCTGAAGTTATGTCTTCTCAGATTGTTGGGATGGTTTAGGACATTATTTGTCCTGACCTAAGATTCCTGCTTCCATAGAAACATCACAAACCAATATTCAGGCACAATGCCACGTTTCTGTTAGAATGACTATAAAACAGATTTTTTTTTTCTCTTCTTTCAATTCTATGTATATGTATTTTGTCAGTAAATTCTTTTCCATGCCATCAATACATTTGTACTGTCTTTATAAAACTGCATGTTTACAAAGGCTCAGGAACAATTTAGTTTCTACAAGAGAAGCCTAATACATAGAGTGTTAAATTTCACCTTTACAAAACTCCCAAAGAAACAAAGGCCACCGTCACCGAAGTGAAAAGTTTTCAGTGTCCTCCTCAAACACCAAAAATATTATTTTCCCAAAAAATTTCATGACAGCACAGGAATAAATGGAGCATCCAGATAACTACCCACTCATGGAATCTTTTCAAGATAATTTTTCAGATAAATTTTCATAACAATATAAGCCTACGAATTAATTTATTCTGAAATTCATTTATACTGAAATAAAGTGAGTAAAGACTTCTTATCTCCTCTTTTTCAATCTTGCAACTCTTATAAAAAGGCAACATTAAAAAAGGTTTGTTCTCTAATATTCTTTTGAGAAAGGTGTTATTCATTTAGCAGTGTGATATACAGTGACAGAGGAAATGATTCCCTCTTTTGGATTAAAATTCCAAAGTGCATGGTGCAAATACTGAGAAAAGAGAATGTGCAATCTCTGATACAGAGAAGGAAGGCAGCTGGGCAGAAATGTACTGTCAAAACACTCTGCACTGGCAAACCAGACCCTGCATAATTACAGGAAGCATCTTCAGAGTAATTCAGGAACATTTAAACCCCTCTGCTTCTGCAAGCATTTAATTGAAAAGGATAAAAATTCCTGCAGAAAGTCAGAACTAGACAATAACAGGAATGGAAAATAATAACATACATAGAATAGTTCTTGTCATAGTGTCCTGTTCCACATTCCTTTTGTAAATGAGTAATTATTTTACTTAATTATTAATTCTAGCAATTACAGAAATGTATCCATTGCTTTTGGAAGGTTTATAATGTTTCTGTCTATAGGAATGGACCAAAAAGCACTGTACCTAGGTACAACACACTGCCCATATACAGGTCTATGCCAAGCAAAAGGTACACAGATGTCCTCGCTACCAGCCTTGCAGCAGCCATGAAAAAGAAGTGGCCAGACCAACCATTACATGGGGAAGCCAGCTCTGAAAATGCAGAACTTCTTTGGAAGCTCTGCTTAAATTTTAGGAGAGTTTCCAGGTACATGATAACTCTAGCCAGGGGCAACTGTTCTTGCTTGTATGGCTGTGAAATATTTTTTGAAACCACTGGGAATCTAGGTGGGATTTTCAAAAGGTGCAGTAACCTAACCTGGTGTACTTTCCCTACATAAGTGTTAGCCCACCAGCTACACTGTCTGTTTAGTAGAGGTAGAAGAGTTAGAAAAGTTAGAGAAGCAAGGTCTAGCTTGCATTATAAATCAAGCTCAATTTTTGCTTCACAGTAGCGTAATATCAGTGATTTTTAGGAAGGTATTTCTGACTTACATTTGGGTGAAGACCTGAGTTAAAATCCAGCAAAGTACATGGAATCCTAGGAAAATCTTTAACGAACACAGTAATAGGTTGTAAGTGATATCAGAAGAGCAACCTTTGTTTACAAAAATATATTGCTTCTTAGTTGTAACAGTGACTCAGTAGGACAGGGAAAAAACATATTTTTCAGTAAAATGAATGCCTTTGTATTAACGACTTAATAGCTTGATGTTTTCTTAGAGTATTTCTGTTGAGGTTATAAATCATTTTGCTTCATGAGCATTATGTCAAAGGCTGCTTTTCAACCTGGAATATTAGGTTACTCTTTATTTCCATTAAGAGGCATTCTTCTCAATCTATAGAGGTTGCATTTCCCTTTTTCTGTAATTTCAAAAATGTTTTCTCAAGAAAGAACAGGACACAAGTATTTTACACTTCAAACCTCACCCATTTATGAAAATGTTCTAAAAGCCCAAGTAGGAATTCAGTTTCTCAGATGCTTTGTGTTTCCTGAAAACAATGAAAACCTTTTCTGCATCCACAAAGTCAGCATTACATAGCAACAAGATAAAATGGTCTCAGTTCCCTCTGTCAAAACACAGCCAACTATTTTTTTAAGCCTAGACTGCATTAAAAGCTTTCTCAGTACCTTTTGCCAGTACGTACCATTTTCTTAAAGTATTATTAAGGCTCTAGAAGTGAACTTAGGAAACTGCAACCAGGAGGGACATTTTGGATCATCAGGTACTATTCCCTGCTACTGCAAGGACACCCTGTCAAGTATTATCACAAACAAACTTTTCCGGTGCTGTTTTAATTCCGCTTTTACCCCCATCTGCTGCTGGAGAGTTGATAGAAGCTTGGTCACCCTCCTCTAAATCCAGGGGGCAGCCAATGCACATCTACCAGAAGTTGTATAAACTGAAGATTTTATGAAGAGCCAGAATAACTTTCTGTAACTTCTCAGCCTCTCTTCCAGGTCCTCTAAAAGGTGCTTCAGTTTCTGAATTTCCTTGCCCAGGAGTCAAGAACTCCCACACAATCTTTCCAGTAATTTCTTTCTGAGGAAAAAGAATGTTCTAACCAGGTTCAGCACATGCAGACTCATTTATTTGAAAGCCTGCTTCTTTCTTCTCCCATACACTATCAATTATTTATTCCCATCAGCCCATTTTCTCACTGATAGAGTATTCTTTCCAATATTCCTATTTTTCCAGTTTTCTTTCTATAAATTGAAAATACTTATCCCAACCACCTCTCCCTGCTTCTAAATTTCTCAGAGTAACAGAGCCATACTTCTTGGTCGACTTCTCACTACAGTTGAAAGAGACATATCTGGTTCTTGTCCTTAGATGTTTCTCTAACCTTGGTTAGTTAAGCTGAAACTGTTATACCAAATCCCTGCCCAAGTCTGTCCCCCTTTTGATTGATTTTGTCTTTCTTTAAACTCCTGGTATTAAGAGAGGGAGTAGCTGGTACATATATAACCAAAATGAGTACAGAGAAGGGGAATGGTGGGACAGAGATGCATATACAGACTTGTTTTACCAAAAAGAGGAAGACAGTCTAATGAGACGAGGAGAAGGTGAGGGGAGAAGGGAGCCAGACCTCAGGCTGGACTACAGAAATGAGGACCTGGTTGAGTCAGGCAGCAGAAATTCTTAATGCTGCTGCAGCACACACCTTCAGAGCTTCAATCTGAACTCGAGAGTCCTGCTGCTCCAATCTCAGCAGAAGGCTATTATGTTCCCTGGAAAGTCTATGGATCCATGAGTGACTAGATTCAAATGGCACTGAACAGATCTTGTCCCATGCCTCACTCCTTGCCCCTTTGCAGCTGAAGGATCCGTGAATGCAGCTGCCCTGTACAACCAAAAGCTGAAAGGGATACAGGCATGGAACTGAACAGGGAGCAGAAATATGAATTACAGTTGGAACAGTGAAGGAGCTGGAGACTGTGCTGCACAGGTATCAGATTTGGATCTATATATAACATCAGATTAAAAAAAAAGAAAACAAGGAAACGCTGAGCTATGAGCCTATAATTTAACCTCATCAGGGTTCTGGTGGCATATAAAACACTGTGGCAATTTTATGTCACCTCATCCTGCAGTGAAATCAGTTCCCTAGACCACTAACCTTATCGTTGGAGTGACAGGGTGTTCATTTCAAAGACCACTAGTACGTGTGTGAGCCAAAACAAGCACAAAACCTAACTGCACAAGGTACTTTAATAATTCTCTACTCAGAAAGATGACAGAGGATTTTTTGGTCTGGATTTTGCCTGTGATTCCCATCAGAGCACAGCCTTATGTTGAAGGCCAGTGTTTATTTTCTATCCATGAGGATTTGCTCTTCAGGGAGAGACAGATGTTTGAGGGAAGTCATGTCTTCTCTTTCAAGACAAAGCTGCAGCCTCCAACGATGTGCAGAAACAAAGAGTTTACACAATTTTCAGTGGTTTTGAGGGAAAGCTTTCTTGGTGGGAAGGAGATTAAGTGACAAGAGCCCCATAAAGGCCAAGGGCGGCTCCAAGAATCTCCTTGCCTAGTGAGGCTCTAATACTTATAGAACACATGTATTTGCTCTTCTCCTGTACAAGCATTTACGTGACTTATGCAAAGATCAGACCAGTTTATTGTATGTTTTTCCAGCAGTTTTACCAGAAAACCTTCTCTTGTGAGGAAAGAGAACCATGCAGTTATGGTCTCATCTACCTGCAGATTAAAAAAATCTTAGTAAAGATGCAGAGTTAGTACCCCCTAATGTGAGTTTTCTGTTATGTAAGAATTGTTTGTAATATAAGGGGCATGATATTGATTCTATTTATTTATTTATTTGTCTGTGCAAGACAACTTCTCTAGTTGTGATTATTTAAATTACCTCTGATTTTTATTTGGGGTAACTTCTACTTTAATCCTCATGTAGTCAAAACTATTTATTTCATTAGATTCATTGAAGCCCTTTGCAATCTTAATTCTGCAGTAGGAGAGATATGACAATAACCAAAATAATGGCAATATCTGCTGGACCTCAGAGAACAAAATACGTAAGAAGAAACAAGTTTCTACGGTGATAAAGCATGTGATATATTATACAGTAAAAAATTTTATGCACCTTGTGGGAAGTATCATTAACAATACATTCAATATATATTTCACATTGCGTATATGTTATAAAGTCCTTGGTTATTAATTTTTTTAATTAGATATGAGAGTTATTTACCACCATAGTGGCTTTCAATCCCTGTAAATTCTTTCTGTATATCTACTCCTTTTCTGGGCATAATTAGTTACTATACAAGCTAATTAACAGTTTACATCTTTTCCATCAACTAAATCACAACCTAAAATACCTTTTTTTTGCCTTGATGGTTTCTTTCTAGTAATTTATATTCTACAGGTTGTTGCCTTCATGCTTTATGTTCAGTCAAGTGGGATATCTCTAGAAGCTTCTTGTCCATATGGCTTCATAATTTTTCAAGTTCATTTCTCTACCCAGCTTTTTCCAGGAGGATCCTGCTTCACCTAAAACCTACGTGTATAGCAGAATACTCTTGAAATCATCTAAGCCTTCTAAATTAAGCAGGAGCTTAAGAACCTTGTTGAATTAGGGTGTATGTGCCTTGAGACATGCTGAGATATCTACAGTTTCACAAGCAGAAACTTTGTGGTTTGCTTTTTTCTTTTACCCTGCCTTTTTTTTAAGGCTTTTATCTGATTGAGATAAGTTTTCTGGAATTAGCAGAAATTGTGGCACCCATGGTATTACTTCTGCTCATTTTTCACCTTCATTATGCTCAATTTAAATAAATTTTGCAGTTAATATTGCATTTCCTGTTATTTATGTGACCTGATTTCGACAGTATTCAGGCTTCTTTTTACCTTGTACCTGCTATCTGCACACTAGGGACAAAAATGAGGGGAGAAGAGGATTCCAAAGGGAAGATACAGATACTAAATAGTAAAGAAAGTAAGCTGCTTTCGCTTGAAACCAGGAAGTTCTGAGTGAAAAGTGAGCAATAAGGAAAGACTGCTGCATGTGTAAGAGCATATGATTTGGGAAGACACTTAGAAGAAAGAATGTGCAAAAAATCATCTCTAGGTTGCAAGTTGAAAATAAAGAGGAAGTCAAATGCAAATGGAGTGACACTTAAGGAGAGCCAGGCAATGAATCAACACAGAGGTAAACACATCTACACAAATGCTAGAAGGCTAAAAGTAAACTGGGAATGTCTATCTCTAAATAAAGACACTGATTTACTAAGCTTATCAAAAACCTGGTGACAGGAAAACAATCACTGAAGTACTGTAATGCCATGAGAAAATATTCAGTGAAGAAATAGAAAACAGTGCTGCTGTCAGAACAGATCAACACATTTATGACAGTATAGAGGTAAACCTCATCAGCAAGCTAACCATCTCAGGAAAGACCCAATATCTGCATGGATTTAAATTCCAGGCCTAAACAATATAATAATGGCCTTGTGTTACTGAGTATCCCCAGTGAAAAGCCAAACCAGCAGACAGAAAACGCAATTGCTCAGGGTTAGTTCAGTGATCTTCATGTACTCAAGGGAAATGTCACATAAATACTCTGCATGGGACTCTAAGAAGAGGTAGATAATTTATAGGTCGTCGACTGTCCTTCAGTGAAGTATCCACTCTTTCTTCTAGTACCTCCTAAGCAAAGTACTTCTACCAGAGAATATTCCTCAGAGAACCTCTGGGGCCAACTTTTTAGGTATATCAAGGCTGAAAGATGTCAAATATACCTTCAGCCTTAAAATAGGGGTTTGGGGTAGGGTAGAGGAGAAACATCATGAGCTGTTGTACTCTAATCCTGGCAAGTGTCTAAGGCCAATAAGTAGAGGCTGTTTCTAGCATAGAGGTTCAGCTACCACATAACTTTTTTTCAGTGTTTGGTTTCTGTTACAGATCTGATGACATTTGGATAAATGCAGTAAACTTGACAAGACCTAATATGGATTCCCTAAACAGAAATCCCACCTTAAAAACCTCATGAGGGTTCTTTGAACAGATTTATGACCATGTGGACAAGACTGATCCAGGTGATACGCTTTACTTAAGTTTTACAGCTACTGTCAGAGGTAATGAACAGCTTCCATACAAGGCATGAATGATGAACATCCTATCAGGAAGGGAGATGATGGTTTGGGGATATAAAAATCTATAAAGTTTTGGATAAAATACAGGCTGTCCAATAAGGCAGGAGGAAGAAACTCAAAACAAACAGGAGGAGGTGGTTCCGTGAGTCAGGCAGTAGATCTCTAAGACAGGACGGTGTGGGTGCAATTCATAGGGGTCAGGGGAGCACAGCAGAAGTAATAAGAAGAAAGATCCAGAGCAGACTACTAATTGAGCAACGAAAAGGCCAAGAAATTTCTCAGCTGAACACGGCTAGAGATTTGGAAAGAATCAGAAAAGTGTACATGACTGCCTTTTACTTTTCTACTGTGCCTGCTTATGGACACTGCCAGAGATCACTTTCTGGGTTGAACAGACCACCAGTCTGAACCAGTGCTCCCTATTCTTACAAGGGAAAAAGATCTGCACAGCCTGGGCTGCATGGATATGCTAGTGTGTCAGGCATCCAGCACTGCTGTGGGGAAAGGATGGAAAGGAGAAGGAGTTCTGGGAGAGAGCAGGAGAAAAATGGGTCAGGTTGGCCAAAATGACTAAGTGATGCCACTCGCTGAGGGCAGATGGCAAAGCCCAATACAAAACTTAATGTATGCTTCATGAGAAAAGCAA
Source organism: Ifrita kowaldi (assembly GCA_013398055.1). Lineage (NCBI taxonomy): Eukaryota > Metazoa > Chordata > Aves > Passeriformes > Cinclosomatidae > Ifrita > Ifrita kowaldi. The sequence continues at coordinate 272,711 of VZRS01009365.1, forward strand.
AATATCTTTTTAATTCTAATGAGTAGGAGCAGCTTTTCAAAATTACTATTTATTCCATAATAAACTATTATTAATATTTGTTGATTTGTTTATTAGCCACCACTTCTTCAGTGGTCTTCTGGAAGAGATTTTTGTTTTTTGACAAGTTTCAGGATTTATGGTCCCTACAATGAACAAAAAAAATATGAGCAGATTCCTTTACTAATAAAAATGCAGAAAAATACCTAAGAAACCAGAAAAAAAATAGACACTTTAAACTGTGATAATATAACATTTTCTCAAAGGTGTTTTAATTAACAAGTGAACTGCAGTAATAACTAAGACCATTGCCTTAAAAAATGAGTACCCCAATCATTTCTTTTCAGTAAGTAAAATTTACTTCAGTTGTAATTTATGGCATATCCTTACAGTTCAGCATCTCTCTACAAATCCTCTTCCCCTGCATACTTTTCAGGGGGTTAATTAATTTCATGTCCAAATGAGTGCAAAATATTATCTATTTTCATTATTATCACCCTAATAGGATTAAATTGGTAATCACTTTGATTCTAATGAAAAGTCATAAATATCTCCTTGCCTTCTCTCGTACATTTTATTTTCTATACCATCAGACCAAAGCTACAACAGCAGACTGGGCTTGCACACTTGGCTGCTTCCCTTCTCCCCAAGCTCAGCAGCAGCTGATTTACTCAGTTGTTAAAATAGACTGGCAGTCTGAGCCACTGCTGGTGTTCAACAGTCAGCCTCACCTGCTCAGCCTATCGCTGCCAAATTCAAAGGGGTTTTTTTCCTCATTTTCTCTTTAAATAACTCAGTAGTGGAATACCGAGTTTGCACATAGTGCCACATTAAGCAACAATACACGTGCTGGAGGACAGGATTTGCATTGCTGAGAAACTAGATAAATGGTTTGAGAAAAAACAGAATTCAGTTCAGATAGGACCATTTAATGATGCCATTGGGCAAAAATTATCAGCTGAGGATGACAAGCAATGAGGCAGCAGCACAGTGGGGTACAAGTTGAACCTAAATCAACACTCTCAGACCATGGTATGAGACAAATACCATCACTGGCAGCTACAGGACACTTGAAATGTCTTCTTGCACCGTGTAGCAGAAGCAGTGCAAAATTTAAGCACCGTGCCTTGCTTTGGGCGCACTCTACAAGAGGGATGCACATGCACAGAGGGCGGCCTAGAGAAGGGCAAACAAAGTACTGAAAGGCCTGGAGAATGCAAACCCACGAGGAAGAGTTGAAAGAGCTGGCTTTTAGTCCAGAAAAGCAAAGCATGAAAGGAAGAATATTACTAGGCTGAGAAGGCATAGTGTAAAAAAGAAAAGGGAATGGATTGCTCTAGATATTTATGAGGGACAGAACGTAGCGCAAAATAGACTTGAACTTCAGAAAAGAAGATATAAGGAAATTTCCAGGAAAGCTTTCTATAGACAAGGACAGTGAACCAATAGAGGAGCTGATGTGAGAAAGATATAGAGCCTCCATTATCATGCATTTCAAATAAAATATAGGACAAGCATCTGTCAGCCTCTGACACACTACTGACCTTATTCTGAGGCAGAGGCAATAAACCAGATGACTTCTCAAGAATCAAGTTCTCTTTCGTGTATATGAATGGTTTAATTCACAAGTCCTGCATAACAATCTCTTTGTTGATACAGATTGTCTGGTTCAGAAAGAACAGAGAATATAGACTGATCTTGTAATTTCTTGACCTTGTGACCAGGTGGGAGTCTTGAAACAATATAAAGTAACACCTGGACTTTTTCTAGGTGTGCTTACAGCACCCCTCTAAAAGCATTTTGGCCCCAAGAAATTGCATAAGTTCAGCAAATTAAATTTTAACTTCAGTTATTCTCCTTTATCAGCAATAATAAACTTTAAACTGTATCTACTATGCCACAGGGGTCCTCCATTGCTTGCCTTAGCCAGAATTAGAGTCCCTCTGCACGCCCTAGGTAATGGGCCAAGTGCTTGGAGATTCCCCTACTAATTTATATCTCTACAGCATCTTATCTCCCAAAATGCTTCATGGTGCTATGAGGACATCTCACTGAAATGGAATGAGCCCCGAGAAGAAAAGACAAATGCCAAGGAATATTCTGCACGCTGCATGCTTTAGGATAAGAGCAGAAAAGTAATTCTGGCAATGACAAGAAGAAAAAGCAAAGCTGGATCTTTGACATGCACAGTGCAGGCACAGCCTCATTTGAAGGATGCCATTCAGAAGAATTACTTCTAAATTGATTTCCCAAATATATTGTTCCCCAAACCATGATTATGCACAGTGCAAATATATCCCATTTGAGTTCCCCTAAAACTCTAATGCATAACAGTAGGAAAGCAAACTGTGCTTTCTAAATGTCAGAAAAAATTAATAAAGCCTGAAGAAGGATATGAATGTGCCTATCTTTTATTTGGAGCTGTAATTTGTAGTTATCAATGATGATGTTCATTACTGAAACACAGTGCAATGACTGAAATACCTAATTCAAACTGTGTGCATTAACTAAAAAATAAATGCAATCATAATTCCATAGTCAGACTCACTATGCCAGACCCTTAATAAATGTAAATTATCAGCTGAGGATCTGGACCATCTTTGCTGTATCTTCCTCCCCATTTATAAGAAAATGCCATTAGTTGTACATAAGAGATACTGACACTGCTGTTTTAATTAAACACAGCAGGACTTTTACATTTTTATGGCACTGCCTAAAAGGAGCTCACAGATCAACCTAGTCAAAGATTCCAGACTGCTCATAGCGGACCTGAAGATGGAAAGAATCATTATGAGTCCAAGATTAGAATTAACCATGATACCAATGACTCCTGACACAAAAAGAAATTGAACCTGTCTGTAGTACACATGAAAAGCAAAAAGAGATGCTCGGCAAATATAAATGCTAATGAAAAAACTTACATCTAAATAATGCCTGATCAGTTCATGAATTCAAATTATTTCTCAGTCTTGTATTAACTACCATTTAGTAGCTTGGTTGACACGAGGTCACTTTAAAGCAATCAGCACTATTCCAATGTGCAAGGTTAGGTGACGTCCAGCCCCGACAAGTGCCAATCTGATACATTCTAGGTAATCTTGAGGTGAAACAATAGTCTGCTTGCACAAAGCGTGCTACAAAGCCACATACTTCTCACTTCACTGCCCTGTTTATTTACCCAGACTAAGCTCCTGCGAGCGCAGCTTGTCAGGAGAGTAACTGGGCTCACAGGCCCATCAATCAATCAATCCAAACGGACAGTAAAGCTTATTCTGAAGTTCAGCACAGATTTTTGTGAAGAAGCTGTGGGCCTCTGAAATACTTAGAGTTGTAAATAAATTCATTGTGATATCTCCGCGTGTTGCTATGAATACGTTAAGGGGACGCTGTCAAGGTTGTTTGGCTAAGAAATTGTTAGGCACGAAATTTAAAACAAATAAAGCCTACACAAGACTTACTGTGTAACCCAGCAAAAACAAACCTCAGCCAGCTATTGTTTGGTTCTTTCTGGTTTTATTGTGGGTATTTTTGTTGTTGGGGGCTTTTATTCGGTGGGTTGTTTTTAAATCCATGACCTTGAGAGAAGTTGGCTTACCAAATGAATAAGTTACAGGAATGAGAAAGCCAAGATATATGTGAGGCATTTTTTTGGTAGGGCATTTTATTTTTGTGTATCAAGCTTAAATAATAGATGTGGGGAACCAGATCAAATTTAAGCATATCACTGAAAAAAAAAAAAAATCAGAGATCAGTCAGATGATATAAACCCATGTGAATTGTAATATCTGCTAACCATTCTATTAAAACTGTTTTATTTCTGTATTGAGTCAAAGAATTAAAATTAATTATGCTACATTTCAGTGCCCAAAGGCTTTAGAAATTAGAGGACGTATTTAATCTCTTTCACAGATACCTAAAAGGATATAGAAAACAGTATCTCACCAGTTGTTTATTTTTTTCTTACAAGAGCCAAATATGTGGCCACTGTTTCTAATTGCATATCCAGCAAAAGAAAATACCCTTTCAAGATAGCACTAGAGTAATGTTGAGTAGCAGGAAATAAAATGATATCTCTATATTTACTCTGACAAACCTAAACCAGAGTCATTCCCTTTTCTGTCAGAAAAAATATAATCCATTAAGTGCATTCAGATTCCTTCTTTTTCTGGTCTATTTTAGAGGTGTTTTTTTCATCTCAAGCAAAACCCAACTTTATGGAAAAATCGATTGTTTCATCTTTTAATATATACTCCTTTGGTTTCTGTTTTGTTTTGTTTCTCCCAGTGAAGCTTTCAATATCACCTTTAACTTCTATGGTAATCATTTCCAAAATCACTATGAAATTTTTTTCCCTTTTTGTGTATCTAAAAATATTGCTGTTTTTATTATCCAAAACCACTCAAAATACTCCAAGCAACACAGAGCAACTTAAAAAATGCATTTAGGCTATGTATAATATTCTCTCAATTAAAGAAGGACACTGACGTGCTGGAGAAGGGCAGCAAAGCTGGGCAAGGGTCTGGAGCACAGTCCTGTGAGGAACAGCTGAGGGAGCTGGGTTTTTCCAGCCTGGAGAAAAGGAGGGGTGACCTTATCTCTCTCTACAAGTGCCTGAGAGCAGGTTGTAGTCAGGTGCAGGCCTGCCTCTTCTCCCAGGCAACCGGTGACAAGACAAGAGGAAATGGCCTCAAGCTGCACCAGGAAGGTTTAGGTTGGACATCAGGAGGAATTTCTTCATAGAAAACGTTGTTAAACATTGGAATGGGCTGCCCAGGTAGGTGGTGGAGTCATCATCCCTGGAGGTGTTTTAACAAAGACTGGATGTGACACTAGACCATGGTCCAGTTGGCATGGTGGTAATCAATTAAAGGTTGGACTCAACAATCTCAGAGGTCTTCTCCAACCTAATTGACGCTGTGATTTTTCTATGATTAATGCATGAACACTTTGAGTTTGTTTGCCATTGTCTGGCCAGGTGTTTTTTAAATAGCTGGAACAATAGAATTTAGTGGAAATTCTTCATCGTTGGAGTAGGTTACCTTGTTCAATTAATTGAGATATGTACTATAGGACTCTTTATCTAGGTTACACATTGACTATTTATAAATGCGTATTTAAAATTTAAAAACATCCAGATAACTTTGTGGCGCTGTTTTACAACAGGAAAATTACTGAATTTCTACTGCTATAAAGGTTAAGAATGGGACAATTTTTGTTTTGACTAAAAGAAATATCACATATAATTTAAAACCTGATTCTACAAAAGTTAATGATATATAAGGCATGCCTTTCTCAGAGCCACCTTAGAAAACTACTTCTGTAAACATTAAAGCAGGTTTTAAGTGAATGCTGATGAAGAGATATTGTTCAAAGATTTAAAAGTCAGAAGATAAGGGAGAAGGGTGGAATACGGCATAAAATCTAATTTCCAAAACTAGTTATGAAAAATTATGACTAGATATAGCATTCCAAACAAAATAAAGGTATTGCAAGACAAAAAAAAGAACATACAAAGCCTTCAAAAAGAACTGTTAAACCAAAGCATATAATTATTTGTAATCAGGAGATTCAGGCCATGGAAATCTTGGCTGAAATTTCTGGACATGTGGATAGGAAGTGACTTTTAAACACTACTCACTCTATACTAACAAGTTTGTGGAGGCCTCAGAATAATTTTGTCCCTCTTACCAGTGCTGGAAGCAGTGTGTATGGTGAAGCTGACCGTAGAGCTGTTCTCATCTCACCCTCTGTACTGAGCCTGTGCCTGCAGTCTCAGACACGGAAAGCTGAGACAGAAGCTGCACGTGGTTCATGCATCTTCCTGCAGCAGGCTCAGCACACAGTGCGAGTACCTGTGGGTGGTATGGCTGGAGCTTGGAACACACAGATGGATCTCATTCCACCTTCCCAGAAGCCCTGCATTGCATCCGTGCAGAGCTCCATCACCCAGCTCGGGGGTGCGGATCCAAGTCACAATGAAACTGGGGAAGCGAAACTTCCCACGGCTTACATCGAAAATCATTACGGAATGAGAAAGCACAAAGACAGGAAAACAACACAAGCAGGTGCACAACTGCTTATTTCAGCAGCTCAGGATCGCAAGGAGAGAATCTGTTTTTTCTAGCAGAGGTTGGCAGCTTTGTGGTCATTATCCCAATTTGGCTGTAAATTTCCATGTTTGCATGATTCATTATTTGCCACCTTCCAGAACTGCCACTGTGGAAGGGATACATTTCAAACTGAGATGAAGCACACATCTAATCGTATTGCAAGAGGTAAACTAGCAGCAGCACAAAGAGGTTGCTTTAAATTTGTCAGGTCTCACTTAAACATTACTTTCTTTGAGTAGAACATGGCACAGACGCAACTGAGGAACTACTTACAGCCTCCTTCATTTCAGAGCTAGAACTAACCCCTACCTGATCATTTCTGTCTACTGTTGTGGCCAGTCAAACCATATGTTAAAGTGTGCAAATGAATTCTTCCATGCTTATATCAAATATGTGGCCTTTATTATCCAGAAAATTCACTGTAAACCCCTCATACCTAATTGTTTGGGCATTTGTAGGAGGACTGACTCATTCTCCCAAAAATACAAGGCCTGGGAGACTATAAACTCCTACTCCCTTACTCTATTTGTGGAGCCAAGGGAGCAGCTGATTTTCATTTACTGAGAATTAGTAACTTCTCATAAACTCCAGTCCAGGAATTCAGAATATATGCACCCCTTGCTCTCCCCACCACCAAAAATGGGAAAAATGCCAGTGAATTTGAAAGATTGTAGCTGAACATTTTCCAAAGTAATGCGCTTTTTTTCCCAAAAGAATTTCTTTTATTCTTTTCAGCAAATCATTTCGAGACAACATTTACTTCTCTTAATTTTCCCTTTCACTATTGAAAAGAAAAAAAAAAAAATGTATCACAAAGATCTAGCTCTGGTCGTTTACCTGAAAAACCTTAGGTAATATGCCCTGATTCACAGTATAAATGACAAATGAGGCTATTTGAGTGTTCAGGCTTACAGCTCTCTTTGTTCTGTTCTCAATTCCTCTCCTTCACACCAACATCAAACAAGTAAGAGAACCTGAGACATTTCTTCAACATTTGGCCCTCCCCATACACAACTTTCTTTATTAAAGGGAAGGCAAACAAGCCACTTTTTAAAATTAGGTTCAATTAGGTGACCTAGATCAAGGTGAACAAGTTTATGTCTATATTTATGAACCTCCAGAAAGTGGTACTTGTTTGATCATATTTGATAGGACTCTTGTCACTTTGTGTTATAAAATGCTGTGCATCTATAAAGCCTCAGATGGTTTTCTCTGTTCTCTTCAGAGTCACCCCAGGCAGGAACTCACCCCATCCACAATCCATGTGCATTCAAGCCTGGTTGTCCTTTTGGGGACTGGAGTTTGTAATACAGAGTAAGGTACAATTCATGACTTGGATATCATGCCAAATTTTCAAACTGTTAAGCACCCACTCAGAGTTTACCCAACCAGTCAGGTTTAAGCATTTAGAAGGACGTGAGCTCTTTGCTGTAACTCAATGACATTGGCTCTGAGCTTGAATGTTGCAGAGCATGTAGGACACAACTCTAGACACCATGAAAATTAAGAAAATAAGAGATGTAACTTAGGAATGTAGGAAATCGAAACACAGATTCCAGAAGAGGAAGGATTAAGCCATACTTCTTGACACCATCAAGTCAGTTCAAAAGCAGGATTGTGCTCTACTACCTTTATACAATCATGAGGGTGGTCTTGTAAAAAGGAATAATCATGAATTAAATTCCCAAACCAGAAAAGTGAGATTAAAACAAAATGCACCGAGTTAGACAGCCGGAAAGTTTTTAAAAATATAAACCTAATTTTAAAAATATAAACTTAATTTTGAAAAGCTGTTTTGTGTCTTTGCTTGGTGAGATTTTATTTCTCTATTCTCTAATTGAGACCTAAAATTATTATAAGACCTTGCCTCCAAAATACCTTTTATGCAGTGATTTTCAGATATATCAGCAACCTTTCAACACAGCCTTGTTGAAGTTGAGAGGCAAGGGCTGCTTGTCAAGGGATGTTTGTTTAATTAGCTGTGGGGGTTTTTTTGAGACAGCTTGGACTATTTCAAATGAGCATTTAACGTTCTTACTTGGAGTGAACCAGATCATTAAACTGTGTCTCCCACTGTGCTCACATTTAAGCTTGTATATTACTTCACTCACATGAGTAACCCTCTTGACCTCTCTCTGGGATCAGGCATCAGAACTGTGCTAGGGCCTGCCTGTCCTCAGAATAGGGAATAAATACAAATGGTCTAGTTATGAGCCAAAAACATATTGCAAAACTTTTAATAAAGAAACTCCAACTTTTCTATTGAAAATTAATAGAATTCAGTTTTGTCAAGATTTTTTCTGGGTTAACATCAGATCTGAGAGAAGCCTGAAATCCTTCCAAGTGAGAATACTTTTTTGACAGCCCATTAATTTAGCCATGTTCTCTATGTCATTTTGGTTGCCTTTCTGATCACTTCTGAATCACTGTGAAAATGACATTTCAGAATTGTGTGTGAAGGTTTTCAGGGCCACCATACTAAAAGAAAGATTAGAAAAAAGGATAAGAGTGGGAGTTGCCATCCGACGTTGCAGGGTTTACAGTCAAGGTAAATTCACTTATCAATTCCTATCCTATCATCTTTCATTAGTTAGTTCAGTGCAGGACCTGAACACCTCACGGACTACTTGTCACGGGAACCAAAAGAGAGATAAGAAATGATGTAAAACTATTTCCCTTGACAGCAGCAACACAGATGGGGACTTCATTCTGACCATATTGTCTGCTTTAGTGCCATCCCTAAAGCCATTAACTATCATAATGATGGGGCTCCAGTTATTTATTTCTTCACAATTTCCTGATGTTTTTTGCAGCGCTACATCAGCGTGCCGAGACCTATGACAAGCCTTTGTGTTTGTCCTTGAAGGCAGCTGTCACAAGCAAAGTGCTCAGTCTAGGGTATTCACTTATCAGCAGAAGTACAAATGTGGGCTAAAACACCAATTCTGTACAGTAACCGATCTAGCACAAAATAGAAACATGTTATGCTTATTTGCTACATATCTTGTATCATTGCTTGTATCGGGGCTGGAGGGTTCGGGTTTTTTGAACCTTTCTGGCATTATACTAATGATTAAAATCTTCAGATAACAGTTACTATTCCTGTTGTTTTATAATTTGTTTCACTTCAAATGCCCTTGTGAAAATTCATACTTCCTGACTTATGGGGAAAAAGAAAATCTACTGCTCTCAAAATTATGATTTAATAAAAAGTACATAAATATAGTAGTGTAGACTGATAAAATTAAGAAATATCTCTTCCATGTTTTCCCCCTGCATTCTTACTCAGACAATACAGAGTTCCCTGACTGTAGACCTGCAATAAGCAGCTCCCTAATTCAAGTGCCAGAAAAGAAATGTATTTAAAATTGGAGATTACAGCAAATTAAGAAACAACGATGTGAATGGTACAGGGATAGGGCATGACTAACAGCAGAATCATACAATCATAGAATGTCAGTTTGGAAGGCTACTCAAGGATCATTTGGTCCAACCTTTCTCAGCAAAAGCATCTTCTAGACAAGATGGCCCAGCACCCAGTCCAGCTGAATCTTAAAATTGTCCAACATCAAGGAAACTATCCTTTTCCCAGGAAACCTATTCTAATGGTTAATTGTTCTCATAATGAAAATTTTTTCTTTTTTGTCTAATTGGAATGTTCCCAGGAGTAACTTGTACCCGTTACCCCTTGCCTTTTCTCATGCAACTTGATGTAAAAAGGGAGCCTTCATTTCCTTTGTGGGCACTCTTTAAATACTTGAACAGTGTTAAGACCTCCCCTAAACCTTATTTTCTCAAGGCTGTACAAACTCAGTTCTCTCAGCCTTTCCTCGTATATCAGGCTTCCTTTTCCTTTAACTGGGTTTGGGTGGAAGATTGGGTGAAGCTGCTAACAATTTTCCTAATCAGCTTGTTCATGTCAAGTAGACATTTTCAGAAAAGAGGAAAAAAAGAAACAAAAACAACAACAACAACAANNNNAAAAAAAAAAAAAAAAAAAAAAAAAAAAAAAAAAAAAAAAAAAAAAAAAAAAAAAAAAAAAAAAAAAAAAAAAAAAAAAAACCCCAAAAAAAAAAAAAAAAAAAAAAAAAAAAAAAAAAAAAAAAAAAAAAAAAAAAAAAAAAAGGAAGGAAAAAGTAGCTACAAAAGCTCTGGCAGAGATTTCTGACCCTGTGGACAACAGGGAACACTGATACACCCAGCCATGCCCTCCTGCTAGGGTAGCACAAACTCAGCTTTTTCTCATATTTTGCTTCAAAGACACTAACCAGATTTAGCTAAAAATTGTCACATACACCTTTGGCAAACAGCTGACAGTCACTGAAATAATTTACAGTATTGGAAAACGATGTTCAGAATAGCCCAAATTAAAAAATGCTAACAAAACCAAACCACAGTGTAACAAGGCGCTTTAAATAGCTCATTTATGAGAACAACATTATTTATCTGCTCTGTGTCAAGGAGATTCCCACTCCAGCATGTACCCTGACAGTAGGGAAGCAGAAAAAGCAAGATGGAATTATTAGAGAGACGCATTTTGTATTCCTAACACTTTTATCCCAGGTGTAGTTATGTCACTTATTACCTGTCAGGCCAAATTTAGCCCTTGGATGCCACTCTCACAACCACTGTCATTTCCGATGGAGCTGAGTTGTTTACACACATGTGGCAAATTATGAAATAGAAGCATCCTGAAGAGTTGCGAAATCCTCCTCACCATTTGTCTGATTTCATTTACTTAGGAAGTAACTTAAATTACGCGTCCCTTCAGTCAGCACATGTGTGATCCATGGAGACTCCCTTTCTGCTGTGTTTGGCTTTCCCCGGGAGAGCAGGTATTCACACCTGTGCTATTCATAGTGCTGCTTGTCAATACAGTGCAGCAACCCAATTTCCTCATAATTGCAACGGTAGCTTTGATGCTCAGAGCTACTGTTCTGCAGAAATTAACAGGGAGATGTTTGGTCCCTCTAATCACGGTGATGTCTATAATTTGGTACAAAGTAATTCAGCTAATAGGATCTTAACTAGAACAAGCTCCGTGGTGAATGCGCCGCGGGAACATGAGCATGTGTTGGACTCACAGCCACTTGCAGGTGATAAATCTGGTTGCCACGTTCAGAGTCATGGAATTTAACAAGATAATTTTCCAAAGTGGTTTGAATCTTATTAGTAAGAAAAAACGGAGACACTTAAATATCAAACACGCCCATTGAAAAGACCTCATTCAGCTCATTTGTTTAAACCCCAAGCTGCAGAGTTATTGTATATCTGGACAAATGTGTGGTAGGCCAGCTGTGTCCATACACATATTCATGGACGTGCTCACACACTGAGCCTCTCTAAACCCCCCCTGCAAATAACCCCTTCAGTAGGGACAATGCAGAAATTCAAAATAACTCTTGAAATAACTGTATCACTCACAATAGAAATCATTTTGTGCTCCTACATTCCCAAAAAAAAAAAAAAAAATTCTTTTTAAACAGAAGGCAAGAGACTGAGGTTCTTATTTCCATATATTGTTTTAAAAGCATTACAAATATGTGAAATTTTGTCAATAATCATGTCTCACATAACTCCCAAGAGAAGATTATGACCCTCCCTTTACATCTACCTTTATGCACAATTCTATAATTTTTAAGTCTGACATCTGGTATCACTTAAGATCTAGAAATACTACTGAAAGAAAGACTTCCAGTGGGAAGTTGAGAGGACTTCACTTGCCCTCCAAGGACCACACATAATTCACATGAAAATGAAACGCATGAGGTACTTCAAGTCAGCTTCACGCAAATAATAACACAAAAACCACTAAAACCCGTGATAATTACATTTTCAAATACCTATTTCTTTAAGAGGAAAGTTTAGTAGATTTAAACTCTGGTGATTTATGGAGGGAAGGTGCATTTCACACGCCCTGTGGAACATCTGTGTCAATCACAGATCTGTGATTGTCCATCACAATCTGTGTTCCTCTGTGATCTTCTTCATATGTTTTCATCTAATTCTGGAAGAGCACAAGCCAGTCCCTTTAGAAAGCAACAAACTACAAGGACCATATGCTTCCAGTGTATATAATGTACATAAACAAACGTGCTAAGTGTTGGCTGGCCCCACCTTTGGTGCCTATATTGAATCCCAGCCACAGGCCTACTGCCAGCGAGTTGCATTGTTTGCACGCTTGCAAACAAAGTTGCCACTTTTTGCATTGTTTTTTCTCTTTTATTGAAGCAGAATGAACTACAGGCAGGACTGCCAGAGAACAATAGCTTTTGATTTCTTGTCACACAAAAGTCCTCCAGAGCAGAAGTCTGGCACTGACAGGAACACTGAATGTGTTTAGTATTTGAACTCTTTTTTTCACTGTTAGAATATAAAACAAAATAGAACTTCTTTCCTGATAAGAGGAAATGTGAGTTGTAGTGCACAGGCTCTGGAAGGCTCATATGTTTTCTGTCACTAGTTTCACCTCCCAACAGTGAAGTGTGGAATAGGTTTTTATAAAAATTAGAATGTAAGTGGGCATGCACCTGTATGGCCAAGCTTATTATTGACAGCTTTCATTTCTGCTCCAGTGGTGCATAAAAATGTGTGGCATCAAAACACTAGTCCAATTTAGCTGACAGGCAACAGCTATATGCCTTTTCAAAGTAGATGTTTAGAAAAGAATCTCACTTTAAATGAAAAACTCCTACCTGCTAAACTTTGGTTCAATTAAATGACCGCTTTCACTGCAAATTTTCCTTCAAAATTCCTGTCATTCAGGATTCCTATGCGTTTTCCAGCTCTGTAAGCATATATATCTTGCTGCTATGTGAAGAATCAAATTCTATTTCAGTACCAGAAAGAAGGCCAGATTTCCAAGTGCAGACAGTGAACTCTGAACCACAGGGTTCCCTTCCAGGGCTCAGACCACTTCTGTGGTGGCCTCTACCTTTCCCATTGTGGATGTTTCTACTGTTACAGAAGCTCAACTTTTCAGAGGATGCAGTAGGCATCAGTGAGGCCTCATTATATTTTCCTCACTTGGCAGTTTTTCTGCCACTGCCTTCACCATACTAATTACACACCTTCTGCATAAAAACCAGTATTAAGGTCCTTGACTGATTTCAGACTATTGTCAGCACTTCTTACAAAGATCATAATTTAGGACAGGGTGTAACTCTGTTGCCTGCATGTACATACACCTCTGATTTATGCCCTCTGCTACATCATTTGCACATCATAATCACCAATCTCTGCAGAAACATGGCAAGTGAGCATCAAGCCAACCACACACAACTGCTTCATAGGAACTTGTGCACTGTGTGATAGTCCAGACATCCATGTGCATTTCGCAAAATCAGGCAATCTGCCTTCAATAACTTTCCACAAGTGTACAGCTCTAGAATCTGTATGCATACAAAATAATTTTCATAGGGGGAACCATGTAACGAAAAAGGGGTAAATTTCTTTTCTGGTCATACTGTGACAACATTGAAAAAAATCCAAACCTAAACAAAACAAACCTATCAACTCGTAAAATTTTTTTTTGGAGAATTGCTAGTAGTCTTGTTTAGACCTTTCAGTTATAGCAACACTTTTTTTTTCCAGTGATCTAATTAGAAAATTCTTTTACAGTTGAGAATTTGAAGATGTTTAGGAATTTTTTAACTCTGTAAATTTTATGCTCCTTATTTCTCTGTTTTTTAACAGCTGGTGTTAAATTCATTAACCACTGAACTGATGGTGCAGAGTGTAGTTCAACAGCAACAACTATTATTATTATTGGTAATTGGAGGCAGAAGGTAACACAAGGAATGGGAACCCACCCCTCACGCGAGACAGTCTTGAGATACAGACTCTCCTCTGAGATAGTCACTAATTCAAATCATGTCCACGGATGGGATTTTAGGAAGATTCACTATTTAAAATCCCGTTCCAACCACCACCAACAAAACCATCCCTACCTTTTAGCTACAATTTGTCCAGTGTACAAGAAAACTGAGCTTGATAATCTTGTTTTCTTGTGATGGAGTGTGCACGCCTTAAAAAATAGGGAATCGTTCCAACAATTCCAATACTTTCACTTTAAGCTCATAAGGAAAGAAACCGTGCAGAAATGTGCTGAAGGTGGTGCCTTTCCTTGGTAGAAGATGTGCCATGTACCTGTTTCGGGAATACATTCAGGAGCACGGTTGCCATGGCAGGATGGCAGATGTCTACATGCAAACACAAAACAAGACATCTGTCCTGACCCATTCACCTCATAAAAGGTGAAAGGGAGCATCATTTTATATTCTTGTCTTATTCCACAAATCACAGAGAAAGAATGTTTGTTACCGGTCTTGTATTTTGTAAGAAAAGATTATACAAGGAGTAATTCTGGATCCAAAAGAAGTAAAAAAAAAAAACAAACCTGGTAAAGCTTTCCATTTCCACACAGAGCCTTGGGAGATTGGCCCTTCAATTTCCAAACAGAAGCCTGAATGTTGTTTTTACACTTTCCTTCCATTACTGTCCTTGCCTCACTGATGTGAATAGTGCCAATGAATTAAGTGTCCTCAGTGCGACACAAGGGAATTGCAAAATATGACTGCTGGAATATGTTGGTATTCACTTGTGTTTACATATTTTTTTAAAGAAGGATTTGTGTCTGTGTCTTAACAAAAAAAAAAAAAAAAAAAAAAAAAAAAAAAAAAAAAAAAAAAAAAAAAAAAGAAATAGAAAAGGATTATTCCCAGCACAGTTTTGAAGCATGCCTATTAAGCTGATTTAGTAGCTAACAACTTTGAAAAAGACTGTCATTTAAATGCTCTAAAATAGTTTCTGCTCTCACAGACTACCAGTATCAGGGGAATCTTTATTATGTTTCTGCCTCCAGATGTAGCCCATCCCAGCTGCTGAAAATGAGAATGACTAGACGTGAATAAATCAGTGTTTTCACTTACACAAACATGATAGCTGAAATTATTGGGCTGACCCCAATAACGCACACGAGCACGATTATTTTATTTGTGGGGTTTTTTGTTCGTATGGGTTTTTTTAATGACCTATGGGGCTTTGGATCCTCTGTACGTAAAAATGGGAAACATTAAATGCTGCCAGGTTTCACACAGCATATGTGCCAAACAAACTCTCCCCATTGTTTGATGCCTGAATCATTTCATGCTAACTCTGCTTGCCTTGTCCACACACAGACACCACCTGCAACACTCAGACACCACCTGCATGGCTGCACATATGCACCCGCACAATCACGGACTGGTAGAGTGGACAATCACGTTTGCTTTGGAGACAGCTTCCCATCAAGTTAGCATATGGTGATAGCATGCTGAGTGACAACTGGGTGATTGCTTTCTGGGACAAACTCAAGCCTGCAGCCTTGAGAACAGCAAAATAAGAGGTTTTTAGGAAGGTGGTGCCACTGTCTTTGGGAAGACAGCTGCCCAATGCAAGAGCATCTCCCAGAAGACTGGAATTGGCACTAGCTGGTTGGTCATTCCTGACTGAAGAGAACAGCACACTGCGGAACAGATGACTGAATGGGAAATAAGGAAGGGGGAAAATGAGAGGGGAGGGAAGGAAAAAAATCCTTGTATCTTTCTTCTGCAGGATATGCAAACAAATAATATGTTTGTCATGGAAGCAAATTAGCACCCTTTCCTGCCTCATAATGCTGTCTGGAGTGCTACACTCTATCACATCTTTCTCTCCTCTTCTAAATATCATCCCTACGAGTTTTCTTTTTCTCAGCCTGCTGGAGTGCTGTACCGGTCTGACTTGGAATTGCCTTAGGTCTCTCAATTTGTGACACTAAACCAGGGGTAATGACTGAACAGGGCAAAGTGCTTCATGTACTAGCTTTTGTCTAAGCCTGCTCGTCTCTCATTCTCTGACCCTACCAGATTTTGCAGTCAGTTCCACTTACCAACCACATGACAATTTTCACTTAAAAACACTGTGGTGTGGAAGCACCTTTCCTGACTCACACACTTAGCTGCTTTTCTGTTCTCTTCCTGCCACTCCTCTTAGATTTTTTCTGCTGCATTTTCCTTGTCTACTAGAACTCCTTCCCTCTTCTTCCATTTTGTGATTCTCCATCAGCCTTTTCACCTCTCAGCCCTCCTGATGAACTTTTCTTTTATTTTCATTTAATTTTTGAAATAAAGATAATAAAAGATTGACAGTGCTTAGTTAAAGCCCAGATGATAATGGGCCATTCTGCAGTGGAAAAACAGAAGGCAGTCATCTTAATATATTCAGTTCTGATTCTCAGGTCTCTTTTAATGCTATGTAGCCAAACCAAATACAGTAGGCCCATAATAACTCTCCTCCTCTCCTCTATGTGACATCACAGGAGGACATGCTTGGAAGGTACAATATTTTCTTCTTTCAGAAGTAAAGTTTTGGGGTTTTTGTGGTTTGTTTTTGTTTCTGTTTTTAATGCTTGATTTCTGAAACTCTTTCATGTAGCAGTTCATTACTTAAACAAAAAAAAAGGTGTTAGCATAAATTAAATCACATTCTAAGGACAAATTGCTTTCTATTAATACCATATTGTAAACTGCATTTTTCTTCTTACAGCAATGCCTTATTTCCATAGCTCTATTTTGAAAGCAATATGTCAGAGTGGGGCAGGAGTGGGGCTCCAAGAAAACATCTGTGGTGAAAACTAAGAAATAGATGATTTGATATAGACTGAACCAACCAATCCCACTTGGTATAACAAATGCCGGTAAACATAGCTCAAGAGAATTGCATAAATCTCCAAAACAGATGGGACATTATATATAGGCAATTGTCTTATATATAATCTTCTATATATAATCCTATTTCAAATAGCTTCACTTTTAGAAGAATGTTAAATATATTATAATAACTAGAGGAAAGAGACAGATGGGAGGACAAGATCTAGATTTGGCCTTCAGACAGATAAGAAGTGTTACTTTCATTTCATAGAGTTATAAATGTTAATTTATTTTGATTTCTAAAGTGTTTCTTTGGTAAGGCTGGAACCATAAAAATCTTATGGCAATTGCTTATTGAAAGCTCTCTTTCTTCTCACTCACACACAACTCCTCCAGCATCCTACTGACATTTCTTCCGCTTCCACAAATCCCCTGAATATTTGTATTTAAGGCTATTATTTTGTCAATGCATCTACATACATCAGTGGCAAGTATACACAAGCTCCAGAAAGGCTTCAATGCTCAGTGTGAGCCTTCATCATTTTGGTAGGTGACCTTTGTTTCTGATAGAGGAAAGGAAACACTTCTAAGCACTACAGGCCTGCTTTTGCTTCAGCAAGAGTTCAAAGAGCACAGCGACAAAAACCTATAGCTATGAAGGGTTTGTCAGTACAAGATTTTTTATTAGATGCTTTAGTTTCTGCCTAAGGTGAAAGAGCAACAGTTAAGTTATCATTAGTTTAGCTGATGGAGCTAGTATCAGATATATACAGAGCAAATGGTTTAATCATTAGAACAGATGCTTCTGAGCTTACAGCCACGGATTTAAACCCCAACTGGGAATTCACTATTAGCCCTATCATTAGCATAAATTGATTGCTGTGATTGGCTAATCACTTAATTAGGAAAGAGATCCTTATTAGACAACCATTCTGGAATGGTTTCTATAAATACAGGATTTCCTAGGTACATTCTGTTTAGACTTTAGGCGCTATTTTTTACTTGCCACTTATGCTGTTTTCAAAAATCATAGATTATCATGAATATACCACAGATCATATTGACTATCTTCCAATTTTAGAGACTTATAAAATGAGGAAAATAGATGAGGGATAACTTTTTCCTCAGGTTTCTACAGTGATTTCCTCAAACTCTACAACGTCCTTTCTCAGCACAGTGTGGAGTTCATTACAATGTAAAGTGTCATTGTCAGCTCGTTCACTGCCCTTAAAGTCACAGGCCAACCCTGACCTTGAATCACACAAGAGTGGTTCCTGGGTGCAAAGTAAAAGACCGTGTGTCGCCTCCCAGGGCAATGAAGCTGCCATCTACATTCCTTGCAAGGATTACCCTAACAGTGATACAAAAGGAGGAGCTGAATCTTCGGGTTAAAGATAATAGATTATACAATATGTTATGCTGAAAAGGTATGAATAAGATATAAGGAAATTGTTTCAAAGGCCAGTCCAGCAATTCTCCAAAAGAATCCCAAGGGCTCTGCCGCTTTCCCTCTCTGATGAGTCAGATTAACCGCCTCACTCAGTGGCATCACAAAGTAACTAGTTTAAAACAGCACTTCAAGAGCTTTTTAAAAGTAAGAATTAAGTGAGTCTGTCTGGTTTAATTTCATTTAATGTAAGCGAGCCTCTGAACTGCATTCCTTTGCTCTAACATTGAGCTTGAAGCCTTGCTGGCTGATTAATGCCAAGCTGTTTGAAGTGTACTCTTTTCTTATCTAGCACTGTGCAGGCCTCACTACAGCCTGGGGAGACCTGCTGCTAAGTCAGAGCTCGGGGAGATTTTTGTCTGCTCTTCACAGAGGGGGATGGAGGCCAGATAAGCCTTATGCTATAAAACAGAAAACAAAATGAAAACCTGTTGCCAATCCTGAAAAACTTGTTTATATGGAAACGAGGGGGAACACACTGCACTGTAACACTGACTTGCTCTATATGCCTGCTCGTGTATGGCTTTCACTACGTTCATACATTAATGTCCTCTCAATCAAAAACAATCAGGTACCAACACCAAAAACCTTATATTTCTTTGCAGATGTCCTTTTTAATTCTATTCGGACTTCTAATAATGTAAATATGTATAATAATAGTAATAATCATTAAAGAAAGACTAGAAAGTATTTGATTAACCTCTAAAAGGGTAGTTAGGAACACCTTCTTCTTACAGATGGTGGGTCACAACTTCATACTGTATTCAGTGAACTTCACCCTGTCTCTCTGATCTTTTTAAAATCTATGGATATTACAGATTCCAAAGAAATAAAATTTAAGGTATCTTAAGCAAAACATTGGTGGCAACTTAAATGGATAGACATTTGTACATCGATTTCTCTTGCCACTCACTGCCCATTTGGAAGCACATCCTGGAGGTGTCTTGCATCTTCTTTGCTGCTAGAAAGTTGCATAAATCTCTGGCTTTGATAACGTTAAATGATACTTCATTCTAATAAGATATTCAAAGCTATTTAGTGTTGGAGCCAAAGAAAGGAAAAAAAAATAATAAGCAGTTCATGTCTTAACTCTCTATGATGCTTTCAACAGTCACCAGCTGAGAACAGCTCCCTCATCAATACCATCTAGAGAGATCAAGATATGAAAACACTAAAATTGAAGGTGTTTCCCTGTGGCTTTCAGATGCTTTTAAAAGAAGGCTGAGAACAGGTAAAAGTGTTTAGAAGCAACACATTCTAACAAGGGTTTGTTGAAGCATATTTGTCTGTAAGTGCTGTGAGGTTATTTGAAAATATTGTGAAACATTAAGGGGCATAAAACAACAAAAAAAAAGAAAAAGGAAACAAGGAAAGGAAAAAACAAGAGAGATCTCTTTTGAAGAATACACCACTATGAAAGTTTCCATCTCAGAAATACTTACGACAGGCAAAAGAAAATAACTTCTGTGCTTCCTTGTTAACAAACCTCAATAAAAAAATATATGGTTTTGCTAAGCAGATGAACATTAGGTGAACTTAATTGTATTAAGGCCAAGATAATCTCTGAGTACACATGAGAGTTTGTATGAAGACAGACTCTTTTCTTAGGTGGGCTGGTAGGATTAGAAAAGAAGATGGGGTGGGAAGGGATGCAGACCCAAAAAACAGACCACCTCCAATGCATGGAGAAACTTCTGGGAACATGTTCTCTAAGTTGGATCCTTTTTCCTCCTCTCTTTTCACTTCCATTCTCCAAATATTTTTCCTAGGTTTATACAAGACGGTGTCCCTCATTACAAACGATGTCTTTGGAAAGTCTTTAATGCAGAGCACCATCTGACCACCACAGGTCACAGAATTAATCACTTCAAAGAAAAAGACTTTTCTAAAGCTCATGTATATTGAAAGGGTTGAGTCCCTCACGTGAGTATGTATTAAAAAAATATGTTAGAAAACACACATAAGATTATCAAAAATATTTTAAGAAGAAAACCATCTTTCACATCAGTAATATTGGCCACTCAGTGAGAATTTGAAATTATATTGAATGAAGCCTTACGAAAATTCGTCTTCAAAATCTTTATATTGTTCACATATATTTTCCCTTTTTCCACTGTTTTAGTGTCCATTAAGTAATTTCATATTTCCAATATGACTACCCTCCTGTTCTCCTACTATTCTTTCTTCTTCTCCCTCCCCCCCCAAACAATTTATACTTCATTATTTACTGTACTTTTTAAGGGAATATGAGTGGACTGTCCTAAATTCCTACTCACTACCACCTTTCAAAAATGAGATTTGTCATCATAAACAGGATTATAATGATAAAAATAAAAGTTTGGCAACACAAATCCCACTACAGCAACTTACTATGAAGTCGATATTAAACAATGCTTACAAGGCTCATGAAACAATACCAAGAAACTGTGAACACTGTTGGTGAGACCAGAGTGGTCTCATCAGCTCTCTTCCCACTCAGGTGGGCTGGATTTGTCTGGGATAGAGTTAATCGTATTCACAGGAGCTATGGGGCTATGTTTTGGCTTGATAACACAGGGATGCTTTCAGTATTACTGAACAGTGCTTGCACAAAACCAAGGCCTTTTCCACTTCTTGTACCAGCCAACCTGCAAGTGTGCTGGGGGTGCACAAGGAGAATGGAATGGCATGGAATGGCATGGAATAGTCTAAGCTGGAAGGAGCACAGAAGAATCATCAAAGGCTAGTTCTTGGCCCGGCACAGGACAGGCCCAAGAAGCTGGGAGGGGACACAGAACAGCTGACCCAAATTGACCAGAGGAATGTTCCATACCATATGGCATCGTGTTCAGCATATGAGAGCTGGGTGAAGAAGGAGGAAGAGGGGTGATGACATTTCCCTTCCCAAGCAACTATTAGCATGATGGAGCTCTGGTCTCCAGGAGATGGCTGAGCACCTGCCAGCTGATGGATGAATGAATTCTTTGTTTTACTACGCCTGCTTGCACAGCTTTTGCTTTACCTACTGAAAGATCTTTCAGATGTAATTTCAACTGTATAAATCACAATGGCAATCTGCATGTGAAACCTAATAGAAATGTTCACTGTCTTTGACTGACCTTTGTCAAAGATGGTATCTTAAATATAAGTTTTCTTTTGGAGTCTTAAAAGAAAATAAATGTCTTTCTACTCGTCTTGAGCTCATTAGTGTCATAAACTCAGTGTTAAACATCTCTATATTAAAAGCAGTGTCATTTATTTTCGGTATTAGTTATGCAATTAACATAGTAAATCACACTGTGTGTTTGAAGAGCTGCCTTTCAGCCTGAGATGCAAACTGTTGTCTTTTTAAACCAAGATGAAATTTGGAGAGAGTTATTAGACTGATAGATCTGGGGTCCAACTTTTTCTAAACCTTTAATAGCATTGGAAACCAGTAATTAAATTTGTTTTGTGCAAAGTCTGCAGCCGATGCTTTTAGCACAAGCGTCTCTTCCTCACATTGCAGTTTGAATGCTACATTTGTACTCAAAACTGACATGCTTTCATGTTCCTACAGGTTGTGTCCTGCTTGCTTTTACAGGGTAGTGATTAGAGCATTAGGTGGTACCATTCATATCTATTACAACTCCAGTGAAAGACACATCTCTGTGCTGTGGAACTGGTTTGTTAAAGCAAGAGGCAGTATTGTCTGGATTTTCAAGTTCACTACTGCCAACTGCATGGCTTTATACAAGTAACAATCTCCACTTTTCCAGAATCCGCACCTGTACAGTACAAAAAACATCTCTGTGAAGGAAACATAGATCTTTACAAAGATATTCCTTTCCAATTAAAAAAGAAAAGAAAACCCCAAAAATGAAACCAAACTAACAAAAGAAATAAACAAAACCACAAGGACATTTCTATATTACATAATTGTTAGTGGAGACAATTATTATATAAAACAAAACAAATCATACTTTGTAAGCAGAGAGGAAATGAGCACAGAAGCAAAACACAGATTTGAGACTGAGATAGACCTCACATTGTGATCAAAGTGACAGAAGCAACGTTCAAAAGCACTGCTTTATCTTTCTGTAACTAAGGAGTTCAATGGTGCACATTCTCAGAGAAGAGCACACTTGGTTACCTACATTGAGCTTGAAAAGCTGCTTCTGAAATTTCTCTGGAAATAAAGGGGGATTTCATTAGGCAGACTTGTCCTCTGACTTATGATATCAGAATTCACAGCCCTATTTCTGATACTGGAAACAGGGGGAAAAAACCCAAACAAATACAAATAGGTTTAGGGCTGAATTCAAAAGGAGTCAGGCCTGGATTTCATATATCTGGCCTACACATGCTGAGTAGACAATTGCCTGGCCAATAACAAACACTAGGGACTGAGGATTGTGTTCTATTTCCTGTCCTTATAATGCTTAAGAATCTTTAAGAATGCTTAAATACTCAGGCTGCAAGGAGACATCCTCTCATATTCTCCTGTGCCTCCCAAAATGCTTATACACCCGCATCTCCTTAAAAACCCAAGGAAAGAAAACAACATTAAAAGCTTTGGGAACAATCCATCAGCAGCAATGATGTTGCTGCTCTGCTTTTTTTTTCCCCCATCCCACTAGTCCACCTTTTTATATTGTTTACATTGAAGCTGCTCCACTCTACAGAAAAAGAACTTGAGATTCACTGTGCCAGAAACAGAAGGAAACTTAGCAAGACTGTGAAGCACTCTGATCACAGCCATCCCTAAGCACCAGGCTGTCTCAATGACCTGCTTCTGTATTTCATCAAAACACCACATATTGAGACCTTCAAGTGATCAGAGATCTGTTCCAGATGAGAGTCTTCAAGTGATGCTTTTTCTGGATGTTCCAGGCAGAAGTGGTATGGATGAGTCTTGGAATCACAGAGACTCCTGATATCCACTCTCAGGATTCTAAACACAAATCTAATATATTTCTAAATATGAGTTCCCAGCTGTTTTTCTAGGACGGGTGTTTCTCAGCTATTTATACTAAACATAGGGCAGTTTGCACTTCAAAACTGGAACTTCTGTCATTAGTGGCCTGCAGCCCGTTCAGGATTTGTCTAGAAAACAGACACTCCAAAATTCAAAACATTGCTATCCGTCTACATCCTGTGACATGAATGGTATACATGAAAAGCTTCTCCTACTCACCAGCCCCACCCTCAGTTTTTTCTTCATTCCCCACAAGACTCTCTGAGTCAGAATAGGGAAAACAAACCAACAGACAGACAAACAAACCATATGAAAATACCCCAGCTCTTCTTCTGAGACAGGGCCACTTTCCACTTGTTCATTAAACCTGCCCAAGTAATTTTCCACTCCTTTCTCTTGGTTTGAAGGATAGCCACTGTGATTGTCTGATTTGCATACATAATCTCTGTTGCCTCTTGCAGAGCATTGGCTTTTAGAAAAAAGCTGCAAATGTTGAGTACTAAAGAGTCTTAAATAAATTTACGATACAACTAGCAGCTATCAAAATGAAAGATTTTCTATTCTAGTTCATAAATTAGAACATTAATTTAAAAATCTCTATTACTGCTTACTATTGGCTTGTTGAAAACTTCAAAGTACAGCAAGGTCTTTCATCCACTACAGTTGTGCATCCCTCTTCCATATGCCAGACATTAGTTCCATTTCACTTCTAGCCAGGATGGCTAGAATTCACTTCTTGCCCCCCCAGGACGGGGCAATGCAAGCTAGTCTATGTCATCATGTGATGTGCTTCAAAATGACACCTCTCATCAATGAAGAGATGATCAAAATTGGAACCACAGAGAAGCTGACCAAAACTGCAACCACAAATACAGGAGTGAAGGGGAGGGCACCTAAAGCCAGTGGATTTCTCAGAACTTTGGCACGGTGCCCAGTGATAGCAAAAGAGTCACCAACAGGCAAAAGAAACAGCTGACAATAACTGTTAAACCAGTCTTAGGCTCCACAGGAATCAGTCACTGAAAGCCATGGTGATTTACAAGAGCCTCTGGTGGGAATTTTTAGACAAAAGACCTAAGCAGCTTGCAATGTTCTCATTATCTGCAAAACAAAGTGTGTTAATAAGTATGCCAAAATGCTCCCTGTATCTGAACTGTGTCTGCTGCAGACCTTTCTTCTTTTCATCACTGAAAGTTGGAAAATTATTATCTTTAACAGGCAAGAAAGCTGGGCTGGGCACAAGGGGAAGCTTAATGCATAGAGCACTTCAGCCACATTCTTTTTAATTCTCTCTTGATTTTCTGAAAGAAATTCCTTTTATGAAATATTCATGTCTCATGTTATCATATATGGAGCAATAAATGGACTGTAAAATACACTAAAAGATAAATAAGCCTCAAAGTTTGTCATTATGGCAATAGAGTCAAAAATTTATTTTAACTAGAGACCTACTGTAATGTTAAAGTAAAAATATTGCATGTGAGAACAAATTAGTATGACCTGTATGTGTATTGCCCCCTAAAAAAAAATCTTAAAGGCAGAGATGACTTATTATGGAGAAAATTATGAGCAAGTATGATATACAGCTCAACTACTTTTAGGCTTGATCAAAAGACTATTCATGTCAACAGTAAATTTTTCTGATTTCAAGGGGCCTGATATGAATGGGTTACATTCATGGCTGGCATTTTAACCTCTTTACTTCAAGTCAAAGCAAGTTGTTCAAACCTAATGTATGAAGGTTACTGGTATTTACTATAAGTATTAAAAGTACCATCATTAAAAGAAAGATATACCCTACAATTAGTCCATAATCTGAGTACAAAATGTGAGTTACAAATGTATTTAGTAATTACCTCAGTTTTCTTTAACTAGCTCATATGATGTGATAGATAAACCAGACAAAAACAATGCACTTTACCCCTATTTCCAAATATGTGAAAATGACTGGCTGGACATAAACTCCCCACAAAACCATTAAAAGTTGAAAGGTGTGCCATTTGTCAGTGGAAAGGTCATTTCACTAACATTTGGAATCATGTCTCATGACCTGACATATGACTTAACATCAAAATGACTTGAACATGTTACTGCGGCAATTCTTTTCATCCAGACTAGTGTAAAGATTAATGAAGCAGGTTCAGCTGATACCACCTACCCGTACCCGTCAGATAACGAGACTGGAAAAATAAAAAGGCAAAAGATTTTCTAGAAAATCTTCTCTAGTTACGAAATTTCTAAATTCTAGAAAAGTTTCTTATTCTTCTATCCCTCTTTGTCTCTCCCCATAAGGAGATAAAAGGCTCAAAGACTGCTGTGGAGCTGAGAAGGAGAGGGATAAAGACTGTATGATGCCGCACACCTGGCTTTCTATCCTCATAGACCACCAGTGCCAGATCCTGGATTAAAGAGGATGTTTTAACAGATCTGCAGTGTATTTTACACAGACCAGAATCAGAGAAATATTTAGGTTTGAAAAGACCTTTAAGATCATCAAGTTCAACTTGATCCAGCACCGCTAAGTCCACCACTGAACTATGTCCCCTAGTTTGATATCTACACATCTTTTAAATCTTCCAAGGATGGTGACTCAACCACTTCCCTGAGCAGCCTGCTTCAAATTTCTTCTCACATCCAGTCTAAACCTTCCATGACACAACTTGAGGCCATTTCCTCTTGCCCTGTTGCTTGTTACTGGGAAGAAGAGACAGATCTCCATCTCACCACAACCTCCTTTCAAGTGGCTGAAGAGAGTGATAAGGTCTCCCCTGAGCCTCCTTTTCTCCAGGCTGAACAGCCCCAGCTCCCTCAGACACTCCTTACAGGACTTGTGCTCCACATCCTTCACCAGCTCCATTGCCCTTCTTTGGACTCACTCCAGCACCTCCATGTCTTTCTCGTCTTTCCCCTTGTATTATGTTTCCATGATGGCAACTATATCACAGATTTCCTGGTGCACCATGGCTTCCAGCTCATCCTGTTTGCTGCCCATGCTGCACGCATTGGCGCAGACGTACTTCATCTGGGCTGTTGATTCCACCCATTTTTCTGAGGGAAAAAGCCTTAATCCCAATGTGACCACTCTCAGGTGCTTCTGTCATTTCTGACACATCAGTAACCTTGGTGTCTCTGCTGCTGCATGCACATCCATTCCCTATCTCCACCTATACGGCAGACTGAAGGACCTCGCTAGCACATCATCCCCCAAACATTGGCATGCAGCCCCCAGTTTCTCTCTAGTGAGCCTGGTTTTACCCCTTTCCCCCTCCAAATCTAGTTCAAAGCTCTCTCAGTGAGTCCTTCTTGTGCAAAGATCCGTTTCCCCACTTTGAGACACATATACCCCACCTAAAATCCAAAATTCTGCCAGATACGCTGGTCTTGGAGCCAGGTATTGATCTGCTGGCAACCACCATCTGCCTACTACCTTGCAAACATTTAAACCTGTCCCAAAGCACTCTGAGCAGGGAGTTTTATGAAAATACCAATAGATATGTCCCCAGGAAGACGTAGTCTTAAAAGCAGAACAGTAAAAATTGAAACAGAGGAGATGAAGAAAGTGCTAAGGCAGAAAGGATATCATGGAGTCTGTGGAAACAAGGAACCTGGCAAGAAAAATAAATACTTTGAAGGGCCATTAACATGAGTACCTGTACTTCAGTCTGATCCCAGAAATGTCATCCTTTATGACATCACAGCTATGTTAGTGCACAGCCCAGTCAGCACAAGCAAAAGGTCAGTTCACTCCTTTGTGCCGACATTGCTGCCTAGCAAATGTAACAGCTTGGGATTCGTAAAGATTCTGTGGTTTCATTTCATCATGTTAGCCATTCCATCTTTTGTAACAATTCCTGATAGCAGTGCTACTGGACTCCCACCTGCTTGGGTGAATGACTTTTGGAAGTCTCCTAATGGGATCAAATTGCTGCTACATTTTGGCAATAGCCATTCCATATGCATTTACTATATTTGCCTAAGAGCCAATGGCAGTTAATGAGCAATAATAATGCCAGTTGTTTGCTTTAGTTTTCTTCTAAAACCCTGTCTTTCTCTAACGATTAATATTTTTGACTACATCTGACATCATTTATTCAAAGCCAAAAACAACGTGGATATAAAATAACAGCTTGTCCTTCAGGTAGTGTGGAGGATTTATTCTATGGGCAATGCTTTCTAGAACATTACTTCATTCACCCACCTACATATCTGTTCTGGGCAAGGCAGAAACACTATCTCAGGAAAGTAAACTGTGATTATGCCAGTTTGTAAGGACTATTGGCTTGTGGGTGTTACTTGCATGTAGCAATTCCCCTGCCTGCTTGTAGAAAGCCATTTGGCCAACTTTGCTAAGGTTTTGATTCACTGTAATAAAGATACATTTTATTTAACAAGAAGCCACAGTCCACAAAACACTTCACCACACTCACACACAGGATAAAACCAAAATAGTTACACTGAAAAAAAGAATAGTCTTACTTGACAGAAGTGAAGGGAAATTCATTCTCAGCGAGCTGCTGAACTAAAATTTGGTGTACAAGTCCCATTCCTTACCGCATAATAATCATCAAAATTGCCCTGGGGGCAGCATAAGATCTCTGTGACTTTCAGAGAAGCTTATTCTCTCAAGTCACATGGGCTGGCACATGTTATTTAGACACCCATACATGCCTAAGAGCTGGTCTCTACACATGTAAACTAATAAAACGTGAATTAAATAAACATGTATGTAAAGGATTTTGAAGAACACATCACAGGTTAGCTGATAGTAGCCTCAAATGAAAGTAAAATGGTTTAAAATCCATGCTTATAAGGAAGGGTGTGCACATGTGTGTACACAAATGATACACACATACTCTCATAATGTTATTTTTAATTCCTTTTAAATTAATTGTACATATTGAAAAATCATGGCATCCTCCTTATTCATGACCAAAACCTCTAAAAATCTCCAAAATATACCCAGAGAGGCTCAAAGCATCAATGAACTTTTATGAGCTGTACATTTCCTAGCCATTTCTACTTATAGAACAAGAAATAACCAAGGCTTAGAAGTATATTCTGCACTAGTTAAATTTTCTGTCTGAACAGAGAGATGCTGGCTGATGTCATTGCAAGATCACTTCCAGTAATCTTTGAAAGATCATGGCAGCTGGGAGAGGTGCTTGAGGGCTACAGGAAAGCAAATGTCATTCCTGTCTTCAAAAGGGGCAAGAAGGAGGACTCAGGGAAGACCAGCTTCACCTCAGTCTCCAGAAAAGAGATGGAATAATTAATCATGGAAACCATTTCTAGGCACATGAAGGACAAGAAAGCCATCAGGAGTAGTCAGCATGGCTTCACCAAGGGGTAGTGATGCTTGAACAGCTTGATAACCTTCTGTGATGAAACATCCAGCTTGGTAGATGAGGTGAAAGGAATAGATAGCCTGTCTGACTTTGGGGAGGCTTTCAACACTCTCTCCCATAAGATCTTCAGAAAAAAGCTGGCAAGGGTGAACTGGATGAGCAGACAGTGAGGTAGACTGAAAACTGTTTGAACCACTGGACCCAAAGGGTAGTGTTCAGTGGCACAAAGTCCACCAGAAATGGAGGCTAAAAGTAGCAGGGAACAATAACGGGTCCAATTCTGTTCATCAACTTCATTAATGATCTGGATTATGGGCTGGGGTGCACCCTCAGCAAGTTTGCTGCTAGATCAAAACCTGCTAGAGCTGATACACCTGAGGGCCGTGCTGCCGCCCAGAGTAACCTCAGCTGGCTGGCAAAATGGGGTCACAAGAACCTTACCAATTTCATCAAGTGGAACGGCAAAGTCCTGCACCTGGACAGGAACAACCTCATGTAACAGAACGCAAGCTGGAGGCCACACAGCCGAGAAGCAGCTGGGCAGAAATGTACCAGAGCTCCTGGTGAACTCCAAGGTGACCATGAGTCAGCAGTGTGCCCTTGTGGCAAATAAGGCTAATGCTCTCCTGGGCTGCATTAGAGAAAAAATATTGACAACAGGTAAAAGGCGGCGGAGTGATCCTTCCCCTCTGCTAAGCACTGGTGAGGTCACACCTAGAGAGCTGGGTCCAGTTTTGGGTTCCCCAGTTCACAAGAGACATGGATGTACTGGAGACAGTTCAGTAAAGGCCTACAAGGATGACCAGGAAACTCAAGTATCTCTCCATGAGGAAAGGCTGAGAGCTGGGACTGTTCAGCCTGGAAAGAAGAGTCAGGGAGATTGCATCCATGTGTACAAACACCACGTGGGAAGGTACAAAGAAGACAGAGCCAAGCTTTCTCAAGGTTGCCCAATGATGGAACCAGAGGCAATGGGCACAAGATGAAACAAAGGGTGTTCCCTGTGAACACCAAGGAACACTTTTTCACTGTAAGAGTGACCGAGCAGTGGCATAGGTTGCCTAGAAACGTGGTGGGGGTCTCCCTCCTTGGAGGTATTACAAAGCCATCTGGACACGGTCCTGTGTAACCAGCCCTAAGTGGCCTTGCTTGAGCAGGGGGTTGGACCAGATGCCTTCCAGAGGTCCCTTCCAACCTTAACTATTCTGTGCTTCTGTAGCAGGATAACCCCTAATCTCACTTTTTACCAAGCTGGTGAAAACTATCTTGCCTTTAGTACAAAGGCGAGCACCAGCACTACTGCTTTCTCAACCAGATGAATCCTCTTAGCAGACCATAATATCCATCATTTCTTTTCCTTATTTTTATCTTCATTTTCTCCTTCTTGTTATTTTTATTCTCCCATAAAATCATAAGGAAAACATGATTCATGCAACAACAGATGGTGACAGAAACCCTCTACCTACACTGGAATGTAGGTGATGTCAGTATTCATTCATCTCAGCATAATGGGCTACATTCAGTGCTTCAGCGGAGTAAGAATGAGGATCCATTTCATACAAAATTGTTGATTTTATATAAGTCACATCTACATACCCAATATATAAACCAAAGATAACTGTAGTCCAGGGACAAGATTTTCCAAAATGAGCAGTGATTTTTCATGTTCATCTTGATAAAATTTAAATATGACTGGATATTCACAATATTGGTAAGGGGTGGAGAGGAATGTTTAAGATATCTTTAAAGTGTTCCACATTGGAGAAAAAGAAAACATTAGGCATCAAATTTGCAATAAGCATTTAAAACACTTAGCCAAATAGGCCACAGTGATGTCATTTTAGAAATGCACAAAATCCAATTTTCCACATACCAGACACCATTTTTCCTTGGATAATCCACTTTCTGCTTTCAGTAGATTTTACTCCATGGAACATTCTGATTACTTCCACACTTCGTTCTTAATAGTATTTGCATTCAATAGCACCACTGTGACTTAATCCAGGAGTGGGACTTTTCCCAAGAAGGCATTTTGGAAATGCTCATCAAATGTGTGTTCCTCACTCACTGCAGCTACAGATTTAGCCACTGCAAGGATCTGCTTCCTGTGCAGCATGACTACAAACTATTGGAACACAGAGTGAGCAACCAAAAGTTATGGCTCTTTGTTGTAAAGAGCTAGTGTCAAAAATTGATTCACCATTACATAGAGATCTGTGTTTGCTTTGCCCTGTTAATGCTGAGCAACATCCTCCCAGAAACACAATTAGCACCAACTTTCTAGAAATCAAGTGTGTGTTTTCTTTCTCACAGAACTTTGACTTTGAAAAAAGCCAGGGAAATCCAAAAGTGTCTTGAATTCTCTACATCCTTATAACACTTTTATCTTAGTTTTAACTGTGTCCATAAATATATTGAACAGTATGTAGAGCTAGTACTTGCGAAGTTGTGAATCTGAGATATGACCTTAAAGATATCATGGGAGATTGGTCATTAAGTGTGACCTGATTACACTTCCACATATGCTTAATTTTACATACTTTTAAATGTCCTTGTATAGTGCTATCTGCCTGAAATATTCAGAGCTATTTCTATATGTACTACTGTTAATGAAATTACTTGGCTTTCTACTAGCCCATACTGAATTTCAAAATTATTACCCTATCAACACTGGCTTATTGTAAAAATAAAAAAAACCCAAACCACCAAAACCCACTATTTACATGGGACAGAGAGAGTACCAATGAGCACTGAAACAAGAAAAGGGAGAAACATGGGCATGATGCCAGCAGTGAAAATTTAAAGTGCTGATCGGGAAATAGCATAACTGTTTTTTCTAGCAACAGATGCCTCATCAGAGAGCAGATTTGCATCATACTTAGTATTTTATAAAATATAGAGACAGAGAATCGTTTAGGTTGGAAAAGATGCTGACCTTGACCACTCACATAATACCTCCATATTTATCACTAAACCA
Source organism: Ifrita kowaldi (assembly GCA_013398055.1). Lineage (NCBI taxonomy): Eukaryota > Metazoa > Chordata > Aves > Passeriformes > Cinclosomatidae > Ifrita > Ifrita kowaldi. The sequence goes on from VZRS01009365.1 coordinate 304,214, forward strand.
TGTCCCCAAGTGCCACATCCACACATTTTTTAGCACTTTCAGGGGTGCTGATACCATGACTTCCCTGGGCAGCCTGTTCCAATTCTTGACCAGCCTTTGCTGAAGAAATTTCTCCTATTTTCCAGTCAAAACTTCTCCTGATGCAACTTGAGGCCATTTCCTCCCATCTAGTCACTTGTTACTTTGGAGAACAGTTTAACAGTCACCCGGTTACAACCTCCTTGCAGGTACTTGTAGGGATCATTAAGGTCTCCCCATAGCCTCTTTTTTTTTCCAAGCTAAACAACACAGCTCCCCTCAGTTCTCCTCATAAGCCTTGTGCTCCAGCCCCTTCATCAGCTCTGTTGCCCTTCTCTAGGCACGCTCCAGCACCTCAGTGTCTTTCTTGCAGTGAGGGGCCCAGAACTGGACACAGGATTCGAGGTGTGGCCTCACCAGTGCCGAGTACCTGGGGAAAATCACTGCCCTGGTCCTGCTGGCCACACTATTGTTGATATAGGCCAGGATGCCATTGGCCTTCTAGGCCACCTGGGCACACCCTGGCTCATGTTCAGCTGCTGTTGACCAGCACTCCCAGGTCCTTTTCCTCTGGGCAGATTTCCGGCTACTCAGTCTCCAGCCTGTGGCAGTGCCTGGGGTTGTTGTGACCTGAGGGCAGGATGCAGCACTTGACCCTTTTGAACCTCACACCACTGGCCTCAGACCATCAATACAGCCTGTCCAGATCCCTCTGCAGAGCCTTCCTGCCCTCCAGAGATCAACACTGTGCCTGCAAGCTGACCAAGGATGCACTTGATCCCTTTGTCCAGAATATCAATAAAGGTACTAAATAGGACTGGATCCCACCTGGACCTTGCAGACTTGTGCAAGCCTAAGTGGTATAGTCACTTATATGTCCTCCCTGCACGACTGCACGACATTCTTGTAGTCATCTGATATTGCCTGCCTTTTCTTTCAAAGGCCATACATTCTTTTTTGTCCTTCCATCCAAAGCTCCCAGTTCAGCCAGGATGGTGTTTCCAGCCAGCTCATTTTATGGCTCATGTGGACACCCTGCTCCCGTGCCTTTAGGGTTTCCTTCTTAAAGCATATACAGTCTTCCTGCACTCCTTTTTCCCTCAGGACTGCCTCCCAAGGAACTCCCTTAACCAGTCTCCTAACCAGGCCAAAGTGTGCCCTCTGGAAGCCCAAGGTAGCAGTTCTGCTGACTTCCCTCCTTACTTCTCCGGGAATCAAAAACTCAATTGTTTCATGATCACTGTGCCCAAGACGGCCTCTCACTGTCATGTTACCCACCAATCCTTCCCCGTTCACAAACAGCAGGTCCAGCTGAACACCTTCCCTAGTGGGCTCCCTCACCAGCTGCCAGGGAGCTACTTTCCACAAACACATATTAGAAAACTCTGCTTGTTCTGAAGATTTTACAGTCTTCTCAAGGAAGGTAGAGAGTATGAACGAAACAGAAAGAGAAGTGAATTTGTTGGCCCTTTCTCACATACTTCCTCTCTGTACAGGTCCCATTTCCAGTCACTGTTCCATAGAAACGGAAGGCACAGTGTTAGTTATTGTAAGATATCTTCATAATATATTTTGTGATCTATACTACATTTGATTGCTGATTAGATTCTGGAAATCAATCCACGAAAGTGGATGGATGAGAAGCCTAGAGCAAGCATAATATGAGTCACTGCTTTCTGCAATTACACTAAAATGGTAACTAATACTAGATCATTCACTTTACTGCTGGAATAAAACTGGTTTTCCCTGTGTGTATATATAGACAGCAAAATTAATTTCTGTATTTTTCATAAATATGTACTATATAAAGTAGCATGGAAATAACCTGTTTGGAGGTTTCAACAAAAATGATTTGTACAAAGAGATATGCAAAGCAAAGTACTTTAAACAACATGGCAAATATTTAACTATTTTGTCTTCATCAAAAAAGTCACAAGTCAGTAAACCAGACTCAGAGAGTTTTAATGGGAATTGTAAACTAAGCCAAACACTTTCTGCCTGAACATTATTTCATGTACAGAAATAGTTCCAGTTGACAGTAACAAATGTTGGAGAAAAATACTGTTATTTACTCACTTTTTCTAAGTTTGAATAGAGGTTAACACAGTTCTCCTTGTCCATGCAGCTTATCAAAGGAGCTTTACTCTGCTGTCAGCAATGGAGTATGAGGGACAGATTTGGGGCAACTTTTAACCCCTGTCAGAAATTACTACCTACTCTGGAGATTAATCCAGGTGATGAAAAGATTATCTTCTGTCTTCACACATCTGCATATCCATGTGCACAACCTCTCAAGATTACACACATTACTGACAAATGCCATAATAATTCTTTTTCTTCCTTATCCTTTATTGCACTTTCACACCTGATGAAGTGTCTGTGGTTAGCAGAAGATTATTTCTATAGCAGCAACTAGGCAGAGCTGATGTACTTCGTGGGCACCTGTAATTATTCATCAGAACCACCAGAAAGCCCATAGGTCTTAGCAGCATAAAATCGGCAATTTTTGCATACACCACTGGACCATATAGATTATCAATGTAGTGAACAACCATAACTATTTTCATCATTAATAAAACTGAAAATTAATATAAAGGACCAGTGAATTTCTAACATTATTGTTTGTTCAGCCATCCCAGCAATCCAGATTTAACATTAAACTGCAGAAAAACGGCTACCAAAAAGCACATTTCAAAAATTTTGCAAATACTTTTATGTCTCTTCAAAAATTAATAATTTAGTCAGCAATTCAAATTTGTTATTCTTTAATTTCAGCCACATAGTAAACATTACTAAATATTTTCAGCTTCTTAAAAGACCTTTACGGATATTAAACAAACTTGACATTACTGAATGATTTCTCGAGAGGCTCAATATTTAGGTGCGTGTTTTGACCACATGCAAAAATTTCTCCTCTCACATATATATTTTACTATTATCGACCTTTTCAGCGCAGCTTGACATATCTATTGAAATGCAGTGGATTCAGGCATTCGAACTCTGAAGCTCATTTGGTAAACCTCAAGCAGATACCTAATTTTAGGAACCAAAGTTTGAAGACTCTCATTATACTCTATAAAGAAATTCCACCTCTGCAGATCTGACTTGTTTGTTTGTTCTATCACCACCAAGCAACAGGAGATGTTTTCCAACAGACAGAACAATATAGGTTTGTAGAAGTTGAAGTAATATAATCCTATGCCACACTGCAATAACTTGTGGGAGCACCATGCCTTAAAGAATGGCAGAGTCTGTTTCCTTTCAGACTAAGTCGAAGCATTAGGGACACTACAGTCTGTTTGTTGCCTCAAACTAAACAGTTTTGGTGGTTTCACTGGAAAAAAAAGTCCCTAAGCAAAGGAAAAATCAGTGTTTCTACTTGATGATATTAAACTACACTATGTATCAGTACTAGGTGGCTATTTCTTCCCTTAATTCTGTGATGATGAAAAAAGAGAAGATACCAGAAGTCGTGCATAGTCAGCAACTGAGTATTGCAAAAGGCAAAATTATTGATTTTAGACAGACTGTCCTGTAAGATGTTCAACGGCAAAGAACACACTTAAAAATTTTAAAGGTAGAGTTTACCAAAAATAGCTTTACACTGTCTACTTAATAAAGGCATGAAACTAGTTGAGATACTCGGACAGATACACTTGCATTCTTCCATCTCATGTTTAATTTTTCCTGAATAAAAGATAAACTTCTAATTCTGATTGTTATAAATGAACAAACCAACGAAAAATACCACGATTGTCTTATTTGGTGCTGGAATGCAATCACAAAATTCACTAAGATGCTTTCAGAACAGCCCTATTTCAAGGGGTGCTAGATCAGACGACAAATAGATATTTTCATCCGAATATAAGAGGAGTGCAAATATCCTATTTTAAATTTCAACAGAAGGATTTCTTAAAGTGTAGAGGACAGAGGAGGAAGTAAAACAATGGAAGATGCATTTATGGCAACCTCAAACTAGCACCTCAATACCATATGATCTATAACAATCTACTTTTAGAAAATCCTTACGAGAAAAAAATACAATTTTTCTGATTTTATCATGAATTGAATTTAAACCGTCTGAAAGTAAACACAATGCCCATCACCATCTGTTTATCCTTTACTTGTTAGATTTAACCTAAACAGCAGAGGAGCGGTGGGAAGTTGGAACAATACCATTCATGTCAAAGAAAGCACAGTCTGAAACTACTACTGCTACAAATGTTCTTTTCAATCTCTAGCTTTTTTTATCCTTTTAAAGGCTGATATTTGTTATCCAGCACTCCTATTTGAATGCACAGGGTGTGCCGAGGATCAGTCACAGAAAAACTCTGAAGAAAATTCCTGAAATGGTGTGCAACCTAACTTTGAATCTAGAACTCGTCAATTTTCTTATTAAAAATAGAAATGAATAATGTTTTGGTTCTTAGAATAATGTGGAACAGAACCCAAATCCTGAGGTATACACCATAGAGAGGATTCAAAGCATCAATCAATAGTAGGACTTCCCTCGATGAACCGTAATACCTCATCAAAACGCTAACAGATAATTCCAAAGCTGCTCTTTGGAATATATTAAATGTATTGTATTTGGATATATATATTTATATATGCACACATATATTGTGCTCTTTTTCTCCTGTCAAACAATGAACACTTTGCAAAGTAGTAAGTGTGGATCAGCTCACACAATCAAATCAAACCAAAGAAATACCTTTCCAGAGAGGAATGCTTCCTACATCAAGTTAAATCTGCACTATAGTGCTTCTGTCCTGATGCCACCCATTGACCAAGTTTTCCTTACAATTCTCATAACTTCATGTGTATAGTGAGATACTGAAAATGAGAACAACCCTTCACAAAGAGCCCACAGAAAGAGCCCAGCTTGTGCCCAGGCTCACGTGCGTATCAATTGCAAGACACGCACAAGTTGGGAGCGCCTGACTTCAATATTTGACTTCTTGTACTGCTGTGTTTGGTACAATGACAGCAGCTGAGCTCCAAAATACATTTTTAAGTGACACTGAAGGAAAACAGCTCTTTAGTAACTGTCAAAGCTATTTCCACTAGGAGTCCATACTAAAGTCCTTCAGTTAAACAGTATTCTTCCACACACGAAAAGCATTGAAATCTGGAATTTCAGAGCCTTTTTTTCCCTTTTTAACTGAAGGCAATGAACTTTATTCTTGGTTTTTTTGAATGTTGAACACGCAAAACTAGAGAGTGAACTACAGTTCGAATTTTGGCTTTAAATTAATCACAGTGCTCTCTGGAAGTAATGTTCACTCTAAGTATAAAAAATACATATCTCTGCATTCACTGGCTGAAAAAAATCTGAATAATTCAGTATACTGAACAGTTTTCTAAATACATCTATTAAGACACGCATTAAACTGATGATAATGTTATGGCTCAGTTAATATCTAATTAATGCTCATTGCTAAAGAAATTTAAAAACTTTGGTACATGCAGTGCAGAAGACATATTCTGCAGCTTATTAGCACCAAAGTTTCAGAGCAAAAGATTTTCTTTTTTCTTGCTATCATTCAGACTTAAACACATCAACAAAACACGTTACTTGGAGTCCTAATTAAGTACAATAAAACATAAGCTGGAGCTGTGACATTTAACAAAACTCCATAGCTCTAGGGACTTAGTCTTGAACAGGAGTTTAAATATGAATTAATTTGCAATTCCAAGAACACTTAAGCTGAGCACTAGGTTGAAAATATGAAACTGCAAAAATATGAGAAGGTTAAACAAAACACTAAGAGGCAGAAGCACAACACAAACGTATTTGAAAAGCTGAGTGACATTTTTATCTATACAGGTCTTAATTATTGTAAAAAGAATGTGCTAAAAAAAATGAACGATAGAATATCAAATACCAGGATAAAAAATAAGTCCGAGACATATAATGTGACTGATTAAATTTGTGGGGAACAGAAGTAGGAAGAAAGCAGCAAAATTATTCGGAAGTATTCTGAATAATTTAAGACAGTAAGATGACACTAAAAAGAAAATTAAAACTAAGGAAACTGGATTTTCAATATCAAGAATACTTTTTCTCATCTCAGAGGGAACAAAAAAAGATAGACAAGAAATCGTTACTACACTCCAAGATAAGCCATATCAAACTTCAAGAAATTTGAGGGAAGGTAGGGGAGGGTGGGGTGTTCCCCCTCCAATTATGAAACAGGGAAGAAAAACTCTCTTTTGGAAGTATATTTCAGGAATGACTTCAACTCCTCTAAGAGCATACAATAAGTTTATTACCTTGAAAATATCTTTGAATGGAGCAAAAGTATTTAAAGACCTGCCATCTCTCACAACATTTTGAAAGCATTCAAACACTTCACCTTTCCTCTACTTTTTTTTCTTTCTACAAAGATTGAGATTTTTTTTTGTTCTAATATCTGTTTGATTTTACAAACATCTTGTTCTTTCTAAGTGTTTCAAGCAACCATTTTGGAGGCTGAAATAATCCCACCTTCTCTTCAGAAGTCTTCAATACATGACTGGTGCATCCGCTACACTTTTATCTTTCCCACAGTTTCCTCTGAATTTTTCTGTCTCTTCAGTTTCAGCTGAGGCTTCACTGCCTGCTTTGATACTATTATTTTGCTGCCTTTAGTTGGGAAAAGTCAAGCCCTTCTCGTTATGGAGAAAATTCCTTTATTTTCATGCCTTCCTTTACCTGTTTTCTCTTCTCTAAGATTTGGTCATTTCTGCCATGTCAGAGCATACAGTCAGGAATACCAAGATATCTGTGATTAGCAAAAGGGAATGATTATATTGGTATTTACCTGTATCTGGCTGTGGAGAATGAATGTATCTTCTAGATGACAACCAATTTGAGGCCTTTAATTCTTAAATGTATCACACAAAAAAGGTGTGTATGTGATTAAAACTGTTGTAGCAGCAGACCACTTTAATTCAAGAAGTTATAACATTTGTGATCTCAGAGGCAAATTTGTGTATTTTTCTCATAAGGAAGGTCAATATCTGTATAAGTCCAAACATATACAGGCACACATTTGGGTTTTCTTCTTCTGCAAATCACAAGTATTTGCAAGGAACCTGAGATTTTACAATAAAACCTATTGCACCGGTGTCCAGAATTGTTCACCATTAGTCCCCTCTTGAAGAACTTGCACAAAGGTTAGCTTATATCCTGTCTCTTCTCCCTCTGCAGCATATAGGCAGCTTCTATCAAACTAAAGAACCAGATTTTCAGAAGGGTCAGTGGTCAAAAGTTGTGTGGTAAGGAAATGTGCTGATGTATTTTTAAAACATTTTAAAACTTCTCTCAGTTCTTTACAATCCTCAAGATTGTGTGAAGCTTTCCCATTAAAAAAAATATATATTTCAGAGAGAAGTGTATTTAGAATACACCAAAATCTTCTCAATGCATGAGAAAAGCATCCCATCTAACCATAAAGTGTGGTTAGTAAGTTCACTACACCTTATTTTGTTTAACAAAATCTTCAAATCTCATTTCTAACCAGGTGGGAAGAGATCCACTATCCTTAAAAAATGAAAAGAAAAGGAGAAAATTAAAATAGTTTATGTCTTGTAATAGAGAGAGAAAACTGTCTGTGACACAAGCCACCCATTTTTTAATCTTTTCGAGACCAGTGCAAATAACATTAACCAGAAAACAAAAGGCAAGTCACAACATACAAAAATTTCTCATCTGATTTGAACTCCTCCAGAAAACTGTTAGTATTGATTTTCAAAGAAAACCCACAGGAAATAACTGCTATGCTTTTGGGATAGAGATCAATACAGGTATCACAAATCACTTCAATAATCAGAAGTGAGAGATTTTTTCTTGGAATATTGTTTATCCTCTGTAATGTAACACTTTCACACAATGCATTTATCACCCTATTACATTCAAAGACCAGAGAGATGGTTAAGAGCACTTAATTCTAGCAAAAGTTTTCTCATTTTGTATTCCATCAACCCACTATGATTATATTGTTAGACTGTTCCAGTTAGTGACAGCTTAAAAAGCACAGCAGTATTCTGACTGGTAAACACATAAAAAGCAAATTACTTAGCTGCTAGTGGAGCTGTTCCAAATGGGATACAGAAATAAATACATTCCATCTGCAACGCGGTGGGAAAAAAATTAAAGATATCCAGTGGTTATTATTTGTATATTTAGAGTTTTCTTGCAACAAAAGAACTTGCACATGTTGTGCAGCAAAGCCTCACACAGGGCTGAGCTGGGGAAACCTGCCGAGCTCAGCACCACTCACACCTACTTTACTCAAGTCTGAAAACATTACAGTCGTATTCCCTACAAATCTCCTGCTAGTCCTCAGGTGCCAGGCTCTCCTTTGGAGCCAGTCATGGCTTTCCATGTCATGCAACCCAGCACTCGTGGATTAGCACACCTAATGTGAAAGCTTCTGCTTAGTCAATGAGCTAATGTCTACAATTAAGAAGGCAGGATTAATGCGCCCACTATCACATGAGGAACCAGATCCACGCAAGTCTCAATATGCAACCAAAACTATGCTTCCCTTGTAATTCTGTCCAGAACTGAACTATTTAAAACAATAGTGAAAGCCAAATATGCTATAACACATATCTAAAAATAAGAACTTAAACCCTTCCTAAAAATAAAAGACTGCAGGAGGGAAAAAAAAAAAAAATATTTGTGTCAACTGCTTTGAAACCTTTCTACTTAGTACCAACAGCAATGTCACCATTGATATACTTTTCAGTAAAAGTATAGCCAAATCTCATTGAACAATTTCTTTCTTTACCAAGCTGATGGAAATTTTTATTCTGTGGATAGATGTATCCAGAGAACCTGAAACGAGCTACCCCGCATCGATTCTGCACAACTGTGCAGAGGATTAGCTCATCAGATTTAGACTTTCACTGGTCACCAGATGAGGGGCGCAATATATGACAGACTGCTCTTCCAATGAACTGAAAATCTAAGATAAACATTTATCTTCAAGAAATAAAAAATTGTTGAGTTAGGTTTTAGAAAGCTTCCATTTGCATCACTTAGTATTTACTTAAAAGATCAATACGACAAACTACTGGGACCTAATAAAGCAGAGTAGTTCAGACATAAACCTCTTAAGAAATCAAATTAAATTCTTCCAAACTACGGGCACAATACCTAAGCTTTAAGAAGAAAGTAGTGCATGCATTACAGCTGCTTCTTTCTATCTGCTTATATCCCAAAATCTCTGGCATCAGGATCAGGAATTCTCTGTGTTCTTCACCATTAAAGATATTACTCAAATGCCTTCTAAGAGTAAAACTTTCATGAGTTAATCTTACTGGTAATTTTCTGTACTTTAATTAATATATCCCACTTTAAAAATTACAGGAAAAAATAATTCTAGAGCTTTAAGGCTACTGGAAAATGTTAACTTGCAGGAGGTGCCATATCACAGTTTATCTAAGCATAGCAAAAATTTATCCCCAGGCAAAATTGCATTCATGTTCACTCAGAGTCTTTTCTGATTCTGAAATTTGGACATCCAATATGCTTGGTATGTATAACATTTATACATATATATATATGTGTACATACGTGTGTGTATGTGTGTGTTTACTGCTCCTTATAAAAAAACAATGTCCACAAACACTCTGCTATTCACTTCTTTAAATCTGAAAAGTCCAGAGTAATTCTTAACAAACCTCTAAAAGCCTGTTTTTCCACTCACACAACCAGTGCTACTGAAAGTTAAACACAAAACTCATGCTTGTGCAAACTGAAAGAAAAGAAGAATTTGCTGCACACAACTGAGAACTCTGACTATAGACCCAGGCTAGCAGATCAAAGTCCAGTAAGATTATAGTATACAGTCTCAAAACAGTATCTTGATGAGCCAAGTCCTACATCTTAATAAAAAAAAGAATTAAGAGTAATTCAAGCTATAATATAAAATTTCTGCATTTCTCCACATTATTTTCAGGCTAGCTTGAGAGAAATATTGTGCTCAGACATAGTGCTGCACAAAGATTTAATCACAAGACCTTGAAGGCAAAGTGCCACATGGAGAGTTTCCGGCACTGCAGTGTTTTGGACAGATCAGGCAACACGTGGCTTATTTCAAAAGACTACTCCCCGCTGCTGAGCAACACCCTCAGAGAAGAATATTGACTATAACTTTGTGACATGTAAAGAGGAAGGAATTGCAAAAAGACCACTTCACACAAAATTAATTATATTTTTACTTGCTTGTTAAAAAAAGAAAAGTCAGTTATTCTAAAGTCTTGCCTTCACAACAGAAAATGTCTTGTGAAGCCAAGAATGTAGCCAATCACTTCAGCCATGGTCAACTTTTAAATTGGATTTCAATCAACCTTTCAAGTTTGGAGAATTCTGAAATGTGTACTTAACCTACTAACACAGGAAGAAACATCTCTAATTGCCCAAATTTGGCCCAAATTCTATTTGTAAGCATAAGTTACGGTAGCAAGGGTATAAAAAATTACAGCTGCAGATAAGCAAGAGCTAAGACTTTTCTTTTTTTAAATTAAATAAATAAAATTCTATTGAGAAGGAGGAACACAGAAACTAAAGCTATTAAATTAATCAAAAAAAGTTAAAGAAACAGAAAAGTTTTAAATTCCCCTATTAAAATACCAACCAAAAAACCTTCACACCAAGCACACAACTGGAACATCACCTGGATTTGTATGGGTTGTTATAAATTGGCAAGGGAATGGGGTAAAGACAAATGATTCAAACAAAATGGGATTACTACTGGTGCAATCTTTTGTTAAAGCAGTGAGACAGACCTGTCTCACTTCAGCAAAGCAAGAAGTTCTTAATTTGAATCCTTCTTTTATGTCAGTACTATGATATGGAATAATTTTTGTTTTATTACATGTTTCCAGTATGACTATCCCTTTGGTATTTGGTATATTATTTTTACTTTTAATTATAAGTTTCTGAGCAGAAGTATTTTCCTTACAGCTGCCTGAACACCCAAGGTAAATCTATCATTAATTATTTCATTATTATTCTCACTACTTACTAGGAGATTTATGTAACTCTTATCTACCTGTTCTTAAAAATAAGAACAAAGGGAAGCTCTGCTTGTCTTCCTTTCATTTTCCCTTGTAGCTGAAAAAGAACACCGCCCACTTAGAAGCTTCCCAGTGCCCAATACAATATAAGATTGATTCCCTTAACTCTGAACTAATTCTGATTTAATTCTCTATTTAATTGAGCCGAGCATCTTGCATGAGCCATTGAAACCAAACCGTATGAAAAATCATGTGCGATTTAGCTCTTGATTTTGAAGGTCAAAACACTGAGGCAGACCTGAATAATGCTGACATTTCTGAGGTGCGTTTGAAAAGAATTTATAGGTTAGCAGAAACAACTTGTAAAGATTTGCCAACTTCACCACATAAGTAACTTTCTGTGCAGGGTCCGAGAGGTGTGGAAGTCTCTAATTTGAAAGATAGCAAGGTCCATGGTGCCATGATCTGCTCTGGCACCAAAAAGGATGGCAGTACGTGGATGGATGGAGGGATGGATGGAGGGATGGATGGATGGATGGATGGCAGTTAGGAAGGAATATAGAAGAACTTATCTTTCCGCAGACAGACACTGGAAGTGAAGCAAGTAAATTCCTTGGGAGCATTGTTTGTCCCTGCCACACAAAACCAAAGAAGAGCTGGTAGCTCTTTTTACCAGAATTCAGAGAACTACTGAACCTTTATTCAGAGGCTATTAATAAACTGTTCTGTCTACCAGTTGCAACACGATGTCTTGGTCCCAAAGGCACATCAGGTTGTTCGGTATGTCTCTCATCCTTTAAAAAGTAAGACCTCTCTTAGGAATCATTTAGCAGCTGAAGAGAAGGAGACAAAATACTTTCCCTTTACTTCTAAAAAGCCCCCAAACAATGGAAGTTTTTTTGCATTTATGGAATTCTCTAGATGTTAAAAGAATTCCAGGTCCTTCTGCCAGTCTGCTCAGATTTCAGCCCAGTGAACAGAAAGACTGGCAACTGACAGGCAAGTCACCCATTATCTTTCCGCGCATGTTCACTAATTAATTGTGACAACAATTCCTGAAATCCCTGTAAAATGTGTTGGAGGCAAGAAAGGTGCAGGGTTGTATTTCGTACCTATCTTCCCTCTCCTCAGGCACAAAACATACCCACAACCACTCACTGAATTTTAGCAATAACAGTTCTCCTTTTGTTTTCCAAATACAGATTCCTGCCCCAATTTATTGAAAGGCTAAGAGACAAATCTATTTCTAAATAGTCAACTGTGTAGACCAAGTGATGCAGAAACTAATTTCCCTCCTTCTTTTAGAGCCTATGAGGATCCACAGAACCCAGATAACATTCAGATTTTGTTAACATAAAAAATAAATCCCAAACTTTATTATACTCTCCTAGCAGTTACAGTCCTAAAGACAAACAATGTATGAACGAAATACAAGAAGCTAATTCTAAGCCTCACAGAATTACTGCTCTAATTCTCTCTCTCTTACTCTCTTAGGCTCCCCCTCTTACAAACACAGCAGTAGGAAAGAAGACTTGCAGGGATAAAAAGGCACTGCTGTTAAAACTATTATTAAAACACCACATGGGATGCTCAGCCAATTGTGGCATCTGAGTGGAATCTGTCTTTGTTTACATACAAGTTAAATTGCTACAAAAAGCATAACATCAGCAAAACCAAGATGGAGATGTCTTAGTTCCTTGTATATTGGAAGATCTTTGTCTTAAAATTTAAAAAAAAAAAAAACAAACAAAACAAAACAGCAGGAAATACTTCCAATTCCAATGTCAGTAACCTTCAGGTCTTAAAAAATAAAACACACAATTTATCTGTCTTAAGTGAGTTTTGTGGCATCAGTTGATGTTTAATTAAACAGCTCTACAAATTATCTGACTAGATCTGAAGACATAGAAATAGAAGTATAGAAGTAGGAAAAATAAGCTTTGGTAATACCCAGGTTTCACAGTGGGGTAGGCTGCTGCCTCAATCTGAATATAATTTCTTAATATAAAAGAATAACAACTCCACTATGTTACAGAAGCACATACGAATTAAACAGAACAAATGCAGAGCCTCCCTGTTATTTCCTTAGTCTTACGGAAAAAAAATGCTGTCTGCAGGTTCCCTAATTTCTTCCTACTTTTACTCCCTTACCTTCCTTCTCTACTCCTCCCTTTCTTTCATTCTTTCCACACAGACTAACACAAGAAAGATGCTGAAAAGATACTCCAGCATCACAGAAGGGGTAAAACCTAAGCCTTGGAACAGAGGTATCATAGAAAGAAGACTAAGCCATTAATTTTTAAGAGGGGTAAGGGAAGGGAAAACTTTTGACTTTCAAAGAAGCAGAAGAATAAAAAATATTTCTGTATTTTATTGTACCGAAGAGAGAGTCACCACTGATTGGTTTAATATTCATTTTTGTGGAAGCATTTCACATTGTTAAAAGGGTAAATTGCACAACATTCTTCGCCTTCAGCTGCTCTCCTTCCACCAAAAAGACACAGCATTCAAATAGTCCATGAAATCAACCCATCAGTGCATAAAGACAGAACATGCCTGCAGGGCTGAGGTTTCAACAGTCACACCAAACACAAGGACAATGCACCCTGGCAGAGTAGATGGCTGGTGTGACACAGCCTTGTGAGATTTAGTCTCATGCATATTTGTAGAGAAACATAATGTACTTGTCTGTCAGCCTGCCCACCACGGAGGCTGTCATCCTACAGGTGTGACAGACCTCATTTTGGAAGCCAACAGAGCCTTTTGGCAGAATGTAAGGAACAAAATTGTATTTTTCTGATGCTTTGGTTTGAAATTCCCTAAATTCTAAGAAAATTAGAAGCAGAAAGTCGGTTTTTCAAGAAACAAAAATTGCCAATCTTATTTACTCTTCAAGTACAGTTTAAAAAAGTCATGTTTAGGATTAACTCCGTAATGATCCATCTTTAAAACTCACTTATCTACTCAGCATGAAACAGTGGTCAAAACGCAATGCAAATACAGATTCTACATTGACTTGGTCCCAGTTCTTTCCTGGAAAGGGCACAACTCAAAACAAGTTTCTATCACCTGCTAATTCTAGGTCCTGTGCCCCAAGAGACGAGCACAAGCTCACCTATTTAATTTCATTCATAAAAGGCTGCTACGTGTTAAATTAGGAGATTAAAAAAAGACAACAGGTACTTTACTCATTTGAACTAATGCTGCTTAATATTGTCAACAAGGCAGGCATTAAAAAACATCCAAGGAATATTTTGAAAAGTACCGGGGCCTTGCAGTTAATGACAACATCATCAAAAATGGAGGGCAGTACTGAAAGAGAAGAATTCTATTCAAAAGAGAGTGATGACTGAATAATATGATTTCAATGAAAGCTAAATGACAATTTAAGGAAAGAAGCTTGCTAGGCTTAATTTAAGCAGATTCTATAAATACTCATTGCTATCATGAAATCATTTATAACAAACCCAATGCATCTGTTCTGTCTTTGTGCAGTTACCTAGACTACAATTCTTGACACCACTGTTCTGTAATAACCTCCATCTGCTCTGCTGTCTCTGTCATTTCTTTTGCTGTAACATATTGTGACAGAGGCTTCATTTACCTAAACTTATCTTGGCAACTTGTACTTCATTAAAGAGAATCCTGCAAGCATCAGTTAAAGCTTTCTTATCTGGCCATGCATAGCTAAGCTTCATAAATCATTCTTTCACTTTCCATTTTGCAGCTTCTGGAAAGGTAACATTATTGAATTCAGATCACTGGAATAGAGCAGTACTAAAATGTTTATTGACCAGCTTTTAGGCACTGAGCTCTGCTTTGAATGCAGACAGTAATATTAGAAAAAGCTTTTGAATTTAAAAGGGATGTCACTAATATGTTTTATACATTGCTATAAATACTGTTTGATGGCAGGCCACTTTAGCAAGCTGCTACTAATGCAGCAGAAACAAAGTATTATTAACATATAAATCCTCCTTCCTTGTCCTTTAACCATAACATCTCTAAATATAATATTATGTATTCATAGATCTAAGACCTCAATCACAGCTCAGTAGTGCAGAATGTATCTGACAAAGGCAGCAGCAATGTGCAAGGGGACCCTAAACCAACCCTTATATTCCCATCAGATCAGTCTGGCGTTGCACCAGGACAGCACTCGGTGCAAGTCGCAGCAGCTGTGGCAGTGCCAGTGGTTCCTCGTTTCTAGCTCAAGAGAATTAGTGGAGTTTCTGCCTCCATCCAGACTCCTGTGTAGGAATCATGTGATAACCAGCAACATATATACTGCACACAGCATTACTGCATGGGAAGAAACATTTGTTAGCAGAATAAAAATAATGATGAGCCCCTTTACAGACAGGCAGAGCTATTCACTTTTGCATCAGATTCAGAAGAGAGCCATGCTGTGCTGGCTGATGAGTCAAATCACAAATGCTGAGCTGTAATAGGGTAGGAGGAAAAGAATAGGGAAGACTGTATTTGCCAGACAAAACTTAATCTACATAGAATGGCGTAATTTCAGATAAAATTCAGAAAATAAGTTTGAATGAACATTTCCTATATGAAACCACTATCACACCTGATCATTTTGCTAACAGTAAAATACAGTGGTTTAATAGTTAAGACTGAACAGTTTTAATAATGACGAACAGTCTAGGAACCTCAAAGATCAGTAGGATGCAGGTCACTTGGATTCAAACCATTCTTTGATCCACAACAACAACCTGAACTGACACATCACACCTTCTGTGCCAGCACTACTGGGCTCAAGGGAATTTAGGAATAAGATTCTCCTGTTAACATGGTCTACTTTATCTAAAATAGATATTATGTAGCCCAGAAGAGACAAGAAAGTACATGAAGGTCAATAACAGGCACCCATCAAACAGCATAAATTTAATTATCTTTCATACTGTATAAAAATGCAGTTGTTTAAGAAAGACAAATTGTCTTGGAAGTTAGACAACCTCAAGTGACAGGGAAAGGATCTGCGGGGGCAATGAATTACATTTCAGTAGGGTAATGTCATAAACTCTTAGCTATCCAAAGACAGCTCTGAGAAGCTTCCAGTAGCAGCTGCCTTTTGCCCTTAAAATGCCCCAATAATTGAACAAACTTTTGAATCAACTAAGTCTGAAATAAATAGTTCTGGTTTGCCACATTTAAAAATAATTAGCTTTAAATTAAACTGAAGCAACATTGCCATATCTTTTCAATAACTCTTCCCACATCACCTGCTGAGTAAAAGAAACCTTGATTATTTACACTGGCCCACAAATCACCCATAAAAGAAAAAAAAAAGAGGCAGGGCAATGTTAAATAAGGTGTAATCAGTCCTCAGCACATGTACTCCAAAAACACGCAGCTGTCTCGGACACCGTTTCTCCCCCTTTAAAACAGGCCCAGTATCTAATAGGAATTCTCATGAAATCTTAGGCTATGAAGTTCAGTCCACTTTCATTCCCTTTCCAGAGCTTGCTGTTTTGATAATGGCTCTTTTTGGTGGAATCATGATGACAGGCAAGAAGGGGGTGCTGCAAGGACAAGGTCACTAGCTTGAAAAAACCCCTGGCTTCCATGCAGATGGTCACAAATGCCCTATGGATGATGGGTACAGTCAGATCCCGGTGGCTGCTATTATCTCACTGGATTTTGTGCTTAAAATGCAAATTATTTCTCTAGCCTGAAAAATGCTAGTTGTATTGCAGCAGTTTATACACAAAGTTGGTAGCATGTTTTCCGAATCTTAGGATTCATCTAACATATAACGTCAACTTACTTATAGCTGAGAAATCTGTTCCTAGTCCAGAGAGCAATTTTGTTATTAAGTGATGCTTCATTTTAATAATCTACAGCAGAAATAATTCCACTTTAACTAGAGGGTTTTTTTGCTTTTAAAAGGTTTACTCTGCATCAGCTACAATTAAGTCAAATCTTCAAGAAAGGTAAAATGAAACTATTATTTTTTATGACCAAGAAAATAATTTTCTGTTGGGAATTTAAAACAATCGTTTGTGGCAGCTTAACTATGATTCTTACAGTGGTAAGGGGAAAAAACCCCAAAAACAATAACAATTTTTGTCTAATGCAATCCTTGCATGTCATTACAGTGATTGTAGCTCTTTATCTGATGTTTCATTAGCAGATCCTAAGTTTTTCAGTGCTGATCTGAAGCAGCATATAACTTTCTTTAGTCTACAGCATCAAACCCATAAAAATAACTGGATCTTATCTATAGCTGGTGTCAACAGTCAGACATACTCATAAACCTTTGCCCATGAATAAAAGCATCCTAAGGGTCTCTGAGGAGCTGAAGAACTGCTAAATTCAGTTCTTCGTTTTCACAGTCTGAGAGCAATGGCCCATCAAAACACATCTTCTCTTACACCTTACGTGCACAACTAGGGCATAAAACTTTTGAAAATGGGGAAAGTGAGAAGTTAAAGAGCAAAGCTAAACACACTTCGAAGGTTTCCTCTTACAGCTCAATACACAATGAATTCAAATCTCTAGATGGACCTCAAGGGAACTAGTTAATTTGTAGCTCCTGAAAACCAAATAAGTCAGTGTATGAATCTTTGGATGCCATGATAACTTGTGAGCTTCTGTAATGTTTGTAAAAGACTTTTTGATCCTCAGGTGAAAAGAGCACATAAGGGAAAAATTTGTTATCTCTAATTATAGAAGATTTCACACTGTATTATTATTTTAAAAAATGTAACCTAGAGCCTGATGGTTTTCTATAATTATACTAGCCTAAGGATGCCTTGTACAAAACTCTTTCCCTAATAAAAACATTTAGATATGCTGAAATTAATACCGACCTCAGTTGCTAAGTGATTCAGAGAGCCACATAATCATTTTTTTTCACTGTTAAGCACAGAGTTAGGATTATAACTCTAGAGAGAGGGATAGTTATCTTATAATCTTTGTAGGTATATAAGAAAACTGATCATTTTCCCTGTTATTAAGAGCTGTCATTTATTTTTGAGTGCTGATACTTTTAGCAAATTGTGCAAACTATAGTTTTACATGCAAAAATCTCTTTTGAAGTGATTTTTTTGTCTCATTCATTTCAAAATCTACAGCCAGAAAAAGGAAAATTATATGGAAAATCAGTGTCTTTCCCCCATTCAACATTTTACTGACCTTTCATTAAAAAAGATTTAATACTTTTGTGATTTTAAAATAGGAATTACAAAACTGACAATGGCCTGAATTCTCCCAGGGGTGTGCTTCTATGCATCCCCGAGAAATTCTGCTAAATTACATCGAGTGGTAAGACTTTGGGTTAAAAACCATCATTTGCACATGTCTAGCATACATTTGCCAGATCTTTACTGCAGAAGTCTTTGAAGACTACAGATGAAGCAAGATTTACCATTTTGAGCAAAATGAGGGAAGCAGCAAAATTTTTTTCTCCCTTGTTTTCAATGCCCAGTTGGCTGAATTCAGGCAGCATAAAGTGAAAGTTAACTGATGAAAAGGAAAGTCTACGAAGGAAGAATGAGACCAGCATTTGGGTGTGGAGACAGACGCTGAGCAAGGATGCCACACCTGGGACTTGGAAAGGTAGAGTACCACCCAAAACCAAAACAACCACAAACCACAATATCTGCTCATAGCATTTTTCTACTGCATTTGTTTTCCTTGCACTTGTTTTCCTTTCCTTATCTGAGTGATAAATAACTTAAACTCCATTTCAGCAACATACAGGCCTGGCAGTCCTTACTTGGTGCATGTTGCTCAAGCATACAAGTTTTCCTAGGCATTTCTTCATGAGCAAACAAATGGAAAGAGCTTCCTCAAAAGCAGTTAAGCACAGAAAGGAATATCTGTGCTTAACAGAATTAAGCACATTAAATTAAAGCACATAAACAAATTAAAGGAATATCTGATGAAATCGCTGACAGCATGGTAAGGATTGTGTTTTAGCAGATATGCCAATACACCTCTCTGATTCCACTGAAGTAAGACCCTGCTTTAAAAGCCCTGCAAAATTCTTTAGCCAACAGTCAGGGGTTTTGGATGCCCCTTGTTTATAATGAAACATACACACATTGATAAATCAATGGCAGAAGTGCTCTGATTTTGAATATATCTGGAAAAATTTCTCTCAAGTATGTCTATAAAGCATCACATGATCTTGAACAGGGTTTAAAATTTTCACCAGCAAGGTAAAAAGTACCATTCTAGTAATGAATCAGACTGTCTTCATATTTCAATATACCAAATCTACAAATAAGTTTGTGAGAAGCTAGCAAAATCATTAAAAACTGTGACTAAAAGACACCCCCACAAAAAAATATTTTGCTAACTATATAAAAATTACTAAAAGCATCAAGCTCCTTTATGCCGAGAGTGCAAAATACAGTGAAAGTTGGAAAGACAGTACCACACACAAGCGATTGCCTTTAACAGGAATTCTTCTAGTATTGTTAAACCTCTACATATCTGAGAACACTGATTCCATTTTGTATGATAAAAAGCCTCAGTGTCATTATCTAATCTTTTTATTTAGGCATTATTAAGTTTTCATAAAGAAACAGATTATCTGTAATGTGGCTTTTCGTTCACTTAAGCAGTTAGTTATAATCATATTGTTGTTACCTCAAAGAATCTAATCAATTTCTGTGATCTGGTTATCATGCAGAGTGTGATTACTCTGAACAAAAGGGAACTACAAAAAAAAGAGAAGTCTGCTACTTCCTTGTCACGTCTGCTCCCTGAAAATAGGTAGGAGAAGGTGCTACCTGCTGAAATTGTGATCAAGAAGATCCAAGCTCTGATGTACAATTGCAGTAAATATCTAATGACCTGAGTGGGGACAGGCCTGGCTAAAAGAAATACAACTGAGTGGTTAGTGATAGGCAGTAATATCTTAGAATAAGAACAGTTTTACAGGTTTAATTTGGCAAGCATCCACTGACTCTGTTGGATTATGATCCATTCCACCTTAGATGCAGGTCTTGCTGGTTGGTAAAATTACAGCACAAAGTCTGTGTTGAATTCTGCTTTCTTTGTTGCTCTTTGATAACAGCAAGTGACTAAACTTGCTCTGCTTTGGAAAAAACTTTCCCTCCTTTGGAAAAAAAGCTTTACCCAAAAGCATTCCACAGCAGTAACAAAACCCTAAGCAATCAGGATGAATGGATTCCCTGCAAAACCACATCATGCCCACACAGTTTGAGGAACAAATATCTCATAGGCTGCCTTCCCCTGTGGAGAATTCAGTGCCTTTTCTACAGTAGTGGCCATTCCCAAGGAGACAAGAAGAAGCCCTCCTGGTTAATCTTGTCTGTTGGTAATCAATCACTTCACAGTCCTTACTACACTAGAGTTTTACTCCTTGTATATTAAATTTTAACATGGTTGGAGAAGCAGGAGTTAAATTATTGTTTGTATTAACTTCTGAAACAGCCCTCACTTCTGGTCATAGAAAGAATATATGGATAAATGTCAGTGCTGTGTATTAAGACAAACACTGTTTGTTTGTATACAGGTTCCAGAAGGGATGTTTTTTCCACTGCCATTAATTTTTGTTGCATTATTCTAGTGCCCCCCACCCTTTGATGCCTTCTTAACCTGCCTCAAATGCATGCACCTTTCACACCTGTATGGAACGAACCAGCTTCTGTTATTACAGTTTCTACTGACATCTTCAATACAGAATGCTTCATATCTTAAAATTCTTCTGTGTAGCAAGGCAAATCACAAGAAAATCTTCTTCTGCTTTTTGAATTTTCGTTATAAAGTATATCACTAAAGCAGTCCAATGTTGTAGGGCAAATGGCAACTGCATGAAATTAATACATTCATCGAAGTTGCTCATTCTTGAGAGGTCCCTTCTTTCTGTGGAAAAGGGTTAAAAGCATTTAATGGTCTGGGTTAATAATAGTCAAGTTACTGAGTCAATTGAGTGATGAATTGGGAAAAATCATTAACGCTGGGTAGAGTGCTTGACCTGCTCTTTCAAAGGCAAAAGCTAAAAATGCCTTCCCTTTAAAACACCAAGCAACCCTGAGTGATCTATGCTTACGCAAATGTTTGATTGACACCTGTCTGGTGGGTCAGTATCATGAGTAAGACATTGGTTATTCTTAAACCTGTAAAAAATTATGGAAAAGACACAGTGCATTGATAATCAAGGCCAGAAATTTCAGGAAACATCTTTAATTTATTCTCAGGGGAATTTAATAGCCTGCCCTCCCATAGGTTTGGGTTTTTTTAGATCCCAGACCTCCAAGGGTAAATTTTTCATCCATATTTATGCTTTAACACACATCTTTAGCAGTGACAACCCCATTACCAAAACTGAAATCACAAAAAGAGTATCAAGGGAATACTTGCAAACAATTGCAGACAACAATATTTTCTAACTGAAACAGAAGCCCTGCTGTGAGCATGGGGAAAGGGATGAGCAGACATGAGAAAATATAAGTATGACCTATGGCATGCTAGGCAGGAGGTGTACTCTGGTACGCAGAGAGGTTCATCTGGGAGCCATCTCTGGGAAAAGCAGCAGACGTAGAAAAATGCTGCTGCTAGAAATTCAGCATCACTCATGTTCTGAAAACGAAAGCAATGTTGTCTCTCACGTTCACTTACTAAGTACATATAGGTTTTACCCTTGAGTATTGCCATTAAAAAACCCAGTGAAACAAGTATAAATTTATCACTCAAAAAATACTATTTCTGCTTCTTATATCTTTAGCTACAAAGTTTACACCAATGAAAAGGGGGAAAAAAAAACGCATCTCATTTTGGTGTTCAAAGCTTCTTCCTGTGGTGAAAAGCTGAGATTCTAATGAAAGAGCTTGTGTATTCACAAAGACTGTCACTCCACACTGAAATATAAAATACACTAAATGATGTCACTCCAGTTTTAATCTAGGAAAACACTTGAGCAGAAGCACGGTGCTAAACACCATGAATAGTGCCAAAGTCAAAGAGATTGTTCATACACTTAGACATATTTCAGTTTCTTCACAAATTTGGACTCTTGAGCTAGTGTTAAGTACAACTATGCGAAGCTGAACTTTTGGTTCTTAGCCTGGATCTGAAACACCCTCCCTTAGAGGCTTTGGCCTACTCATTTCTATGGACACTTTCATTTCCACCTGTAAGGCAAAAAATATTTGGCTGCACCACCAGAAGGGTATATTACCCGAAATTTTTTTACGTGCTTTGAAGATGAAAGACACCTACATCTAGTTAACATTATGTGTTATTATTAAAGCTATATCTGACCCAGAAAGCTTAATATTCTCAATTTATAAACTATAATATGTTTAGTCATGACTATCATTTAACTTGCTCTTCTGTCTAGGTTTTGTATTTCCATCAGTGGATTACTGGGCAGTAATAAATACAAACCCATTGCTGCTTCCTTCATAACCTCCACTGACGATATAATCTGAGTTTCAACAAAAATAATAAAAAAATATCCACATGTTTCCAAAAAACAAATGTTAAAGCATGAGTTCTGGAATATCATCATTCAAAAATATGCCCCGTTAGGGAACATGTGTGTAATCTATTTCCTTTGGGTCCAGAGAAAGCTAATTTTTAAATTTACTTTTTCTTAAAATACAATGGTTTTTCCTCCATAGATGACAGCTTTTGGTTTTCAAATTTTTTCACGTGTGCTGAGCTTTGTGCTTTCAAACTGATGAGAACACCTAGTACAGAGCACCAACAAACATCAACAGTGAGACAGCTATTGGCAGACAGTGTTTTGACATGTAAATAACTATTTCAGTCTATCTTTCCCTCAGCCTGTAATTGCAGGGTAGGCTGGGGGACAGGTGCATATTTCGAGCTCTGTTAAGCACTAAAGTTTTAAAGTGTCTCTCTGGGCATGGATTTGGATTGATGGCTGATATATCATCAGTTACTTAGAAACCTTGAGAACTTCTGTAAAGAACACAGCCAACATCCCACAAACCTTCTCCCTTGTACTTTTTTCTATCAGAAGTTAACATGGAGAGTTGTCTCTAATTAAACTGCAGTACAGGGGGAAAAAAGGAAATAGATGCAGCAATGATCTGGATTATTGGATAAACTGAAAGCTTGCAGGAAGAAAGAGAATAGCAGCAAAAATGAAGATAAAGGGCCAAGACATACACTGTCGCTAAAGGAAATAATTATCAAATTATTTGATAATCACAGACAGTCTTTATTTTGCATAAAGTCATCTGTAATTCTAACACTGGCACAGCAAAATATTTTCTTTCATTAAAATCACCTGATTTGGCCAAATGATACGGGATCCTTTTAGCTTGGACTTGCCAATTTTTGCAGAGAATTCAGGAATAGCTTAGAGCACAATTTTAGTATTTTGCAAACTGAAGGGACTTCCTGGCCTGACAGTGTAATGTGCTATTCACATGTTGATCTTGAAATCTAGGACAAGAGTTTGCTCACAGACTACTCTAGGAAAAAAATTATGCTAATACAGAATTTTCATCCTGAATTACACCAGCAGATTCCACATAAACAAATAAGAAAGTTTTTCATATAAAGTAATTCTTGGAATAATCCATAAAATCATTAAGGAGGTAAAAGATCACAGCATGCTTAATGGAGTATATAGGTACAATACTTAAATTTTGCTCAAGAAACTCGGTAACCTCAGAACAACAAACAAGCAAGATATTTCCAGAAAGTTTAACAGGATTTCTCCAGTGCTATTGATACCACTCCTCAGCTTCCTGTTCACCACAGTAACACAAAAATCACCTGTTTTACAGCCATTATTAAGTGCAGTGTATGTGCGCAAGGAACAACTATTAAGGGGCACACGAAGGTATGCTGCCAGAAATACTGATCTGTTTTCAGGCCACAGTGTGCAATGGCTCATGCTCTCACCCAACGACTGCAGGCAGTTCCACAAATGTGCTTGGAAAAAGGAGTGAGAAGAATCTGCTATGAATTCTCTCTTCTGTTACCCAGCCAAGCTAAGTTCTGAGGCAAACTTTCAGCTCCAGTAGTCTCCCTGAAACAACTGAAGGCTAAGCTGCACAACAGCTTTGCTGACTCAGGCAATGAGGCCTTGGGCAGATGCTGGGTATCGCTAATTTCTCCATTTACCAACTGGAGTGGGTTTTGCCACTACTGGCAGAAATACTTTAGTGATAGCGCTTTAGTTTTTTCAGGCCTTACAAACAAACCCAGCTGGTCCAGTCTGAAAGAGATTAAGGAAAGCTACAGTACAGAGAAGGGATAAACACAGAAGTGAGGAGCATTTTCCAGCTACCATGGTTACTTGGGCCTCAAATAGCTACAGAGATTAAACCTGCAGATTGCTGCTTGTATCCTCTTGTCCACATGAAATTCTATCTACGTTTCAACAATTAATTGCAGACATGCCACGAGGCAAACCTCAAGGCCCCACATTCGATTCACCCGGCTATGAGATAAAGTGACACACACGGCAAGACAAAAGATTGCTGACTCCACAGAAAGATACTGCACTTCTGCAAATGGTGACAGCCCAGGAGTGGGATCTGGCAGTTTCTCAAGTGACATTCAAGTGATCAGCATCACTTCCACACCTTCTTACTCCCTCGGCAGGAGTCAATGGCAGCCCAAATTACCTAAAAAGCATGATCACTAGGAAAGGAGAACCTCTGACAAGAAAATATACGAATAAAAATACCAGTTATGCTCTCAAATACTCAAAGAACTGTGGAATTGCTCAGCATGTTCACAGAAGGTCAGTGGAACCATGTGGTCTGGCTCTTCTGGGAAATGCTGCATCTCTACTGTCCTCTGAAACACCAGGAGTAATTAGGTGAGTTCTCCAAATATTCACCATGGTTCAGGGAGTCAGTCTTTTCTAGAAACAAGGAACAAATTAGGTGTCCCCTTGAATTTTAACCTGCAGCTCAACTATATGAGTTACACTACAGTTGTAAGGTATTCAGATCAGAACTCAAAATCTTTCTCTCTTTTGAATACCAGTGGAGCACATGACTGCATTTCACTGATGAAAATTATTGGGAAAAAAGCAGAGCAACGACTGAGTTATGACTTATTCTCAGTCCAGTTCATGACTAAGCTAGAAGTGTTAAGGGAAGATACTTGTATTTGGAAATGAAAGATCTATAGTCTGGATGAAGAGTTTGACAATTTGGACCTTGTGATTGAGAAATGAAAGGGGTATGAACAGAATCTGTGGAGATATACAAAATAACAATAAAGAAAAAAAGAAAATACATATTGGTATTATTATCATAAAATACTTGTTAGTGCTATTTACCACAATTTAGAACACAAAAACAAAAGAACAGTGATGCAGAACAAAAACAATTTGAAAAGCATAGGGGGAAAAATATTTCTGCATGGCACATAACTAACCAGTGGTATTCTTCCTGAAGATATTATTACGAAAACCAAGAGATTAGCAAGATTAAAAAAGGATTCATTTATATGCATAATGAGAACAGCCACAGCTATCTTAGATGAGATTAAAAAAGCCAACATGTGAGATATAAACCTTGATGATTCAATGAATAAGGCAACTTCTTGCTGGTGGGCAGAGGGGAAAAAAAAAAATTCTCAATTGGCAAACTGTTCCAGAACTACTCTTCCTGCAACTTAACCACTTGTTATGGCACTTCCTTCACTTACTCTTGAAGCTGCTGGTGCTGAGGACTCAGACAGAATGCAAGAACAGACAGACTTCCTTTTTCCATTTCTACATTTCAAGTGTAAAAGAAAAAGCATTATGGTACTATCCAATTAAGTATGGTGATAGCAAGCTCGCAGAATTTGAAAAGGAGAATAGAGCTTCTTATCTCAAAATTTCCTATAACTATCATTAACTGTAAGGTTTAAGGTACTGTTAGAGGAAAGCTTTGGCTCGTATAGAAAATTGTGTACATCTTTCTCTAAGGCCTGTTTGGCATTTTACACCACCTCTTAGCCTCTGGGCCAAACTCCCTGACAATAGCCAGACCTACTGTAAAACACACAGACAATCTCCTCGTGTGCAGTGGCCATTCCTGTCAATCAAGCAGCAGGATGTCCCCAAATTCTGCTTGCCTGCAGCTTACCACTCACTGAAATCTGACACCAGTCCCCATGATGCTTTAAGGGGCCAGACTAGGTAGCGCCTCCCAGATGAGCCACACCTTTCCAGAAGGCCGTACTTTACCAGGCTCCTGGTAGCCAGCCCTCCTCCCCTCCTTGCAATACACTAATGTCACTTCTACAACATCATCTTGCCACCCTTCACAATCCTTCATAAATACAAATATCCAATCTAAACCTCCCCTGGCACAACTTGAGGCCATTTTCTCTTGTCCTATCACACGACTTCCATTCAGGAAGTTGTAGACAGCGATAAGGTCTCCCCTGAGCCACCTTTTCTCCAGGCAAAACATCCTCAGCTCAGGCACTCCTCCTGAGACTTGCACCCCAGCCCTTTCACCAGCTTCGTTGCTCATTTAATGTGATGAAGATTAAGCAGGTCTAAAACAATCACAGTGAGACCTTCTGGGCATTCAGAGAGTTTTACAAAAACTACCGTACCTATTGGGTTAGATGGAGGTCTGAGAAACGTTTCTGACTTACATGGCTAGCTCCCAAATACATCTTCTAGGTGTAAATAAACTGACATTTAGCTATCAATAACAGAGTAGGGATTGCACTTGTAGAGGTCATGAAAGACCCCAAGTGAAAAGAAACTGTCCTTTGTCTGCTACCCTTGCAGAAAAGTCAATGTTTAAATGTAACTGAATTTGAATGCTGATATGAAGACACATATTATCCACTTGGATCCTGTCTGAACACAGTGTATTTATATTTTCACCATATGCCAAAAACATCTAATTTGAAGGAAGAGAGAAAAAGATAGCTATTTATTTATTTTATAACAATCTGGCATACATACAAAATTTGAATTGTTTTATTTTTATAGATCATGTTGTAAATTAATATAAATAATTTAACATGCAGATAATTCACTGTGCTGAAAATGACTGGCATTTTTCAAGAGTATAAAGAGAACTACTTCACTAAGGGTATCAGCAAATGCTATAAAGTCAAAAAAGACTTAACGACTCCCTGTAAAATATTTCAGATTTCACAGATTGTTTCACATCAGAAATTGTACAGTATGTCAGAAGCTAACAAACAGTGTGCAGCACATATTTTGAAGATCTGTTGTTTGCACTTCAAGAAAAGAAGATTGCTTTAATTTTTTTTAAGAACCTAAGTGACTGAATGAGTACATGACCATATTGCCACCCATGCCATATTGGATTTCACTTGCACTTGGCTCGAACTACTGTACCTTCAAGTGTCAGAGAGGGATTTTTTCCCTGTAGAAAATTACCAGTATAAGAACAAAGAAAATGTCTTCACTGACTGCTCAAGGTCATTCCTAGAGATTGCTCTTGCTAAATAAGTCTGTGGACATTGTTAGGTGGAAAAGCAGTAATCATATGTGTCAGCTAGATGCAGCCAATCACTCAAAGGTGCAAGCCACTAACTCAAAGAATTTAAAGTCCAAAATAAGCTCTCATTGTACTTCTTTCTTAATTAAAAATCTAATACTTCTCATATCCTCTTTTATGTCACATATAATGTACCTCAAAAATTCAAATGAAACACAAAAAATCCCAATACCTTCCCATTAGAGTAACAGCTGATCAGACAAGAATTATTTTTCTGTTTGGTCAGACTTGGACAACTACACATGCTATGGATTTGTCTATATTTCACTGTAAGCATAAAAGACATTTTCCTATATCAGCAGTTAGGAGGTTCCATTAACCCGAGACTGTAAAATATACATAACATATACGGGTACAGGATACAGTCAGATGGGCTACACTGACGGGCTTCTGTAGCAGATGTCTCTTTTATTTCTCTGAAATAACATAGCTGCTATTAGAGCTAAAATTTGTAATTAAAATGTAGCACACTTCTCAGAAATCTTATCTACCATCCTCGCCAGTCCAAACAGCCTGGAATGCGGGATGCTCCGAGTCCTCAGCTGAATCCAGACTCCACGTTTACAGCAAGCTGCTATATTTATAATTGATGACAATGCTAATTACAGACCTACAGACACACATACTTTCTTCATCTCCCTTTGAGGTGTTAAGTGTGAATATATAGCCACAAGTTGCTGCATGAGTGTATCCTTAACATATTCCTTTTAATGCAGAGGGCATAAAATTCTCATTAACAATAATTGGAGTTAGAAGCAGGAATTCCAGGAAGGATATGTTGTCTCATTAGATATTAACTAGAAATACTGTAAAATATTCTGTTTATGCATTGTTAGAATTCTGAAGCCCTTTTTTTTTTTTCCCTTCAAATTAAGACCTCTATGAATAAGTCATTCAGAGCTAAATGAAAGCTCACGCAATTCTGGAAAACTGCACTTGTAAGTTCCCCCAAGGATACAGACTTTCTACTGAACTGTACAGTCATAAGAAAACAGCTCTACAGCACCTGCTTGCACAGGTTAGTAAATCCCCACAACAGTTAATGGATCTAATAATTTTAGCTGTGTCATGTCCTCTTAAAATTCCCACCATGCCTGGCTTCTCGAAATGTGTGGAGCTCTGCTTCACGATATGCAAGGGCCTGAGTGTGTCAATACTTCTTGATTACACACAGGACCACACCACTGCCTCTCCATGCAAGATAACATGGACAAGCAGGTGTAGTTTATGTCAGGATTCATGACAGAGAAATCAAAAACCGTCAAACTTTCTCTCAGGCAGCAATCCCTTCCAGGAGTTGCCCATAAGTGATTTACAGCTCCATCAGAAAACTGCTTCTGCTCGGAGACCAATCCTTCTAAGTCTCACAAAACACATTTCATTATACTGGATATGTCAGGATAAAATCTTCATTAGTGGATTATGCCTGCCTCCTAAAGTTAATAAAATAATTTCCAAGGACTCCAAGGAAATAAGGCTATGCTCATTCCAAGCATGTTTACAAGCTTCAGTCCTCAAGACACCCCAGATATAAAGCATAAGAGGAGGAAGGAGAACCCATACAGACTTGAAGTAAGATTGACAACAGGATTCTTTAACTATTCTGCTTTAAAAATAATTGTCTGATGCTCACAATTAGAAAAGGTGGTCCTTCCAGCTGCCACTTCCATCTATAGGATGCCACAGGGTCATTTGTTTGAAAGGAGAAACAGAAACTGCCTTCTTCAATTGTTTGTTGAGAATTGGTTGTTTGACAGAAAATAAAATCCCAGGGGAGGCTTCAGTAATTGATTTCCCTGGGCAAATCTACACAAGGATACAAAATTAGTTCAAAATAAACAACAGTATCATTAAGAGTTAATGCAAAGCACTTGTATCAATTCTCATTCACTGCTAAAACTAAGATCCTTTTCACACAGTAGTTGTTACTTGAGATAATGAATACCTTGTACAAATTCCAAGGAAACTTTCTTCTGAAGGATGGAAAACATTCTAAAGAAAACATAACTCACAGAGTCTCTTAATGAAACTAACAGTCACTTGCAAAATTTTGTCACAAAGAACTTTAAAAAACCCTCAAAAATCAAACCAAAACATGCTAGAAAGCAGTATCCTCTTATTGCCCTTTCATTGCTTGATTGGTCAAAACTGACAGCGCAATTTATCATCTTCATTTCATCTCTTAGGGCTAAACCTTTCCAAAATGCTGCAGGACTGAAAAGGACACTGATCCCATCCTCCTCCTCCTTCCTTTAACTCGCTGATTGTTCAGTAAAACTGGCCAGGATTTTTCCAAAGCTGCAAGTCTACACCACAGCATTACACCAAATCTTTTGAAAATGTGGCAGAACCAAACATCTATAAAAACATTAAGTTCTTACAGTAAAATCCCGAAGGAAATTAGATAAAAAGAAACTATATTTATGTGTATGGTTAAAAAAAAAATTAAAAATCAACCAAACAACAAAACAAAACCACAAAAGTCAAGGATAGATGCACAAATTCACACAAAAGAACAACAGAAGTTACTGCTCTTTGTATGAACAATAAATCTCTCACAAGACCTGACATTACAGATTGGTACTTAGATTTTATTCCAACTGAACCATCTTGCTGTATTTAACATGATATATGTCTGTAGGACACAACTCTATCGCATCTCCAGTAGAAGTTCACTTCAACCCCATCGACCACCTACAGATTTAGCAATGATTGTGCACTGACCAGCAATGCCTCTATATTCTTTCAGCCACTGGTGACCCCAGTTTACATGGCAAGTTTATAGGGCCTACAGCAGCTCACTTTGCAAGGCAGATCCTTGAGGAATCCCTATATTCTGTAAGAAGAGGTCTTGGGTCTCTTTGTGAAGCTGGCTGTTGTGTTTATTTTGACATGTATCTGTATGGAGAGGACCAACAGCTCACATACGCCGCCATCAGGTCATCAAATGAGGAGTGGGGTTACGTGTCTTTCTAGAGTTCTCTGTACCATGCTATGAAACAGAGGTAACAATATTTCTCAGCTCAAAGGCAGCAATAGTTCATGCCAGATGCAATGAAGTGCAGCTGGACAGCACCTGTAGTGTGTTTGCTTTCGCTGCTTACAAGGGACTTCCCCCTGTCCAGAACTGACCTACACTCAAAATAGCAACTCCTCGCATGGCCCAGGGCGTGCATAGGACTATATCCGATTTTTCCATGGGGAGGAAAAAGAAAATGACACACATTAGCTTTCATCCACCATGCAAAAGACCAGTAGAGAATGGTCTCTCCTATACATCTCTGTCACAGTTCTAACAAAAACAGCTTCTCCTCCATTTAAGCACTGTAGAGATAACACCTTTGTAATCTCTTCCACAGTTTTATAGCTGAGTGCACTTGCATGAAGACAAAAGATCATTTATTTTAGGAGGTCCTAATACTGATTTACCACTCAAATTGGCAGTGCTCTGCTCTAATATAAAAGTTATATGGTGCCTTTGAAAGAACATTCACATTGTCATCAATAATATTTATAGATACAGGGGTGTAAACAGAATATGCAGAAAACAAATGTAGCATATATATTGTAATGTTGCACCCTAGCATCTCCCACAGACAACTGCCTCAGCTTATGAGAGTTCTTTGTAACACTCCATAATCCAAACATTTTAACAACAGTTTGTCTGGTAATTCATTCACAGAAGCAAACTATATTCATGAACAAAAATGAACCTGCCTATCTATAAATAAATTAATTATATCACTTGAAATTGCAGGAAATTATGTAAAAGGTTATGTCATTAATCTCTATTATTTACATACTGAAAGTCCAAAGAGTGGCATGTTTTACAGTCTAGGTGCTTAAATTTGCACTCATAATAATGGCATTGTTTTTTGCTACAGCACAATGCACAAACTAAGAGATATTTTACAATGATACACTGATAGTTTCCAAGAACTATGAGCAACTCTGTATTTTTTCCTGAATAAAATAGACACAATAAAATGTCCAGTGATGCATACATACAGTGTCACATTGATGTTCTCAGCACCATTAAGTAGTCAACAAACAGAAGAAGCGTAAAACTGAATCTCAAATTGTGCTCGAAAAGTCATATTAGTTTCTTTTGTTTAGCAGGATCTTATGATGCTCTGTACACAGCACAAAATGCCACAGACGTAGAATCTGCTTGTAGATTCTAGAAAATAACCCAACCACAGCAGCTCTCTGCTGCATACCTGCTTATCAAAAGTTAGACACACACACAAGTAAAAAATTTAAATTTTACTCTTTGTTATCTAGAGTAAATGGTAGCTTAACCAAGGCTGTCTTATTCTGTGCTATCAGCCTGAGGAAACTGAGAAAAACCTCATATAATCGTTAGTATAAATAAGTGATAATATTCAACTTTTTACCACCTCAAACACTCACTTCTATTTATTCACATTTACCATAACTACTTCTAAATTCTCCTGCATCTCTAATGCAGTTATTATCATAATAACTCTCAGGAGTTAGTCCTAAGTATTTTCTCCATGAAGCAACATCAGATACTTATTCTTTTTTCAGGTCTGTGTATTTTGGTCTCCTGAGGAGATTCTGCACTTCGTTGTCTGTGGTCCTTAATAACATCCATTTATTGGCTGATGCTCCTCGGTGTTTCTGATCAAGGTTTCTGATCAAAAGCACAGATTTCCACCCCATGACTGCATATGGGTTGTTTTGCACTCACTTTGCTGATTTAATCCTCAGATCCACACCCTCGATTTTATCAACAATACCTGAAGAACAGCATATTCCAGATCTGAACTAAGTTTTAGCATTCCCAAGTCTCAGTGGCACCAGAAAGCCATAGTATTCCAAGCTGCAGGTGAGGTTAACAAGTGGGTGGGTGGGGCTGGGGACACGGTGGGGCACAACAACACATGACACAAAACAATCCCAAAACCAACAAACAGTAAAAAGCATGACATTCTGGTTTAGCCCCGATTATTTTTCCCCAAAGCGCCATATATTTACGCATTAGAGAGACTGACTCCACCAGCAGTCAAATGGGTTTGCTTTCTCCACCCTAATCCCCCACAAAAAGGGATTGTTCTGATTCAAAACAAACAGGTTCAAGTTTATATTTTCTTAAATATGCTTTTTTGCAGTTGTAGAAATTTGCTAGCATTTTTAAACCTTTTTAAACATTCCCTATTAAAAACGACTTAAAATCCTAGTTTTGCATATTTAGTTCTAAAAGGAGAAAACACACAAAAAGTAATTAAAACAGATACCGGAAACATATAAAAATTATAAAACTGAGAGGCCATTTACTAAATGCAATTTTTGAGTTTTGCAATTGTGATATTTTAATTCCAGTTCCTGAAAAGAAAATGTTATGAACTTTGGATTTTATTTCAGAATGAAATCCCATCGAGGGCCCTGACCTGCTCATTGGGAGAGAGGAAGCAACCAAGATTTTCAGAATGCCTGTCTTTGGCCATCTTTAAAGTGTGTATCAGTAAAGTGTATATCAGTAAGTCTCTCTACATGACTGCTCATCCCAGATTCAGCTAAGATTAAACATCAGCTCTTGAAAGCCAGTCTGTTCTTCAATCCTAATTAAAATGATGAAAAACCAGAATCTTAGATGAATTCTTCTGGTTTCAACATCATACTTGCACTTAAGAGGAGTTAATTGGTTTACAAAGTTATGCAAAGGCACACAGCCCCTTGGTTTGGGTGTATCTAGAAAACTATATTGTATGTTTGTACAACATCATGAAAATGCACAACATCTGCTTCCTTGTGAATCCTTCTTATTCAGATGCCAGGTTGTATTGAAAAGTTGGTTGTCGCCATAGACTTCCTACTGAGGCTAAGTCTTCTTAACCCCCTAAGACATGGCAAGTGTTTGCATATTTTACTGAGGGCTAGGCAATGTCACCAAGACAGAGCCTGGAGCAGCATGTTTCTGCACTGGAGCATGCCACAGGAATGACTGCAAATTAGACAGAGGCTATTCCATCCTGCTTCCCTGTTGCTGGAGACAGAAAGTAATTAGCTGCTGGCCTATACCAGCAGCAAATCATTAACCCCTCCTGCCCCTAAACATTAGCTCAGCTGTGCTGGCCATTGAATTGCAAAGGATGGAAATACATCTCTGTCCATCTGCTTCATCTGCTCCAGAGAATCAGCATACATGCACTGTCCTTGGCTCCTAGATATCCAGTCGAGGAAATCTTGAGAGGGCTGGGCATCATTTGGATTTGCTCAGGCCTGATACCCAAATCACAATCTGGCATTCAGTGATTGCAAAAAAAGAAAGGGCAAAGCTGCATGCGCACATGCTGCCATTCTGGAACAAATACATAGATTCAAAGGTACAAAGCCAGAGCAGAATCTAGAGCTGGGTTTCCTCACCATCTCAGCTTTTCTTCATGGGGCATCCTTTAGCTAGATCAGATTTAGTTAAATACTGTTTTGGATTCAATCCAATAAAGGCAATGCTTACTGTTTAACCCTGACTCCATGAATCTGTTTCAAAAGCCTAACTTTGAGTAGTATTTCATCAAAGTAAGTATTTCTTCAAATGCTCTTATTATATATACTTGAAACATACGTTGTAGGAACAATTTTTCTTCACAGATACCAGCCTAGCAGCAAAGTAGGCCAAACACATCCATCTAACTCAATGGACCAGACATAAAAATGTAGGCTTGAAAGAAATTATGTCTTATCATTTGAAAGATGGAGCCATTGCATTGGCATTAAACAGCCTGTGCATTAGATCAGACAGCAAATGAGATATTGATAGAACTATTTTGAACAGTCAATAAGCTTTCTAATGATTGATAGCTTTGAGCTAACTCTGGCAATATCAACGTCTGCACTTGGAAACTCGGGACTGAAACTGTAATGCAATATCCTCTTTGTGGAATTCATAAGCAGAAGTCAAGTGTGGGCAGTGGCTCCAGCTGAGGGATTTGCATGGGTCTCTTTCTTCATGGTGTTAAGAAAGAATGACAGCAAATTTTGCTTGTTTTAATCTTTCCATCTAGATCCCACCAAAGCAGTATCTCAGAAGATGGAAACAGGGAGAAGAAAGCCATGGGAGAAGCCAAGCTAAGGCACCGAGCATGCTAGTCCCATGGATTTCATTGGCAGTTCAAACAATGTTACTGAACATTCCAAATAAAGAACCAAAATTTTCGCTTAGAATATTTTACATAGTATATTCAAAGAGAAAAAGCCACCATTGAGGAAAAAAGGAGCAGAGGAGAAAACATACAGCCAAGACTTTTGCTAGTGATATCAAAAAATTATTAATGCACACATAAAGTAGCTAAAATTTCAAAGGTCATATGCTTTGTGCTCTCGCAGTATAAGATTCTTTCAACTCACAAAGAATCCAATAAAGAGCCACTATTATAAATATCCCTTGTAAAAAATTCTTTTTGTAAAAGAATGTAGAAAGAATTTTAATTCCCTAACTTCCACCTATTAATGATTGAAATTAATGATAGCATATTTATTTTAATTTACATTTCCAAGCCTCAAACTTATGACAATGCTCTGAGAAGGCTATGAATCCTATTTGAATTACTTGTATTCATGTACAGTACTTTCTGTTTGGTTAGCAACCAAGTTTGCTTTCAATTTCATTTGAAATTGGAGAGGGGGAAAAAAGGTGAAAGAAGTAGCCTGGTAGTCTTTCCTCATTATTTATAAACAATTACTTCCCCTTGTAATCCAATCGAATGTGATGCTACTATTCCTGATCTACTGGCTCACACTTTCAAGAGATTTGCAATCCTCTATTAGTAAAGTAAAATGCGAAAGACGTTAAGATTCTCCACAGCAGAGAAAAGGTCCTTAAGGATTACTTGATCAAATTAACAATTACCAGTTTAAAACCTGAGCTGTATCAGATCACAAGTACTAACATTACTCCAATTGCCCCTAAGAGCAGTGAGGATTCAGTGCACCCAGGCATATCCCCCTTCCTCCCTCTCTGCACCTGACATGGATGCATCCTTGCTCCCCTTTACACAACACAGAGCATAAAACACCGTGCCTGCACAGTTAGGGATTCTCTCTGGAAAACTGACTGTCAGCAGAGGTAGCTCTTCTTTCACTTACTTGGTGTTACGCCAGTGTGAGCCTACAATCATCCATAATGCTGCTTTTGATTCATGCTGACGTGCAAGACCAGGATCCACACCTAAAAAAAATACACTTAACATTAAAATACAACATTAAAATACATTAACCAATGCAAAATATTTCCTACACCATCACTATTTTGCCCCAAGGAGGAGGTAACCTTCTTCTCTGCTTCAGCGCTTGCATGAGGTTTTTACATCCCTCTCACTGTTTCCAATGTCTCTGGTCTCTTTGCTTTTCTGTAAACACTGTGCCTGAACTGTGGTGTTCGGGTAATCATCTCTACTGCAAACTTCATGATATCAAAAAAGAAAAAAAAAAAGTGCTCATTTTAAATTTATACTCTTTACACACATGCAGAAAGCTGTTTGCATTCTAGTTCACTAAAACAACACAGTTGTAAGGTGTTCCAAATGCAGAGAGGTGATGTGGCAGGGTATATATAGCAATGAGATTACACATAGATAAGGTAATTGAAGAGAAACAGTGATGACAACAAAGGTTTTGAAAACTAGTGTCTGCTGTGCTCTTTGTTTATTTTTATTTTACTGACTCTTTCATCTAATACAAACTTAATAAATAAGCAGGCATTGCAGTTTATAAAGGTATCACATCCTAAGTGAGGAAATAAAAATAACATTCTCTCTTCAAATTTTCTTCAAACACCTTCTAACACCACAATAGAAAAAATTAGTGGCTGTGATAAATTCTATGAATAAGGAACAAGATTGGTACAGTGAAAAGAAAACAGATAGAAACTTTCCCAAATGGACACGTACCATTTTTCAGATTGAGAGCTGGAATCAATTTTGGTAAAGTCTTTGGTTGTTACAAATAATTTAAGGTGTTCATACCCTGTGAGTTGTGCTGACTAATAGTAAAAAAGCCTGTTGAGTTACATCCATTGACAAGCAGTGTCAGGAGTCTTGAATTTTAACTAAAATAGATAGCATGGATTGGGAAAGCACAGGCAAAGAAAAAAAAAAGATACAATCTATGATTACTTAAGTTTATAATGACTTGTTCTCCCCAAAAGGTTACTGGTGTGCATTTACAATGTATGCCACCTAGTGGGAGCAAAAATTTGCTAAAACTGTAAAAATATTTTAAAATGTTAAAAATTTAGCCTGGCATTCTGCAGTCTGGAGGGAAATTGGAACATGCATTAGCTATTGAAGCATAGTGTTTACACACCAAGACCTTCAGAAGAAAGGGTATCTGACTATTGTCTCTGCCTTATTGCAAAACATGAATAAAAGTCGGTTAAGACTTATGTATGAAAATCTGCTGTTTGACATTGCTGTGCACGACGTCCGTACTGGAAACACAACTGGCTGTAGATAGTGCAGCACTTCTATTTCACAGCACAGGTATTACAAAACAGACCTATGAAGGTCACTGACAAAAAATTCAACTATGTCAAAGACCAGATGAATCCAAGGACGACAGACAAGAAAGTCAGACAGTTACTAAATACTCAGAGCTACTTCTAGTCTAGCGAGTCTCTTGAAAATACCAACAAGGCTAAGAGTATATGAAGTATCCTTCTGCTAGTCTCGCTCTTACCACAACCCAATATTTGGGAAGTAGATGGACCTTGGATGTGATTTAGCTCAGAAGTTCTTGTTTTGCAGAGGTTATGCCCTAGTTATTCAAGAGGAATACAGAAATATTAAACTTTTGCTCAGCAGAGCAAAAGGCATAGAGACCTAAAGTATGGAGTAAACATATGGGAATATGATTTAAAATCTATGATACAAGACAATGCACTGTAGTGTAACTACCTGACCTTCAAAAAAATAAAATTCTGGAAATGGAGGAAGTGCCACTCCATAGTCTTGGCTTCAAATCTAATCATCGCGTATCATTAGCTCAGGCATGGCAAGTAGCATTACACGGGAGGATGAGCGAAAGGGCCTGGAGGTCTCAGCCCTTGACGCTTCACAGCATGGCCACATGGAGAGGCACCTGCCCGCCCTCAGCTCTCCCCAGGTAAGGCCACCGACCACTGCCGCGGGTGAGAAAACGAGATTTTCAGCTTGATGCTCTTTCCCCAGGGGTCAGCTCGCACAGTTACAGCCTGTGGAGAGCTCCCCTGAAGGCTTGCCTATGCCTTCTTAGCTAAAGGAGCCACAGAGCTCTCTGGCACGGCGGCAGAGCCCGCGGGAGGGGAAAGGGGCGCGGAGAGAGCCGCTCCATCCCACACGCCCTGCTCCAGCCTGAGCGCGCGCACGGCCGCGCTGGCTCCGGCCTCGCCCGACGGCACCTGCCCCGCTCTGCCCCTGTCTCAGCCCTTCCCTCCTCTCTGCCTCCAGCCCTGTGCTGCTCCAAAACACTCACAGGCTGGGCTCTGCCAGGAAACAGTCCCTCGAACACAGGAGAACGTGCTCAAACACTTGCCTTGAGCACAGGCAGCAAGGAGACAGGTGAAGGTTGTATTTCTTCCCGTCTCTCCTCCCAGGCCCACAGGGCCCTTGGTCCGCTCACTGAGCACCGGCTCGCTCTCAGCCAGGCAACCCAGAAATCCTTTTCCCGAGGCCGTCCCGGGGCGGCTGAGGGCTGAGGGCCCACACTTGGAGCGGCTGGTTCCATCCTCAGGGCACCTCCGGGGCGGGACGGCCCGGTGAGGCACAGCCTGCCCGCTGTGGGGAGCATCGCCATCGGCACCGGGAGCGTCCGAGCCTCGGCAGGCTCCTGCCATCAGGTAGCACTGTTCTGTTGTTCCCTTTTGTGCGCTCGTCATCACCGGGAGCGGCACCGGGAGCGTCCGAGGCTCGGCAGGCTCCTGCCATCAGGTAGCACTGTTCTGTTTTTCCCTTTTGTGCGCTCGTCAGCGCCGAGCGCTTTGTTTTGCGCAGTTCCTCGCGAGCACTGCAAGCCACACCGGTGCTATTCTGCTTTTTGTCTCCTTTGTTCCTCAAGTAGGAGGGTGCTTTAAAGGAGTTTCTCTCCCTTTTAATTAAATCAAGGCTATTGGTGCTGCGATTTGTCTCCCTCTTCTCTCAAGAGAAGACTTCAAAATTACTTCTGCCAGGGCTTTGAGTGCTGAAGAAGAGGGCAAAGGAGGGAAAAGGTCTCATGCTACTCAAGAATAACTTTAGTTTCAAAAAAAACTTCTTCATTCACCCATATCTGAAATACCTTTACAGCTTATAGCTTTATAGCACACGTTTCCCTTCTGTGTGTTGTTTCAGTTTTTCCTTTGTGCAACTTGAGATATTCTTCCTGTAAGATCTGAAGTGTTGGAGACAGTAAATGCGTTTTTTCAATTCATTCTGATGAGGTTTTTTACATGAACTACCACACAAATATGAAAGCAGTTCACAATGCATTTCAGACCTATCAATTCATTACACTTTCTAAGGTTTGGTCACTTATATTCTTCTGCCTCAGGGATAAGGGTCAGTAAACCAAAGCAAGACACTGTTTTCAATATTTTGGGGCAGCTACAGAAAAGCCAATGAAATCATTTATTCAGGATCCGTGCAGGTACTAGAAGACATCCTCACCTCTTGCTAGCTCCTTCTGGGAAGAAAACAGACTTTCACAAGCAAAGCTCAAAGGCAGATAATTACTCTGTGTGTGGTAATCAAACTACCCATCCAAGTAGTAAACCGTAGATTTTGACACCACGTTTTAGACCACCACGTTCTAAAACAGGGTATGTAGATATGGAGAAAAAAAAGGAGCAGGGGAAATAAGAGAAACACCTGTAGCACTAGAAGGATTCATCTCAGCTGTTTGTATCAATGTGTTGAGTTACCGGGGTGTTTTAGAGGAGGCATTGACATTTTCTGCAAATACTGTTAGAGGACACATTTTCAAACCATTACATGTTTTACAAAGGAACAGTTCTGAAAAGAAATAGGCTTTCTGAGAGTGTACCTTCGACTAGCAAGCCAGTCCAATGAGAAGCTGGGACCAAACGGGGTTTCTTGTGCTACTTTCACATGCTTGGTTCCATCTCAGTCCTCTGGGCTGGCTCTAGGGTTTGGCTGACCTCACAATGAGCTGATTTGGGGAATCCCTGTTCCTCGAGTTTCCAGCATTTCTCTTCAGTCAGAGAAGTGCTGAAAGAAAGGAGGATGGCAGGTAGCAGAACTACCCCTTGTACAACAGGTTGTTGGCTGACATTTTGAAATTGAAACCATCATACCATAGTAGAAACAATTGTTCCAAAGAGCGGGAGACTTACCTGGTACAGATTGGTAAAAAAACATGAAAAATCAGTTTTTTCCATCTCTGTTTTTAATCCGTGTGGTTTGAAACCTACTGTATTTCAATTCTAGTTGGTCTACTTCCAAGGCAGTACATGGAAAAGAAAACAGGGAAAAGCATCGCTGAAAGTAATGTGCTTAAGAATGTGAAGTCAGTTTCGGTCAGCACATCTAAGCAAACAAAATCAAAATGGGTGTGTATGATCTCCCAGTGGGCTGAGAACTAACCAAAAAATGTGCTGTTGTCTTGCATTTTTGGCTGAGCTAGCCTGTAAAACAGAATTAAGTTTTGGAAGGAAAACCCTACTACTATTTGGTAGCTCCTCCAATTCTTTTTCACCCTTCAAGGTAACTTGATGTAAACCAAATGTAACTTAAACTTGAGTTTTATTAAATTTCCAGAACTTGCCAAGTCTGCTTTG
Organism: Ifrita kowaldi; assembly: GCA_013398055.1. Lineage (NCBI taxonomy): Eukaryota > Metazoa > Chordata > Aves > Passeriformes > Cinclosomatidae > Ifrita > Ifrita kowaldi. The sequence continues at coordinate 344,483 of VZRS01009365.1, forward strand.
CCTTATCTTCCCTTTAAGTTATTGAAGTGTATTTGAAATGTATTTGTCTTGCATTCTATGACCTGTTGCTCATCCACCTCCTTTTGCTCAATGTTATTTTCTGAAGAAAAGTAGTCCCAGTACACCTAGTCACAGTATGCTATAAAGAATAAACTTCTGCACAGTGGCTATTTTGGATCACTGCTGTTTTATGACAACAAATAAAATGTGTATGAGGGAAGTTTAATCTGAGTACACCTAAATTTTAAGAAAAATAATGGCCCATAAAATTTATAGAAATGAGCAACAGATCTGCTTTCAGATCTTCTGATGTCTTAACAATATTTTTTTTTCTTTTCAAGGGTAAGTTGTTTTCAGATCTAGAGATAAACTGAAGATGTAAAATTGATACAAAATTTGTGTCTGTATTAAATTCTCAAAATACTGTATCAGACACTTAAGGCATTACCCTTTTCCTACTGAATACTACAGTAGTGCCACAAAGAGAACAATAGGGCCAAGATGAAACCTAACAGTAAAAAAGCAAGTGGGATTAAAAGATATAAAGCACTAGAGGTTTTGGGGTGATCTACTTCTGCATTATTGAAGAGAAAGAAGTATTTTGTTATTGCCAACAAATTGATTTTGCTTGAAGTTTTCTCTCACTTAGCTTCATCCATAAGAAAAAGACTGATAGTCCTCTTATTTATTCTCCAGTGGTTACAACGAAAAAATAGAGGTGTGATACCTGTTTAGATTATTTAATGTTGTTAATGAAATTTCATGAGCAAACTTATCTCTGCTTTACTCTACCAGAGATTTTCAAAGCTTCATAGAGGGAAATTTGTATCAATGATACCAAGAAGGAACTAAATATCCTCAGCTCCCATAAATTCAATAAAAGCAGTAAGAGCTCCCCAGAAGAGCCAGCAACTTAAAGGCTTGAGGCCTTAGGCAGTGTTGTCATTTACACCTGGAGGATAATACAGACATATAAGCAAAACTGAAGGTCCTTTTTATCTTTTGTTTTAAAGTGTGTTCCTGTTCAAATATGCAATTGTTCTCTCATGCTGTGTCTTTACCCGCAAGGGTGAGTGCATAACGATGCCATTTGTACAGGCTTGCTAACAGCCAGATGAATGATACTTGCCACATGGGTAGTTTCCTGGGCTGCTTCTCAGAGTTAATTTTGATAGTATTACTTGAAAAAACACATTTAGCTTTTGGGTTCCTTGTATTGATTTTTGTTCTTCTAAATGTAACACTTGTTTCACCCTAATATGTAAGTGTTTCTTTAAAGTGGATCTATGAGGGAGTTTGGACTGTGTGTCTTACCTCTCTCTGCACACTATTAGCATTGGGCTCCCAAGGGTAGCTTGTGCAGTGAACTACGATAATGAGGTTGATGGTTCATAAAAGGGCTGATGTGACAAATTACTGACCTGTTTTGGAGATTAAGTAACTGTACCTTCACCAAGGTCTGCATATCAGTTTTTTATTCAGCGTAATTCTCGTAAGTATGGTGGTTGCGCTGTTGAGTGTTCCATGTGCCAAGCTGATCAAGAAAACATTTGCAAAATATAACTGCTGATGTGATACGTTGTGCTTCTCCCAAGACAAAACACATCATTCTGTGATTCAGAATGTGCAGTGGGTTAAATTTTATTCAGCTTCTTGCAGTGTCTTTAGTTCTTCCTACACCTGCTGCTTTAGTTGGGAGAGTATTTGAAGGTGCAAGTTACAAAACTCACTTCCTCATAATACAGATGATGCCCTTTTGCCCTATTAAAATACCTGTGGTATTTGGTTAAGCTGCAGCAGTCTCAACTGTTCTCTACCTGTAATCAGGCCTTCTCATAACAAGTCTCTTTCATGAGACATTGTACTTTCTCTCAGTAAGTGGGACATACATTCTTTTCTCTGATCTTGCTTTTGGTGCTAATGCAACACACCTATTGATTCAATTTAAAATCTCAGACATTACAGATCACTGGTAATAATGAGTTGTTTGTCATCTGTAGGACATCTGTATAGAAGTTTTTTAATATTTGTCCATCAACTGGTTTGTGAAGGTAGCCAACAGAAATTATATCCACTGTGTATTTTATTCCTTGCTATTTTGGCTGGTAATTTTTAAACCTTCTCATTCATGCCTGCCAGACTTTGGCTAGGTACATTTTTATGGGTGAAGAATGGCTCTGTGATACACAATGTGGATTTACATGTGTTTCACAATAATATATGCTTCTCGACAGGAAACATAAAAGCTGTTTTCATACTCTCAGAAGTGTTAGATGATGCTTAATTTTTCATTTTATTTTTGGAACATTCAGCAGATTGAGCTTCATTGTCTTACTGATGTGGCCAACAGAGAGTTTGCATTGAGTCTTTCCTCATTAGCATTGACACTGTTGGTTGTGCTAGCTTTCATCTCTCCCCATAGCTGTTGCTTTGGGTTTTTTGCTACAAGGACTCCCAAGCATTGAAATGATCACAACTCACTGTTGTCCCCTTGCTGCAGTGGGATTGTCATTTCTGTCCCTTACGCTGTCTCACATGCATACAATTCCCGAGGAAAAAATGAATTCTGTGAAGTATTTTGCATAATTGTCTGTTCCTCTGTGATGTGTATAATGATGTGTAACATTATTTTGGAAAGTCATGATCAAAAGTCGAATCCTCTCTGCATTCTTGCTTCATGTTTTATCAACACAGTTGGTAGGCAGTGGTCACTGTCCCTTCAGCAGTGACATACACCCCTCTCTAAACAACGGGATGGCTTTTGCTGAGCTTATCTCTGACCAAATGCCACAAAATAATGTAGTACAAGAATATAAACACCACTGAGAAAGTATGGCTCCAAAGTGCTCGGCAGATACCGTGGCAGGGGTAGAGCAATGACAAAGAATATAATTTCTTTAATTTCTTCAGTACTTTTCACATTCTCTGTATGTTTTAAACTCATCCTTAGTGTGGGTTTTTAAAAAAAAATTGAAATGGAATACGAATTATTTTGGAAATACAAGACTCTGCAATTAATGCTCAGTAGGCCTTTGTGATAGTGAGAGTAAGCTTACTTAAAGAGGAAGTCAAGGTAGGTTCCCAAAAGATGAGCTTCAACATTTCATACATTTTATATGTCAATGAGTGATTTGTATGTACCCAGGAAAGGAAATTTCGTACTGTAAAAAATCAGTCTTGAATGCCAGTATTTTGAAACTTCTGGCTTCTGATTTACCAGTTGCTTCCAATTGTGATAGCCATCCTCAAAGTTTGAACACCGTTCTTTATTTTTATTTATATCAGCTCACAACTCATGCCAAGATCAACAAAACTCTTGAAAGTGCATTTTGCCTTCAGATGAATTTGGTCCACTTGTGAGAAATGCTTGTGAGCATAAATCTGTTTATTATTATTTGTTTAAGAACCAAATAATCAGTATTGATTTTCTAGGCTTGAAATTGTACTAAAAACATATTAAAAATTATAGTAAAAACTCCTTCTTCCAAAATGAGTATTCAAGATTTGAAAGCAGCTGTTATCACAGCCCAAGCCAACAGATCATTCTGTATTCTGCTTATAACTACGCTGAGACAAACCCATCCCTGTCAATAGCCCAGCTTGGAGCAAAGCCTTCCCATTCCAAAACTTGTATTAATGAGTATTGCAGCATCTGTTGAAAAGATGCAGAGATGATCTTTTCTTTGCAGGGAGGGTCTATGTGGCTGGGATGCAGCAGCATGATCTCTTATGGAGAGGGTTAAAGGATCTGCATTACCAACAATATTTTTGCCCACTTGTGTGGGTAAATCATGGTTAGATCAACCCAGAAATTTACTGATATGTTGATCAGAAGTGTGTGTGCTAATAATGACATGCTGAGTTAAGGGAGCAGAAAGAAGAGTCTGTCAATCAAAAATTCAAAAATAGACTTACTTTGATTAAACCTTAAATGCCATGTACGTGTTGTGTTTACACGTGTGGCTCCTATTTCGATAAGAGTAACTATGCCAAGACTGATGAATGTCATTTTGTCAAAATCTGTCAACACCAGAAATATTGGATATCTGTCATTCAGGGACTCTGCTAGTGCCGTTTAAACAGGTATGATATAAGTAATTGTTTTAATTACATAAAATTTCTTCTTATGATGCAAGTTCTAGTAAATGAGGGAACTCTTCAATGCCTTAGGCTTCCATTGACTTGTCTGGGCTCTAGTGTGGTAACAGATTGCTCACTTTCTTTATTCTTCAAACAGACTTTGTTTTTAGAGACTCTAAAAGGTCGTTCATGCATCACTGAGGGAAGGGCCCTGTTTTGACTTCCTATCCTGATTAATTATGGCAAACTTCAAACACAGTATTTCATAGAGTTGTAGAACCATAGAATAATTTGGGTTGGAAGGGACCTTTAAAGGCTCTCTGGTCCACCCACCTGCAATGAACAGGGACATCTTCTACTAGATTAGATTGATCAGAGCCCCATCCAGTCTGACCTTGAGTGCTTCCAGGGATCCCACTGGGTATGGAATTGATGAAAATGTTAAACAGTACTGGTCCCAGTACAGACTCCTGAGGGATGCTGCTCATTTCACGGCACTTCATCTCTGAGTATAAACCAGCTTTGTATAATCTATCATATTCTTCCCCAGTATATTCCTTTACCTAGTCAAATTGATAGAGGGCTGCAGCTACTAGTAGCAACAATATCATCTGATTCTCTTGATCATATTCAAGAGCCCAGAGGCACATATTATTGCTGTCGTCATGGCAAGAAGATGGGATACTTTTCCAGTCCTTCAAAGTCCTTAATTGCTTCAAGTGGTGTGGTTCCATTGGTACAGCGTGTTTTTCCATAACACTAGCCCACGTAACTCCCTCAAACAAAAAACTGAAGAGGACTCGGGATAATGCATTTAGGTACATTTTTCTCCTTACAGGATTCAAAAATTCTCAAAAAAATTACCACATTCTCATGCTCATAGTCTACTGATTGCTTGAAAAGATGTGTAAAGGATAAATAACAGATCACACCTTTTGAACTAGTTCAGAAAAATGTTTCGTGTTTAAATGACAAAAAAACTGTAATATGTGCAGCCTGGTCCTGGGTTGTCCTGTTTCCAGATGGGGTAGAGTTAATTTTCTTCTTAGTAGCTGGTATAGTGCTGGTTTTGGATTCAGTATGAGAATAGTGTTGGTAACACACTGATGTTTTGGTTGTGGCCGAGTAGTGCTTACTCTAAATCAATAATGTTTCTGTGTCCCTTGCTCTGGCAGTGAGCAGGTGCTCAAGAAGGTAGTGTGGACAGGACAGAATCACACAGAATCAATTAGCTTGGAAGGGCCTCTAAGATTGAGTCCAGCTATTACCACACTGAGTGCCATGTCCAGTCTTATCTTGAATACCCCCAGGGATGGTGACTCCACCACCTCCCTGGGCAGCCCATTTCAGTGTTTAACAACCCTTTGTGTGAAGAAATTCCTCCTGATGTCCAACCTACATCTCCCCTGGCACAGCTTAAGGCCATTTCCTCTCATTATGTCACTGGTTGCCTGGGAGAAGAGGCCGACCCCCTGCTTGCTACAGCCTCCTTTCAGATAGCTGTAGTCTGTGAATACATTTCTGATCCACACTCTTGTAAGTCCTGTACAGTACAGTATAGTACCAAAACTATCCAGAATTACAGAGGAAACCCTTATTTATCACTATAACACTGCAAACAGATGATTGTGTATTTGGAAAAATAATTGACTACAGATATTGTGTATGTACAAGTTCATAAAGGACTCTTTATCTTACTGCCTGAAAACCAAGTCCTAACTAGGCAAAGATATTACAAGAAGGTTTTCTGAATGCAAATAATAAATAAAAACCAGTTCAGATGGGAATTTTATCGAACCCCATATCACTAAGTATTACTCACTTTATTTGTATGGCTGTTTCACATTAACTGCCAGCTATGAGGTGCTTATTATACAAGGTAGGAAAAAAAGTAATGGCTTTAGTCCAATAAAAATTTGGAAAAAATCCTGTGACATTTATGAGAATTTTGGTGAGATTTGTCATATTATAATCAGAGAGAGGGAGACCTTCATGTGTAGTTAATACTTTCAGTTCTCTGCAACTCTTCATAGTACTATGCCTTCTAAATGACAACCAAATTGTTCTTGGACATTAATATAGAAGGGATTCTCAGACTCAATGGCTTAAGGCTTCTGCTCGCTTTGTCCTCCCTTCACCATTACTCCTTCGCCATTACTCATTACATGTCTACTTAGTAAGAAAAAGTACCATGCAATTTCAATTCGAGAGTTTTTCTAAAGCTAAACTCATATCTGTGGTATGTGTCGTCCACACCATCCTGCAGATAGCTTTTCTCTGAATATTTCAGGCACTAGACCTAGTAATTTTAAATACAACAAATTAAGACCTGTACTTTACACTCACTTATGATACTGGGAAGCAGTGTTAAGGTTGACATGATGGTACTCCTGGACTTGATGCAGCTCAGCCAAAGTGGGCGTCAGAGCAGTTGAAAGCCAACTGATGCCTGCTGCACCAAGGTACAGGAGGGCTCATAAGTGCTGGCAGTGCAGAACATTCTGTGTTTATCTCCTACAGAAAACAGGCCCTTGTGTCCCTTTGATTTTTAAACCAGCCTGCTCCATCTGGCACAGTCTATGCTTCCAAATAAGGTTCATGTCTCTGTTGCCTGCCTGAGGAAGAATGGAAAAAGGACCCTTAGAAGGAATTTCTAACTAAGGTTCCTGCACAAATGACTAGTTTTCCTTGTCAGAATTTTGTCTAAAATATGGTGCCTGCCTTTAGGGGAAGACAGAAATTCCGTCATCCAACTACATCTAAACACTACTGTTTTCCAGATTAGTCCAGATATTTGCTAGAGAATACACACTTCAGATTGTTCTGGAAAAAAGGTAATGGTGTCATGAGGAGGAAAAAAAGAAGGATTCTCAACAAGCTAATAACTTAGTTCATTTTTAGTGTGATGGAATTACCATAACAGATCAAACCCACAGATCTAGATGAGTTGGGAAATTAAACATTGCAGTGGGAGACAATGAGAATAATCAGCATGCAGCAGAAAATCATGTCTTCTGAAAACAAATTTGAATTTGGATTATACCAAACCTCAAACAATTGTGCTCTTTGTTTTCCCACTTTAAAGTGTCCTCATTGTCCCCAGCATCTGAACATTCTTGTTAGGCTTGAAGATCATCATATTCATAGGAGGTTTTAAAATCTTGCTACCAAGTTTTTTAAGTCTATGAGAAGTTTAAGTGGGTTTTGTAATTGCAGGATGATCCTGGATAAGTAGATGTATCATGGTTCTTATTAGCGATGATATTTATTATTTGTATACTTCTGTCATGTTGCTGCTTCTTCGTCTGTTTCTTGGACTGATTATTTCTGTTCTGTACATTTATTTTCTCTTGAAAGTTGTCCATTACCCTACAGACTTAACTGTGTTTGGATTTCTTATATGCCTGCATTTCCCTCTCAAAAGCTATGGGAAGGGAAAATGTTATTTTTGATGAATGCCTATAATTGATTTAATGGTGTATTTTCAATATTTGCTACCTCAGTCTTTCTGTTTACCTTGTACTTAGCTACTGACAAAAATGTAGTAGGTATTTTTAGTGATGTCTCAAATTAATTCAAAATCTTTCTTTCCTGACTTACAGGAGATTTACAATCACTAATTATCTATTCAGTATACACAATGCTTTTGTCATAGAATGACAGCAGTCACTGTGTTTTATCTCTCCTTTTGACATTCTCTCAGGTTTTTTTTTTTAGATTTGAGCAACCTAAATATTCTGCTGTCTGAAAATGCTGCCACTTGCATTCTGTTATTAAATAGTGGATGTACAGATTCTATCGTGACATTTTCAATTGAGGCATCTAGTTTTAAAACCAGACTTTTCTTCCAGATTATTGTGTTACTATAGTTATTTACACGGGTAAGAAATGGCCCCAACAAATGGCAAATGATGTAATAGTAAGTATCTGCTGTCAGTGCTTGAAAACAGTACATGAATTTTGACAAGCAGAGGGCGAATTAATATTTTTGGAAGTCCTAGTTATACAGCAGTTCTCAGGGGGAAAAAAGGTGGGGCAGGGAAGGGGAGGGAATATTGTCAGTCTTTGGCAGTGAAATAATGTGCCAGAAATCTTAAGAACTTATTTAGTGACTTTCTGAAACAAGGCACTGTAGATTAAATAAATGTATGGAAATTATGAACCTGACTTTCACAAACCCGATCCTACAACTGATTAAAATACAGCCTTCCTAAACCTCTCCTCATTCTGTGTCAGCCTTAACAGGATAATCTGGTCTTGTTCCTCAGGATCATAGCTCATAGGAACAGGCTGGACAGGTTACAGAAAAGGGACATAACAAAGATAATCAAAGGACTGGAAAGCTGCCCTATGAGGAAAGGCTGAGAGAGCTGGGTTTGGGCAGCCTTGAGAATAGAAGATTTAGGGGAGACCTTATCACCATGTCCCAGTATTCAGGGGTGGCTGCAGATGAAAACTGCCTTTTTACCAATAGCCATATGGAAAAGAGGAAGGGTAATGTGGACAAGTTATTCCCTGGGAGATTCTGAGTGAACACAGGAAAAAAGTTGCTCTCAATGTGAACAATCAGCCATTGGAATAATCTCCCCAAGGAATTGGAGGATTCTCCAACACTGGATATTTATAAGATTCAGATGGATAGGGCACTGTCCCACCTTGTCTAGACCATGGTTTTACCAAGAAAGGTTGGACCAAGTGATCCTTAAGGTCCCTTCCAACCTGTTGTTCTGTCTTAGTCTAATCTGGTCTGGTCTTGTTCCCACTAAACCTTAGCGGTTAGGTGTCTTGATTGGATTTTATCTTCCAGATTGGTATTCCTGTATGAAAAGCAGAAGGTGTGTATCCTAGGAAACTTGCCCCCAAAAAGTGAATCTGTGGCAATGCAGGAGGCATTTAGCAAATTATACATAACTTGTTTTTGGATGGTTTTGGTTCATGACTTTGGTGATGCTGGTATATTTGAGGCACACCCATCTTGTATCCACAGTCAGCTCTGTGTGGAATGTCACGTGCAGGATACATCAGATTCATTATGTGGAGTCTGCAGAATTTTCCTGTGCTCTGTGTGTGCTGGTTTTGCCTGGGGTAGAGTTAATTTTCTTCCCAGGGGCTGGTATGGGGCTGTGTTTTGGATTTGTGCTGAACACGGGGTTGATAACATAGAGATGTTTTTGTTTTTGCTGAGCAGGGCTCACACAGAGCCAAGGCCTTTTCTGCTTTTCATATGGTCATGCTGATGAGGAAGTTGGGAGTGCCTGGGAGGTTAGGAGGAGACACAGCCCAGATAGGTGACCCAAACTGACCAGAGGGGTATTCCAGACCATATGACATCATGCTCAGTGTATAAAGTGGAAGGAAGAAGGGAGGACACTTGCAGTGATGGAGTTTTGTCTTCCCAAGTAGCTATTATGTGTGATGAGGCTCTGCTGTCCTGGAGATGGCTGAACACCCACCTGCCTGTGGGAAGCACTGAACTAATTCCTTGTTTTGTTCTGTTTGCACATACAGTTTTTGCATTTTCTACTAAACTGTCTTAATTTCAACCCACAAGTTTTCTAGCTTTTGCCCTGCCAGTTCTCTCCCCAGTCCTACTGGTGGGAAGTGAGGGAGTGCCTGTGTGGGGCTTGGTTCATGGCTGGGGAAAATCACGGATGTGCCGGGTTACCAAATTGCTCTCATCTGTTAGATAATGGAAAAAAGAACTTCAGCTACCAAATATCAAAACTGGAATGGCTATGCCCAGCCTCAGATACTGCATGAAACTTAAGTTTGGATTCAAATCTAAATTTGGTATGAAATCCTGCTTATATTTTTAGCAAATGTAAAATGCGTAACAAACACATGATAAACTCCATCAGTTAGCACAGTTATACCTCAATCAATTTTTTTTTTAATTCTTTGAATAATATATGTCAACCAGTTAAAGTGGTTTGATAAATATTCCAGCTACACATCCCCCTAGCCAGTAGTAGACAACCTTTTTCCTACCCCAGTACATTTTCAAAGCAAAGTCATCAGCAAGTTACTAAGCCTCTGATTTAGTCATGCAGCTTGCAGTGAAAGCCTCAAGCTGAAGGCTGTGTGTATATATAATTTCCTACCTGCTTCTCTGAGCTACAAGCTCTTTCTATCAAGGTAAAATGCACTAAACTAGCTCGTAATTCTTCTGTCGGCTTTGTGCTGCTTGAGAGGCTTTAAGGAGCTATAATCAATTTGCCAAACGAATGAAGAACAGCCATGACCCTGTATCATGCACAATGAAGAATTCACTAGTGAAAATACTCTGCATATAAGTAACTCCTCACCTGTTACACAGCTGCAAAAGCATCAGGGTCCTTGAGATGATATTGTATGTTGAATAAAGGAGAAAGACATGAGATAACAATCAATATTGTACTTTTCTGAAGGGAAATCACATATCTAATCTTGAATTGGGCATGATAGGAAATGAAATTTGCTGGGAAAATCCATTCTGATTCACAGGTTGTGTGTCTTTCTCCCTGCTACTAATTTGAAATTGCAAGGTCATATACTGTAGGATTATTACACATGAAAAAATGCTTTATGCATTTATGCAGAATGTTTGCAGCTGGGGACTGAGGTTGTAGGTGTGTTTGGGTGAGAAGAGAGAACTACCAATCTGTATGTTTGGCCACAATTTCTAAGAATGCATGTGTTGAAAAGTCATTGTTGGTAAAAGCAGCTTAATGAATTAAGGGCTTATATGGATGTATTATTTGTAAAATTATGATCAGCCTACCAAAAGTGCTGGCAGAGAAGAGTGAGTAACTGTGAGGTTGTGGCTTCCTCTGCATGACACATAAAACAAAGTAAAGCCCAAACCAGCTACACAGATATTGTATTTCTAAAGAGCTGTCCTACCTGTGTACACATTTATCCCATCTCAATTATCACTCTTCGTAGTGGCCATTGAAGAATGATTCTGCAGCCAGAAGAAGCTCTTTCTCTACACTTACATAATTTCTAATACACCATGGTATAATGACCAAGAATTAAGTGGCAAAACCACCTCTCTGTCACAATGAAATTCTCCTATTTTGGAGAAAAAAAGATTTTATCGTGCTGTCAGAGAAACAATTGATAAAGAAGTCTAAAATGTAGACTTATTGTAGACTTATGTAGACTTATTGTAGACTTAGATGTAGACTATGATTAATCACCTTTCCTTAGGGTTTCAAGTATAATAATATTTTTTATTTGTTATTACTTTCCCTCTCTTTCGTCTGTCATATAAAACATAAATAAAAATAAAATGCAAGTAGTTTTACCCCTAAGAGAAATTCCCTAGACACATAACCACTGTATAACCCAAATAGACCAGAATTTTTGTACGGATAAAAACTTCTCAGAAATTTCACAAAGGAGAAAAAAAGAAATTAGATGATTGAGACGTCTGCTGCTCTGAGGCTGTTTTCAAAGTTCAGTATCACCTTTTCCTTGCACTCTTTTTCACCTTTCACATTGCTTATAACGTAACAACCTGTAAACTTCTTTTGCAAATGTCTTCTCTATTTCCTTTCAGATACGCTAATTTTTAAAAAGAATTATTTGAGAGCATGTCTAATTGACAATTAGATTCATTGGTGGTAGTGTACTCGGGAAGGCCCATATTTCCCAGTGAGTAATCAGCAATGGTTTTCTGACATCACAAATCAGAACAGCTGGAGCTGGGCTATTGACAAAGTGAAGATCTTTTCTTGCAAAGCTCCATGATCTACATATTAGCTCACAATGTTGTTTCCTCCAGCCAGATACTTTCCTGTAAAGCAGTCAGTTCAACTTTATTTACTGTATAACTAGCTGTGATGGGTAGTTTGAAAAAAATGTTGAGGGAAACTGCAGTTTTGTGACCTTGCCTTTTAACGGGTAGTAAAGTTTTAAAACTATAAGCCCATGACCTACTAGGGCTCTTCCTTGGGTTTATTCTTTCAAGGCAATTACATCAGTGAACAGTGTACTCAAGTACTAACATCGCTTGTTAAAACCATCAAGCCAGGGTGTTAACCCATAGACTCAGCAAATTTGCAGATCATTGCTTATTTCGGAATTTTTGGAGAACTAGTCCTGAAAACGGAGATATTTAGGGGAGGGGCTACAAAGAGACAAAGGATGGCATTCTTTTGATCATTCACAGACCTTAAATAAACTCTTTTTAGTGAATGGTATGATTTAGTCTCAAACTTGAAAAACAATTAACCCTGCAGAACTGTAGCCCCTTCAGTTTGTGAGCTTATTTCTCCTGTAAAGGCACAAAGGACCTGTGTGACTGATCCTGCATGCTGCTTGTACCACACAGGCTCATAAATATGTCCCAAAACACTAAAATACTGCCTTGTTTTCAGAGTTCAAGATGAAAACAATGTCATCCTTTGAAGGTGGAATCAACTGGCAAACCAGAAGCCAGCTCTGTGAACTGGAGTAGATGGGGAGAGTGCCGCCCATTTGAAAATGAGCAGCACCAGACTCTGAGTAGGCAGGAAACGTGCTCAGTTTTCAGCAAGGGGCACAGTTCAGGTCATGAGAGTGGGGTTTGGAGTTACAAGCTTTCTTCTGACACTGAACAAGATGTTCTTCTGTTTTGTGGCAGCATTCTTACCTGTTAAGTAGCCCTAATGGAAGGATGGGGAAAATAAACAACATTCTCGCTTTCACGGTCTGTTTCAAGTCTGGACAGACATCGGTGCTGTATGACTGCCACGTATTCAGTATTTTGAACATCCCAAAGACAGGTTAACAATATGCAACATTTTCTAAAACCTTCAAACTCTAGTGAAGTCCTATCAGTGAACAGTGTTAGCTCTGGAACAAGGGCACTGCTTCACCTGCAGGCCATGAAAAGCAGAGCTTAGACTAATCAAAAGTGGGTTCACTGTAATCCACAAATTAAAGGGTACACTTGAAACTGAAAAAGAAAAAGGAGTGAAGAACTAGGACTGGAAGTTTCTCATTGGTGATCAATTGGATAGGATTTTTTTTTTGTTTTACTATGTCTGTTTGGTTTTTTCCTACCATGCATTTGTCTCTAAACATTGTTCAGGTGTACTTTCACATTTGGGAGCCATGGGGAGAACAGCTCTGACCTGGCCACAGCAGCTGGGATCTGCTTTATAATGAAGTTGTGGGAGGAAGCAGAGGTGGGAAGGACATGTGCCACACAGCAGGTGAATTCCATGAATTCTGGCTGCCAGTTGCTCTGTGCCTTGGGGAGTTTAGGTGTGAGGAAAGGATGTTCACAGCAGTAGTTTTCAGGGTGTGAGAAAGCAGCTTTGCTAAAGTATGCTCTGCCCAGCAGTTCAGTGCTTGGTCTTGGTTGATAACAGCGTGATGGTGTGGGACACAGGACCAGTCACTTCCCTGTTCCTCACAAATGTGGTGTTTTTTCCCTTGGAACTTGTACTTTCACAAACACATGCATGCATATGAGTGTGTATACATGTGTGTGTACATATACCTCCACAGCTCTTTCTTGTCCATTGCTGGTAAAGAATAGTACACTGAAAAGTCCTAACCCTGTTCTTTCAAAGGGCTGCATAAGAGCAGCATTTTATATCACATTTCATGTTTTTAACACACTCGATTTGAATCCTTCCCCTTCTGACAGTTCTTTGCTAGCCAAGTAATTGAATGACTACCTAAGTGAACCTCCAAGACATGAGAAGAGTATCTTTAGTGCCATCACTTCATGACTCTACAGCGAACTCTACTCATGTTCTCTGTATTTTGGAAGTCTTTCATGACAGAGATGTGATGGCTGCACTAAATTCAACACACACTGTCCCTGACCCAAGTACCACAAAAACAGTAAGGAGAAGGATAAGTTTAGTTGTAAAGGTACTGTAATTTTTGAGGGCATTCAAAGAGTGGTTCTGTGAGTTTGCTGATATTTCATTCTAGGGTCTTAACCATCAAACTCCTTTCCTGGTGATTTATTCTAATAAGATGACATTAATGTTCCCTCTATATTTTCAGCTAATGAATGTAATCATCTAGAAAGAGTCACAATTATCTGTTTTTCACTAGTACACTCAGTACTTCCCATGCAGAGAGCCAAAATTGCTTCTGGAAGAGCCTGGTTGATGAGAGTGAATTGTTGCTCCTGTGGCAGATGGAATTACCCAGGAGACTTTTGAGGAGAACAGTCTGATTCCTGGTGAAATTAAAACTTGCCTAACTGTGAGAGGCTGAGAAGTATAATGGGGATGGTAAAGATTTAAATATTAACGTTTGAGAAGAGTGAGATAGAATCTCCAGGTGGATCAGGTGGCTCAGATCTGCAGCAAGATCTCCTCAATTAATACCTGTACAGTAGGTGAGACCCTCAGCCTTTAAAACTATCTAGGCAAAACTAGAGGAGGAGAAGTCTCCAGAAAGCACCTGACTGTCAGCCCTAATCCCAGAAATGCTACTCACTGTGTTTTGGTAAAGCCTCATTGCCCATCTAGTAAGTTCTTACTGCCTTCTGTATTCAGACTGTGTGGAAGAACAAGGGCATTAAAGCTGTGTTTATTTGCCACTCAGTATTTACTGGTCTTTCATTAATACAATTTTAAGTAATAGAAATTTTAGCTGTAATTGTCAGGGCAGCATGAATAAATAGAAATTCTTTTCAAAATCAATTGTTCCTCAAAAAAGGAATAATACAGCAGTTTGAATAAATTCTTATGGAAAAATTAGATCTAGGCCTGCTTTCAACTAACCTATTAGTCAGTGACACAGTAATAGAAGATTGTGCGTTTAATCTGAAGTGGTTGTTTGTAATCAGTGTTGTACTAATGTTGTTCCCTGCAGATAGTCTACCATTTCCTGTATTAAATCTGTTTAACCATGTTTCATTTTACATGTTTGGATTTGACTGTGGTACATCCTGAATTGATCAGTATTTCTTATGGAGAATTAGTTTTCATACAGCCTATTTTAGCATCCATTTATTCAATATGAGGTTGTAGTTCAGGTGGAAGAACATCCTCTAGTAATCAACATGTGCAAGAAATTTCAGTGCTGACTTCAATTGTCATTCATCCCAGATGTTTAACAGGAGTATCCAGCAGAGCTCTCGTCACATATTTACTGAAAAAGACCATGTTAATCTACTCTTTTAGTATTTGTTTGCATCATCTGTTACAAATGAACACCAGTTTCTACAGCAGAGATTAACTATCTCTTCTGGATTATCTAGTGTTTCATGAATTGTATTTCTTTCAGGGGAGCCCGCTTGTTGCAGTTAAGCCTCTTTAATGAAACAGTCATTAATGCTGGGGTTCTACAGGATCCAATTTTAGATCCCATACTGTTTTGTCATTATATATTTTCCTTGGGCAGTATCAGATTGGTCTCCTTGTTTCCAGTATCTCATGCAGATGATCTTCAGATTTGCCTTTTTCGATTCCATCCGAAACTGAATGCTAACAAGACAGAGTAGTTACTAATTGGTCCAGCTCTAGGTCTTTGCACTTCTCACTCATTGATTCTATAAATAGATGTTCTGTTTTTCCTGTTGCCAAGGCTTGTAGCCTTGGTGATAAAAGAAGAAAGAGGGAAAAATTCAGTCCCTGAAAAACAGTAGAAAACTCTTTTTCCTAGGTGAGGGCAAGCAGTTCTGAAAGAAATGAGCTGTTTCACTGTAGTTCTTACAAAGGAACAGATAATATTAATGCAAAGAGTAGATAACGATGACTAAAAGGAGTAAAAAATGCTGCAAAAAGATGAGCTAACTGCAGATAATAGATACTATCCCAAGAACCTTTGTGGACAACAGGATATTTTTGCAGATAGACAGAGAGGGTCTATTCAAAGAAGCATTTCTTAGGCCATCATGGAGAATCTATGATCTCAAAGGCCTCTATGCAACAAGTAGAAATACAACTGGGACAGGGGCGGTGGCAGTGTAGGCCCTGTCATTGTGCAAGATGACAGCAGCTTGACTGCAACATGGAGCTTTTGCCAGTGTAAGCTAGAGAACTTTAGAATCAATAGTCATTTTTCAGGAAGGATGCGGACCCGCTGGAGAGATTCCAGTGCAGAGCAGCAAGATCACAGGAATAAAACGTTAGCAATACTGCATTGACCAGTCCATTTAGTTCCGTATTTTGCCCCTAGCACTTACAAGCAGTGAGTGCTTAGGGAAGGAGTGCAAAAACTAGGCATAGAGCAACAAGCTTCCTGATGTATTCCACAGAATTTAGTTAGCTGAAATTTAGGGAATTCCTGTGTTCAAAGACATGTCAGTATCATGCTCTTTAGCTGTCATTTTGATTTAAATGTTGAATGTAGCTTAATTACTTTTTAAGCCATTTAGAATATTTTTGTCTGCCACATGTTTCAGTGAAGAGTCCCACCAAAAAGCTCTCTGTCAGAAAGTAGGCAATGGAGCACTGTAGTGGACTGAAGCTTATGCTGATCTGTCGATGTATGTCCTTAAAGGCAGGTTAGACAAAAACTGCACAGTGGTAATGTGATGTGGGCAAATGGGTTGACTGGGTTGACTGGTTTATCTTTTCATGTTGGTTTTGTCCATACTTTCCTACAACTCTGTGAAAGTGATACCATCCCAGGAAAGAAATCCCTGCTCCCTAAATTCTCATCTCACATTCTCTCTCTCAGCCTTTGAAGTCAATTTATTTGCTGTCTCTTTCCCTGCTATATCTTGCACTGATGCCACAGCAGATCGGATGACAAGGCACATCCTAAACCTTGT
This sequence comes from Ifrita kowaldi, assembly GCA_013398055.1. NCBI lineage: Eukaryota > Metazoa > Chordata > Aves > Passeriformes > Cinclosomatidae > Ifrita > Ifrita kowaldi. The sequence continues at coordinate 361,278 of VZRS01009365.1, forward strand.
CTTATGGATGTAACACTAAGCAGGTACAAAACACTAAGAGGACATCTTCATTTGATCAGACACTACCAGAATTGTATAATTTTGACATTTTGTTCACTGCCAGTTAACTCAGGTTGTGAAGCAGAGAACAACAGACCAGCAGATTTAACTGCTGTTTTGGGAAAGATTTCTAGAATTATTCATAAAGGAAGAACTTGTTAGCATGTTAGATAAAAGTCTCTTACGCAGTAGCCAAGAGCCATGGTTTTAGAGAATTAGATCTTGTCAGAAGCACATGATGGAATTAATCAAGGAGCAAGTGGGACAAAGAAATTAGAGACTGGGAATGCTATGGATCTGTTCGACTTATATCTGAGCATGGCTTTGATAAAGTTTCACAGAAGCTGATATGCAAATTCAAGGATTGTAAGGTCAATGAGAGGATGATGAAATGAATGAAAAACTGTCTGACATGAAGAATCCTGAATAAATCAGCACAAACCGAGTTAGAGAACAGAAACCATTAAAAGTGCCTGGATTCATTCGTCACTTCAGAAGTTCTCCATACTTTAGTCAGATGCTTTGTTGCATTTAAAATATGACCAGTGTTGCGGAAAAATAGCTGGGGAGATGCAGTAATGGAATATATTTCTACATCTGAGGAAATTTGCTACTTCCCCCTAAGGGAGAGAAAGAAAAGGAACTTACAGAATTCAATTTCTCTCATTCCAAATATTAAACAGACAAATTAATTTTTTAGATGTGGTTTTTGGTTTTTTTCTTTTTCGCTATGATGAATTATGGGTTACTGGTTCATAGACACAAACATTATGGACATCTAAAGTGCATGGAAGATGAAATTACTCTGGTGCTTCATTTATGCCCATTGTATATTGGCATAATTGTGTTGACTTGCATTACTACCTTAACTCTCCCTTTAGTAAGATTTCTCCCTTACACCACCTTAAAAAGCCCACTTTCTCATTCACATGTTCAATCTTGTCTTGCATTCTTCTTTCAATTTTTAAAGACTGAAGTTTAAGGACAGTATATGACCTTACAAAGGTCCATTGCTCTTACAGACTCTTTATTTCAGGAAAAACTCCTCTCTCTCCCTTTATATGAACTAGATCTCTCAGAGCAAAGCTATAGAAGCATCATCTGGTACATAAAGATTTGGGCTGGGATTCAATCCTGGGTCAACTATAATTTGACCTCTGAGCAATCAATTTATGTTTTGCCTCGGTGCTTCATTTGTAAAAATGAGAATGATACAGAGTTATTTTGTAGGCATAATTGGGTAATGAGGCATTTAGCTTTCTGCCATGAGGCAGGGATGTGTGTTAATAAACAGAATCTTTCTCAACTCAGATCTTGGAAGAATCGTGCTGTACACTGCTCTGTTGGTTTAGAAAAGGAGTGTGGGTGTGTGTGTTTGCACATATACATGCACGTGTGCCTAAATCCTCTCTGATTTATACTGCTGAATGCATTCACAGCAGAGCACACTCTAACACAACTGGTGTATATAAAACTAATTCACATTCATCCATACAAGTGGATTCATGACAACACATATTCAGAGATTTTTTATCCAGCCTTTTGTTGTTTGCTGTTCAGACTCCTCTGAACTGGTTCACTGTAAGGTTTTGCTTATGGTGAAGAAACATTACTCTGCATTCTTAGAGCAGCAAAACTTCATGCTCTTTATCAGAAGAGCATGCTAGAGAAGCTGCATGAGAAGTACTGTGATTCTTGGGGACAAGGGACATTGTCTATCTCCAGCAATGACAGAGAAACATTTGTTACGATCTGTTTGCGGTATTATTTTGCTAAAAGTGCCTGGATTTCAGTACTACCCCATTGCCAACATCCACTGTACAGCACACAGACAGAACATAAACAGCAGTACTTTAAAATCAGATCTTCCCTGAGGATGTGTGGATGCCTCATTAATCCAAAATTGGAAATGGGAATAACACTAGAGCAACTTTTTGGGAAAACAATCCAAGTGCAGGCACTAAGAAAGGAGGCAGTGTGGCTCTCACATCTTGTATGCCCTTAATTCTACACAAAAAGCCTACAGTACCCATTCTTAAAGTACCTAAAAATACCCTGTTCCACTGCAATATGCTGTTGCAACGATCTGTCTGCTGGTACAGTCCCACATAGATTTTTCATTCTGCATAACTATTTTTTCCTTTTTCCCGCCCCACCCAAGATCAAGAGAAACACAGTGTCTTTAAACACTGGAAAAGGAAGCCTGCAGCAAGCATGCTGAATTCTGTATCTCAGCTGGGTTAACGGGAGTGTTACAAATAGAGCAGTCCCACATTGCTTATGTCCTGCTGTCTTGAATTGGATAGCTGAGAGTCTGAAAATACATTTTTTATGCTCTGGGGGTGTCCTGACACCTGAACCATCTCCTGATAATTTTCAATTTTATTTAAATAAATAGCTTGAAAAATAAAAAGCACAAGAAAGTGCTACATCTTTATTTTACAGAATTTTTTTGAATGCAAATTGAATGATTTCTTCTACTTCTAGATGAGTTGATAGTTTGCTTTCATTAGATGTTGAATTCTTTTTTGCGTTTATTGATTTGCCTGACTAATATAACAAATGAAATATAGAACTTCTAAGTTAAGGAATTGGTTAATGAGGCGAGAGAAATGAGTTCTTATCCCACTAGATACTTGTACTTAGGAGACTTCTTCATGCTGAGTCTGTGATAGTTAGGTCAACAGTCTGTTCCAGCAGGATGCTAATCAATGCCTTTCCAAACAACAAACTCACAGCTGCTTTTCTCCTGTGGGGAAAGTGGAAAATCCTATAGAGCTTTTATTGACTTTAGGCTCTGGATTTGGAAGCAACTTGGTTAGTCCTAAGCAATGTATTGGCTGGGTTCGATAGCAACGGGCTGGTGAGGGAAGAATTCTGTCTTTTCTGGTAAATGTCACCACGAGTCAATAAGAGCTACCACATGGGATTTTGAAGGACATAAAACAGATTTGACTGGTCAAAAAGAAGTTATTAGGCTGCTAGTCCTCTTAATAACCTGAGTGATTACTTATTAAAAACATTGCATGCTGGTAGCTCTGCCTATATATTTCCTGCATTCTTCCAAATATGTTATCCATCAGAAATAAAATAAATATCGTCTATTTTGAGAAGAAGATGTTCATCTGTCCAATTGAAAACTGTCATGAAGCTTTTTCTCTTATTTTTTCTTCTATCTTGTGGTTCAAAAGGGAGAAGACAAGGTGTCCAACATAGGCCAGGATGCCTTCACTATTAGAGCTTTATTCTATGTACAGCCTCTTTTATTCACATTTGTGAGAGTTCAAAACCTTATGGTTCCTAACTCACACTGTGTATGGTCAAAGTACTAAAGAAACAATTCAGGGGCTTAAAGTTGAGCTTTTAGCACTGTTTTTATGTCAGTCGCTGGCTACCATTCAAAAAATTTTGGTCTTTCAAAGTACCTACCAGGTCATAAACCATTTAAAATTGTCTGTGTTTAATCCCTGGATCAAGCTTCCCAAACAGGCTACTGGCCTTAATTAATCATTAAATTAAATGTGTTTACTTGCATTTCATGTTCAAGGGGCTGTTTTTATTCAAAACCCGTAAAGTTACTTTGTAAAGGTAATCATGCAGTTACCTTGTGAATTTTGGTGTTGGTTTTGCGACAGTCCAAAAGACTCTTTCATCATTGCCACTTTTCTCCTGATTATTTTAAATTGTTTTGCTCCTGAGGAGTTACCTGAGTTTCCTATGGAAATATCTAAGGCGCCTGTCATTGTTGCTAAACTGAAATAAGAGAATATTTCAAATATCCATGAAGCATAAAAGTTCCCTTGCAGAGAAGGGGGGGAGGAAAGGATCAAGAGAAATTTCTGTTCCTGGTACATTGTTTCACAAAATACTATCACAAGCTGCGTCCTAGGCAGTTTTGCTTGTCCCCTAATCAATCTGTCATATCACATGGAGCTTTTCACAACAAAGCTCAGACCTCAAGGAACTTCTTCAGATAAGACTTTAAAGCTACTCTCCCTTGCAACTGAAGGATCTTGATCATTGTTTGCCTATGAATCATTATTATAAAGTTAAATCCTAATCACCTGGCTGTAGGGAAATGGGTATCTTCCTGCCTCTTTGGAAGGCAAAGGAAATCATGGGACATGGTTTAGTTGTTCCATGCAGGAGGTGTTTCTACAGGCTAGGAGGCTTTGCAGAAATCCCAAAATTGAGACAGGATCAGTTGTTCGATGGATTTGAGCTTTTTTTTTTTTTTAACAGCCTGTTGTCTTGAAAATAAGACTCTGCAGTTTGCTTCTGTTAGCATTTCCCCAAGGCAGTGGTTTGAATGGATGTCCTTGGTTCTAACATTTGTTCCCTTGACTTGTGCCCATATGAACACTGTTTCAGTGCTCATTTCTATACTCTATTTCTGTGTTACAGGAGTCAAAATAATTGCCAGTGCTCTAAGCTGCTACCTGAAACATTAGCATTCCTAAAGGATCGGGAAGGGGTGAGGGACACTAATGAGTGGGGATTTTCTTCTGGGTGAACTACAGAACGGAACAGATGTGGCCAGTGCTGTCTCATGCAGGGATGAACCACAGGCATTGGATTTCAAGCCGTAGCATTTCAGTGCATGAAGATTTACATATTACTTGGGCAAGCTTTTAGCAAACCAAAATCTATCTTAAAAGAGCACGAAAGGGATGTTTTCTTGCCTGTGCCACAACCCATGTTGCTAAGTAATTCAGTTGGACAAGATTTAATTAATGACAATCACAGCTTGATAAAGGCAAAGATACCGAAGAGCTTTAAAAGCCACTTGATCTATCCCAAGGAAGAAGTACACTTTTAATTTAATGTTAGTCATGCAGCTAATAATAATTAATAATTTCACCTTCAAAATGATGGTGCTGTTGTCACTTTGCACACAAGGAAACAGCAGCAAAAGCAGGGAAATATTTTCAAAGTCGGGTAACCATTTGTGTAGCTCTCAAAAACATTGTCGTAAGGTTTTTATCCCTCAAGCTTACCTGGTTTTGATAATTCCAAAGTAAGTTAGCGGTAATAAAGTGTGACTCAAAAGTTGGTAATAATTTGTATTTCAAAAATTCAGTTCTGAAACCTCAGTTTTTAACTGAGCTAGAGCGTATGTTACATTATTATATAAAGAAATATGTTTAAAATTTTTTGAAAACCTATGCATACCATGGGTTTTCCTAATTTTATTGGTAATTGTTTTATGACAGCACCCTACATGGACTGAAATGACAATGCAGATTTGCATTTTCTTTTCTTTCTCAAGGACTTTCTTGAAAATGGGTTGAGTTATCCCAGAATTTCTAGTGTTAACTGAAATGCTAATAAACAGATAAATCTCCAAACCTCCTACTTTATGCTTGTGTGTTTAGAGCAATTCGGAGAGGAACTGCATAACTTTAGTGAGTTGGCAGTCAACGCTCACAGCTTTAAGCTGTAGGTCACATGTATAAAAACTAGCTCAGCTCGAATGAGTACTTTATACCTGCTTGATGGCTGATTAGCATCTCATCTGATATAAACTGGTCACCTTGATCTACCTGATGGACAGGTGTCTGCTACTGTCAGAACAGTTTTAAAGATTTTAATAGAAAAGTGATAATTTATGAGTAAGTATCGTATTCCCGATGTGGAAGACTGAAGAAAGCATAAAAGACAGGATGCTCATATGGTGTTTAGATTGATGGAGAAAAAAGTTGTCAATTTCCAGAAGACCAACATAGTTACACTCATATAGCAGATGTTACAGGCTTGAATTATAAGGTTTGGTTTAAGCTGTAGACTTTCATAAGAGGTGCCACAGAAACAAAGCATATGTTTGGCACCAGCTTGCTTATCTTAACCAAGAAGTCGAGGCAGGAAGTGACCCAGAGATTAAAAACGTCTGAATGATTTGTCAGAAAGGGCAGATGAGAAAGCACATAAAAGTTGCTGCTGCATGGAGCATGACACAGTCATACCCTTTTTTCCTCCAAAGGCAACAGGTTTATGTTCTTTCACAATGTTAAACTTCTACAGAAAATCTGCACTTCTACAGAGATTTGGCCTTAAGATCACTCTTTTGGGGGCCATCTTGAATGCTACCTGCTCAAAACCATTCTGCTACATAAGTGGTACTGCTCCTGGTGGGTGCACTTAAGAGTCTAAATTATTTTTTGCAAGATTGGAACCTTGGACAATATTTTCTACTCAAAAGAGTCCTGTGTGGTTCTTTTCTCATTTTATGTCTACATATTATTACTGTCTGTAATTTAAATGTCACATAAGCCACATCTCAAAAGAAAAAAATCTTGATTTATAATTAAATAACAGGTATTATTAATAACTGCTATGCATTTAATGGAGGCCTATGACTACAAGCTTTTTTCATCTAATAATGTAAAAGCAATTCCATATCTCAAAGTTTTATTTTAACATGTCATAAAAAATTTTCAAAAGCTTCTCTTCTGATATTTGACATTTTTAACTACCCACCTATTAAAATGGAAGCAGGAACACAAAAACCTATGCCAGGGAAGGTTTAGAAATTTGACCTTCACTAAGGCATGGGGTATAATAGTTTTGTGTTGGTGTTTTAAAAAAATAAAACCTTCTTCAAATTCACTTTGCACAGTATGAGAGATTCAAGTGCAGACAATGATTTACAGAATTACTTCTTTGTTATTTCAAATAGGATTGTTAATAATAAGAGCATCTCTTCTCTGTTGCATGCACTCTTTGAAAACAATTAGATCTCCAGAATAGCCCATTCTGAACTTATTTCTCATTAGGTTTTGGCACCAAATTACACATGGCTGGGAGTTTTCTTCATTTGGAGCTAACACCATAATAAATGCTACTAGGAAACTGTTTTATATAAGTGAATGTTGCTTGTGTTTGGATACCTTACAAACCACAAGAACTGTTCTGTAGAATTTGGTCTTTAACACAGCAAGAGGCCTCTTTATGACATCTGATCCTTTTTTATCATTTTCCAGAGACTGCAGCTTTGCTATGGATTTTCTCTGTGTCTTCCTGGAAGAATTTTTAATAAAGCAGACCATGTACAGACATCAGTAGTAATTGCGAAAGCAAAGATTGGTTACTACTGATGCTAGTTAGTCAAGCTGAGAATTAATGACTGAACCTACCATGGTTTAAACTGTCAATTTTATCAGAGATTAGCACCTCAGCTATGTTATCTCTCAAGTTACAATTCTGTGTGACAAGAAGATGTCTAGAATAAAAAAATTATGTGGCTATGGAATCAACTGAAACAAGCTTTCTTTATGAAGGCTATGTTTTTTCCCAGGCATAAAGTATAAATTACATCTTATTAGAAAAACAATCCAGGGGCATTGTAACTTGGGTGAAAGGCCAAATTCTGCAAGCTTTTATGAACCATTACCCTTGTAATTTCTAATTACTTTCTTACAGTAGGTTTTACTTTTTTGCTGGAACTTGCAAAGTTATGTTATTCGAAATAAATCCACTTACAGACTTGCCTATTGAAAATGCTTGTATTTGAATTCTCATGTTTGACTAGTAGGAAGAGCAGCTCTGTTTTTGAAGTGCCAAATGTCTGTGGTTACATTTCCTTGGATCCAAATTGTGCCTTATGCCAATCGACATCGATATCTAAATGTCTCCTGTTCACTTAAAATTGGAGTGTGGTGTTTCATCTGCCGTCTCCTCTCTCCTTGAAGATACTGGGCCAGTATTCAAGATCAGGGTCTATGTAGTCCCATCTGGCTATAAAAACTATCCAAGCATATTTCGTTCTGCTGAAAGTTGATATCACAAATAACCACAACTATTTTGTTTCTCAAAGGCAATAGATTTGCAAATGTTTGGAAGCATCACAGCTTCTCTCCTTCCCATTTCCAATCCTGGGAGTACTACTGATCAAACTATACCACTTGCAAAAGTACGCTCTCAATAAAGGGATTGGTATTTTAATACAATAGCTGTGTACAAATTCTGAGTCCTTCACCTTGAAAGTAAGCATTTTTAGTACAGGAAACAGAAAAAAAATTAATTTAACCTGTTACCTTAGTCCATACAAGTTTAGTGCAAAATTGCTCGGACAGAAATTCAGGATATTCTGAGAACTGGAGCTCCACTCCTTACCAGCAGATCCTTGTAACTAGAACTCCACAACTTGGAATTGGAGTTCATACTGCAAGTTACAGGCGTTTACTTTCAACTGGGGAATACAGGTGCTTAACACTTCAAAAAGTTTGAAAATTTGTACCCCACTACTTTAAGCCACAGATGAACAGTTTTCTCTCTTTTTAATGCCTGCTTCTGTTTTGCTATTTCTTTAAAAGTTTAATATATCATGGAATCACAGAATCACAGAATGGATTGGGTTAAAGGGAATGTAAAGGTCATCTCTTTCCACCCTGCTCAGAGTCCCATCCAACCTGGTCCTGAACACTTCTAGGGATGTGGCAACCACAGCTTCTTCTAGGAACCTGTTCCTGTGCCTCACCACTCTCACAGTAAAGGGTTTCTTCCTAATATCCACTCTAAACCTACTCTCAATTCCCCCTTGTCCTGTCACTACAAGGGACTGTAAAAAGTCCCTCTCCAGCTTTCCTGTAGGTGCCCTTTAGGTAGGTGCTGTAAGCTCTCTGTGAAGAGACCTTCTCTTCTCCAGGCTGAACAGTCCCAGCTCTCTCAGACTGTCTTCATAGAAGAGGAGCTCCCACTCTTAGAGTATCTTTGTGGCTTCCTCCGGACTCACTCAAACACGTCCGTGTGCTGCTTTCTTATGTTGTGGGCCTCAGAGCTGGATGCATCTCATTCGACCTCCCATGAGAGATTCTCAAATTCTTGGAAGGTGTTTAAAATCTTGTTGTGGTTTGATGGGACTCATTTTATTACATCCTCAACACATGGACAGTGGTAAAGAAGTGTCCATCAAGACTTAGATTTAAGATACAAACTGAAACTGGGGGAAAGATTTATTCTATGAGATAACAGAAATAGGAATGCCTTGGAAAATTATGACTTTGTATAGATAGAGTATTACAAATTATTGAAATGCATAGGGAAGTGAAGGGTAGCTTCACTTGACAAAACTAGAATATATATTTATAATCATAAAAAATCCATCAAGAATAAGCAATGCTGGAAATGTTGAAAGAAAGTATATTACAGGAGTATCAGCTGTTGTTTTAGCTGTGCAGATGGGATATGGATTCACAGAGCTTTTCAAAAAATGACTGGTATTTTTGTAATTAATAAGATTTTAGAGGTATAAATTCAGATTTTTAAAATTAAATAAACAGTTTAATGCAACAACACCAATATGTTTTTTCTGCCTTATCAAACTCCTGAAAAGCGTTCCTGTCTGAGGAGTCTTTCAAGCATAAAATCCTGCTTGGACCTCTACCGAATCCTGGGGGGCTGACAGGAGAGGAGGGGCCATTGGAACACTGCTTCAGTTCACTTCCACTAAGAAGCAGATCCTTGGAGAGTGCTGGAACCAAAATAAATTTTAACAGCATCTAAAGACTAGGCCCACGTTACTTCCAGTACAGAGTGTTTTAAAGCTGCTTTTTCCTCCCACTCTCCACTTCCTGTTACAAGTACAGCTCAGCTGAACAAAGGATTACATTCAGTGATCTGGCCAGAAGGAAGAAAAAAAAAGGAGGAAGTGTTAATATGTGTTCCTGTCCCTGGGGTGGTAAAGATCTGGTCTTGATGATGTCCTTTAAGAATCAACTCAATATTTGCCTACAATAATAATAAAAAATACCAGCTGAATTATTTTGCATAGTAAAACTTGGATATTATTTAAACAATATTTTTCAGGAAAAAAACCTGCAAGTTTTATTGCAGAAATTATGTAAAATATACTGTACTTGGGTGATATTCACATAAAGAAAAATAAAGTAAACAGAAAATTGGACTTTCCAGAGAATAATTCTTAATGGGCCTTAGAACCACTGCTGGATATCTTAGAAATGGAGAGAGCTAACCCTAAATTTAAATTGTCTAGAGTAGAACATCAGCAAAGTCTAGGTGCCAAAGCTATGAAATGAAAATTTCAGTTTAAGGGCTCTTTACACCCAGCGGTGCTTAAGTTCCAGTGGCATGGTAGTTCTTGGACAGCTTTCTTACAACTTTGTTTGTATGTTCCTAGAAGTACAAAAGGTTTGACAGGATGTCTGGCTGATATTAAGGCAGATGTCCAGCTGGTATTATCTCAGCCCTGAGCAGGAGCCGGAAACAACTTATTTCCAAACACCCCAAGAAGATCAATCCAGGAACCAATCTCAGAATATTTGTAATCTGCACCCAGAACGGTGTTCCCAAATCCAGTGATGACTGCTCCTACTCTTGATGTGAACCCTGTTTGTTTGATTACCAAGTATTTAGAGAATTTACCTATAAAGTGGGAGACTTATAGTTCAGTTCCACTGTGTGTCTGATCACATATAAAACTACTTTTTTCCTTTCAAGGTAGAAGAGGGACCTTTAGACACCAGCCATAGGTAACACTGAACAGGGACATCTCTGTTCTTGTTTAAATTCTGTTGCAGTAAAAAAGCATTTCCTAGGTCAGGGAGAAAGAGTAAACTTGAGGATGAATCCATAGCCTGGAACACTTGTCCAGAAAGGGGAATGCCAGATCTGAGCTGAAAGACTGTTGGCTCAGTTTTGTTTTCTAGGGTCTTCCAAGTAAAATAGCCTTGTTGTTAAAACACTCTTTGTTCACGTAAGAGTTGCTGGTTTGAATCAGCTCTAATAGAAAATTCGAAAAGTCTGACTTCTGATTGATTTTTAAAAAAGATGTATCCCCCTGTCCTCAGAAAGCCACACTCAGCTTTGGAGGCACGTACATCTGAGTGAACACAGGCCCAGATATCTGCACTGTAAACCCCGGGGCCGTACTTAAGACACAGATTGCTCCCAGCAGCATTTCCTATTGCTGGTCCTCTCAATCGTGCTGTAGGGTACATTTGGCTCTGTGCTTAGCATATTAGTTGTCTTGGATCCTGTTCTGAGAGCTCCCAGTATTGCTCCTTGGCACCTAACCTAGTCCTGGATTTCGCTACAACTTTTCATGTTGGTTTCATTTAACATGTGGTTTATTGTAGGTAAGTCTTTAGAATGATTGCTGAAAGCATTTTCAAGTCAGTGATTTCCTTAATCTAATAGAAAGAGACAGTATAGTGATCCAGCTTAATGATAGGTGAGATAAATCATCTACATACCAGTCATGCAATAAGAGATTGTAAAAACTTTCAAAAGGGGAAGAAGTAAGAAATAATCCATTTAGGCATTTACCAAATCTTACTGATATTTCATATGCCAAAATTATCCTCATCATGACCCACGACTTGATCCTTGCTACTTTTTGTAGAGGAAAGTCTATTAGTCAGGCTTGTGTCTTAAGATTTGAATTCATGCTTCACAAGGAAATCCACTTGGTTTTGCTGTGGTGTTTGCAATTGCTTCTGCTTTTCTCCCTGCTCCAAGCCTCAAATTGCAGGCTTAAATGCGTCTTCCCCACTGTGGTTCTCAAATATTCACTCTCTGTGCTATATAAAACAATATTGAAGAAAAATTAGTATTTCACTTCAGCTAAATGTAAAGGATGGATTGCTCTTAAGATAGGAAGAAGAAATAAAAATTTGACTGGATTAAGGGAAATCTCAGATGTTGGATTTTAATGGTGGAATAATTTTCTGTTTATATACATCAACTCTCTTCTGCTAATGTTAATTGACTTTGACCACTCTTAATCTGCTAAATGAGAGTAATGTCTCAGACAGAAAGAACTGCAGCAGCAGTAACTGTTAGCAAGATATTGAGAAGCTTGACAATACCCAGGGTTGACTGATTGGTCTAGAAATTACAGGAATTTGGACTACAAGTTCTACAGTGGACCCAGTACATGGAATTTCAGCAAGACTTAACATGCCTTTATTTTTTGTTTTATCAGGAAATGAACTTGATAGGAACAACAGACTTTTTTTTTCACCAAGCAAAAAATCCAACCTGCATTTTTTTTCTTTTTTTCATTTTGGTACTCCAAATATTCCTGTGTACTGTCTAATAATGAATATCCTTTTGAGAGACTGTCTCCAAAGAGAAGGCCCTCTGAGCTGGTGAGACAAGTACTCTAATTCATTTTGCCTCAACTAACTGCCTTGATCCTCTTGTTTGTTTTGGACTGGGTTAACTTCTTTTTTATACTTTATGCTGTTCATCACTATGGGATTTTAATTAAATTGATATATTAACTCTTTGGTAATTACAATTGAAGAATCTGTTGTAAATGTCATGCTGCTGTACTCTCACCCCAGGTCAGCAGTGAAAATGAGATGTTGTGCTTCAATATATTTACCCAAGGAAATTAAAACATAAGATAATTTATGATTTATCATTATCATTACAAGAATTTATTAAAATTATTTATTACCATCATCATGCAATGTTTCATAAGTGCATAATGTTTTGTGCCTAAGTAAAGAATAAGAGAAAAATTGAATGGAGAGATTTGACTTCAGTATCAGTGGCAGCCTTTCTGTGTGGCGACCTACTTAATCTTTCCTTGCCTGCTGGAAGTTTGGACAAAGACGAGAGGTAACACTAAAAGACAGTAGGGAGTTTTAACTTTAGGGCATGCCTTAGACTCTCACTACTCTAAAATGGAATTGTTAACATGTGTTTTCTTCATGGAGTTACTAAAATGAGCAAAGACAAGCTTTTGGATAATTTAACAGTAGCATCATAGAAAAGACTGTGAGGACGCTTGTTCTGTATTCAGCAGACAAGGAAAGTGAGTGTGCTGTACAAGGTGTACACTGACTAGTGAAGAGGAAATTCACAACCTGTTAAGCAAGTACTTTCAACTGAATGCTGGAAGGATTCTCTAGAAAATCAGTCAACATATTATTAAATAAAATATTGTTGTGCAAAAGGTACAAGCGGTTCTAGTCCCAGTACCACCTATCTGTTGAAAGCTTTACTTTGCAGGCTTAACATTTCAGTGTACAATATGTGCACATATTTGACTTACACATTTCATTTAGAAATTACTTCCAAATAGGACTTCTATCTCTGTTTCAGAGATTAAAGAGACATGTCACTACTCTGTGTAATGTGGTTGTGTACCATGTTCTAGTACTGTCGTTTCTGATCAAGATCCCAGCTGAGACTGAAACCACATTATGCAATACACTGATCATACTTATAATTCAGGAGAGTTTAAAATATAAAAAATTTAAAGTGGTGAAGGGTGAAGAAGCTGACTACTCTAACTGCCCTTTTATAGCTAAGGAATTCAGAGGATGTTACATACAGAATTAATAAACTTATCCTAAAAAGCATGTAGGAAGTTACAAACTAACTGAACCCAGCTGCTGAAACAGCTGCTTGACTGTGCCTGGAAATGCCCTGTGGAATAGGAAAGGTCCTCATTTCTGGTGAACAGCTTGTCTGTGTCCTGATTTCACACCTCAGTTGGGGGGCTGTCAGTGCAGCATTGCCCACATGCCCTGCTTTCCCACAGAGGGCCCTCAGCACACCCCAGGAGTGGCCCCTGTCGAAACAATTCAAGGATAAACGCAGCAAGATGCACCATAAAGCACACCTGCCACAAGAGATATACAGCTAGTAGGATCCTCCCTCCTCTCTTGGTCTCTTAAACACTTATTCAGGATTTAAAGTCTGCAGTTCTGAAATGGTTAGTCCCATTGCTTTACATTGATACAGTTATTTTGATGTTACATTCACTGAGAATGATCCTGAATGAACTTGCACATGCCAAATAATCAATATAAAAAAAAAGAGGGAAGCTCTGAAAACAATAACCAGCAGTACATCAAAATAATTCACTACATAAATTCCTAAAGGCAGGGACCTGTTTTATAGATCGTTACAGCTTTGAGTCCATGCCCAAATGCCAGTGTAAATAATTCTTATATTAGTGTGTTATAGACAGAGCAGTGTGTTCAAGTTACTTAAATTTATTAAGTAGGAAAAATTTTTCAAAATATCAATTTTTGTCCAAAACACTGACATTTTATGAAAGCTGCTTCATTTAACAACTATGTGCATATTCTGAATATACCATTCTGCTTGGAGTGCACAATAACTGGAGAGGGGACTCTTCATGTAGGAGTCAAAACAGTTGAAGGATATATGTGCATCGTTTTGTTTGAAATGAACACCTTAAATTTCCTTTTTAATGTCATTTATGATTTTGTATATTCAAGGCTTCAGAAACCCTTGAAATGTGTGAGGAACATGCAGATTAAAACCTCACCCCAGCAAATGCTGAACAGTTGAAGGTCTTACTGTGATCCTGGCCTCATTCCACCAATTTAATGGCAGAAGGATTTCTTGCTTTGCCCATGAACTGACCTTTAATTTTGATTCCTTGAGTGTTTTTGGACAAGCCATTTAATTTCACAGTATCTTGATTTTTTGTTCTGTAAAATTAAAAGATTTATACTTAGCTAATTTTCACAAGCAAAATGATGCTTAATTAATATTTATATAAATTTATGAGAGGCTTAGAAAACAGATTCTTAAGGAAAATGTTATTTATTTTATTTTTTTTAATAATCAATGGAGTGATGCACATGACACAACATTGTTAGACAAATGCAAGACACAACAACCTGGTTAAGAGGATTTTAGACTAATAAATCACAGAATATTTTTAATTGAAAGGGACTCACAAGGATCATTGAGTCCATCTGTTAAGTGAATGGGCCATGCAAGGATCAAACCCATGACTTTGGCATTATTAGCACCATGTTCCAATCAACTGAGCTATTGCCTTAGCTGTTGTTTCTCACAGCTAAGGCAATAGCTCACACAGGTCAAATTGCATCAAAACTGCAAGGAAAGTTATATTCATTTTCAGCACTGATACATAATGAAAGTCAGTGAAACTACGAGGAGCCCAGAAAATTTAGACTTAAGTTTTACTGGGGAAATATAGTCATGAAAATCTTGATCAAATAATAGTCACCATGTGAAAATGTGTAGCAGAGTTTTGAAACTGCAGCCCTATGAAATTAATTAAAGCTTCACAGTGTTGTCATTTTGATGTTAAGGGTTTAAGACAATTGTTTTTGAGGACTGCATTCATATTATCCCCAAACTTACTATGTTACGTTAACATCAATCTTTTGTGGATAATAAAATAGA
This sequence comes from Ifrita kowaldi, assembly GCA_013398055.1. Taxonomy (NCBI): domain Eukaryota; kingdom Metazoa; phylum Chordata; class Aves; order Passeriformes; family Cinclosomatidae; genus Ifrita; species Ifrita kowaldi. Next base: position 376,479 of record VZRS01009365.1, read on the forward strand.
GTGAAATCACGAATGGCGAAATCTTTCTTCACTGCCCATCACCTTTGTGAGTCCAAAACATGAACAGCAAAACCAGCTAAGTGTGAAGATCCACCAAATTGGTAGATGCAAGTAGCACAAGAATCTGTTTTCTTCCAATAGTTCTGTATGTATTTCAACATGAAATTTAGTAACGGGTACTCGTTAGAGCACATTGGACATTCTATACAGATGCTGTAAAGAAAAGTCCTGGAAACAAGCCACTTTCTCCAGATTTAACATTGACAGTTATTTGAAACAGTTAAACTCTTTGTGATTTTCTTCTTGTAGGTGCTTGTATCACAACTATGAGAGATTACTTAGAAGAAGGTCCCTGACCTTCATCCTTATATCACTCATCTGGAACCTCAGTCTGGGTTTTTTTAGTTTGGCCTTCTGAAAAGCAGCAAACTTTAGTCTTTTCAGGGTAGCAGAGTTTCAGGGTAGCAGACTCTTCTATCCACATTCCCATGACTGAACAACTTGAATTTTAATGGGTGCTGCCCCCATCAGTAGTTAGATTTGTTCACTCTTTCTTTCTTGAAGCTTGTTCACTTGTACTGAACAGACATGTCAGAGGTCTGTAGCACATTGCACTTCCAGCAGAAGGGTTCTTCACAGTTGCCTCTTCAGCAGAGTATAAGTGCCATATTTATGGAGCAGAATAATACAGATGTTTACTAAGATGATTTTCTTGTTCCAAGTGAATCTGAGTTTTGCTATTGAGTGCAGTACTGCTGCATTTTTCCTGGTTTTGAGTGAGTTTTCTTTTTCAATATACATTTTTATTGTTTAAAGTGAGCACTGCTGCTTATTTCCTTCACAAGATGGTTGCACATTTATGAGCAGTTTAACGAGCAGACTACTCTAACAAAGTGTTTGGTGAAGGATAGAAATCAAGAGGTTAAAGTTTTGAGGTATTAAACAATAAAGCAGGAAAACAGTGCAAATAATGTTCTCTCCCTTGGTGATATAGCATCCTTTATTAAAAAAAACCAGAGGTACTAGTCATCTGAGGGTTACTCTTTATTTCTGTGGCCCCCAACAGCATTCCAGAGGCAAGGGAAAAGTTTCTTCATAGACTTTACGTGCACTTGCAGAAAGCTTCTTGTAAAAGCAATAAAGAATGTAAACTTTGTGAAGCTGAAGAATATAAACAAACCTGATTTAACTCAGCTTTTAAAAAGGTCTTTTACATTAGTCTCACCATTTGATAACTATCACATCAGTTATGCACAGGCTGATCTCCTGGGAATACTCAGGTGGAGAAGATAGTGCTGGACTCAAAGTAAGCACTAGAAAACCTCTTTGTCCTGTCCAGAAAGAAAGAAAGAATGAAAGAGAAAACTGTCTGAACCAATTTCTTCATGAAATGGTGGGAGAACGTGGGAATATGAGGTAGATGAGTCTAATGAAAGAATATCAGTCTAGAAATTAGTATTCAATGGATTACAAAGAAATATCAAAGAGAAGATTCTCAGATAGATATAAAAATGAATAAAATTATGTAGCTTGGAATCTTCCATGGATAAATGGAAGAAAACCAAGAAAGAAATGTAAGTTTTAATTGATGTGGAAAAGTAGCTACAGAACAGAATAACATTTCTGGCCTCTTTTAAGTACTTCCTTGAGGAAAATCTGAGTTTGATCCTACTGTAACCACTCAAAATAGGCACCAAGCCACCACAGGAAAATAGACTCCTAACTTGTTTCATTAATTCTATCATTGAGTCCACTATTTTTAATTCACTGCGAAACTGAGGGAGGAAACTCAGACAGACCGTATGTTAGAAATTTCTAAAGCTTTTCTCCTGTGTGAACCAGAAGTAGAAGATTTTGGGTTTTCATAGAAACAGAAAGAGTTTATTAAAGAAAGCTGAAATTTTCCAGAAGCACCTGTAATTAGCTGTGCCCGTGAGATACCTATTTACTTACTCTGCAGACACTAAACTTTCAACTGTTGTGAATAAATGGTATACGATTGTCAATAGTTTTGATGGACTCATATATCACATGAACTTCTTTTTTTGTGAAAACTTTTCATGCTTCAGGTACAATTAATCAATTTTTATAATTAAGAATTAAATTTGTCATCATCTATGAAAGAAAAGTTTCACACAGGGAAGATTCATTCACCAGTTGATAGCAGTCGACTCCCTGTTAGGTGTTTCCTTAGGCATGAAGATATGATCAGCACAAAGCAGGGCTCTGGAAAGAAAATATTCTCCTCTTGAAAAGTAAATTGATCATTTCCATCTTGAAGAGCAAGCTCATGAGTGGCTATTTCAGCCAATGTTTTCACTTGAAATCTGTTTAGGCTGTATGGTTATGCCATAAATATCTCTGTGGCTATCTAAAACACTTGGCACATGGTTGGTGGTGCTGCTGAGCCTAGGAAACATCTCTTTATCATCTTGGTCATCTGACACAATGAAGTTCTGTGTAGGCTCATCAAAGTGTGTTTTGTGAGCTGTGCCACTCTCATTTCTCCTTCTGCCAAATGGTCTTTTATTTTGGGTGATGGTATATTATTCACCACACATTCTGCTTTCATTCAGGATTCTGTCATTGGTTTCCTTGCAAGTATCACCATATCTCTGGTGATTAAAAGACAGAAACTAAATACAGTATAATGCTGGCAGAATTCAGTTGAATAATTTGCAGTGCCAATCAGTCAGAGGAACACATTTTAACAATGTGTTACATGGTATCTGGAAAATAATTTTCCACTTTGTAAGGCCATATGACTACAGAGAATTAGAATAAATTTGCTTCCTCTACAGACCTTGATAGTTACAAAGAATATGTTTTGTAAATAAATACATCCTTTTTTGCTTTGAGGATTGAAATTTTGGAGGTCTAAACAACTTGAAAACGGCTGTTAGACTTTTCTTTATGCCTAACTGCAGTTGCTGTAAATGGCAAAGAAATGGACAGAAATAGAGGAATATGCTCAGCTGAGAAAGGTTGACATACTACTTACACCCTTCTGGCTGTTGAACCTCATCTACCACTTTCTGTGGCAGCACAAGACCATTTACAGCTGTGAAAGGGCTCAACCTGACACAGAAAAGCAAAGCTGGGGTTCTGCTGGACACAGCCAACCCGCAGTTTGACATCTGTGAATTATGCAAACAGGGGAGCAGAACACAAGCTTGTCCTTAAAAATAGGTTGTATTTTCAGTGGAAGGGGGAATGGAGAAACACTCTTGCCTAATAATTGTTGAAGTTGGGAGGGTACTTATTCCCATGGTGCTTCTCAGAGAGGAATAGTTTGTTTTGGCTTGTCTCTTCAAGTGGAAACATAACTGTGAATTAAAAAATGGCATGCTGAGTTTTAGGAGCGGCTTTTTTGCTGCTTGCCATAGAAAAGCGGTGGGTAGAGGGCAAGTTGTCATTGATTTTTGAAGCCTGAGTGCGCTTTTCATACCCTGATGCTGAAGAGTGAGCGGTGCAATGCTCCTCATGATGGAAAGTTTATGAATAATGCTAATAAATGGAGTGTTCACACTGCTGTTTTCCTTCCCCACTATGACACAGCCACCTGCTCCCTACTTTTGGAAGAAGGTGGTAGAAGATAAATTCTGCCTTATTTAGAAATATGAGAAGCTAATTTATTCACAATAAGAATACCACAAGCATTAGGTTTCCTTTCTTTGTTTAAGTTTCTTTCTACTTCTGTTTGACAATGTATAATTAATATATTAAGTTATTTATTAAATTTCATTATTTCAGTAATATTCTTCTGTAGGTTATCTTCTAGAATAGTAATAATACTGTAGCACCAGTGTGAATGTAAATCTGGATGGTGCAATGTGGAGTCAAACTACAGATTATTATAGGGGTTATTTTAAGACTGATTTATTGGAGAAGAAAAAAAATACTATTACCATCATAAAATATAAAGCAATTTTTTGTAGACCTTAACCACAATGTTGTTTAATAAATTTCCAGACCAGATAAAAAAGATGGCCATTTTAGTAACATGCAGAACATTTGAGAAGCTATAAAGAGTGTAAAAAGCAATATAATTACAGAATTTGAATAGCTTTTATGTGCTGCTGTCAAAGAGCAGGGCTCACTCCATCCAATGTGATTTCATAAGGCCCACCAAAATTAAATCACATGCACAATACACACATGCAAAAGTAGCACTTTTGGGCAGGACTGTTGTCATTTTGGAGCCAATACAAACTCATGGTCTAACTGGTCACACATAATAAAAACAGCTCATTTTTACTCTTGATTTTTTCTCATCAATAAGAACTTATGAATAAAGGGAATGAAAAAGCAAACAAGAGTCCATATCTCCTTATTCCATGGAAAAGTTTGCTTATGTGCTTACCTATTTCAGCCATAGCTGGATGGTAGTTATCACTAAGAGACATAATTTATTAACTATGTTACTATAACGTAATTTGCAAAAAACCATGAAGGATCCATTGTCATGCCACAGAAAAAGGGTTTGCTTTGTATTCTTTCTTTTGAAACAAACATGGCATTAGGCTTTCTCTGCTAACAACAGAGGGAGTTACTCTGTAGCTGAATTAAATTTTCTAGAGAAATGTCTGAGTAACTGCCATGAATAGAAATTACGTATTGTGTGCAGAAAAGAGTTTAAATAGGGAACTTTTAGGCAGCACAACACTTCTTACCTTTTTTTTTTCTCTGAAAATGAAATTCACCATTGCACAGAGTATATGCAAGCCCTAAATATCATGTACGTTCTATTTTGAGAGCTAATGGGGACTTACGTATTTCATAGGTTTTGTTTGGACATAGGATTTTACCTATGTGCTGCAAAGCATCTGCAGAAGTCCATGAATGGATTCAATAAACATTGCTCAGACTAGGCTGAGTCTCGTAATGATTTTCTTACTTTCGCTATTTTACTTTCATTTTGAATACTGCTTAATCGCTTCTGTCAGGTATGAGTTATTGCTTTTGGACTCGAAAACATAATATTGAATAATAATTTTTTTCTGTAAACAGATTTCATTGAATGGCAGGTTTTGTCAAAGGCTAATAATACTCCTATGGGAAGATATCTTCAGAGTCCCATAGAAGTCTTCATCTTTCTCTCATCTTGCGTGTCCAAATACATTACTTTTTATACTCTATGATCTTTGCTCCCCATCTTTGCCTGTTTTCAGGAGGGTAAAAAGGAGTACAAAAAATGCTCTATTAGTAGATATTATTGCTTAATGCCATTGCTTTGGAAGGCAAGTGTCTGTGTGTTGCAAACTGTAGCCCACACAGAAATTACAGACACCAAGACAAGCATGATTCCTTTAGCTACCATTAGTTATGTGATGCAGATGAAAAGTTCATTGCTTCCCATTGCAGACTAACAACTGCCAATACCCACAGACACCAGAAAAATATTATGTAAAAATGATAGTGTACAGTAAGTGAACTGTATTTGATATCTTTTATGAGGTACAGATGCTCTTGTGAGGGAAAGAAAAAAGAGGATCTTATTTCTTACTCATAAAACAATATTGTGCGTGGTATGAGAGGATTAATGAACCTCAAAGGCTTAGAACCAAGGAAGTGTTTGGTAAAAAGATATACACAACCACATCCAACTGTAACAATACAGCAATATATGACAAAAAATCTTGATAAGAAGTTTTCTTATGGAAGTATCTGTAATATTTTTTTTACAGGTTGGAGTTCCTTCAGTAAGGGCCATAGTATTAGCTGATGTTTCAATTAAGGTGTAAACCACACTTCAGAATAGTCATGTTCTGTATGGTTCTGAGGGGGTGCAGTGCTGTAGTTTCCCTATTTGTGTATCTGGTTGTCTCAAAGTGTCTGTAGAGAAAATTTCGGGAACAAATGTGATTTTTTGAGGTTATGCTAAAAAATAAATAATTGAATTTTTCTTTAAGTATGTGTAACTTGGACTTTCATCAGGAACCCTAATTCCTTAAAAGACGTTAGAGGCTGTTAATTTCTTTTCTTTAGTGAAGCACAGGCACACGTAAGGTCAGTTATCTGCATTGTTGCCAATTAACTTACAGGTAAAATGGGTATTTCTGAGAATTGTCTGGAAGGTCCTCTGTTCTTCCATGCCCAGTCCTCCATGACTGCCTGTCTCCCAGCAGCTCACCACAGTATTTGCTTTGGCTGGAAACCTTACAGTCTCTCCTTGAAGGGTGTCACTTTTCTCGTCTATGAATCCTGAAGCAGAGTATGCTTGAGGTGAGCAAAGACACATAAGAGTAAAGCTACCTACATCTAGAATGATGCCTGAAAAGACTTTCCCTAGAAAATCCACTGCCAGGCCTTTTAGATCACCCATGATATTCCCCCTCAGTTCTTTGCACAGTGATACAGTAGATGAGTTGGATTTAATTGGAAATACAATACTGTGGTAAATACTGTCACTCACAAGCACAAATATTGCATACAGTTATCAGATGTACTGACAAGGACCTCAGAAAAACGCGTTCTAAGACAATTTCATTGCATGCTAAATATAAAAACTTTTCATCATATACGCTCCCAAATGTTACAGTGCTCGAAGAAAGAGGCAGAATTCCATTCAGCAAGGGAGATGCTGTTGGTTTGCTACCAGTACTGGTATTATAACTTCACTGGAAATTATTCTGGGCTCTGCTGGAGCTGGCAGCCTGCAAGTCTCTAATGGAAGCAAATGATAGACTTCCTAAAGTGACAGTATCATTTCACTAATGTGCAACTGAAAGTATTCAAGTGAAATCTAATAGCTTTTACTTTCCAGAAACATTGTTAAAATAATTGCTCCCTCTTTTTGTAAAGTAATGTTTCATGTATCAGATTTTCTGGAAGGAAGGTAACCTAAACCATAACAGGAGAATATACATTGCCCAAACAGTACTATAGTAATTCTTGAGTGGTGTAACCAGCGGGTTTCAGGATACAAAGACACTGTGAGCAAAGGCAAACCTGCCTGGGGAAAAATGGTCCATTTCCCTCTGTCCAAAAGGCCATGGGATGTAGCCCATATTGCTTATTTTACTAAATTATTTGATCTGTGCATTCATTATTTTTGTGATTAAGGCATCAGAACGACAGCTTTGTTGTATTCTGATGTCGCCTACTTTCATTTCCATTTTCACACTCTCAGGTTTCTGTGTGTATGTATTTATACACATGAATACTTGGGTAGTGTGTGTATGAATATGTGTGCATACATGTATATGAAGAAAGAGAGAGAGACCTCATGAATAAGATATTAGTGATGTACATCTAAAATACGACTAAAAGCTGAAGTAACATTTGGGAAAAGCTGTATATCTGAGCACATTGTCTTTCCTGGCATAAACTGTGTTTCACAGTATTGTTTACCACATGGGTTTTTTCATTTGAGAAGTGAAGAGGAATAGGAAATATATATGAAACAACACCGTAACATAGGTGCTTGGTGTCATACACTTCAGTGTACACTTCTGACCAAATGGACAACTGCTGGTTTTGTGTTTTATTTTTTTGAATTCTCCTGACTCAAACCTCCTCTGTTTTTTATTATTAGGAGTAAAATGACAATACATTACCTCTATGAATTACGCATAATCTCAAGCTGTGTTTTTGGTACCTCATTGCCCTCAAGCATGGAAACTGGCACTCTTGATCTCTGGCATTTCTCTTTGCTGTTGCCTCAGGAAAGTGATATAGCCGCAGCTCAGTTTTCCTGCTAGACTTGAGTCTATTCCCACTCCCAGTTGAAAAAGATTGCTGGGAAGTTTAGGGAAAAAGGGAGCAAGGTGTGGGATGTTGGGGGGCTGTTCTCTGCTCACCTCACTGCGCTGTAGGACAGCAGTGCTTTCAGCAACTGCTGCCAACTCCCTGCAGCTGTAGCGCACCAGGCTCTCCTGTGATCCCTCTGCACTGTGCCGTGGGCAGCAGCTGCCAGCTGGAATATGTAGCACAGTCTGGTTGTACTTCAAAAAGATGTAGACTCTCTGCTGCAGCTGAGCCACTGTATTTCCCCACATGGCAAAAATTTACCTTTGCAGGCTGAACCCTCTGTTGGTTTTCATATTCTTCACATTGTCTCCTTCTAGTGACCACTGTGCGGAGAAAAGCAATGCACGAGTGCATCTCACCCCTCAAAGTGAGGGTCAGGGAGGGGAAATAACCTTAGGTCTCTCTAAAGTGAGGGGATCTCCCACTCCTTTCTGATCATGCGGCTGTGGGCCTTACCATTGCCGTGTGATTACAGCCTTGCATTAAGCTGACAGTGCAGTTCACTGCCTGAACCTTGAAATTTAACACTCTGCAAGTACTTAACCTCCTTGGAATGCTGACAGAAACATTTGGGTTTAAGGTATATAAGGCCAAATTCTTTCCTCCCATAATTTCATTGGTTATAGTGAAATTATACCACAGAGAAAATTGTCACGGAAAATCCTAAAATAGTACTTTAATCACTAATAACCTCTAGACACATAGTGCTGCATGAAATAAATAAATCCCCTTTTCAGCCATCAAAGTGTGTGTCTAATAAGAAAAGTGAGAGCCTATAATATGGTGCCATTATATTCAACTGATCTGCTTCCTTTCTGGAACCAGAATCGCATTAACCAGCTTCAGTGCCTGCATAGGATCCTTCCTGCTCAAGAGTGTTAGCAGCCCTGCAAAGCCAGTACCCCAAAAAAGAACAGTCGCATTCTATCCTAATTAACTTTGCTCTGAAATTATAGCTCAAATATATGTTAGTATAATATATTTGTGTCTATTTTTTAAATTCTGTGGTTGATTATTATAAAATTTTATAATTAGAATTGCTCCATGACGAAATCTCTGCAATACCTGCCTAAATCTCAGCTACTCCTGTTCAATTTCATTAAGGTCACTAGAACAACACAGATGATTCTGATCATATAATTAGAAAGCAGTGGTGCTCATTGTCTGGTCTGTCCAGCAGAGCAATTTCTGGGGAGCATGCACCAGAAATAATCCCATTTAAAGTGAGAGTCATTACTCCCCTGTGACACCATGGTAGAGAGGGCTTAAGCCACTCTGAAGGCAGCTTGAGCTTAAAGTTACTGCAACACAAACATTCAGCCCGAGGGTACACATTTACCCCAGGTAACATTTCAGAGCAGGGATGATGTTTAGCACTAATTGGCCCCCATGTGGACATGCTGTAAAGTCCGTATACTAAAATTAATGTTTCTCCGGACTTGGTAAGACATAAACATGCACTTCATTGAGTCATGTACCTAAATGGTGAGCTGGGCTTGGGAAACAGATCCAAATTTAAGTGCTAGGCAAACCTAGGTACTGAAAAAGAATAACACTTATGAGTTGTGTACTGGCCACACAGAAAAGAAAATTTTCTAATATTTTTAATTCTACAAACTGGGCTCTTGATCTTTTTTTTTTTTTTGAGATCATTTGCCGACTTGTCAACCAGAAATAATTTCGTGATAGACCTTAAGCAGCAGAATTCATCTGTCTTTCAAGACTGTATGAGCAGAAAAAGTGGAGTGCAGTGTTCATCCTTTGTTCTTTTCCTTGGGTTTTTGTTGTTGTTGTTTTCAAAACATGGGGGGCAGAATTCTTTTGCATCGTTTTATGTCGATTGGTGAACATGACTTAGAGGCTGAAACATGGAGTTTGCAATGTACTGATTTTGAGTCCCCTGCAGCAATATCGTCAATGAATTATTTTCTTTAAAAAAAGAACTATTTTATGTTTATATCTGTATTAATTTCTTACATTCTTTTCTGTGACTTTTGCATGGGCTGTCACGGGTGTATTTTTTTGAGAAGATAGAAAATAAGAAGTGTGAGTCTTTAGAAATAAAACCTTGTTACTGGATCGCTCTCCACATAACTGACAAAATTGAGACTTTTGTTTTCACCTCACATCTGTGATCATGTCTGAATTCATCTTTTTCATTAAGTTTCAGTCTGGTTTGATTTGTTTCTTTTTCTCATTTTTCTGCCTATGTGCATGTGTGCATACACACATACACTCATACTCTGACCTGTACCCAAATGCTTACATACACACACCCACACACTACTACAGGTAAGATATAATTTAATTTCCCAGTGCACACAGCGAGGCCTAAACCATATATATGCAGTGAATCTCCAGCATGTTAAACTGCAGAGGTAATGTGCCTGAGCTCTACAGGCAGGGTGATGTTGACACTACCTTCTCCTGCAGTGAATTCACCTGGGGTTTTTTTCCCCAGAGCGTAAAACCCACATAAGCCTGAAGCAATATTACCTTCATGTTAGACAGTGCACTGCAGTATGTTCAAATTATTTTGGGTGCAGGCAGTAACAAGACTCTAGATAAAGAAAAGAAAAGCAATGGCTTTTTGATGCATGATTTTCCTTACTCTCCCAATGGTTCCCCTTTACATTTGAAAAGCAACAGCAGGTGTTCGTTTTATTTAACACCATACTGGAAGGGTCCACAGCATGAATCGAGCAAACTGTGTTTCTGCAGAACCAAAGGCCTTTTTGCATGTGTACATGTGTATGATGTTGGAGGAGACAGCTACAGCTTAATAGTGATGATATCCCATTTACAAATGGCTCACCAGGGCAGCACAGAAGATTCCAACTCTAGTTTGGGACGCTGGCACAAGGTACTCTCACACTGTGTCATGCTGCCCTGTTGGACAGTGCTGCTGTCGTGGCTGTCCTTCCCTCATTCCTGGAGGTACTGGGGATCTCCAGGGGGAACCATCTTTGTGCGAATGAGGACTATGACACTGCAGGATGCAACCTGAGCGTTAATGGGTCAGTGAGTGACAGCTGAGCCTTCTCTCTGAGGTACTGAGCTGGCTATCACTGCCAGGAGCACAAGGTCCAGACAGTGAAGTGTGCCAATTTAATTTTGTCACATGTGGCTGGGTTGTACAGACATGGCTGTTTCTAGAACTCTTTGACAGTACTAAAACTGATTCAGACCACAATGCAACATTTAAGGATGCTAATTAGAAAATAATTGTGCTGGGTTGTACAGATTTTACCATTGTAATATATCTTAAAGGCCCCTATAGAATAGGAAAGAAGGTATTTTAATGCACTTTGCATGCAAAATGAGGCACTAGATTTTGTGATTTGTAACAAAGCAGAGTACAAATGCCATCATCCAGTAAATCAGGAAGCAAAAATAGTTCTTAAGGAGTTAGTATTCTGCTTTATTTGCTAATTAAAATGGGGTTTGGAACTGCTCTTCAAAATGATTGCTCTAATTAATTCGTTGCTCTTTTGCAGTTCTACCTTCTATGCCATCTGAATGCAAGGCAATCCCTTGTGCTTCTCAAATGCGTGACGGCCAACAGGGCATCCCTCCCTTTCTCAGAACAGCAGCAGGCTTTATCACTTGTCAGTGTTCAATAAAATGTCTATTCTATACCAGGGCTAAAAAGTCATCCATATACACATTATCACAAATTTATTTCCAATAAAATGCAAGTATGAACCCACATTTTTAATTAACATCAAATATTTGTTTAACTTAGGCGGAATTAAAAGAAAAACAGATGATCACTTTTATAAGGCCAGTGACAGATTTTAGCTTTAATTACTTTTAAAGCTTAATAAAAGATAGTGAGTATTGTAATTGCTATTCCTGTCACTGTGATATAATCTTTCATTTTGTGGTTAGTTATTTAAGGTAGCTCCTACAGTTGCCTTTAAAACGTTGCCTGCAATGTTGGCATGACCGTGCAGAGTACCAGACATCATGTATGAAAAGGGGACTAAGGGAGAGAAGTATGGAAGAAGGTGCCCTCATTTTACATTCCTCAGAGTTCCCAAAAGTTTGAAAATTATTCAGATCAGTCAGGACATGGATTTAAGGAGGTGTAATTGAAGTATTGATTGTGAATGTATTATCTGATAGAGGTAGCCTTGTATTTTCTTAAACATATCCTGCTATCCATGCATATATTTATATTATTCACAGGTTTCAGTGAAGAATTTAGTACCACCCAGTCTGCTTGCAAACTGTTGAAGTCAGTGGCTTGTTCAAAACAGGAAGATGTGTGTTCTATTGTTTGTTCTATGTATCAAAAAATTTGAACAAAAGGAAAAAGTAAAGAATGAACCTGGAATTGAAGTTCACTGAAAAAATCATTGGAAAAATCAGTAGAAAAAGAGATTCTAGATGATTTCAAAACCTTTTTGATCAAATCTGCAGTACTTGTGAGTAGTAGCATGATCCCACAAGTATCGCTGGAGTGACCTCAGCTATATTTGGGAAAGAGGTGTGAATCTCTCCCATCTTATACTATTTGGCTAGTTACACTTGCCATAGCTGACAGGAAAGCTTTAAACTCTTCATTGCCAGCATATTTGGAACCAAGCTCTCTTTTCTTCAGGAGTGTCTAAATGATGGTGATTACAGCCTGTTGTATTTTAAATAATTTAGGATATTAAAGATGAATGGGCCTAAATTTAGTTTCATGAGGCTTTTTATGCCTCCAAGTTTGAGCTATGTAAGGGTAGCGGCTTTTGGATTCTGCTTTGTTCAATATCTGGATCCAGGGTGTTATGAGCACGATATTAAATATTGGATAACTGTCGCAAAAATCCATTTTTCAGGAAAACGTCTCTGTCAACCCAAACCTCCAAGCTATTTCAAGTTTTTCTCTCCATATCTATTTGGTTGGTCATTAAAAAAAAGTAAATATGGAAATGACCTCACAGTACCTAGGTTCTTTCTGGTTCAGAAATTTCCATCAGAACAGTATTTGTTTGTAAATAATAAATCATGGTAAGGAACCAGTATTTACCTTTCTTTTCTTACCCATCTGTCTTTTCAACAGCAGTTCAATATCAAACAAATGCTTTTAAAGTTTTCTTCCTTAAAAAAGAGCAGGCAGACTAAATGGCCCCTACAAGTCCCATAAAACAAATCTCTGTGTACAGAGGCAGTGCTCGGCCTGTCTGCGCTGTGCTGGGTGTCTCTTGCAGAGGGGCTCCTCTCTGCCAGGCACATGCTGGTTCTTCCTGGGACAAGGTCCTTCCTATTCTTGAGAACTACACTCCACTCATTTTTGTGTGTCACCCATCCTCATCTTGCTCACCTCCACAAGATACTCTTTTCAGCTCAGTACTAAATTCCTTATCTTTCCTGCTCCATTTTTTTCCTCCTAATGATTTATTAAATTAATGACCCACATTTTCATAGCTGAGTGTTTGCGGTTTGCAGATGGTTGCAAGTACTTAGCCTTCATTTTCGTGCCTTACAATGTTGTGATTTACTGCCGTAATAGTTTTTTTCCCCACATCTGGAATATAAGCTTGCATACTCAAATCTTCATTATCCTATACACTTACATTTGCAACTCCTTTGCATTTCACTCCCACTACCCAGAAGTTTTGTAGCTAGGCATTTCCAAAATACTACTCTGACAACAACAAAATCTTTTTCAGCTGTGTCTATATTTTAAAATAGAAAAAGAAAAATTTCTGTCGGTAGCAGTAAGAGGAAAAAAAAATCCATGTGTGATTTGCTTCCTAATTTCACTGCATTATTGTCATTCCTAAGTACCTGTCATCTGTCCTTGCCTGTCAAAATCTGCTGATTTTCTCCGTTGTCCTTCCATATTTTAATGGAGGTGCTTATTTTAATGGAGCTTTTTGGAGGTTCTTCCTGACTCAGAAGGGAACTAATTCAAGTGTTTTTCTCCTACATGAGCAGCATCTGCTGATACTTCTACCTGGTAAAACAAATACGTCTGTGGAAAAAGGCAGGAGTGTCTAGGAGGTAAAACACAAAGTCTTACCAGTCTGAGTACTGACGAGATCTCTGCTGCCAAATGGGTGAGATGGAGAGGGGTGTGGTGGGAGAGCCTGGTGGTATGGAGAGATAGCTGAAACAAGCAGATGGCTTCAAGGAAGCTGAGAAAGGCTGTTAGCACATAAAGCAGCAGACACTTGATGATGAATTGCCATTTTGAGTTGCTAGTTTTTTCTTCCTTATTTAGCTAACTATGTTCCAGTAATGACTTATATAATAGCTTCTCTAGGAAGACTTTTATGTCTCCTTTAGATTGGAGGTATCTTTTTAATAGAATGAAAGCACAGACTTTAAAAATCAGTAAGGTCTAATACAAGGAAAGAAAAAAGCTGGGATGAGAGAGAGGTAATTATGCAACTTGGGTCCATTTCCTCTAATCAAATAAAAGTCATTCATTGCCCTATCAATGGGAAATAGGACCTAAGAGTCCCCAGAAGGGAGTCCAAATGACCAGGCTGCTCAGGTTGTATTTTCTGCACCTGTGCCTGGGGTAAATTACCCCAGTCCAACTTTTATGTCCTGGACATAGGCTCTATATGACCCCTAAGCACTTCATATCGTTCTGCTTATGGTATCTCATTAGAGTAGTAGACCTGTCCATTACTTCTCATCTGATTTTGGGTAGACTCCTTAAATATACTCTTAGCTTTAGTTTCCCTGCCTGTGAATTCTAGCTTACAGCTCTTACCTGATCTCAGAGCAGCATATCTGAGAGGTGGGAGCTTGTTACAATGCACCAAGTATATGGTAATTATCAAGAACACTCAAGGACGAGACATCTTCTCAAAGAAGGACACAAAGATTACATTTTGCCACGTGGGTAGAGTGCCAGGCAGACCTCTCCAGTGGGTCTGTCCTGCACGATCAGCAGGAGAGATGCTCTTTTCAAGCAGTTGTCCCCATCAGACAGCATGGGGGATATATGGCAGGTGTATGTGTGGCAGTCACTGCTTATTTGCACAAGGGTGGCAAAGGCGTATTTCAGAAAGCTATGAAACATGTGACTAGGCCTGTGCTGAGTCTTCAGGCAAGTTGTGTAGGTTGTCTGGTGTCTCCAAAGAAGAGCAAAGAAACTGGTGAAGGGTCTGGAGCACAAGTCTTAGGAGGAGCAGCTGAGGGAGCCGGGGGTGTTTAGCCTGGAGAAAAGGAGGCTCAGGGGAAACCTTATTGTTGTCTACAATTACATGCAGGAGCAAGGTGGGGCTCAGTCTGTCCTCCCAGGTAACAAGCAATGGGACAACAGGAAACAGCCTCGAGTTGCACCAGGGGAGGTGTAGATTGGATATTAGGAAGAATTTCCTCACTGAAAGGGTAATTAAGCATTGAAACAGACTGCCCAGGAAAGTGGTGGAGTTATCATCCCTCAAAGTGTTCAAAAATCATGTGGATGTAGTGCTTAGAGACAGGGTTTAGTGATGAACTTGGCAGTGCTGGGTTAATGTTTGGATTCAATGATTTTAAAGCTCTTTTCCAACAGTAATGACTCTATGATTCAATGGAATACATCCTAGATTATATAGGAAAAGTGTCCTTCACCATTGTTACCTAACGATGGGGTGGTTCTGGTTTCTAAGAGAGCAGTAATGTGCTGGTGTGTGTCAAGACAAAAGCACGTGCAGCTCTTGGGAACCTGGCAGTGTATTCTTTGGTTTCCTTTTTGCTAAGTACATTGGTTTAGTGTTATTCCATAACATCTATTCATTACTGCTAATGAACATAGAAATGATAATGAAGATGTAACTCCAATTTCCTACTGTACCTGTAAAATATTAGTAATTTAAATGAGGCCATGCAAACCATAAAATTACAGCATCACATACTCTCATTGCAATATGATTGGATTGCCTCTCTAAATGGTTCATCATCAATTCCAATAAAGCTAAAGTGTGGGTCTAACTGTTGTCTTGAATCCAATAGCTTACTTTTATTGCCTCAGTAGCAGCTGTGTAAGTGTCCCTTCCTCTGCCGCTCAGGGCTGTGATACGCCTCTTCCATAAGGGAAGTTCATCAAACCTGCCAGGAATCTGCTCCAGCCCGCTGCAAGGGATACTCTCAGCTTTAGAATTCCACAAATTATTCAGAGGGACATAAATGAATAATGGAGGTGTGAATGCCCCTATTTTCCCTTAACTTTATTAAAATTCAACAGGAAAAAAAAATATTAGAATCATAGGATAACCTGTGTTGGAAGGGACCCACAAAGATTATTAAGTCCAACTAGTGGGAATATTCACCAAAAGTTCTCAAGTTAGCCAACCATCCACAGGACACTACATTCAGGAAGGAAAGACATGTCAGGGTCAGAAAAATCCAGAAATACAGGAACACTTTGGAAGTCTCCTAAAAATATCTAAGTACTAGTGAAACCTAGGTGAAGAATTTCCTGTTCTAGATGGTTGTTAACTGCCAGGAAATTCCTGGACTGGACATCATTACTGATAAATCAAGAAAATGTTTAAGAAAAAATTCTATGAGGCATTCAATGTAGTCGAAGTTCAAACTGAAAGACAAAAGTGGAAATGTACACGTGTTATCAGGACCCAGAGTCCTATTCAGTTAATATTTTTAACAGGTGAATTTTAACAGTAGGCAGGGACTGATTCTATCTGATACTCTGAGAATATAAGTGTCATAACTTCTAATTATTGTAATTCTTGTTCCAATTTCAGTACATTATTTGAAGTAAGAAACAGTGCCAATGTCTTAAATGGGGAAAAAACCCACATAGGCAAATTGAAGCTGATCAAAACGAAGGTAAAAAGTGCAAATTACTTTGCAGTGTTCTAATACAGGTTTTGAAAGTGCTTATATAACCATACGCAAGCAAAATTCCATTTCTTCTCAGTTTAAATATTTTTTTTTAGTGGAAAATTTACATTTGCTTTGATTTAAAATCCACTTCACCATGGTGGCTGGGGATTTTTAAGCATGCATACCATGGAAATATTTCTTTGTAATTTCTGAGCCTGAGTTGATGGGGAATGAAAAATTGCTTCCTTTCTCTTTTGTATCAGCTGCGAATGAAAAAGGTACTGCTCACTATGGAGACATGACAGGCACTCTGGAAAGCAGGGAAGTGCAAGGAAGTTATCCTATGTTTCATTGGATGCCTAGGCCTTTTCTGGCTGCTTACCTTGGAATTCAACTCTGACCCTACAGTGCAGAATTTCAAGTTTTAAATACCCTACTGTCCTACCTAAGAGGAATTTTAGAGGTATTTTGGTGCATGTCAGGAATATTGTAAACAAGGAAAGCCTCATTTAAACAGAAATGGATGGCAGTCATATCTCCCAATTGACAGAGCAGCTTTGACTGTGCACCTTTTGATTGTGTGCAATAATGAAAGATCTTTATAGTTTTATTCTTGTGTATTATTTCCCAGCTAACCTGATTTATGAGAACATTGATAATTTATTGTTCAAATGCATACGAAATGCCAGTAATACACAGCCAGAGTGTTTTCCAGAAAATGTATTTTTGCTTTGTTTTCTAAAATTAAAATTATTAATATTCCATAAGACTAAAATATAACTATCATTTTGTTTTCAGGAGATTTTCACAAACATTTTATGCCACAAGGAGAATAAACTTAAATATTCCCACTACTGTACATATTTTATTATAGTCTTCTATTGGTTTTCATTTTTCAGTCTGGAGTTTCGCAGCCTGGATGACAGTGGTTACGCTGATGAAGTTGTACAGCTAATTAATATATAATGAAGTAATAGCTAGGTTTATCTCCGCACTTCCATACTAATGCCCTGTAACAGGAACTGTTTATAAATAAGCATTCATGCTGAAAAAAATAGTTCTGTGAACACAAGTCATTTCAGGCAGAAAATAAACTAATGCATCAAGGTTGATGAAAAACAAACCCAGCAAAGATTTTAGTGTGAATTTAAAGCTTCATCCTGACCGGTATTATCATTGTCCTTTAGACAAGTGTAAGGCAGCATCTCTGGAAAATCCCCAAAAACAGCTGTTTATAGAAAATCCTATGGAACACTTCTCTCAGTGGCTTCATTCAGGGGCCAATGAATTTATATCTGCACTTGAGACAAAGTCTCATAAACTGAATTTTAAGGTCTCTGGTGGTTGCCACAGCATTCCACATATCCATCTTGTTTAGCAGGCTTTAAGTGTGTGCTTTAAGACAATGATTAGAAAATATCAATATTGCTGGCATGAAAATAATTGACACTTAAAATAATTTGCTAAATAAGCATGCTGCTGAATTGCGACATTTACCACATGCTAATATAAATATTTGAGAGTTTTCTAGGCAGATGTCAGAGCACAGGACTTTCTCCCTGTAATTAAATAATTATTTTATGTTATTTACTTGCAATTTTAATGGGAGATGGGGTGTTTGTTACTTTTTCATAATCATGACATGATTTTGTGAAGTGTATCCAATACTAACAAGTTTTCCAAACACTTTTGAAAATTTAGCAATATTTATCAAAAATATCAGAAGATATTTCACTATAAATATCAGTATTATTAAGTTCATGGCTTCTTATTTTCTGGTCTTACCGGAGTCTTGGTAACATATTACATTTTTTTCTTTTCTCTATTTAATTGACTTACAAAAAATGGGTTTTCTAAGTCTAAGCATTTGGATTTTGAAATTCTTATCACCTACTAATTATTAAGAGCCTCATCTAGTTTCAAAAGTGGATTTCAGATTAAAATATTTCATGAGAAGCTGCATGGGTAAATCTATATCATAGTTATAAATCCGTGGTTAAAAAGGGGAATTTCAAACCTGTTGCTATCATTCTTTCTTAACACCTACTAATCACGTTATTTTTCCGAGTTACGCCTTCTGCGCAGGATTATTTTATTCTTGGTTTATTTGGGGGACTTATTCATGGACATATCCTAGACCACAGCAAAAGTAAATCTTGAAGGTATTGTATGAAAGTCATTGAAAATGTACCCATATCTGTTTTCCACATTTTGGTCCACTTGATAGAAGGAAGTACATAAAAGCTTTAGATAGGGAAGAGGTGCCTACATGTAGTGATCAGAACAGCTGAAATCACAAGAACTAAAGGAATTTACTGGATCAGCAGAGCATTTTATTAGAAAAACACAATGAATTCTAGCGGTTGTCTTTAATGAGTTTCTAAACAAGCTTTAATATCCTCTTTTATGAAATATAGGTTGATTTGATAGCATCATGGCATCGCTGCATTAACAACTATCCATTTCCCTAAATTAGGTGCAGTTAGGAAATGAATTATTAGCAAACTGTGTAGAACAGGAAAAATAATTTTGTGAACTTTATTTTATTTTTAATTATTTCACAACTAGTAGAAAATTGTCCCATCATGTAGCTATGTCCCACACGTGGTGATTCTTCTTTCTGAATAGAATTTGCAAGTGTGCTGGTGAGTCCTATCCTGGTTTTGTATGAGAAGCAGATGTAAACTATGTTTGAGATAGTTTGAAATACTTCTTTGTATCTAAACAAAACTATTTCATCTTCCTAATAGATTTATTTCTCGTACCATTCTTGCTACATTAAAAGCAAAAGTGAAACAATCTCCATCACCAAACTATTTTTGGGTTTTTCTGAAGGCAGAATTCAGTGTGTCCATGAGATTTTTCAGTTTTATTTGAGTGGAAGTGTTTATCATAAAGGTTATGCTGAAAATTTTCACCTCAAATGCCATTTCACTTTCTTTTCACCTCCTCTGAGTATTCTTTCACACCTACAATTTTTTGCTTTCCCGCTGGGCCATCTCTGGCATCCATTATTTACGCATTTTTTCGGAGCCCTTGAAACCAGGACAGCACGGCTGCTGTCTTCTATTTTATTTTTAGGTTTCTTTCCACTACCATTTCATTGTAATAAGTTTTATCAGAAGAAAAACAAGGAGGATCTTATTAATTAAAATGGAATTTCGGATAAACTTATGGTGATGACAAAGGGATAAGAGCCAGAACATGGAGTCTAAAGGTTGGCATGCTTTACTGGGCTTGTCATGTTGGGTTCAAGCTTGATGTGGGCTTGATGAATGTGAAAGCTTACTAAGCTACTGTCTCATACTGTTGTATGTTCAGAATGTCTTATTTTTATCAGGAAAACTATTGTGTCCTATAATTAAAAATAAGATTTTCTAGCCACAGGCTTTCCTTAGAAAAGTTATACTTCTTTTCTGCATATTGCACCTTTAAATATAACAGCTTCCTCACCTCTGCTGTGGACAAGCAGTTGTTCAGTCTCTTAATTCCTTTAATAAGCCCTTTAAAAAACATTAATATGTATAACAATACCTTTGCTCAGTGCACAAGGGAGCTACCAAAACCTGTTCAGCGAGCTGCTGCAGTGACTAACAGTTCATAGGAAAAGACCTGGGTATTTTATGACTAAGATAAAACGTTTGGCTCAGAGAGAATTTCGAAAGCATGATGAGCAAGTTAATTGCTGCTAGGATGCAGAGATTGCCACCAGGTCATACTCCTGATTCAGTTCTGCTGGATGCCTATCTTAGCTTCCTCTCCTGTGGTGGAATAGTTCTCCTTTTGCTTTAGGACACCAAAACAACCTTGGGCTGAGCTTTTGGTCAGGAGCTGATTCACTGATTGCACAGCCCCTAAATGGCCAGTGAGGCCTTTCTGGCAGCCATAGAGCCCTTCATATACTCCCAGCTCTGGACATCTATGGTCCCCGTGCCAGGGAGTGTAGTGAGATGGGGAAAGCTGTGAACATTTGTATTCTTTATCTGTCTTTTCAATTGGTTTTGAATTTCAAAGCAAAAATTGAAAAAAATAATATTAATGTCTTATTTTAAGGTGAAGATCTTAGCTTTTGCTATTATAATATTTAGATCTCTAGAAAGAAGAGCAATGCCAGGCTGTGAAAATCTTAATTATTGTTTTTATGCTTCCTCTTTCTTCAGAATTTCCTTTCTTGGGAGGGGTTAGGAAGTGCTGTCAGCTGAGGTCTCTAAGCAATCTCAGCTTGGTCCAGATATCCCAGTTTTCACCAAACCCTGAGAAATAACCAGGCAACTTCTTGGTGAAGCCAAAACCAGGATAGCCTATACTCCCTTGCTGGGCAGTCCTAATGGAGTGGAGACTGCTAGAGGTCTTTCCAAGGAGTGTGTCGAAGCTGAAGCACCCAGGTCCTGATGGCTTGCCAGGGCAATTGTGAGGTTAGTGAAAGCCCTTAGAAATGAGTTTCGGGAATCTGTCTATTCTGTGTGAGATTTCTAAGGGTTTTCAGCTTTTTATAACCTCTTAAAATGAGAAAAAAAGTAAAAGGAATTTTTTTCTAATGTTTTAGAGATTGTATTTTACCCTCATTGTTGGAACGATTATGGATGAATGGGTGCAGCAGTACTTACAGCTTATGGCTTTATTTTTGGGTGAATACCTGAATGTAATGTTCTAAGAGGTAAAGAGTGGCTTGCGTCAACAGTAGCCAATAACACCATTTTGTATGTACAGTATTAAATTGCAGCAAAAAGAAGTGGTAACATGGACAGTACAACTGCATGCATTCCTGACACAGGAACTGCTGACATTCAGCTGCTCATAACTGCCTGGAGACTTAAATTATTCTTGCAAACTTTGAGGAATTGACAGGGTAAGGGAATATTTCTTATGTCCCTTTCCTTCTTTTGATTTCTCTTGAGTGGATTTGTTTGCTGTTTCCTGGTCCTTCCTTGACACTTACATTCTAGAACAGTAATACTTTTATTCTTTAGTTACATTTTAAAAGTTAGAAAAGAATTGGGGATTTTATTTCATATTTGGAAGTTGAACCCATGTGTATATTTGTTTTCACCTTTAGACATGCAACATTCAAGAATTCAGTCTGATTACTGATTTTAAAAGAAGACTTTTTTTAAAAACTCCATGAATAATAGATTCTTGGAGTGATAATATCCATCACATTTCATTATCTTGCAACAACTTTTCATAGTTGACAAAAGACATAGCTCACAATGGAAGAGCCTTCATTACAGTGAAACTAGGATACAGTGTTAGTATTCCAAGAAATTACATATTAGAAAAATCTGCATTTGCAGAGTGTGTTACAAAAAATCCGTAACACCCATGAAAATGAGGAAATTCAAAGTTAAGACCAAATATGGGGATTTCTAAAATAAGCATAACTTCAGGGAAACCACTGCATTGTTGTGGTACTTCTAGTTGTTCCAAGCCTTTCTTATTATATACTCTATTTCTAATCTTGGCTATTTGTCTGTGTCCATTCCCCTTTTTCAGAAATAAGTCTGTCCAAAATTACTCCTGAAAACAAATTTTCATGTCAATCAGCAAACAAAGGAGGTCAAATTCACTTTTCCACTCTTCTCATCTAAAGTTTTCCAGGGATAGTATTGAAAAAGTATTCCTTTATAAGGCAGGATGCTTTTTCACTTGAGTATCCCTGTGCAGATGCCTAAACTAAGTCTTTTAATACAATGAAAGTAAAACAAAATAAACGATGCCTTAAAAGTGACCAACCTAAAAAGTCTTCGAAGATTCTTACCTTAGAAATAAGCTTTAAATATGGTTATTTATTTCTATTCAGTAGCTGGCACTTCTATAACCACCTAAAACACAGGTGTTTGCAGTTGCATGGTAAACCTGACTCTGATTCCACTCTACATATGAAGCTCACTTTGGAGTGAGTTGTATATACAAAACACAGAGCACGTACAGACCCAGGTCAAAAAAAACCCAAAAAAAACAAACAAAAAAAAAACTCTGGCATTTAATAATAATAGCCAGAAACCTGCTTCACTACCTTTGCTATTTTATCTTCCCTACCTCATCAACTCGTTAATCACTTGTCAGTTACCAATTCCACCTTTTATTTCACTAGCAATACTTGTTATTTTCTGGAAGATTATACTGCAGATATATTTTGCAAAAGTACTGCTTTTAGAGAAATGTTCTACAACGATTAACCCTAATTTGTGACATTGACTTTAGAAGAAAACTGACGTGAAAGAAAGGAATACTTTCTTATCATAACTGTCACTATTATAGTGTTATGGTACCTCACCCTTATGAATTTAAATCAGAGAGAAAACAAAACAAAGTAAAATGTAGCTTGGTCTCCCTTCCAGCTTTAATTTTGCCTTATGAATTGGCTGTGTGCCAGCCAAAACACCTTGCATTTATTGAAATGCTTTTCAGGTTTTCTCACCCATAGATTTTTTTTTTTTTTTTTTTAATACCAGCAGTTGCAAGAAGAGTCACGTCTCTAATGTTTGACCTCCGCTAGCTGCAATAATATGTACCACAAACTCATCAAAACTGTCTGGATTACTAAAATTCCCTCTTTAGCTTGTACAAAGAAGGTTATTCCTACATCTTAGTGGTAGTTTTGTGTTTTCTTGACTATTTCTCAACAACTAAGGGAAGTCTGTTGCAGTAGTAATTAGAGAAAAGAAGAAATATCCTGCTTCTTTATATTTCTCACTATGCAAAACTTGCAGTTATTTTTCATATAGTTCAAAAGTAAATACATTTTAAGGGGCAAAAGAACAGCAGAGCCTTAGGCAGTGAGCAAAGTAAACATCAGGTGAAAGACAAAAGCCTGGAAGAATTGATTATGCCACTTGGCTGCTCTCCTGAGGAAGATAAAAGAGGCTAGGACATGCTCTGCTACTCCCTGCATGTAGAAGTCAGGCTTGGAAACAATACTCTGACATCTCTGCCATGCAGATAACTTCAGCAGGCAAGGCTGCTGATTTAACTATTCACATTTTGTATTTTTTGTGCCCACTGATTGACAGCTACAGAACATATTCTACCAGCTTGATCTTTGTGTACTGGCTTTAATGAAAAATAAAGAATTAGGATAGAAAAGGGATGAAATAGAAAAGATAAAGTGATTAAATAAAAGATTAGGATTCCTGAAGGCTCTGTATTCTGCCAAGATAATGCAAGAAGAACTTGAGCCAAAGTGTTGAGTGATATATACACACAGCCAAGGACACTGGGGACTGTACAAACTTCTGCTGCTCAAAGCCTGCTGGGAAATGCAATTCCAGAAGAACAGCACTTCACTGATCCTCAGCCTTTGAGCAGCTGAGTTACAAACATGGTGTCACCTATTGTGCTGTAATGCCTCCAAGCCAGAATATCAGAGGACAGCACGCTATTTATGTTCCATTCTCTATAAATATAATGTCAGTTAAAACTCACATCACTGGATTTTGTGCTGGATCGAACTGCAGGTACCATGTCTTGTTTTTCCTGATACAAAAATCTGAATCATAGTCATTATCTGGAGAATGAAGAACCTGAACTCTATGAGATGTGAGTTCACCCTCCAATATGTGCAAAAGAAGGAGCTGCATTCTACCAGGAGTTACTGGTCCATAGTGATCCCAGAAAGTTACTCAGTCCCCAAAAGTTATAGTTTAAAATCCTAGTTATTAGAGCTAAGACTATAAGAAGAGAATAGCCTAGGTAATTTTGATATTCTTTTAGACGTTGGGAACCCCAGTTGATATTGCATCAGAATAACCCGTGATCCATGCACCAGGCAGATCCTGTTCTCTTATTTTGGTTGATCGAGCTACTGTAGAATTTTCTTACAAGAAAACAACTCTATCCATCATTTCTACTGCTAATCAGGAAGGCGGTTCACACAAGAGCTTATCGCTGCAATTCTAGATAAAGGCATGGCCACACCTGTGGTGTGACCAATGGTACCAAGCAGGAGCTGCCTGTGGGCTCCTTTATTACAAGGAGCTGGCTGAGCTTCTCCTGCAGCCGAGGGGCGCGTGCAGCACAAGACAGCCTGCAGGCCACGCTGGGTATGTACACAGCACAGCCCTGCAGCTCCTCGGGTAACTGCACCTGGCTGTGAGATGTTCACCGTCTGTGAGATGCGCACTGACTCTGAGATCTGCAGTGATTGCTGGGTCAGAACCACTGCGGGAGCTGCTTTGGGTTTCTTGTGCTCTGGACTTTGACACTTCCCCAGTTCAGAGAGTTGAGAATCCTGAGAGAAATATGAAGCACCAAGTTGCACTGAGCAACAAAATATTGATGGGCTGTATATTCTGGAGAGACAAAGTAAAATGGCAAAAACATTTTAGATAAGAAGTATGCCTCAGATTGTGTCCCTGTAGCTTCTCCCTGCCTTGACTGAGAGCCAGGCTGTCCAAAGGCAGCATTAGGATCTGTGCATGAAGAATCTGGCTGTGACGGCTTCAAAAATAAAAGCCAGTAGCAAAGTGGAAGAGCTTTGAGATAAACCTCCAGGCCTTGATATCCCTGTTCTTAGCGAATGGTGATCTATCTGTTGCTCTTATCCTAGCCTTTTCTTTTTCCAGGTAAGTGAGATGCAAGCATCCAGACTCCCTACAGGTGATATTGTGATTATTTGTGGGCTCTGAAAGGCAGGTCTGTGGAGTAACATTTACAGAGATCATTCTGCCTATGGCCCATGGCAACGGCTGTTCATCATGATTTTTGTCACCTGCTCTTCCTTACACTAGGTGAACTCTCCAGATCCTCCTGACTGGAGCAAAGTCTGTGCCCCAGTCTGCTGAAGGGAACTCACTTAGTTCTCAGAGAATGAGTTCAAGATTAGGTTATTCCAAAGTCCTCCAGTTCTCTGCTCTGCCACTTGAGAAAAGGAGAATAACAATCTCATTGTATTTCAGTATATTTCATGTCACCAGTTTCCTAAAAGAAAGGGGGAATTTTACAGTTTTGCCATTCTCTCTTCTGAATACGCTTGAGAGGTACATCCTAAATCTGTAAAAATAGCATGTCACATCTGCAAGGTATTCAGGCACATGCAGCAAAACATAAATGTGCACAAACTCCATTTCTTGCATTCAAAATGGAGAAACAAAAACGCTTATAAAATAGAAGTTATGATCCGTGCACAGGTAAGGAAATTACAAAATACAGTGAGTTCAAAACAAACTCATGAAAAATTGCCCTGAGGGGGAAAGACTGTATCAGCTAAGCTACATATTAAAGATATAAGTGAAAGTAAAAGATGAAAAGTATGAAATGGCCATTATATAGAATAATTGCTGGGAGCCAAATGATAGGAAAGAAATAGACAATGAAAAGGAGACTCAAAAAATAATAGAGAAAGGGGAAAAAAAACAAGACAGCTGCAATTGTGGGATTGGGAGAGAGAGTACTTTAGTAATAAAATAGTGTATTTTAATCCAGAGATAATTTACCTAGCGTGAATTAGAATCTGCAGTTCTGAACTCAACATGCCATCAACAGAAGTAGCCTTGCTGCTGCCTTGCACACACATGTAATGTGAAATATGACCACCAACAGACATAAGAAAGAGCAGAGTGCCTCGCTGGGAGCTGGGAGGTGTGACCATGGGCACAGGAGCACACATCTCTGCTTAAGGTCTTTGATATGTATTCCTCCTACAGGAGAGGATTTTAATGTTAAACTTTTCCTCCAAAGACTTACTCCATGTTAGGACCATGTTAAAGACGAAGGGTGCTGTAGAAAGGTGACTGGTGACCTTGTATTGAATTTAATCTGTTAGAACAGAATTATTTTAGCCAACATTCATCTTACTGAGAGAATTATTTCTTGGCATTCATTACTGTAGCAAAGGAACACATAATGAACATTAATAGAATGTTTTCATCATCATAAGCCTTATGTGAGCTAAGAATTAGCCCCTTTTGCAGGTGGTGAACTAAGCCAAATCCTTCAACATGATGAACGTGTCCTACATAGTGTTGCATGCCCTCAACTCCCATTGGAATTGCACAGCAATGAATACCTTAGAGAAAGCTTTCAGACATCCAAGCACTTCATTTAAGTGATTTGCTAAAAGTTCTACATACACAGCATTCCTGATTCTCAATTACACTAAAACCACGTTGCATTAACTGGGCAGGAGGCCAGCAAACACAATCTGAACCCTACAACACCAACCTAGTGTCTTAATCACAGGATCATTCTTTCCCCTTAAAGCAGGCACAAAAAAAAAGATCCAGAATTTTTGGAAAAAATGTCACAAATGGCAGTCTGTTAATGAGGGCAAATGGATAAAAGCAGGGAAGTGGTGAATGGGGTGTGTGTGTGTAAGTGTGTGCATAAGGAAGCAATAAAAGAAAGGAGCGGCAAGATGGGGAAGCTGTGGAGAAGGTCTGTAATGGTAGAAAGTGAGGAGAGACAGTATGAGGAGTAGTGCTGGTAGTACATGCAAAGGAGGTCATTATGGGAGTGAGAACCAACACAGCAAATGGTAAGACTTGAATAAATGTATTGCATATGTTTTAAATGAACAAATCTTTAGTACTAGGTATGTCATTTGTATCCAGACAGGTAAATCTCTGGAAAAAAAAAGTCATACGTACCTTAGAATGCCACAATAGCTATAAATATAATGTGATTTCTACCAAATGGTGTTTTGGTGTTTATGTTTACTGTTAATTGTCCTTTATGACTCATGTATTTTCTCCTTATCACGTTACCTTGATCACCTAATTATTACACGTTAAGCTATACTTCATTATATTGACCTACCACTACAGTAACTATTGTGCTTTTCTTTTATTTATTGTTATCATTCACAGAATTACCCTTTAGGTTCTCCTAAATCCCACATAACAGCTTCTAGAAACTTCTTGAGGGAATACTTGTCAAAAGGATTTCAAAGGCTTGGGAATTAACATGATAAAATCAAAGGGCCTTAGACAGAGGCTTTGATCTTGCAGTTTTGTGTCCTACCACCTTTTCCACTCTTTTTGATCCCTTCCACTTTTGCTGAAGCTAACTACTGCCCAAAAAGCAAAGTATAATTTGTCTGAGGGAACACGTTTATCCTGCAGTGTCACTTACTATATTAGATGCTGTTTCAGAGAATTCCTTTTACCTGCCAGGTCCCACTCTTCAATGGTGGATATGCCTCTGTGGGAAGGGAAGATGGGCTATATAGACAAAGGTGTAGCCACATGCCTAATGACGAAAGAAAGGCAAGTTTTCTCGAGAAAGGGAATGTGTTTTACCAGAACAGCTCATACTGCTACTCTCAGGCCCACAAGTCGTTCATCAAGTATGTAAAGCTCTTCTAAATAATTTTTGAAAATTTACTAGAATATTGTAAAAACTACTACAGTGTTGCTAGAGCAGTAGAAGAAGGCACAGGAACATGCTGACCCAAGTGCTCCTGCAAAATTTCCCAAGTTATCTATTGAGTCTCTGGATGAAGATAGCACTGATGCCTAATACTTTCACCTTGTGTTTCACACACGGTGGCGAGAGACTTCTGTGATACAGCAGACTCTCTTCAAAGACAGAGCTTCCAAGATGATCTTCAAAGATTTGCTGCATGAGATTTTCTGGCAAAAGGGATTTGTGGTCTGATCAAGCAAGTGTCAAGAGCTGTTCCTAACCTTGTGCTCACATTTCCTTTTCTAAAGGGAGAAATGGCTAAACCTTAACTCCTCAGGGCCAACCACAAGAGAAGTGATATAGAGCCAACTGTCTATTAGTGGGGGAGAAGAAGGGTTAGCTGATAAATATATATCACTCACTGGGAATAGCAGCCAACCTGTCATCCAGTCTATTAACACTGCAGTCACTCACCATAACTTTTACCCTACGTTGACCACAGGCTATGTATTTTCAATGAGAGAAATATAGTTTGCCAAAATACCAGCTTTCACTGTTAAAAATACCATTATACTATTTTGGGTGTCGCCTCTGGAGGGACTGGTCACTTGCTGAAAGTGTGTTGCAAATGCCTCCCCAAAGTGATATGTCTTGTGTAATAGCGACAACCTGCCTATTATTTTTGTACAGCAGGAAAACAGTGAAACACCTTTCAAATAATCCCACTTTAGGTTTAAACTCAGTGCTGCAGAAAGCTGTGGTGATTTTGATTTCAGAGTCTGAGAGAAAGGGAAAATGACCTTTATTCTTCTTACAATGAGAGTGGATCCTTTCTGTGGTTACTGTACGGAGAGCTTTGATGTTTTAGGGTAGAACCGTAGGATGTTATTCAGTGTTCGCTCTTGAGAAACCACACACACAGAGCTAAATGTAATTTGAGTTTAAAGAAAAACAAACACACACACAGAACCATACACAAAGATCAACTCAGGTCCTGCAGAGAATATTGATGTGCAGTAAATTGGAAGAATTTGATCTCTTACGTGTTCATCCTCCCCTGTGCATTTTGTTTCGTTCCCCATGTCCTTCTAGCTCTCTGTTATTTTAACATAGTGCCAGGTATCAGAATACTATACAAACATTACAGTGCGTCACACCAAGGAGAGCACAAGAGCACACAAGTGATGGATGTAAATTTGGACACATTCAAGACTAAGCGTTGCAAGAACAGTAAGGCTCCTGGCAAACTAATTTGACTCTCACAAAATAATTTTTACTGGAAAATATGAGTAGTATACTTTTTAAGGACTGCATTAGCCAAGATTGCAGTGCAATGACATGAAAAAAAAAGCTGTGAAAGAGGCTGTGTGTGACCAGTTATAGGAATTCAAAGTGAGACTGGCAAAGCAATCATATCATGCATGTGAAAATCTGTGAGCACGTTACCGAATACCAGAATGTAAGGAACAAAAAAAGGCAGAGCAGTGATTCAGTTTCTCTAGGAAATTATATCCATTATTTTTTAAATCTATGCAATGGATCAGGTGCAAAAGCAAGGAATGAAACAGTATGAATAGGGCCACCTACAGCCTACAGGCCTGCTTATATCCATATGGTAAATTT
Source organism: Ifrita kowaldi (assembly GCA_013398055.1). Taxonomy (NCBI): domain Eukaryota; kingdom Metazoa; phylum Chordata; class Aves; order Passeriformes; family Cinclosomatidae; genus Ifrita; species Ifrita kowaldi. The sequence continues at coordinate 405,978 of VZRS01009365.1, forward strand.
TCAGCTATAGCTTTTCTTTGTTATTAAGAGAATGTTGTACTGCTGATGTCATCAGATTATTGAGCTCTTCCCAGCTGAAATTGGTTGAATGTGAAGAAATCCTTAGAAAACATAATGAAATCCATAGTTCCTATACATTTCAATTGGATTATTTTATTAGCTGGTGTTATTGGCATAAGGTCAAGTATTCAGCACACTCCTGTTATCATTTTGATCTTTAAGAGCCTACGGACATTAATAGTCATTACTTAATTGGAATTTGCCTTCAAGTACATTTAACAAAACATCAAGTATGAGAAACTAACAGCTTGCAAGAAATTTGTGGTATGCTTTGTATTTGACTATGTATGTTTTCCTAACAATAATTTCTTTTGTTATCACTGTGTCACACTCCCAAGGACACGAATCTTAATGTTAAAACATTCTGTTATCTTCCCCCAGTCATTTTAAGAACACGAGTTGTGAGAAAATTCCAAAATTCCTAAAATATAAAACCAGAAAAAGCAAAAATTACTAAGTACATTCCATACATAATATTCCCAGAAGTTCACATAAAAAATAGGTTGATTCTCTTGCCATGTTAAGGTTGGATTTTCTACTCCCGTGTGAAACAAGAAACAGGTAGTATGTTATAAATCAAAAGGAGATACATAGACAAAAAATACAGGAATGAACATATAGTGTATTTCTCATCTTCTCCATGTCACAATTCCTGACACGCTGCCTAACGACTTTATGAACAGATCTTGAAATTTGTAATTTCCAGTGTATTTTGCTCAGTGATCAGAGAGAAGTAACTTTTTCCACTGAAACCACATTATTCTTTCAGTGGCTGAATTAACATTTCTGAATACAAAATACTGCATATAAGATGAATTAATATTATTCAACAGACTAATTACGGAGAAGATATCCAACCAAATAAACTAAATTAATGCCAAATCTTAAAACTAGGGAGAAATGTTTTGCTTGCATATTTAATTCTATAGTGGGTTTGGCTTTGGAGAGTAAAAGAAGCATATCTTCTAGCTGATCAGCTTTACAGGAAAGCAACCCAGCTTGAGAATACATGTCCAAAATAAAATGACTTGCAAGCTTTGCTGTTTTTATTGATGGACTTCATAAGTTCAGTTAATTAAACCAATGAATGAAGGAAATCACTGAATCTGATGAAGAGGTTTGAAGAGTTAAAATAAACACCTTGTGAAAAGCTGCTTTACAGTACACTGCTTTTCCTAACCATTATGTAAGGAAAATATCTCCAAGCCTTGCTTTATTATCAAGCCCTGAGGTGAATGAAGCCCTGGAAAGTCAAATGTTTTTCTCTAGCAAGGATCACACCTTCATAGCTGCTCAGGCAGGCTCTGTACTTGTACAAACTCACATTCTTCATTTCTTGATAAATGTGCTACAATGTATTTTTAAAATATGGTGTTTGGAACAGAAATAATGTGTGAATTCACCCTTTTGTCTCTCTCCAGTGGTACTCTTTGTACTAATACAAAGGATGGGTATAAATCATGTTTAGTCAGAAACCCTGGCTACAGATATAACTACTCAAGTCTAGGTCTTCATGGTACACAACTATTTTTTGCAGAGATTGATAGCTAAAATGTTTTATTTTGTTATGTACACTAGATTACCTATGGATGAGTCTCACACTGTTATATAAGAAGTAAAAAATATTCCTGAAATAAGAAGAGCCAAATTGTTGCCACCACAGGCCTGTTCAGCAGTACATCTTGGCTATTCCATTAGTTCTCCCAGCCTGACTTGGTTTCTTGCACTTGTTCTTCCTTTTTCCCTTCCATGAAGGGCTTCAGTTCTTTCACTTCCACCAGCAGAACAGCTACTCCATCACAGCTTATTCTTTTTTATTATTTTTAATATTTTCTTTCATGCGTCTCGTTAATAGTGTGGACACAAGAACGGTTGAATCAGGATGACTGAGGGAATGGCAATGGCAAGAGCAAGAACAAAGAGCACGGAGCATTGCAGAGGCAGAGCTCTCTTACACTGGTTCCCAGCTGGCCACCTCTGGTCCTCAGTTCTCATTTTTTCTTTGGAGAAGAAAGTGTAATTTATGGCAATAATATGACTGTTCCTCACCCAAACTCAGTTACAGGGAGGAACGAACAACAGAATGGTGGCTTGGGTATGCAGGCTCCTGAGGTTACAAATCTCTGCAAACTAATTAAAGACTGGTATTAAGTAAGCATCACTCATCCCTTAGACCTGTATCTAAGTTAAAGAATACTCTCCAATATTTAGTTATTAGCTCATAAGTTTAAAACATGTCAGAACTGCAGAATCAATATGGGCAAATGGCAAGGAAGGTAGGGGCACAGCTGTACTACCAAAAATTTCACCTTTCCCTACTTGAGGGATGACATGATTTTCTAGGAATGAAGAAATTTTACTGTTCAACTATGTGCTTGCAAATAATTTTGTCTAATAATGTACTTATGAAATTGCTGCTTAAAATGTGTCCTGAAAAGCCATCCGTTTGACTGAAATCTACCTCTGAATAATGCTGTGGAAGATGGGAGAGAAAAGCTCTGGTTTTGCCCTATTTGTTCTGCATTTGTATGGGGATGAAGTAGGCTGCACTGCAGAACAGTAGTTTTGTCGCAGAAGATATCTCAGCTGATAAAAAGAAATAACCTTGTCACCTTCTGTATTCTTTGCTGAAGTTAACAGTATATCATTATGCTTCTGGTATTTTGCGGTGACACACTGAGTCAAACTAACACTTCTTTTGTCTTTTTAGCTTTTGTCCTTATTGTCAGAACCTTGACCTCTAGGCATAATGTGGGCATTGAATTAGACATCTACTCTCTCTGGATTTTAGATATTTGCACCTTAACCAGAGACTTCAACTCTGGAGTGTAACCCTGCTCTTGCTAACGCTGGTGTAAAGTAGGGGTCATTAAAACACAGTCAGTGGAATTACTCCGGTAAAAGATGGGGGTAAATGGGGTTCTGGGTTGTCCACAGACTTTCAGACAATTGGAAAAGATGTTGCAGTATGTCCTCCAATTACTATTAACAAAAGTGCTCTTCCCCACATAGCCATTTTTCTCAAAGTGCCAATTTCTTTCGAGCTCTGTTTCCCATTAAGACTTCCCCTGAATGAGGGCAAATGAGAGTGATGCTCGCTTTCATCAGCCAAGCAGTATTGGAGTACTGGCCTTGCTATTACTATGCACTTACAAGTAGCTCAGAAGCAATTGCAACGCACTTGGTTGTCCAATTTGAAACTTTGAAAAATAAAGAAAAGGTTTTTTAGGGCTCAGTTCAGGAAGAGAAGAGCCTGTGCAGCAGCATTTAAAACTTTCAAGTGCTTTTTAGAACAAAATTCTTTATAAGAATTTTTCCCTCTCTTTTCATTTCTAGCATCTAGGATCTGGTGTGTTTCTCCTGTGAGAATTCACGACAGCAAGAGATACTTTAGAGATAAGGTAAGAACTGTGAAGAAAGGATTTCCCTTTATTGTTATTAACATGCCCACTTTTTACAGCAAAAAGCAGACCTGGTCTTGGTAGGCCGGTGAAGGGGAATGTTCAGCTATATAGAAATTAAACTGCACTGTAAAAGAAGCTGTGAGCTTTGAACAGCCATCCCAGCTTGGCTGACAAATTGAATAATGAAATTCTGCACTGAGATCTCTTGGTGAACTTATGAGTGAAATCCATTGTCTCCTGTCCTTCCTGTCCTTCATGGACTTGGAAGAAGTCTTGTTCACAGTCCATAAGCCCAGATTTGACTTGGGCATTCAGAGCGAACCCAGTGGTCAGAGTCCTGGCAGTCTGTTTAAACAAAAACAATTTTCATCTCTGTAATATCAAATTTATGCCCATTTACACTCCTTTATATATGCTTAGATTAAGAGTGACAGAATCTAATTTCGGAAATTTTATTAATCACTTTTGAATCAAACTCTGTATCTGTTTTGTAAGGGATATTAAATAAAGATATGTCCTTTTCATATTAATGAGGTATTCTCCTCTACCTCAGAAGCATAGTTTCTGGTTTATTGTTCCTAAACAGCTTCTCAAAAGAATGTGGGCCGGGAAGCTGTTTACACTGGGATACACACAGCTCTCTTTGCTTACATTTATTTTTTGTGTCAGCATATAAGGAGCTGCCAGCTGAGGAACACCCAGCACTAGTATTCTTGGACTGGAGTGTTTGTAGCTCACCCAGTAAAGCCATGTCCAATGAGGAGAGAATATGCATGTAAAGGAAAGCCTTAACAGTTTATTGCAAAGTCTGTGCTTGATCAAATTTAATGTGTTTACTGCTACAGTTATGCCTGTACTTTTTCTGCTTATAGGCCAGTTATTGCCCATCCCGTCTCATGAGAACTCATGAACAGTAGAGTTTGGAAAAAATCATGGTGGACAAATACAATTCTAGTGCTAATATGAAGCTATGGTACTAAAACAAAACAGTTACAAAAATTTATAGGAAATTTTCAAAAGAGAAGAGGTAAAGGGATTGCAGCTGAAGCAATCTGGTTTCTAAGTGGCTTTCATTTACTTTAGCAGTCGAGCTGAAAACACTGTTAAGGGTTAGGTAAATAAAATTTTTTTGTGTGAGAAAATATTTACTACTTGGCATCCTGGTGGTTTAAATCCTTTTTGATAAAAATCTAATGGAGATCTGCAGTAACCTTCAGTGTCTACAGAGATTAAAGCTTTCTCATCAGGAAATCCCAAAATGCTACACAAAATGCATAAGTAATGGTTTTGTTTTTAAGGGAAAAAGTGAGTGTGCTCAGGCCGTACTGTTGCAGAGACATGAAGTGAAATCTTCATCTGAAGTTCTTTGCATTTGATGTTTTTTTCTCTTATTCTCTTAAGTAAGTTCAGTATCGGTATTGCACATATATATTGTACATATGTATGTACATATATGTGACACACACTGTTTGTGTGCATTTGGGGTTCCTGTCAAGTTTAATCAGTATGGGTAGAGTATCTGTATGAATACAAAGATGATCTACGTTTCATGAAAAAAATAAAAACCACCTAAAATCAATCCAGGCCTGGATGGGAAATGTGTGCATGCTCGGGGTGCTGCACAGAGCCTTTGAGCCCTTGCCCTTCAGAGGTGGCATGTGGATGCAGGACTCTCTTCCAATTAATAGGATCCAAATGGCTGGGCAAAAGATGATGAAATCGAAAGTTTCAAAGCTGCTTCACATGAATTATCTTTTAAATAGATGTAATTTGTGTGAGGAGAGTTTTTCAGGTGTTGATTTTTAAACTTCGAAGTTAGCAAAAATACTCAATTACATTGCTTGGTGTTTCTGCCTGATGGGCAGAATGGTACTGATAAACATACCGAACATCTTCAAATTATCCCATTGCTAAGTCATTTTCTTTAAAGCATTTCTAAATATTATTTTTTGTCATAATCATGTCTAGTGGCTCAGTTGTATGCTTGCAACAGAACCCTCCATCAGCGAAATTAGAATTTTAGTCTTAAATGTAGAAGATTTCTCATGTTACCATTTTAGAGATGAGTTTATCAAACCTGTTCTAAGCAATGTTCCCCATCTGAAAGAATTTGATCTGATTCTGTTCACTCCTGTTCAAAGTGCAGAAATGCAGAGATACCCTGGAAAAAGTAGACACAGACAACACTGCTAGAGTAGTTTTGCAGCATTGCTTAAGTGGATTTGTCTGTTCTGGGAGGCCTCCTTAACCTTGCTTCATGTCTCCTTAATGAGACTACTGGTAAAAATTTCAGTGTGAGCCGTCCAAGTATGACAAGACTGACTGCAAACAACCTCGCTAGTGCTGCAGAGCACATTTTTGATTCTGTAGTTTACCTACTTGACTGTTCACTGCCTCCTCACAACACCCTGCCTAAATAACCTTGAGAAATGTAATTATACACTCGCTATTGATTAGTAAGGATCCATATTTAATTATGCGTAACGTTCCACTTTTAAACTTTTAGTTCTTTGTTCATCAACACTTCATGTCAGACTGCAGCTTACTTTCAGCCACTGCAATAATGATCTTCATTGGAAAGTGAGGCTCCCCCTTACTGAAATTGCTTGAAGAACAGACTTACTTCCTGCTTCTATGTCTGCATGCAAGCTGTCATCCTTCCTTTGGTGCAGAAGTGTGACCAGTCATTCCTCCTTGAAGGATCTTATTTGTAATTTTTGCAAGGAAAACAGAGTTGCTGAGGCAGTGCTTTGAGATCTTTGCATTGAATCTGTACTGCAGTCTCGAGGGACCATGTCAGTTAAATTTGGACATATGGCTGTAGCAGTTGCTCTTTTTTTAGGTCATAAAACTGTTAAATAATGGTGGTATAAGATCATGTATTTGAGCAAACCAAAAGTCTTCTCTAACCTGCTCCTATTTACTGCCAAAAAAAAAAAAAATTTCCAGTAGAATGGGAACATATAATTAAAACCTCCTGAAGTTTAACATACTAAAAAACTATTTGACTTTCCAGGCAGTCTCCTTAGAAGTAGTATGTGGTGATTTGCCTCCTGTTTAGTAAGGAATCCTGCACAAAATAAAGCTTCCTTTACAGTATTTTTCTCAAGCAGAAGCTTAACTGAACCTTTCTTCCAGAGAAAATCGAATCTATGATCCTTAGAGATGCAGATTGCATTTCTTGCTTCTGAATCTGCATCTCTCTGTGGTTGGGGTTCGGGGTTTTGTGGTTAGTTCAGTGAAGAATAAAAACAGAGGGCTTTAGTCTCTATATCTGGTTCATATATGCTCTGAATTGGAAGAAATGCCATGACAGTAACGCACATCAATGTAGTACTCCCAGAAGCCAGACCTACCTGACAGCAGCTCTGCACTGGGAGTTTCTGCCTAGACTTTCTTCAGTCCCAAACATGGGCTGATCGCTACTGATAATTCAGGGTCAAATTCAGAAGCCTCAAACTTGGTGCTAAGGGAATGAAGTTGGGATGAAAGAAAATTAAAAATTCTCTCCCCGGTGATCGTGTCTGTCTCCTTGATGAAATAGCTTCTACAGATTTTATATAGGGTGATGGTATTTGCAGGGGCATCCTTACTTGCATCTGTGAATCCAGCCTGCCTTAATATGATAACCTCACAGGAATCAGGGCTCTGCCTTGCAAAGAAGCTGTGCAGCCATGCCATGTTCCTCACTGTCTCTTGGGAGAGTTGGTTGCTACCAAGGCGGTGCATGGGCAAGTAAAAGGAGAATGAATGTGTCCTCAGAAGACACCATTATAAAATACTTCTCTCTGCAGAAATTGTGACATGAAAATGCACTGATGAGCTCATTGCCTAGTGGGGCTATTTCTGGGATGTTTACCCTCACCTCTTCCTCAGATCTGTGCCTACTGTAAGCAACCAGTTTTGAAGGTTTGCTTAAGATAGCAGTGCAGTGTTAAGCAGCGGAAATATTTTCCTTTGAATATGGCTATACTCCAGGAGAAAGTAGTTATGAGTAGTTCATTTGTACAATAAAGCCAGTTGTTAATATGCTCTGGGAGCTGTTTGGATCCAAAATGTTATAAGTGGAGGAACATTATAACTGGAAAGTGCTTTTAATAGCAAATGATCTGTATAAAGTAACAAAAAGAGACAAGTTGCAAGGGAAGTGTAAAGATCAGGTTCAGAACATATCAGAATAACTCGTAGGGTTACAGCAAAGATTTATATGCAGTAGTTTCATGGGGTCCTGTTTGTGTTGAGATCATCCCTGGTAAGATATAGGACTACAAGGCATGATTCTGCTATAACTGAACTGACAAGGAGATATATGCACCCTCTAGTTGATAAAGGAGGTACAATAATATCTCATTATAAAAATAACAATGTATAAAAACCGGAATGACTTATGGCTTTCCTTCACACTGAACAAGAAGAAAATAACAGGAGCCATCCTAAGGCTTGTTCATTCTCTGTGCAAGAAGTACTTCTCCAAATCTTCCAGGCTGTCTTGATCAACACAGAAAAAAAAAAAACCCTGTGAAAACCTGTTTAAAAAATCACTTACAAATACTTATAAATACAGTAAATGCTACTAGGTTTTGAAAAGATCTGCAAGCAAAAGGCAAAAGAAATGTCTAATGTTCATCTATCAGAATATGGTTTGCATTAATTAAATGAAATCTTTTGTATGCCAGGAAGCAGATACTAGAAAGACATTGTTTTATAGTCAGGATATGTGTTACTGGTACTGTGGAAGTATGTTCTCCTGCTAGTGAAAACTTCTGATTGAAATCCTCCATTTTGTAGTACTACTGTTAAGCTCTGGTGCATCCTGCAGACTGTTTCTGCTCTTATTTTACATCTGATAACACCACCACAATGAATTGTGTTGTGTAGTTCTAAAAATGATCACACCCCTCAAACAAACATGATAATTTATGGGACTATAGAAAGGTGTAAAAGGTAACTGTACAAGACTGATAGGAGAACGATCTTATTCTCAGATGTTCACTCTTAGAATTTACAAAATAGCCCATGTGAGCTGAGACAGAAAATAAGATGAGAATTTATCTGAAAATTACATCTGAGATACCTCTTCTAAACTTCTTTTTTTCCATGAAAGCTTATTGGCACATCCTTTTAATATATTGCATTTGTGAAGGAGGAAAAAGTGAGCAGGGAATTACCTAACTAATGTACTCCTAGACAACTTACATTCCTCCTAAATGATTCATGAATATCCCAGTAACCAGTGTTTACATAAGATAAAGAGCTGGTAGTTGATTCAAAAATTGGTTATGGAAAGTACTGTTTCCAATCTCTTACTTGGAGCCACGAGACTAAAAATTAGACTCCCTCTTTAGGAGAACTATGAACAACAGTTACATTTGACATCCTGATCTCAAAGTACAAATTGCACTGCACAGAAAATATGACATCCATCCATCCATCCCTCCATCCATCCGTCCGTCCGTCCGTCCGTCCATCCATCCATCCATCTGTCCATCCATCCTTCCATCCATCCATCAATCCATCCTTCTATCCATCCCTGCCTTCTCTTAGCTCCTGCAGAACCAGTGTTGCAAGGCAGGCAGGCGCCCAGGCCTGTGTGAGTAGGGGGATCTGTTGGACACAAATTGATTCCTATCATGTGAGTAAGAAGACAGCGTGCAAAAGTGATGTCACAGTGTGTCCCACATCTCTTGAGGACAGTGTCACTAGTTTAATGAGCTATTTGGAGTAAAGCTTGTTTAGAGTTATAGAATATGCTGAGTTGGAAGTGACCCATCAGGATCACGGAGTCCAACTCCTGGCCATGCACAGGACACCCCAAGAGTCACACCATGTGCCTGAGAGCATTGTCCAAACATTTGCTGAACTCTGTCAGTCTTGGTGCTGTGACCACTTCCCTGGGAAGCCCATTCCAGCACTCAGCCACCCTCTGGGTGAAGAACCTTTTTCTAATACCCAACCTAAACCTTCCCTGATACAGCATCATGCCAAGACAGGTTTAGGGGTTTTAGTTTACTGGTTCTAGCTTTACTCTCAACATACATCTGTGTAAGCTAAACTGAATAGATCTGTACTGCAAACACCAGACTGGATGTCAGTGTTTTTCACTTCATCATGAGCAGGGAAGAGGACAGTCATACATTTACGTTTCTTTTGTTATGGGTATTATTTATATGATGGAAAATATCCTGCATCCAAGTTTTTTAGAAGTCTAACAAACATGGATCTTGCAAAGAGCTATTTTGGATTCTTAAATTTCAAATGCCCTTTCCTCCCCCCAAAAAAAGAAACAACAGAGAAAAAACCAAAACCAACAAAAACCTGACAACTGAGGCCTAATCTTTTTCTTCAAGATATATGCATGCATATACAAATAAGTAGGGAGTTATATTAATATTCCACCTGACTCTATTGTCCTGTGCTTGCAGTTGCATCTTAAATTACCAGTTTACATACCATTGTAGCTATTTTACAGGTGATGCTTAGCCACTGCTTTTATGTAAATCTAGCACATAAAATGACTGTAGAAATCCTACGTACTCATCAACTGTGTTGCTTGTATTTTCAATTAGAAGGTAGTAACTGCTGCCTGAACGATAATGTCAACCATTCAGCTGGTGCTTAAGTAACTAAATAACTATTCAGTGTTGCTGTTAAAAAAGTGCTATGACAGTGTACAGTTTAGCAAAAGTAGGTACACTGTAAAGTTATACCTCAAAAAGAATGCACTTGGCAAGAATACGAGTAAAATCTACATCCCTTTTTAAAAAAAATTTAAGCGTTCTTGAGTCAAATAATGTGACAAATCAAATAACTGCATGAAATAAGGAAATTTTGGACAACAGAGAGAGCAGTTAAAAAATAGTAGAGGGCAGTGCAGCTGGATTTGGACTCTTACGTAATATCTGGGCTGACAGTCACAAATATGAGACTGTGGCTTTGCTTTAAGAAAACTTGTCTTCTTTGTTCTGTCTGTCAAAGCTCTGAGAGTCATAGTTGTTCTGAAGCAAGGAAAGTAACTTCTGGCAGCGACACACGTGAAAACAAAAGTGTCAGATTTCATGGCATTTTAAAATATTCCTCTGACTTTTAATAGATCCATAGAAATGCAAAGTACTAGAGGAAATCAAAATGAGTCTCCTCACTGATGTTTGTCTTTGGCTGCTCTGCTCCAGCCTCCCATTAGATTAATGCACACAAAAGCACTTGTGGCAAGGCCCAGCTAAGAGCCCCATTTTTTCACATTAACACAAGCAGGAGGATTGTCAGAATGTGACCGTCATCTGCTGTGAAGTTGCTTGAATAAACTGTAGTCAAGTTGTGTTGTTTCCTAACTAGCTCTGCCAGTTAACCAAGGTACAGATATGCCCTCCCACAACAACTCATGTTGTGTATTACATTCTGTCATTATCAGGGCCTCAGAAGGTCTTTGGACAACTCATGTCTGATACAGTAGAGAATCTGAAAAGATTAGGTCGAGGCATCAGCACTTCTGCACTCAGTCCATTATGGGGAAACCCAAGGCTTAAGAAACCATCTCAAATGAATTGCTGCTGCTTACAAGAAGCAGCAGCTACTCTGAAGGGGATCATCAGCTGGTCCCTCTTTTCAGCAGCAGTGGTGCCTGGGAACCCTGACAGTCCTTGATTTGAGAGAGAACTTTTAGATTTTCAATAGCATTGCCTCATGAAAAATATCATGAGGAAATAGGGCAGGGATATGGGGGAGTAGGAAAAAACTCAAATGGTACAAGGACAAGAATTCTTTTCAGGTGGATGTTTACCCTTGGGTAATGTTGAGAAGAGAATGAGAATGGAAGAACAGGAGTAAGACATGTAGGAAAAGCACTTGTTATCTCAGGCACTAGAAGAAAGAAGTGAAGGATCTCTGGTTCCTTTAAAAGTTCAGCAAAAATTAAAGTCCTGGTCTGCATCCCTGAACCATACCTCGTTACGCTTTTTTTACATTTACTTTGATAGGAAATACTTGTATAAAAATTTAGTTTGGACTTGGACTGTAGAAAGAAAATATTGCACTTACCTAGTCAACACATTATATGGGAATGGACCAGAAGCCATCACATAAATAGGAAAGCATTAAGAAGACAAAATGAGGTTCTTGGAATTAAAAGTAGAAAGGATTGATATGATATTTAATTTTTTTAATCTGCTAAACTGAAATAACTGAAGGATATAAGCCTGAAATTTTTTTGGCACAATTGAGTAGAAAAGAATTAGTTTTGTCAAGTATAATATGCCTGGGAGCTTCATATTATTCAGGTGATGTCAAATGCAGAGCAAACAACATAAATGCTGAGCTGTGAGAAACTCTGTGTGAATAAATATGTGCCTATCACACTTTAGACATAAAATATTCATATATTTCAATGCTAATTCATCCCTGACTGGACTGCTTCCTGAAAAAAAAAAAATTCACAGAAATCACTGGATACGGTTTATACTTAATATTATTGGTAAAAACAGCAGCTAGAAACGCCAAGCAGTCCTGTTTGAAACTCCATTCTCTTTTAATTGTGAACCTTCACATTACAGGGTGATAATTAGAGAAGCAGACTTACCATGGAGGTAAACAGCATTTTTTCTGCATCATTTCCTAATGGTGTGGAGCTGGTTGGGATTCAAGTCCAGACCCTGAATCGCTGGTGTCTCAGAAGCAGCTACGGATTAACATTTAATAAAGAATAGGTCAGCTATGACCAGCTTTAATTGAAAAGGGACATCCAGGGATAATTTCAAATATACCACCATGGTTTCTTGCCTATTTGAAGGAAAGAGGAGCTCTCACTTCCTAAGTGCCCTTACAGCTGATAGAAAAAGCCCAGCATTTTCAATCCTTCTGATCAGGCCCAGGGGTAATACTAAACCAAAAATTATGTTTAAATACTATTTTTTATTGGACATTTTGGTCATTCACAGCACTGCGGACTGAGAGAGACAGCTTACTGGTTTGAATGGGAAGTCTGAAGAGAAGCAGCAGTTTTAATTAATGCACAAGCATTGCTACTAGTAAGCACATAAGCAATGCAACGATCTGATTCTCTGCCTCTGTTCCTACACATGCACCTTCTGAATATAATAGTTAGGGACAAATAATGGTCTTTAAACTGGTGAGTACTGCGATAACAGAGTGATGCTACAGAGATATCTGTAAACAGATAGGTGCTCCAAAGCAATCTCTTCCTAGGGAAAACAGCACGTACCCTATTGACATTGCAATTATGAAGCACTGCCCAAGCCTGCCTGCACTTGATTTTATGTCTGCTGGATTCCTCTGCCATGTTATTGGTACTGATCTACCTTGGTTAGTTCAGTTCTCTCTTCCATGGCATTCCCAAACAGCAGGTTCCTGGGGTTTTACCCACCTCAAAACCATAGCCTTGCCTCTCTTGTGAGCTCCCAATTTTATTTCTCACATGGACTTAGTATTACTTGAGTGCTACACAAAACTTGCTCTGGGATATTTTATTCAGTGTTTTCTTTCTCAATCACCATCCTTATTTTTCATACTCATTTTACAGCTGAATTTTCTTTCTGTCTCTGTACAGCTCACCACTTGCTGCTCCTGATGTACTTTTTTTGTGTAGTTCCTGACATCTGAAACTGATTCTGTATAGCTCTTTGACTCATAAACTCTCAATTTTCTTCCAAGTCTCAGCTGAAGATCTACCTTTTAGCATGTGCCTGTATCTCTTAATTTTCTCATTGTAGTTTTTTTTATTATAAACCCATCAATTTTGTTTCTAAACTGCATGTATTGTTTAGGCATACGTAGTATATTTCTTGAAAGTTACAGAAAATAAGGCCTGATTACGTTGGCCAGATTTTTCTTATTAGCGTTAGTTGGAAAAAAATTCCATAACTTTCCACAGAATTACACAGATGCACTCTGGAGACAGTGAAGGAGAGTAGGACACAGGATATTTTATGAGAAGACTTGATAGCAGCCCTAGATGCCACGCAATGCACCCGAAGTCGCTCACCTCTGTGGTGGCTGCTATAGATTGAGCACCAACCTGCTTCAGAGCCAGGAAATTCACATGGCAGGATTAAAAAAAAAAAAAGTCTTACGATAAGAATCACGCCAAATGAGGGAGCAAACCCGGGGCATAAATGCAGCATTTTGATTATTATCCTCGGTGAATGATCCTCTTTTACCCCTCGACATTTCATTCTCTGCAGCTTATTGGTGCAAAACGCTACAAATCTCATATGCACAGAAGGAGGCATAGCCTGTGCTGACCTTGCATCCTTGATCACTTTAGGTGCATACAGAGCCGCCAAAGCCACAGGCCCAGTAGAGCTGCAGTAAGGCTTTAAAATAAGTTGCCTACATGAAATGAGTTTTCCATGCTCCTGCTCTGAGGCTAAGTCAGAAAACAGAGAGTACATGTGCTGCCTCCAGAGGCTGTGTCACTGGCAAAGAAGTCAGGCATTGCTAATTACAGAAGTGCCTTACTGTGTCCTTTGGCTTTAGGAGCTAAGGGACTGATCCAAACAGACCACAGGAATCGCTGGGAATTTTCTTCCATTTATTTCAATAGGCCTTGGGTCAGGCATTTGTTATAGAGTTCCAAAACCTGCTTAAATACACCTCAAGTTTCCGTTGGTCTCATAAACCCTATCAATTGTTCCCAGATGCACTGTGCAAAAACTAATTTTCCTTTTCTGTGAGATTTCAAACACAAACAGCAAGCAATATGAGAAGTCTGTGGGCAGCTGGCTTGACTTTTGTCCTAGAAGCTGCAGACTGGCCATGCATAACCTTTCTTAAATAGAAAAAAATAACAATAATTCAAATTGATTTGGATATGAGTGCAGTCAAAAGCACTGAAATTGGCTGAAAAGGCCCTGGCTTGGAAGGAGCTTCAAACACTACTGAGGAGAGAAGTAAGAAAAACAGAGAGTAGAACTGTGAGCAGGAAATTACAAAATGAAATTCTAACTAGAAAAAAAAGTAATAAATCTTCATCTGAATTCTGTCTTCACTTGTACCTTATGTATTTCCTTTGTTCCTGATGTCCTCTTCTCTTGTAGGTTTTGAATAGGCCTAATAGGGCCATTGTTTTCAGGAAGGGTGTTGCTGTTTTGCCTCAATGCCGTTGCAAAGTGTATCAGTATATCAAAGATTGCGAGATGACTGCATGCAGTCTGGAAGCACATGCCTGAGTTTCTCGCCGTCTTCAGGAAAAACAAATATGAATGATATTTACATGTCTGTTCCTATATTAGCCTTTTCCTTATGATGTGCTGAGAAGGAGACAATTGCCATTATAGAGTCAAGTGGGGATCTGGCATTTCCTAGCTCTGTGAGAGATGGTCCTAATGAATTACCAAATAGCCTCAGAATTCTGATCCTGAGCACTGACAAGAGAGAGTAGGCAGGTTTGTTAGTGTGACACTGGATGGAAAATAATTTAAATTTAATATTCAGAGAATTCAAACTAAATATCACTTCCCATAAAGGAAGAGTTTCTCATGAAATGTGCTAAAAGACCTGTTTCTTGAGATGACTGAGAAGAAGTGGAAGTGAAGTGTAAGAGACAAGCTTGCCTCAGTAGAGGGAAGAACCAGGTAACCTTAAGTTCGTATGTGTCTAAAATGGATCCTGCAATGAATTTAATGGAACAGGTCTCGTAAAATGTTATCAGCTGAATTCATCTCTTCACTGGGAGATCAGTGCTTATCTGAAAGTGTTAACACAGTGATATATATTTGGAAACCAACAACAGCCTAGTTTCAGCTGCTTGTCACACATGTAGGATGGGTGCTAGATAGAAGTGGCATGGATTAAAAAGCAAAAAAAAATAAAAAATAAAAAATGAAAAAAGAAGAGGAGAGTTTAAGTATGAACCACAGAGGCACTGTGTTCCACTCTTCCAAGGAAAGGTCCAGGAGCCAGAAGAATTAGTTGAGATCTTGTCAAAGGTGCTTGTTTCAGGGGTTTAATGAAGCCTGGTTACCAAACTTTCTTCAGGAAAGTGGGAAAGAAAGCAAAAAAGCAAGAAAGTAAGAAAGAAACAAAGAAAAATGAGCTAAGGAACTAGCCTTCAATTTGCAGTTATAAATTTGTGATGCTGTATCTAAGAATTTGGTTAATCAATTAGTGATACAAAATGTATCTGCCTCTGTATCTAGAACATTTTAGATAAAACAATGTATAGCCAAAACTGATTTGTAGAACTACATGATGTAATTATGATCAGGCCAGAAAATATCTATATGCATGAAAACCCAGTGCATGCAAAAGCAATTGGGTAAGTCACCAATCCAATACAGAGAGGCTTGCTGTACAGATAAGAGACCTCATTGTTCTGCTGTGCCGGTGCTAAGCAGTGTGAAAGAGGCTAAATTCTGATCCAGTGGCAAGCTATGTGTTGTTTATTCAGACCAGGTTATCTCTGACTTCGAGTGCAGTGGTGTACACCTTGTGTCCTGGGAAGCAGCAACAATTTACTAATATTCGTTTGCTAGTTTAAACATTTGTTGGTTTGTTAGGACGGACATAAAGATAGAAAGAGGAAGGAAGGTCTGAGGGACTATTTATTTGGGGAAGAAAGTGCAGCCATATAAACTAAAGGAAAAATAGGTAAACACTTAATCCAAACTGATTTTCACATTCGTACACCTATCGCAGTTGGGCCTTGTAAAAATACAATTTACTTTTTTTTTTTCTTTTTTTTTCTTTTTTTTTTTTTGCTAGACCACGCCACCTGTTCCTTTTAAAGTACCACTCTGAAACTGCCTTCTTTTCTATGTGTGTTCTTTTTTTTCCCCCCTGGTCTGTATTTGGGATTGATAATCTTAGGAGCTGAGTAGCATGGATTCAGATGCTGTTCACCATTTTAAAAAGCCTGTGTATCCCATTTTTCCCCTGAAAACAAAAACTCTAGGGGTTTTTTGATGTTTTGAAGGTTAGGAAGATTGTGAAGTAAAGGAAGCAATTACATGAGCCATTTAAATACATTGATAGACTCTCACTGACAAGTCTAACTTGATTGTAGTGAGGATGGAAGAGGCAAGAAGTCTCATCAGACCAATCTCACAGTGGAAAAGTACACCAAAGAAAGTGCAGGAGAACAAAAGGGACAGATTGTGCCCAGATAAAATCAGATACCTCAGTAAAGTACAATGGGAAGTGTGGGGTTGGTTCAGATATGAATAGCAAGTGTTGTTGCTTTTGTTACTGAAGATGCTGCTGTTACATGCTGGGGTTTATATATTCTTCACTCTTTATGCATTTTTTTATGCTTATTTATTTTTCCTGAGAAAAACAGATACATATCACATCCACATCTTGAAATATGCTGTATTCATAAGCCTCTGAATGACAAAATACATGAAGAAATCTAACACAAAAGATGAATTGTAAAAAAATAGCATGATGCATAAAACCAGAAAACAGTAAAGTGTGGATTAAAATCCAAGAGGTGTTTATAGAACTGAGTCAACAAATCAGCTTGAACACAATCATACATTTACTTTAGGCCTATCTATAATTCAGTTTCTAGATTGTTTGCTTGAGTATGTAGGGACTGATTGCGCTCTTGCTTGTTTGTTTAAATCAGGAACATCTTCTGTGCATTTACTAATATAACAGTGACATAATGGAGAGATGAGTCAGTCACAGAAAAAAGTTATATAATGGTGTTTTAAAAAGATGCTCCATAGTTTACTGTGGCAAAAAAATAATTTTATAAGTCTCAGCAAGGAGATGAACAAGTCGGACTAAGTGGCTCATCCTTGATCTACGCTGATGAAAGATCTGCTTGGGCATGCCAGTCACTGAAATGAGCACAAGGCAGCAATCTTTCCTAGTTACGCCATTGACTGGAATTCACACTGATCCTGTGCATACCAACCTGTGGTCATTTACACAGGGTGTGGGAGCTGAAGCCATTCTGTTCTCGTTTCTGCACTAAGATGCAAGACATCTACTGAACTCCCTTCATGCAGCTTTATGCTCACATCCAACATTGCTTTCACACAGTCAAGAAACAGAAGTGAGGCCACGTGGTAGATTTGATCTCCTAAAATTATTTGCCAATCTTTCTGGAGCCAGGGAGACCAAATACAGAAAACAGTTCATATTCAGACCACATGCTTAAACAAAATTAACTTTGGGCAATGAATGAATTTGAGGAAACCGTGACTTGCATGTGGACAGTCTCACAAACAGGAAATGAGACTAAATCAATTTGATAAATTACTCCTTGCAAATGAGTCATTCAGACATACTTTTGCAAGCATTTCATTGAGAGCTATCCGGAGTAGCCAGGGAGGAGAACAGGACTGTTTCCTGGCAGTAGGGTAAGCAGAGTGTCCACCCTACCCTGCCTGGAATCCATCTGATGCGAGTTCCCAGGCAGCTCCCACTATCTCCCAGCTGTTGAGGCACTGATACCTTGTAGTGGAAAAAAAGGTTTCCGCAGTGACCGGGGGATATCACTGTGAGAGCTGTAGCTAACACTGATGCTCAGGTCACCTTGCAGAGAGCTGTCAGGAAACAAGGCCCTCTTCTTCCCCAGTCAGCTGCTAGGTCTGTGAATTTTGGACACTGTCCCTGTGGATGTCCTTAGGACTGTGAATTTTGGACACTATAAGTGTGGATGTCCTCAGCCTTTAACACGAATACCTCATAGGACAGAACCATAAATGTCAGTGCAAAATTTCAGTCTCATTAGCAAGTATGTTACAAGAAATAAAACTCCCTGTGAACTCATTAGATCTAACTCTACTCCTAGTGTGGTCCTAGTCTTGTTTTACATTGTATTTATCTTCTTTTGTGTTGTATTTGTCAAGAAACACCTACGTTGGGTAAAACACGGCTTCTGGATGTGTGAAAGAAAGTTGGCTTGCTTTATGTAGAATACAACTATGAAATAAGTTGCAGAAGAACAAATTAGGTTCCTTAGTAGTGATCTTAGACCTACCCACGTCTCCTCTACCTGTAAAAGAGCCTGATATTTTACAAGATGGGTGAAGACCATGGCAGCTGATGTAGGCTGTTAAGCTGCCATGCACAATTATGTGTGCAGTGGTGGCTTTCCTGTGGGCAGGTGCTATGAACCCAGCTACTCTTTTAGGAGATAAGAATACATCAACTCAAAGAGAATTTGATGCAAAGTTATTTTACAGCATTTCTTAGCTTCCCACTGAGTGAACATACTAAGGCTGGGGGATAAAACTATTGAATCATTGGTGCTACCTGATGAAGCAATATTGGTTTTGTTTTTCTATCTTTCTGGGAACCTGATCATCCCTCTTTCTGTTAGATAAGGCTAAGAAGATGGACTTTGTATTCCCACATATGAAATTTCTGAGATACTCTGTCTAGAAAATAACAAAACTTTTACTAATAAAGAAGAAATAGGAGAAACTTGTGGAGAGGACTTTTACTGGAGTGTACTAAGTGTAAGTGCTTTTAGCTCAGCTGAGGCAGGTATTATGTGTGCATATTTGTGGGTGAGAGAGAAATGCTTTCAAAAACACACACATTTTTCAGTGCAGGTAGAACAACAGTTTTCAGTCCTGAGAATACTCAGGTGACAGACAAAGTACTGCTTAAAGAAACTTTGAGCTGAAGTGTTATTTCTACAGCCATTATCAGCTGCATTCCCATGACTATAATGCATTCCTCCAGAGAGAGAGGAAAGCTAACACAGCTTCTAGCAATTCACAGGAAATACACTTTCATTTCTTCAGAAAGGAGCAGAGGGAGTACTAGGTGAAAAAATTAACTTTGTTGAGACCAGAATTTCAGCACAGAAGCACACATGCAATGGACAATTATGTGAGAAGTTAAAGCCCCAGTCACACCATGGGGAATCCTAAGGCCTCTTGTTTTTAATAGTGTGGTGGCATTTGGGACCAGACGAGCATTTGCTCTTTCAGACTAAAGCACATGCAGTGAGGCAGTAAAAGTTTTCAATTGCCAGAGCTGTAAATCACTTTAAAGAATTCTAGATTTTTAATCTTCCATGCTTAAAATGATACTGCTTCATGTATTATTAATCAAGACCACGGTCTGCATGAGGACAGCATAGATTCATGTTAGATGGAGCCACACCACATTTACAGCATTTGATCAGTTGGCTCACTGAGATAAGAAGTTTCTGCAATCGTTAGATGAAACAAGCACACAAGGAGGTAGCCCAGAGCTGAAAATCTCTTCAAGAGACCCCATTGTGCAATCTTTCTAGTTTCATTCCTCTCTCCAAAGAGCTGTATAGTTTTAAAAATACATTTCCCAGTTATTTCTGTTTCCTTCTCGGTACTGCATTATAATGTATTATGGAGCTCTGTCAGCACAGATCTTTTCCAGTGACATGCCACAGAGAGACTTTTGAAATGCAGGATAAGTAAGGGTTAAAAGCTGATCAGTGAAACAAGCTAGTGCCTCCAAACTGCATTTGATAATTTTATGTTGTCCCAAAATATCCAGTGAGAGATGTTTCATAAAATGTTATTTAAAAAACAATGTTTGTCTGGATTAGAAGATTTTTTAACATATATGTTATGTACAGAAAAAGGCTGACAGCATGGAAGAGTGAGAGGAAAAAGTCTGCTTGTCAAAGCACAGTATTTATTAGGCAGTGTCCTATGTGCTGGGTATCTGAATTCACTGCAGTGCTTGGACAATTAGGCTAGAGCCATTACCCTGGTGTTCTGGAGTGTCAGGATAGAGGGAAAGAAACAACAACAAGTAACTCCTCTGCACTTGGGAAAGCAGGGAAAAAGCCATGAATATCTCTTCAGAAATATAGAGGGCTCTGTGAAATACTTCTAATCATGTCAGTGTTTCAATACAAGCATTCCCCCCCAAATCAAATACAGAAGTTCCACTTGGGAACATGGTCTGAGCACTGTGCATGTTGACATCTGCACTGAATACATCATCTGTCTCAGATATGAAACTGAAAATAGCAGGGATCATGAGAGAAACAGACAGCCAAAGGAGATTATGGGAAGCAGCAAGATTTTGAAGCTGACTGTGATTTGTCTTGGTATTGAAGGAAAGAGTTAATGTCTGGAATGCTTACGTATAGCATATCTAATTCACCGAGATGAGCAAATTATCTAGGGTTGAGCTAAAAAGAACCCTAGTTTTAGACTACAAGAGAAAGACCACTGCTTTGAACTACAAGAAGTCAAAAAACCTGCTTTGAACTACAAAAAGAGGTACTAGTAAGAAAAACCTTGCTTTAGTTGAGCAGCAAAAGAATTCTGCTTTGAAATACAAGTAGGGGGAAAAATCCTATCATATTCTAAGATGAATTGAAGTAAGAAATGCACTTGCAAAACAAAGACAAAACTTGGGTTTGGGCATTTGAAAGGGGACAAAGAGAAACAGCTGTAAATACAGCAGCAGAGTTGTCCTGTCTAATGGTCAACACTTAAGATTGGAAAGAACTTCTGAGTCACGGTTGCTGCTAAAATTTGGTCTGTCCTGAGTGGCATTACTTGCCCAGCTGCTTCACTTGTCTGCTCTGTAAGACATCCCTGACTCTGCTTACCTACCTCACAGAAGTGGGGATACTTTTCACAGCGCTTTGAAGATGTTAAAACTTATGTACGTGATAAGTATTGTTATTACACTTTGTTATAGATGATTGCAATGCAAAGGGGAGGATAAAAGCCTGCTTTAATAAAGAAAAGAACATTCTAGCTGTAAACAAGAATAGGTAATGTAGGAAAAAAATTCGAAAGACTGACTAAAAGGAAATAACAGAGATGGTGAGGGAAGAAGTAGGTAAAAACACTTTTCCAAGCACATCCAACTTCCAAGAGATGGACACGGCCCAGAAGTGACTTGCAATAGAGTGAATTTGCACATGGAAATGACTTGCAGCAAGGAAAGCTCTGTTTGCTCCCCTCCCACCGGATGAAGAAGGCCTCTTGCTGTCGCATTGCCATCTGGTGGGGAAAGGTGACAGCCTTTCACAGCCTGTGCTCTCCCAGGAAGGTTACCTAGGAAGAGCTGAGGCAGGAGCCACCAGGTATTGACACACCAGAAGTGCTGCTGCCTGCCAAGACCATGGATTGATCCCTCTGGGTGCTCCACTGTACCGAGAAGACTGACTATGCTAAGCTGAGAGCAAATGCAATATGTGATGGGTGGACAGGAGAAAACCAGTCACGTTCAAGTATAAGTGCTGAGTAGTTCACAAAATAATATATTATTACAGAGACATATGGGAAAACGAATTCCAAAGACTGGGTCCTTCATCCACTCATCTGTATCCTGTAGCTTGTTCTTCTCTTTAATATTTCCAGTAAAAAAATGGAGAAATAATGAGACAGAGTATATGCACTTGTGCTTCAGGAGGTGTCACACAAAGAGTTTGCTTTGGTTGGCCTGATAATTATGTCCAGCATGATGAAGATATATGAGGAAAACCCAAAATTAACTTTCTCTTGCAAAAAGATAAAAATGTGGTGAATTCTCATGTGGAATTTTTTTTTTTAACTCAAGCACACACACACAAGAGGAAAGTGGGAATGAAGTTGGCAAGAACAGAAAGGTCCATGTTCTGCAGAATTTTTTGCCATTTAAGAAGTGGCTACTAATTTTGGTCAAAATTTTTTGCATCTCCAAACAAATTCAGCTAGTTAAGTGGAAACTTTCCAAAGAAAATGTTGATGTTTGTGGGCCAAAGTATATTTCCAGTACGTGACGAGTCAATTGAAACAGGAGTGCTCCAGATAAAATTAGATTCCCTGTAGTTACTTTATCTTCCTGAATGTAACAATTCAAGCCAGTCTTGTTCAGGGAGGCCAGATTCTGAGTTCTTTTTCACCCATTTGTCAGATCACCTCTGCTGAGTGCATTCATCAGCCCTGCAGCAGGAAGATTTCTGTGGCATCACTCAAAGGCATCAAAACAGAAAGTCCTTCAGATATTGATTCTGCCACTAAGTATTAGGCACACTGTCACATTTTATTTTTATGGATTGTTACCTTCCTCATGGACCCTTCTATTGCAGGATCCCCCGAGATCGATGAACGTGCATGCTAAACAGAACCTATCAAACCTTATTCCTCACTCATTTTAAACCATACATTTCAAGAAGCAGGATGGAATTCGGCATTCCAGAAACAGCTACTAGGGGACTGCAATTCAGCTTCCTGTCAGACCAAAAGCACTAAGGACTTCTGTACTGCCAAAGGACATCCTGCATGGGGAGCAAAGGTGCCCTTTGAAACTGGATGGTTGAGTTAAAACACACTGATGTAAACCTTCTGCAGCTTCATAAGTATTTTGCCAAAAGGGAGTATGGATCAATTTTCCTCTCACCGTTTGTGATGACCTTTTTCTCAACACCACGATGCAGCCTGGACAGCAATAGCCCAAGCAATCTTTTGGCCAGTGATGCGATAGTGTGACATCAAACTCTACCCACGCTGCTGTACGAGCACCCGCTGGTACCATGTTCTATCAGCACCAGATAGAGCCCTTGGACTTTTCACAGTTTACATGACTCATTTTAGGGTTTTTTTCCTCTGGCTTAAGGGAGATTAGCAACATTGTGCATTTTTGCCATTCACTGTTTGAGCTCTGTGGCACATAATGTGTTGGCTTCCTGAAGCAAAAGAACTGTCAGCATTCTGAAAGTGAAGACTGGACCCCTACAACCTTAACACATGACAGGGAAAATTAGGAGCATGAGGAACTGAGTGCAAGAGAAATGGAGATACCATGGTGTGGGAAGCAGCTGAGTGTTTGTAGTAGCATGGGTCCTTCAGGAATCTCTGCGATGCTTGGAGCAACCTCCTCTGACTCCTGGTGTTTAGCTAGGCAGAGCACCAATTGTCCTGGAAGTAGATAGAAATGGACCAGGATCCAGAAAGAGAAGACTTCATTTACATTTCATCAGGGTGGTGTAATGGTCTCATGGAAAGTGAAGCACAGTCCAGAGCAGTCTTTCTGCCTCTTCAGTTTGGATAAATTTGTACAGGCTGCCCAGGTCTATCAATGTACAAATTTTCCCTTTCTTCTACCCTGAAGGATCCCTTCTCTTCTTGAATTCTGTTGTGGCACTGGTTTAGATGGAGGGTTTAGATGCATATAACTTCTAAAGTTTCTTTAACTCAAACTAACTATTTTTTAGCTTAGAAATCTAAAAATTACTTTAGCTAAAAGTGTACGTTGAAACATGAAAGATTGCCAGAATTAGGTGATTACTGGAACAGAACATATTCTGCACTAGACCATTATCCTGGAGGTTAGTTAAGTCTCTACACATCATAAGAACTTACATTCCATAATATGAAGCTTTGATAACCTCTTCAGGGTGATAATATACTTTTTCCCTCCTGTCTGCATGACTTTTATTGCATAACACTGAATTCTGGTTAAATATGTCTCTCAATTCTTGTAGGCTGTATGGAATTTGAATAGTCTTAAAAACAGGTGCCATTCAGCATGGTGTTTTTAGGAATATAGGGCTTGATCCTCCCTTACAGCATCCACAGGTTGACTAGTTCCACCAATTCAAGATGAGAGCAAGGTGGGTGGGAAGCCTTATCAAATCTGAATATTAAATACCCACGGAGGCATATGACAGGAGTATAAGAAAAAAACTAGTGAAGAACGAACTCTACAGAGTGCATTATAGCCACTCCTTCCCAGGATTGTTATGTAAGATGCAAAGTCATAGAAGTAGACAGAGAAAAAATGCAGAATACTTTTCTCAGATCTTCAGCATTTCTGGAACATGGCTAGGGGGAATAGTGTTACACACTTTTTCTTGGTTTTTTTAATTTGTTAAGTGCTATTGGTGTGGGAACTCAAAGTGCCTCACAGAATTTATACTGATATTTGTCTGTGGGCATATTCCTCCCCAGCAGGAGTATGACAAGTCAAGGGATGAACATCCCAAGCCCATGACTTGGAACTACAAGCATTACTGCAGTACAGCAATGGGAGAGGATCAAACATGAAATCACTCATGCAGTTTGTTTGGGTTTCAGGTTGTATAGTGTAGAAGCATCTGTTGATCAAGCCAAAATAAATGCCACAGTAATAAGACTGATTATTTAAGTTATAGCAGGATACATTCATCAGCACTGAATAGCTGAAGTACAAGGCAGAAGGAAAAATGATTTCACACTCTTGAGCAATTTCAGCTTTTACCTTGGAAACTCTTTATTTCACTCAATATCTTGCAGGACAGAGCTCTTCATGTGACTATTTAATTGAAACCAATTATCACAAAATGATCCCGTTTTCTGCATTGCTTTATTCTGAATTTACATCAGCTTGACAATTAAGGCTTCAAACCAGTTGTGAAAACCTTTTATATCTGGTTTTCATTAGTTCATATTAAGCAATTCACGGGCTTGATTTTCACTTCAGTGAGCCTTGTCATAAAATGTGCTTAGACACAATGGTGATATCACATAAGAAGTGAAATGATTTAATAGATTAGCAGAAACGCTAACTAGCCGACATTTTTTTTCTCACACAATTTATTACTTTGTGGATATACTTGTCAGTCAGGTGTGAGATATACCAAGACCACGAGAGTGGGAAAGCAACACTAAGTCAAAAGGATGCTTTGACAGTGTATTCTCTGTTCATTTGCTAAAGCAGGTGTGTAGTCAGTAAATCTCTGCTGAAGGGAATTATCCTTTAGATGGTCTCTTTTTAGTATTTTAATGGTGCCACTAAAGCTGCAATAATTAAGGATCTCTCAGCATTTCATTACAAAACCATATTTTCAAGTGGATATACAAATTGCATATAGAGAAAATTTGCTTCTCGTTCAAATATCTTCCTAAAATTAGCATTCTGAGTGGGTTCTTAAAAAAACACACATATTAATTTGTTGATAAGAATGACTTAATGAGTATTCAGCTCAGAAACCATGGAGGAACAGCTGTAACCCAGTAAGACAAAATGGCTTAGTGCCTTCCAGATCTGTGCAAATATTGTTTAAAATGTAATGCACAAAATGCCCCTGTGCACACAAGCAGACGCTGTTCATCAGAAATATATCTGTTTAGCAGGCAGGGAGCATCTTTGCATTTACAGGGTTTTGATGTTTGGTGGAGGGCCTGTACAGGTTAACTGGAAACACAAATCTGCAAGATCTCATGTATTATTAACCTTCTTAAAAGGCTAGAGTAACAGATTTATGGTATATCTTGCCTAAGACAGCAATCAGGAGAAAAGCAGTTCTCTCGTTCAGTTCATGTCCATCCCAATAAGCTCTGCTTTGCCTAAATTATCCCCCATATTCTCTTTATACATTTCAACGAAAAGTTGAAATCAGCTGTAGGAGTGACAGACTGGAAATCTACAGCATAACTTGTGGATGGCAAGTCTGGCTTGTTAAGCTGACTTAAGTGAGGGGGCATTCTCTGCTAGCTGGGATGCTTTAGCCCAGAATTAAGCAGGTAAACACCTTGGCAGCATGGCCAGGCACTACGGCCTGCAAATGTCGATTGCCCTGTGGATGCAGTGGAAATGGGGAGAGTTTTCACTCTTTTCCCATCCAGGAGCTTCCCAGTGCCAAGGTCAGATTTGAACTCTCTTTATAGGATGTGAAATGGTTCATGAGGGGCTCTCCATGAGTAAACATGGCAGTGGCAATAATGTTATTCCTTTGGTCTTTCCCTCCTTATACAAAGAGTGTGTTTGCCATGTAGGAGTTAGGCAGAGAGGGATCAACTCTGTGCTTCTGACTTGAGACACCAAATGCTTTCCATTGCACTGTCACAGAGAATGCTGGGGTCTGAGCTCTATCTTACATGTGCAGAAGAGCAACAAAAGGCAAGCAAGGATTTAACCAGGGAAACAACTTAAAAAAAAAGAAAAAAAATCTTTGCTGCACTACAGAAATGTTTGTTTAACTTTACTTTAAAAATACCTAAACATTTTTTCAGATTTATTCAGTATTTTCCCGAAAGACTGAAACAGCTCTTTTTGGAATATACAGTGATATAGTGTTCTAAAAATAACAAAGACTATTAATTAGCTATTTATCCAACAGATGGTCAGTTGGATA
This sequence comes from Ifrita kowaldi, assembly GCA_013398055.1. Taxonomy (NCBI): domain Eukaryota; kingdom Metazoa; phylum Chordata; class Aves; order Passeriformes; family Cinclosomatidae; genus Ifrita; species Ifrita kowaldi. The sequence goes on from VZRS01009365.1 coordinate 432,465, forward strand.
AAGTTTTAAAAAACTTCATAATTACGTGTTTTTGCCAGAGAGCTCAGTTAAATCTGTATAGAAACATGGTAAATGTGAAAATCCAAAGGATGCCATTAAAATTCAAATGTAAGTAACAAAAACACTGAAGTTCCCTTTTAAGGACTTGCACAGTTCGACAGCAAATATCTGCTCCCCCAATCTTGTTTTGTGGGAGCTACTTCTGATTCAAGGCAGCGTAACTAGGAGCAGAACCAAAAGTGAACTTTTGTTCTCTATAAATCTTGCTATTTGGCTTTTTAAAATTATTATTATTTTTGACTTAAATAGCTCTATTTTAGTTGTCAGTTTGTCAGATTCTTGACACTAAACTATACTAAATCATAGTTCCTGTTGGAGTTATCCATTGCATATCTAATACATGCATAACTAATCCCTCAAAGTATATAAAACAGGGTCTGTGTGTGGTGAAACACGTTAACCTTTCACATATTTATCAGGAGAAAATACAAGATTGAGTCCACTTACTACATAAGGATACCAAAAAAAAAAAAGTGTACAAAATGTTTCAAATCCTAATGCTCTGGTTTAAGAAAGTATTAAGTTAGTATTAAGCTTCGGTTTTGACAGCCTGATTCATTACAGTCATTTCAACTTAATTTGAATATTATCTTCTGTGTCCTCTCCTTTATTCTTTCATATTGCAAAGCCCCATTTTTAAGCAAGAAATTAATTTGCACTACAGTTATGGCCCCTTTAGCTGCGCATCCATGTAATCTGACATCTTGAATAGATGACATCTGAGCCAGGTGCTGTGGAAAAGCCAATCTGTCCCACCCACAGAATGATGGTCGTTTCCCTACTTGAACAGAATGATGATTTTTTTCCTGATAAAGAGCCCATATGTATTAAACTAATAGTTCTAATATTGACATTACAATTCCATGAAGTGAAAAAAATACATTTTTTTCATACCTTTTTAATTCACTTTTTAAGCATCCTATTCTCATTTCAGCTGTGTAGAGCACAAGTACCAGTTCACTGCCTCTAAATCTTCATATTCCAGTCAGGTTGAGTGTTAACAATACCCCTTTTAAAAATTTAATTTTAAAAATACTCTTTTTTAAAAATTTTATTGTATATTTTACTTAGTGCTTCATGTTCTACATTCATGTGAGATCAGAAACCATTTTTTTGTCACAAAAGGAAACAAAAAGGCCTCTATTCCTCATACCTGCAGAAGAAAAAGATTTGAATCTGTTATCTGGACATCTGATAAGTCTCTGAAAAGAACAAAATGAGCAGCAGTTGTGTCACGATTTTAAAATCTCCCTGCTTTTAAATGAAGCACATAGTCTGATTTGATTGAAAGCTGGTTTCAGTGTTGGCAGAAGGCTTCACTGGGTGGGTGTCAGGAAGATCTCCTTTTTCCACCCATCCCAAGGCTAAGAACATAAAGGCTGAGCTGCCATTAGGAAGCGCAACGATCCAGTCTGTCTGTGGTGCCCTCCCACCACCATCATCGCTTGCCTCCAAGTAGATGAGAGGAGAGATGGCTGCTAAAAATACACGGCTCTCAATAGCTGAAAAGCCAGCAGGAACAATAGTGTAATGCCCTCTAGAAAGTAAGGATGGAAAAAGGGCACAAGGGGGAGGAAGCACAGAGAAAACTGAGAAGAGCTGTACAGAAAAGTCAAAGGGGAAGCAAAGAGCGTGACCTACAAACCAACCACTACTTTTTGGGAAAGTGCCTTTGTTTTGGAAGTCAGAAGAGAAAGAATGACCAGTTGTAAACATGGAGTAAATGTGATCCAACCCTCTTGAGCAGAACATATAAAGCAAGCCTTTTTTAGTTAAAAAAATTAGATTAAAATTCTGTTTATTTGAACTGCACACAATTTTTAATAGGACTGGAGCTAAGCAGTCATCAGAATGGCTTTCAGACTAATTTCCATTTCTTAGGATTTTGGTACTTTTATTTCTTCTATCAACATTTTTTTGCCTTTCAGATGAAGAAATAGAAAAAAAAAACAGGCCACAGGGATGGGTGTTTGTAAGATTTGAATCTACCTTTTTTTAAGCTTCGAGGAAATTTTGGAAGATTTTTGCATAAATATATTTTCCTGAGTATACCTGTAGGGTTTTGCAATGTCCTGTTGTAATTAGGACAAATAAAGAAATCAGGAACTAAAATGTCCGGTTGTGCCCTGCTTGACTTTCTATCTCAGCATCTAAAGCAAGGGTGCCACAGTTAATGTTGGAAAATGGAAAGACGGGTGGATACAGAAATACTTGCCAACCTTCATTTGATCTTATGATTTGTCTGAAGAACTATGATAACTTCCTAATTTAACTGGCGGACTGAACCTACAAAACCAGAGCTGTGGTCTGAAGGGAGGGAATGTGAGCAGCAGCAGGCAGGCAAGAACCGCCTGCAAGTGCCAAATGCAAGGTGAGCTGGGACCACTGCCTCTCTTCACACATGTCAGTATCCAGATGCCTTCTGATAACAATTTACTTAGCTCTGGAGAAAGAGGAGCTTTCTCATCTTAATTACACTAGCTCCAAAATAACATGACAGATTTTGTTGAAATTATTTCGTAATTAAACTGGCGATTAATGTAAATCTTGAGCATAATCAAGAATCATATATTATTACTTATCAAGACCTCAAACTGTGGCCTGGGATTCTGGTTTCTGGAAGTGGAGAAGTAATATTTGGGCATAAAATTGGGTCCCCAGGGTGGAAAGATAGTGTAGGACAAAGGGAAGGGAACAGGGACCATTAGGGGCATCAGTGTTCTGCTTAGGGAGGTAGGACAAATTGCAATATACTACATTAAATCTGAATTATGGTATGGAAGATGGATTAGTCTGTGGATCCATAGATAAATGCAAGTTTATGCATTATGTTTCTCCCTAGAAACCACTGTTTAGTGGCCTAGGAACAGCATTTCACAGCTGGCCAGCAGTGAACAGCAGAGGAAGTGAATAAAGAAATGGGAGCAGCTATTTAGGGACAACGGCAGCAGAGTTGGGAAGCCTTAGAGATACGCTAATGGCTATAGGGGAATTCAGCGCTGCAGCTGGAACTAAGGCTCAAATACCCCACATGTAAATTTCTGAAGAGTAAAGGTGAAATCAGCCCAAAGAGCAAGAGAACTGACAACACAATGACCCACGGTTTACAAAAGTGAAACTACAAAGAGATGGTAAAACAGCTTGGGTTAAATGAAAACCATCTCTTGTCTTCCAGCTTGCACCTTAAAAAACAACCAAGTCACCCCTCTCTGCCATCAGAAATAATACATAGGAGGAAAAAAGGGAAACATGGAATATTTAGCAGAAGTATTGGATGAGTGATAAGGGTTTTTTATTGTTTTGATTGCATATAATCATAGGAGATAATCTGGCAGGGAGCTAACGAGATCATCTAATCCTTTCCCACATCCACAGAAACATCTCGATACCAGAAAATATCTATTGTATTTGATTTCCGGCTTTCTCAGAACCACTTATATTAAATAACTTGAGGGAATGTTTTCTTTATGAATTTCAAGCTGGGGCACAGAGAGATGGAAAATCAAGCAATTGCATTATCTTTTGGAATAGATATAATTTCTTTCAAATAGGACAGAAATCTGCTCTGGCAGAGCAAGGAATAGTGAGGCACCGGACCCTGAACTGTCTCTGCCTATTTAATGGATTAATGGCGCACCAATGTTCATGCCTGCCACATGATTTCTTTCATTACAAAGAACTTCCCTTATCACAAAAATACTAACATTTGCTTAGCACCACTAACACAAATAGAAAACATTCTCTGTTCACAACCCAGCAAGACTGGTTCCATGGCTGTTGTCTCACGCAGCCAGCAGAGTGACAGCTTCCAGGCTAGGGATGAGTGTGCTGTGGGGTAGAGACAGAGGAGAGATCTTCTTATGCCCTGCAGAGAAGCCTAAAGGGAAATGGGATTTGCCTCTTGAAAGCCAAAAAAAGGAAAAGAAAAACAAAAACCCAACAAGCAAACAAACCTGATTATATGTAGATTCATCATTGTCTAAACGGCTAATAATTTGATAATATGCCTGCATAATTTTTTGGCTAAATTGAATGCTACTTGGTGTAGTTCCTAGGGGAATTTTATCAGTAAAAACATTCTTTCCTGTGTGAGAATAGAGACATCTCTACGACAGTGAGTGCTGAGGAGAAGAAAAACAATAGAAGCCCACTGACAGCCAAATAAAGTTAGTTAATTCATGCCTCCAGAGAGGTAACAAAACATATGTTTTGGTAGCATCAACTGGTGAGCAACGAAAGGAAACCTTTAGATCTCTCTGGATTATCTGAGATCTTTCTCTTCTATTAAACACATAACCTTTATTTTGCCCACTGAGAAATCCTTTTGGCATTTCACAACACCTCGGAGTACCTTGCCTCAAGGCTTTGTAAAACTCCTCCTCTCGGCTAGCTTTGAAATTGTACAAATTCTGCACAGTGTCATGGGGAATGGAAATAATTTGTTTGTCCATTTACAATTGCTGCAAATCAGAGGAGGCTCCCCAGTCAGGCAGGACTCTGGGCAGAGTTTTCCTCTGCAAATTCCAGTAAAGTGAACATCTTTTGTGCTAAGTATTCCCGCACAGTACACACATTATTCCCCTGTCAAAACCAGTTTGTGCTGAAGTGCCTGCTTGTTGTAAACAGGGAACAAGGAAAATTACTTCAGGGGAAGGCTCACACAGACACACACACACACACACAGACACACACACACATGTAGCTCCGCTTGAAGCCGTAGGCAAACCAGAAGTTTGAATCTGTCTTTGGAGACTGTAGGCCAAAGAGTGCTAAACAGCATGGAAACTTTAAACATTATCCAACAGATGCAGTTTAATTTTGCTACATCTGCTGGCAGATATATGGAATATGAGAACAGAAGATGGCTGATAAGAGCCCAGGAGGGGCAAAGCCACAGACAGTGAAAGCTGAATGTCAGGGACGTGATGCCCAAGGCAGGTGTGTCTGGGCTTTAAGTGAACTCTTTCCATTCAGTCTGCCAGCTCGATAGCATTTGTTTCTATAGATGGAAAAGGTATTTCCTCTAGAGATGCTGCAGTCATCTAGCAGGGTACGATCTGCAGGTGCAGTGATCTGGGAAATAAAAAATTACTTTAGCAAATTAGCAGAGGGTTTAAAAGTGAAAGTCAGCATTTTCAGGACTGCACACAGATTTAGGAGGGCTCAATTTCTGCATGCTCAGCCTGAGACAAATAACGGCTCAGATGCTAAGGAGCTACCCCTGCCCCTTGAAAGTTCCAGCTTTTCAGAGTTTTCAGACCTCATAAAAACCAGACATTAGCTCTTTTGTTTGTAGTTAATACCTACAGATTTAGTGCCACTGTCACTAGCAGCTTCTGGAAAATGTCCCTTCCTCTTTCCGCCTTGAGTCTACATTTGACACTCCATCCAGCTCTAGCCAGATGGGGTAGTGCAAGTGAGAGCTGTGCTCTCAAACCCTCTGCTGTTCCCATTCAGCTGGTGATTTGGTTTGGTTTCTTTCAAGTTAACAACAAGCACTTATATTTAGGACTGTATTCAAAAAGGATTTTCAAAAAGAAAGTGACAACTATGGATTTGTCATTTTTAAAGTGCCATATGCATGGACTTCTTTAATAAGGTGTTTCTGAGCATCTCCTGGTTGGTTTGTTGCTAAATTGTTCCTAGTTTATTCACAGTGTATCTACATAACCATTTAAAAAGGAGTTATACAAAGACCTTCCACCGTGCTCTGGCAGAGAGAAAGCAGCTGTGCCTCTGCAGTTTTTTCACCATACTTCTCCACAGTGCCTGACATCTCCTTGGTTAGGTGTTTCTTCAAGAGAAGAGTAGGCATTTGGTATTTCCTGTTGCTTCTGCCATTTACAAACAAGAGGAAAGCCTGCAGCTCATACTTATTTCATGCTAGCACCCACTTCAGTAGGGGCTGTTTAGAAGACACAACCATGGGGTGGTGGCTACATCCAATGTAGCTCTGGCCCAACCAATACAGCCCCAGAGAGGCGTGGCTGTGATGGCACAGGTAATTCAGAAGACCAATAGTTGCCATCTCATCCAGTAAAGGCTCACATTTTTCATGCCTTTTACCATGAATGCAGTTTTCCTTCTTCTCCCCAAAGCGACACTTAATTTAAAGCTAAGCCTAAGTTCATTGTATTAACATAACTATTTTTTATTAATTTTTTTCCTGATACCTGTTTATTTTCTACATCATAATGACAAATATCTACAAGATTTCCTCCTGTATTTGTACATGAGCATGTGACCATCTTTTACAGAATCACAGAATCAATTAGGTTGGAGAAGACCTCTGAGATCATTGAGTCCAACCTATGACCAAACACCACCACGTTAACGAGACCATGGCACCGAGTGCCATGTCCAGTCTTTCCATAAACACCTCCAAAGACAGTAAATACACCACTTTGCTGGTCAGCCCATTCCAATGTCTAATCACCCCTTCCATGAAGAAGTTCGTCCTAATGCCCAACCTGAACATCTGGAGGCTGTGTCCTCTCATCCTGTTGCCAGTTACCTGGGAGAAAAGACTGATCCCCACCTGGCTACATCGTCCTTTCAGGAAGTTGTAGAGAGTGACAAGGTCATCCCTGAGCCTCCTTTTCTCAAGAAACAGTGAAATCTTTGTTGTGTAGCTCTTCCTTGTTCACGCTGTTCTCCCACAGCTTCCTGTATCTTTGAAATACAAATATTGTTGTGCATAGGCTTTCTCAGTGCCAAGGAGCGATGGGGAATGGAAGAAGATTAATTAACTGGAGCTCAGTCAAAAATTAAGACTAAAATTATATTGTTTAAATATTCAGTTTATTTCAGAGGCAGAGCGTAGCAACTATCATTGTTGTAAGGCTAGATACATGGAGAGAAACACAGGAAGTATTTGGTCTTTCTCGGCATAAATGGCTCTTGCTTGTAAGCTATAAAAACATACATGACATAATCATAGAAATAATTATAAGTTTACTGTCTAAGGGCCACTAAAATGAATCGGAGCATTTTCTTCAATTTCCCTGACTCTTGAAGCTGACACTGAAACTCTTGTGTTGCAATGCTCGTTCAGTCAAATTTCCCAGTGAAGTCAGGGTGGGTTTAAAGCTTGAAGGAATCCACCACCGGCTCTTCAGGACACATCAGTTTTGATGTGCACCGAGAAAAAGGCTCATGCTGCGAATGTAACCATTAACCTTGTGCTATGATACTGACAGGCAGCTGCAGCATTTAGCCACCAGGCAGGGAACAGAGCAGTCACAGCTCTGGGAAGCTGGGGAAAGTAATGAGGGTTGGGGGGGAGTTAACTCACTGTGCTGAGGTACTGCTGCACCCCAGACCCTCCTAAACTGTGGCCCCTGTGCCAGCCCGATCCCTGGTTGCACCTCATAGAGCATCACGGGCAGGTCCTGGTATTGATGGTCCCAAAGGGTACTTATGTGAGAGCTTAAAATGGGACCAGAAGGCACGTAGTTACCAAGATGAGAAAAATGTGCTCAGGAAACCAAAGCTCTGGTCTTCTGATAGCCAGAATCACTGGGATTGAGTCCCATAACCTAAACCAAACTGTTCTGGACAAAATTCAACTAAGGGCTTTGCAGGGAGGCGGGGTGGACAGCTCAGGGCTTGTATACGGGTATGAGGTTGTTTTGTCCCCCATCATTTTTTGTTGTTGTGCTCTGCTACAAGCACTGATGGGTTCCAATGAAATTATGGAAGGAATGAAAGTAAATTTGGAAGGGTTCAGAAATCAGAAATGACACAAAGGAGCTCAAGGAATTTGCAGGTAGGAGTGAAACATAATTGCGTTTGCAGTGGTTGTATTAGAAATATATTCCTTTACACTGGGTTGGTATGAGCTACTCTCATGTAGCCTGAGGCAATTTGGGAGGCCCACTGATGAAGCCAATGCACTTACAAAAGCGTAAATCCAGTGAAAGTGAAAAATTAGGAGCTCTTATTGTGACATACATTAGGAAAATATATTTACAGTGAATATAAACAGAGATAACTGTTGAATATGGTTGTTCTTGAAAAGGTTTTACCTGTGCACTATTTGCTCAAGCAATGTCCTGCTTATCATAGGCTGAGTGCTTATTTGATGAAATCAGTTCCTGTTTATCTTCAGCTTCTCATCTATCTGTCTTTCTATGTGTATTGTAATGGTCTGGTTTGGGATTTTCAGGCTAGTACTAGGCAAGTTTTTCCTCTAAGCCTGCTCCTTTCTTTATGTCATTCCCAGGCCTCTTCAGTGCTCCCTCCCAGCACCAACCTGCCAAGGCCTCCTTGTAGGACTCCTTGTACAGCAGGAAGGGTCGTCAGTATTTCTGACTGAAATAATCTTTTTCTCCTAAGGTTCTGTCAAGTGAGACACTTTAAAAGCTATGTTAAACTGACAGAGTTCTTTGGGTTTTGCTCTTCTTTTAATTTCAGTGATTGACTGATTCATTTATCTTGTCTGGTCTGTCAGCTTATTGTTTATTCTTCCCTTACTTGCTCTAGACCTAATGTTTTTTCCCTTGGCATTTGTCAGCTCTCCACCTTTATTTTTTTGAACAGCCATATCATCTACAGCTGGGATGACAGCATTTGCCTCCTCTCCTCGCCTCGCCTCGCCTTGCCTCGCCTCCCCTCGCCTCCCCTCAATTGTTTTTTCTGACCTTAATTTCTCAATTAAAAAACAACAAAAATCTGTTAGAGTTCTCCCCTTTCCAAAGTTTCCAGCTAATGCTGCAGTGTGTATCTTGCAATATGGTAACTGGCCTCAGTCCCTTTTCTCTGTCCCCTTCACGAACGAGTTCACGTACTACTGAATGTAACACAACTTGAGGCAGAGCAGGAGGCCCTTTACTATCACTGTAGAGTGCTGAATAAAACCAACAAGAAAATTAGGACAATGACACAGTCTTGGAACTGAAATAGGATTGCTACTGGGCTTCAAATGGGTGATCTCCAGATACAACTCAGGTCTTGCCAGAAAGGATGTTGTTGAATAAAAAGGTTTTATTTTCGCCAACTCATCACATAGCCAATGTTTCACGAGGATGACAAGAGATGCTGTACTTTAGGGTTTCTTTCACTTTAATATAAAACAGAATTTATGACTGCTTATGGTCACTAATGTGTCCTGGCATACATCCAAGTGTTGGATCATTAACCCTTCTGTCAGAGCCAAAATCCACTTATATAATTATGTTATCTTTATGTCAAATTTCCACCTGCAGTTTCACTTGGGAAAAAAATGCGCAAACAAACTCCTATTCTTCCTTCCCTTCCCTTCGAGTGGAGTTGCTGTCAAAAAAAGGTGACTTGGATCTTCCTTTGTCTTTTCCACTTATTTTTTAAATGCAGTTTTTAAACTTTATCTCCTTGCTTTACTCTCTTTGATTCTGTATCTAATCACAGATTTCTGTTTAATACTTTTTTATGTCCTTATTCTGCACCCATGACTATTCCAAAGATGTGTTAGGCTGCAGTGGCAGCTTTCATGTTTTTTTGCTCTCCAGACAAAAAGTTATGGAGAGAAGGAAATACAGTGGTTTGCTATGAGATGCTCTGGGGTTTACCTTTGAAGACAAGGTCAAAGCACCTTTTGCTCTTTGGAAAGAATAAAGGGTTTGAGGCAGTTCTTATTGTTGGAGAAATTTTGTGTGATATTTTTGGTGCCATTTTTCTTCACATATCTCCTCTTTCTATGTAGCACATTCCTCAGTAATTTTATACTTTCTGTCATCCATATAATCTTCTACTAGGATTTAATGTGATACTCATACCTGGAGAGTGCACCCCACTGGGCAAACGAAAGGCTCTGAAGTGCAGTCAGCCAGCAAAAGGCACCTCACCCACAATCAGCAGTGTGCATGCTTCCAGCTTTAAATCGCAATTTAAAACTTGTACCTGTGAAGGCAACATTGTGAGGGTTTAGAGTATCTGCTCACACAGGTCAGAGGCAAAATGTGCTAGGAATTTCCTGATGGCCAGTGCTTTCAACTATTGCCAGTGTTAGCACCTGAAAATCCATCTTTATTCTGTCTGGCATAAATAACTTAATCTGTAACAAACATTTAGACACAGGAAAATCTTTCCTACCTTACCATTTCTGCAACTTCATTGCCATTAGATGCCTCAGTTCCCATCGGGTTTTTTTTCACCTGGATATCCCCAAAGGGAAGTAAAGAGTGAACTGCACAGAGACTCTGGAGTCACATCTGGACTGGCAGCTGCAGCTGTGTTTACTGTGAATGAGCACAGAGCCCAGCTCAGGCACAGCCTGCCAGATAGGCATGACTAGCCAAAATAAGACAGAAGCTAAGACACGTTCTTGTCACTAATTCATGTCAGCTTATTTCAAAGTGCATCCACTCCCAAAACTTCACAGAGGAATTTACTTTGGGTACCTGCTCCACTGTTGGCAAGTTGGACACTGGTTTGAATGAGGGACTGCTTTCTGGTGATTTTTTTGCCAGAGCAGAGAAAATGCTTTGAACCACTCCCCAGGTGTTTCTGCTGCTCTTTCAGTGTGTTGTTCTTTAAGTACACAGAAAAGGTGATGGCCACATGGGTTTGCACCTGTTTATGACTCCCTGCTACTAAAGCCCATCCCTTTCAGCTGTGCTGAGCACTACAGACCTATTCTTGGCAAAGCCCATGTGGAAAAAAGAAAGCAAAAAGAACAAAATTGTTTTTTCTGCGAACCATAACTGAGACTGCCAGCTTTATACCCTGCACAGGAAGCAAAAGTCAAACTGTGGAGGAGGTACAGTAACCAAACCTTTCATAGATAAAAACAAGGGTATTTTAAGTAATACAATGTTGATGAGAAAGTTTTGCTAGTGATAGCACTGCCTTTCTTTTCTCCTTACAAGCTATTATGGAAACCATCCTGTATTTAGGACTACAATCTATGTCAATTATATGTAAGAGAGAATACTATGTAAAGTAATTCCAGTAATTGGATAACAAACAATTTTTTAGATATATATGGAACCAACAGGAAAATACAGGTCACTTTCATGAATTGCTGTTTTCTTTTAGCAAGAAGTAACATGTACCTTGGTGGTAAAAAAAGACATATGAAAGATTAGCCATTGTGTGTTATGCTTCACAAGCTACCTCCACAGAAATGCACAGTTGACTTTGTTCTTTGCTCAAAACCTGTTTTGGGTAGAGATCACTATTGATTTGAAATGTAGATCAAAATTTCCTCATGAATCAGAGCACTTCATTAGTCATGCATGGCGCTTTTCTTTCTAGTCTGACCTCTGCTTGCAAAATGATGTCTCTCTCCCATTCTCAGACCGAGAGCTGGCAATGAAGGAGAAAGGTTGGGCAGCTTTGAAAAGGGTAACTATTTGTCTGGAGTGGTTATTTCAATATTTTCTGATGCGAAAGCAAAAACACATCAGAGCTAATTTCCTAGCCTTCTGTCAGTCTGCCTCACTTCTCCCACAAGGTGCAAGTTGTGGGCATTCACTGGACAGAAATTATACTGCTCATCCTGTCCTAAATGGAGCTCTTACTTTCATTTTGATGCGCGAGTGTTGCATGGAGTGGAACTTCATTTAACATACACTATATGATATCCTAGCCCCTGATGCCAGTGGTGCACGGCTGAATACTAAAATCGACGACTCAGTGTGCTATAACAGGTTTTTCACAGCGCCTCTTCCATGGAGCGAAGCTGATTGATGTCTTTGATTAGCCCAATTTTAGCATAGAGGATGGGGCAGTTTCTTCTCCGTCTTGTCTGCAAACAACAAAAAAATGCAGTCTGATATTTCTACTTGACATTTGTTGACTGTGGGTACTGCTCATTTCCTCAGCCCCACTGTGCACTTGAGGATTTCTGTAGTGCAAGGTGAATGTATTCCATAATATGAGTAAAATCCATTTTCTCTTCTAAGGAATATGCACAGGCATATATGTAGACGAGCAAATATTTTTATTTCTGTTCTAAGAAATGTACAAATCTAGCATCAGGTTCTAACACTTTAATGATATTTTAATAAATTTTTACTCTATATATGCACTAAACAGGCTTTAGTTAAATGTTTTTATTAAATAGAGCTTTTAAAAGTTCAAACAATTCATATTGTTGAAGTTAAAATGGCAATGAGCAATTTTTAACTGAAAATAAAAGCTCAAAAAGTTCTAGTTACAAGACAGAACTGTAGGAATTCTTAAAAAAATATCTGCTGAAATGATTTAATTATTTATACTAACAGAAAGTATCAGTGGAGATTTCAAAGATCTCCCTAATGAAAAAAAATCTAAATATAATAACTTTTCTTTTTTCCTTTTCATTTTCATTTAAGTCATATAAATAAAAATAAAATTTAAAACATTTTTTGAAAAGGGGTTTTGGAATCCCATTTTATGGCTTGTACTTCATTTGGTTTAAAAACAGATGCATCAATGAAGCTAGGTTTCTATGAAGTTTTATCATTAACTTTTATGTTCCCATAAAAATGAATGAGAAGTTACAGTTTTTTGGTCATCCCAGTAGTTAAACTAATAAAAATACACACTTTTTCAACCATGCATACAATACTATTCTCAGATGATTACAACAGTTCTTTGTGTGTTTTTTTCCCAGTTTTTTTTTTAATTTATTCTCAGAATATTTCCATTTTAACTATCCTGAATTCACCTGGGCAAATGATAAGATTCAGAAAGAGTTCTCTTTTCAGGAAAGCAAATAAATCACAGTAAGGGCAAAATAATACGTATTCAATTTCTTTTGTTCAGAGCCGTGTCAGGTTTTAGCTGAAGCAATTCTTTTGGTGAAAAATGTAAATTGAGGGGATGTGTATTCCATTAAGCTTTACTGGATTGTTCCATAAAAAGAACTAAGACAAAAGAAAAAGTGTGAATATTTAACTTGGAAGTTTTAGAAATATTTTTTAAAGGAAAGTGCTACAAGTCTTCTTTCAAAAATATCTACATTTTTTATTTTTCTTCTTATTCCACATCTGTTTTTTTAAACTGGTAGAATCAAAAGGGTGTGTTTCCACTCTCCTGCCTAGTTCTTTTTGAACTATTTTGTTTGATACTCCATTCTCCAAGTCCCTCTGTAAAAGACCTCAAATCAACAACAATGCATAAAGAAATAAAACTGTTCCAGTTTCCATCTGAAAATTTAAAAGCAAACTAACCAGAAATCCGCACCTTTCATGCTTTCCCATAAATTTCCTACCAGTGCTTTGTAACAAGAGTCAGAAACAGAAATTATTATGTTAACATAAACACAAGCACAGCAGAATGATCATTATTGAGGTGAGAGGGGAAAACTAGAAAATTTGGAAACTAGGTCACTCAGCAAATGTTAACATAGCCTTTTGGTGGAGACAGTAACACAAAATTTTACACAACAGTCACCCCTTCCAGAAGAACAAAAATATGTTGGAAGCAAAATAGTTTCAATGTTAACGTTTAATTCCACAGAAGATACTTTTTGCACATGGCTACTAAGTCGTGATTTTATTAATATTATATGTGTGTGAGTACTATGTATATTAATACACAGTATTTTCTATGAGAAGAAAAAGCATCTAATCTACACCGTGTCCACCTTTTTTCACAAAAACTAGAAACTCACATAGCAATGCTTGATCAGACCGACAATTTCTAAGATTTGTCTTTTAATATATGAACACACAAAAAAATAAAAACATTCTAATGTGTGCCAAGCACATGAAAAAAGTATTCATTCACAGCCTGTGAAATGTAACAGAAATTTTACTTTGGAAATTTCAGTGCTTCATGGTTTCGTGTTTTATTGATAAGAAATGAAAGGAAAAGGACTCCTTGCTAATCTCCTTCTCTGAGTTTCTCTCAGTTACATGTCCGTTCAATCCCAGTGGAAACAATGTCATAACTTTATTTTAGTTCCTTAAGTAAAATTTTACAGCTGACCTACCACAGGAAAAGTAGACTTGCTTCCCCAAGTCCATTTAAAAAGAGGCACAAGAAAAGAAGACTCTGACCTCAGCAGTGCACAGTGGAATTTGCACAGCAGTTTCCAAACCTTCCATTAGCATTAGTGATACACATTTTTAAACTGTTTTGCCCTTTGTAGGGCAGAAAGCAAAATTTTAACAATTTTAGCAATTACGGGGAAGACTATTAAACTCATGAGCTGTGACATCCAATAAAGTAAATTATCTGTTAGAGGGAAAAGACTATGTCTTGTCCAAATTGCAAAGTCTTGTCCATCCATGTGGATATTCCTATGAAAATCGTGGAGAAGTTACAAGCAGTTACATTAAGATCGTGTTTGAAAGTGGGACTTAAAACCCTAAGTAACTTAGGTCTGTGTAGAGTCAGACCAAAATATCTTCCAGACATCCATATCTTAATCTTGCTTCTTCTGGATCCTGAAAGCTATTCAGGCTCTTAATTCCTATTGAATGAAGTGCCTTTGAATCCCTGTGCATTCTGGCTCCAGCTAGGTCTGGAGGAAATTGCTGTCGCACACCGGTGCTGGCTCATATCATTCCTTCTGTAAGTTTTCATAAAATTCCATCTGTACCACAGAGATAGTACCACTTCCTGAGCTTTTGTAACGCTGTGAATAGAAATGAAGGCCTGAGAGAAACTATCAGTATTTTAGCAGCAGTTTTGTTGGTGCAGTAAGTGGTATCTAACACTTTTCCTGGGGATGGGCTACTGCAGGTGCTCTTGTTGGCTTTTGTGCAGCTTGGGATGATACCAGGTACTATCATCAGTCAGTGTTGGAAATGGATGTGTGACCTTAAGTGAAGAGTAATGGGTAAGTACAAGAGATTCTCCAAAGCAGGTCTCTGTTGAAGGAGAATTGTAGTTTTTGCCAAAGGAGAAAAGAAAGAAAGGATAGAGAGACAGCAAACTACACAGAACATGAATAGGAAAATTAAAGATAATTTTCCTTCTTGAAATTAAGCAGAAAAAAAAAAAAGGTTGGATAAACAAGAAAATTAAGTAGCGGTTCTCTTTTTTTAGTCAGGATCTCCCCTTCCCTCTGTAAATATTTTGTGATAAGTTTATGTACATGTTTGTCACTGCCAATGTCTGTGAAACATTGCTATGGAGCAACTGTCCCTTTCTTAAGTGATTTTCCTTCAAGGCCTACGCGATCTGTTCCAGCTTGCTTTTGCTGCACTGCTCCTTGGCTCACACAAATCATTCATCCCTGATTTAAGGGGAGAAAAGAAGGGAGATTTGTTCTTTGTGATCATGACAAAAACCTTTAATGATGGAATGCCTTTAGCTACTTTGGGCTCCAGAGTCTCAGGGCCAGAAAGGGTAAATATGACGGCGACAACCAAGCCATACTTCAGTCTTGACTTGACCGCATTTTCTAGCAATTACAGCACAGAAATAACATACTCTTTATCCTTCTAAGCAAACAGTTATTTATTATTTGCATGTGATGATGGCTAGTATCACTGTACCTGAAGTAGACTGAGATTTCTTGCTTTTATTTTATTTCATTTTACTTCATTCTATTTTATGGTGGTTTTTTTCCTCTTTCTCCCAAGGCATTAGGTGGATTTCTTCATCCTGTGGACTGGCTCATTTGCCTCTGTAGCTCTTCTATTACAATGCATGCTCCTGCTGCCTGGCACGTAGCCCTTCAGCTAGCAGAACCAATTAACCTCCCTCTTTTACTTTAAAAGTGAAAAAAACCCCTCCTCTCCTCCCTTCTCTGTGCTTACAATAGGGTTAGCCAAAGTACATATTCACGGCTATAAATATATCTCTTGGAAAACTGTAAGCATGTGCCGTGAATCGGGTTTATTTTGTCTTGGGAAATCACACTTAATATAAAACTACAGTTTCTGACCTTTCCTTTGTTTTCCAACGTCTTACTTATTAGCATAAACTAACATTTATAGTCCTGCTAATATCCAAGGAGGTGCTGACATGCCTGTGGAAACACAAGCTTGCCAGACAAACAGCAAGCCAAAGGGACATGTCTTACCCATGCAGCTGCTGCAGTGCACTGCAGAAAAATTAAATATCCTGCAGGTCAAGGAGGTGCTGCAGAATGAACACCATCACCTTGACTGAGCACAATTGATCTGCTCCAATGCACCAACAGCAGCTCAGGAAAAGGTAGTCGCTCTCTAAAGGCAGGACTGATAAACATTGTTTGAGCCACCTGGGCTCCTTCCAGTTGCAAAACTTATGACAGGGGTAGGTGGATATCTTTTAGTAACTGCTTTGAAAATATTATCCCTTGTTTCTGGCTAAACACTAGATGAAACATGTGATTTGTTTTGATCTTTATAAAGAGGAAGGGTTGATTAATTTATTTCTCTTTTCCTGGAATGTTTGTCAGCTGTAGATTGGAATCCTTATGAATAAAATGAGACACTTAGAATCCATTTTAAGGAATTTTATGAGAAATATTTGTGTGCTTTGTCTCTTTTATTTTATATACCACTTATAATATTTCAAGTGTTTTCATTTTATTAATTTATGAAGTACCTTGAAAGAGGATATGATGTGTATAAACTAGCACCTGCTACAAACACGGTCAAGGGTCCTACTGATTATTAGGGCTGTTCTTCAATTCACCAAGCTCCTTTTACTGATAGCCTGAAAAGGACTGAAGCTTTGTAAGCAGAGGTAGCACCTGAAGCACAGCTGTGATGGAAAAAAGATGAATTGTGAATGAGAGTCAGAGGGGAAAATAAGACTATGGTGTTTGACCAGGTATCTAGTCCTCTGTTCTTGAAGTACCTATGATCTTTCCTAGCAAGGAAAATGCAGAAATCAGATGAAATAGGAAAGTGTGACTAATTTTGATACATAGAGTCCTTTTAAATACGTTTGTCACTTGTAATGCGAAATTTGTCACTTAACCCCAGCAATGTTCACTTCGTTCTCTCTGTATCAGTCTTCCAGTCACAGATGTTTGGAGCAACTCTATAAATGTTCCCATTCTGAAAGCCACAAGACAACGTTTCATAACTTTCTCCAGCCTGCTTATGTAAAATACCAGCTACCCATTTGATATTGCAAATTTACAACGGTTTCACACAAACTCAGTGGTCTGTTTAATCCACTTCTCTGGCTTTGGGAACACTGAGAGCAAGCAGTTAGGATCAGTGAAGGACAAGAGGATTTTTTGACAGCATATGTTATACGTGAAGGCACTGTCTAAACCTACATCAGTCCCACCCCATTATGCCAACTATAGCAATGTGCTAATGGACTCCTCCTTCTACATGGCAGGGCTCCTGATAGCTGGCCATTTCCTCAGTGACCAGCTCTTCCAGGACTTTGCTGAGGAACACAGGCTGAAGCACTGTAGTTTCCAAGGCAAACATTCCTGAACAGTACTGTAAGGAGCAGCCATGCGCATTCCAGTTAGAGGTGGACCAGGTGCTGACCCTGGTGGTATCACAGGACTATGGCTGCTGCTCATTTATAAGGGACTTCTACCCTTCAGCTTAGCTGGCTGTACTGCTGGAGGGAGAGCCAAAGCAGGTGCAGCCCACAAGGCTGTGAGAAGCTGTGTTGTGTTTGCACGTTGGTCTGTACCAATAAAAGCAAGCCAAGAGGAATCATCAGATTTTTGATCCTAGATCTCACCTCTACTTACTCTGCCTGACCTTTCTCCAACTATGAGAAAATTTTTATTCAAAGCGTTCTCCTCCCTGAAGTATGTTGCTCCCCACAGAGCTTCTTTTGTTTCCAGAGCACTGCTACAACATGCAGGCTGGCAACTATGGGCCAAATGAACATCTATAGTAACCAACAGAGCTTTAAGTTAGGTGAGTGGGGTATGCCACAGTAATTGTGTCCTGCATATGTTTTGGTACCTTTTGTGAATTTATTGTGAAGGTAGGTAATTAAGTACACCCCACTTGGTCATGGGGAAGAGGGGATAGTTCTGCAGGGAGACATCTTCACCCAGCTGTACAGGAGTGCTGTGCAGTCTGTGTGTGAGCATGGTGCAGGCAGAACTGAAATATCTTAAGTGTGTTTTGTGTTGCCTAAAGAAATAGAGCAGAGACCCCCTTCTTCAGACCCCAAATGCATGAAATTTAGGAAAAGTGATTAGCATGGCAGCAAAGTTGACTGACTGTTCTTGCTATTCCAAGACCTGTTTTTAAGGCTATTTATCCTCTGTGAATCCAGTAGAGCTTTTGGAGTAGTTGTAAACTAGTAAATTGTGTGGTGAAGGGGCTTTGTTACAGATCCATTCAAAAATGGGTCATTACTCTCTAACAGTGAGGGCAAAGGGTAGAAGAGGAGAGAAATGATTAAACAGCTTCAGGGTTAAGAATGGAATTAGTTGCTTTTGAACAGGCATGAAACCAAGTGTAGGTAACAGGTTTCTCAGGAAGAGAGGTGGAGAAATCAAGGAGCACTGATTATTTGCAATGCCTACTGAGTCAGAAGCAATTGTAACATAGGAATCAAGCCCTGCTGCGCAGGTGTGAAATTGAGAAGTCACACACATCCAAAAATACATTGAATGCATCAGACGCTGCTGTGATTGACCTTATTTTGTGTACATTAGGCTTGTAACCTTGAACAGTAGGCAACGTGTTACAGGCAGTACATTGTCCTGATATCCACTGTGCAGTCCTTTTGTTCTTTGCCTCAACAGATTGTTTCAATGGTTTGCCAGCACCTCTGATCCAAAAGTGACTGATCTTTCTGTCCAAGTCCCAAAGACCCATGCCCGCTTCTGCTTCCGTGTGTTCCTTACAATGTTGTTCCAAGTCAGAACCTTCTCTCTGCCCAGATAAAGGACAAAGTGACAATTAATTCTGTTATGAAGTCACACAAAGACAAAAGAAGATACAGCGGAAATGTGTTTCCCTTTTCTCTCAGCATATTTTTAAACAGAAAAGTTGAACTTTTCCAACCAACTTTGTCAGTAAACGGAAAGGAAAAAACCCAACTATTTGACATACAGATATTTCCCTCTCATCTTTTTATCCACCATTACTTAGACACTGTTATTAACTTTTGCAATTCAAGAGACAGTCTAGGTAGTCACACAGAAGAATTTCCACCTGCTGGTTTGGTTCTGGCATCCAGATGATCTCAGCCAGCCTTTCCACCAACCCGGCTTCAAGGAATGTTTTCAGGCATGTTCTGCAGGATCAGGAAATGTTTTAGATTGAATAGAGCTCAGCCCCACTGCTGCCTAATTTAGAATAAAGCCTAAATTTCCCTGTTTGCATAATGCCAGGTAACCATCACCCCACTGGAGCAGATGAACTTACCTTTATACAGGCTGTTAAAAATGACCATGACTTCTGCCACCTACTCTGGGGAAAGAGATGAAAACAACTGGAAATTAATATCAATTGGCAAGATGTTCAGAAAACAGCAGGAGCATTCATGTGAGAAGTTCAAGAACAGCAGCAGCAGAATCTCTGCCTTCATGTCGTATCTTTTACCCTGAATCTCTTCCATTAATTATCCTGTTTCTTGAATTTGTCAGCAAAGGAGAGGAGGCAGAAGCTCTGTGTTGGCATGAAAATTTAGCGTTTATCATAGCTTTTTCTACAGCACACTTATCTACTGCTTGCTTGGTGATTAAAACACTGTACAAAGGAAACCAAACTAGTTAGGACTTGCACTTCCTGTTGATACTGTCAGTGAAGGGTGCCCTATTAATTAGCAGGCATGTGTGGAAGTTCTCCTCTTTTCAGAGCAGAAAAAAAAGCCATTCCAATTTCCTGGTTTGTGTCTACCCACAACACAATTTCCATTTTTTCCCTCTGCTAGTTTCACCAATATCTGCACTCCTTTTCCCTCTCATCAGGCTGTACTCTGCCATTGGAGCAAAAATAAGTGGAAGAGCTTCTTTGTAACCACTGAATGCTTCAGTCGCTTTTCCTTCCACCTCTCTCAGTCCCTTGCATTGGCAATGCTCCTCCAGTCCTTTGATGGATCAGACACCTCGGGGTCCACAGCAAAGCACAGTGAGGCTCTATCTCCTCTGCAGTGCACATTGTAGGCTTCCAGGAAGCAGGGGCAGAGTTCTGCCTCTTTCAGGTGCTGTTCTGTATTTGCTTAGGATAGGTATAAGCGGCCACACTGAGCTCAGAGTGGAGGTAAACCCTGTGTATATAATGTCTAATACCTATTGTTACTTTTGAATCAAAGATGTAGAAAGCTTATGCAAAGATCTGAAAGAAAAGTGCCTTTCTATGCTCGTCTCTGTCTGCTTCTCCATACAATTGGCAGGATATTGCTCTGTTTGAACAGAATCTGCTTCGATTCATGTAAAATATTGAGTAAATTATTTTACCATGCATACTTCACAGTTTCTTGTAGCTGAGCATATGCCATCATAGTGCATCACCTGCTTATGAACGAGCCATGTATCTCAGTTTGGTGACTGAAAGAGGCGGAAGGATGTGCTCCCCAAGTTCTTCCTGGGCGAAGGGAAACCAAATAAATTCTCTTCATTTCTACTCCTATGGGAGCAGACAAGAGAAGTGATAATCAAATGTGGTTAAAGGGTAAAGAACGAAGAACGACTGAAAACATAGAAGTGGAAATAGATTAAAATAAATAGATTAAGGTGCTAGACCATATAGACCATGCAAGGACATATATGTACTCTGTTAAGTGTAACAAGACAAGCTTCATAATGTGATTCTGGCTGTTGAAGTAATGCAGTAGCCCTGAAATTGAGACAAATAGGAAACTTGCTACAAATTCACTTCCAAAACATCATCACAGTTCTGCTTAACATTGGATTCAAATGTCTAGCAGTCGCCTTCCAACCCAGCAGCTCACAGCAGGCAAGGTTTCATTTGCAAATGTCATCATCACTACTGGCAGCCTTGGTGACTGCAGAGAGGCCGAGGACTTGTTGATGTAGTGTTAAAATTTAAATGGAATAAATTGGCCTAAAGAGTCAAAGAATTAGCATGACCCTGTCACTGTGTGCTTAAACAAGGCTCAGGGTTTTGAGCACAGGCTTCATCTGTGTCTCATGGCAAAAAGCACCAATAAAAATCTTTTAACTTTCATCAAAAAATTCAGACAACCAGACAACCCTCGCATGCTGTCAGCTACAGGTACAGATCAATATGGTACCAAAAGAAGGTAACGTGTAGCACTGCTTGAACAGGAAGATCGTGCTCTGGAGCAAAGGAAGCAAGGCAAAGGACAGAAATAGAAAATAAAACCTTCTTGCACCTGTAAGGGCAGACAGAAAATGTCATAAGTCTGTACACCTATCTCTACAATACTCCAGTTTTCCTGACTCACCTCCAATTGTGCCATTCTTGGCTGCTATGGGAGAAAATGAAGCTTCTCCAGATCTACAAGGGTTAAAGCCTTTAAAGCTCAAGGAGTGTTTTCCTGCTATTCTGACTTTGTGGGAAGAGGACCTATTTTAAATGTAAAGTTAATTCCACATTACTAAATAAGTTAGAGAGGTTTACTTGAACTCAGAAAGCGGAAATCTAACCTGACTCTATCTCCACATGCAATCGGCGCCCATTCCCACGCAAAGGCAGCAGGAGCTCTCCCGACTCTATTAGTAAGTGTTTCCCTGCAAGGCATTGTTCTGCAAGTGGGGAGAGGAAGGCTGTTCTCCAAG
The DNA here is from genome assembly GCA_013398055.1 of Ifrita kowaldi. Classification (NCBI taxonomy): domain Eukaryota; kingdom Metazoa; phylum Chordata; class Aves; order Passeriformes; family Cinclosomatidae; genus Ifrita; species Ifrita kowaldi. The sequence continues at coordinate 454,075 of VZRS01009365.1, forward strand.
TAGGAATGGTAGAAATGCAGCAATGCAAACAAACACTGGTAAGCAAACAACATACCTACTTGAGCTCTGCAGTGGATTTAAACAAGAAAATTGGAAAGACAACAGTCCGCACGCTCTCTGGGCTTTCACCCACCACCTGGCAGATTTTGGGACAGAGCAGTGAAGCATCTCCTGGAGCTCTGGGACCGTGCCAGACTTCAGAATGCTGGAGCTAGATCTCTATATTTTCTGTCCTTGTGTCCTTTCAGAGATGGCACGAGGTCAGAAGAGCAGAGCCAGGGTTCAGTTACTCAGCAGAGCATTGAGAGGAGCCCAAGTGCCTCAGACACGATGGTGGCACTTGCTGCATGCATGCGCTCCCTGAAACTAATGTGCATCAGAATCAGAGCAGGCAAACGGGATGCGAACGGGCACTGTACAGCTGAGACAGAAAAATGAGGCCTAGTTGTTTGAAGACCTTTATGACCCAGATGCACTGTTCATTACACAGAAACATTCTGCCTGTGTAGCTTTTCCTTGATAGATAGTACTTGATACCATTTTATTATTATTATTATTCATTCTCTGCTGCTGTGTAATACTAGACCGAGCTGTCAGGAGCTACTTTATTGCCCCTGAGTTGTTACTTTTCGGTAGTGGATGAGCTGACTCCCATGTTAGAAAACACCTTTCATCTTCCCAAACTGTTTACTGTAAACAAGACTTTTCTTGCACGTATGTGATGTTGTTTAATTGAGGTAAATTGCTGTCTAATTGCGCAGATCATGCACAAGAAATAAAAGTTGCAATATTGTAGGATGGAATTTTTAAGGGTTGTGTTTTATAGGGTTTTTTTTGCTTTGCTGTGAACAAAACATATTTATACACTGATGAGTTTTTAATTAGACACAGTTCCCATTAGCTCCGATTAGGAGCTGGATTACATCTCCTGCATTTTTGAAATGCTATATGACGATGAAAAGGATAAGTGAAAAGGAAGAATTAACACAAAAAAGTTTCACTGCATTTAGAGATATGCTAAACAACATCTGAATGCGGATAACTGCCTTCCCTCCACCCCTGCTGATGCGTCTGGGTTTATCAGCAGGAAATGAGTGTGTTTATGTATTGGGAGGTATTTGTTTTAAATATTTATAGAGTGCAAAGTCCTTATGCATTTTTAGGAGGCTTTGCAAATTCATCACAAAGTTTTTTTCACGCAGACCTATTTTGGTGACTTTTTTTCTGGCAAAATGCAGAATGATTCTGTGCTCAGCCTCCGAATTAACCTAATGGCACTGTCTGGATTAAGCTGAGTATGAGAGGCAAGGACACAGAAAGAAATAGTCAGTACCTGGAACTCAGAAAAATCTGAATGTGAAGCAACGAGGGTGGAATTACAACACTGATATTCCTGACATTTCATACTTCGCTTTACTTCACCCACACTTGGAAAAACAAGTATAGACAAATACGATTGCTCTGACCCCGAGTGTAGCAAAGTAGCTAGTGACTGTAAGACTGATGATAAGGCACTAAAAAGAATCAATCTCCTGCAAATAATCATAAAAATGTAGGTATTTCTTTGCCTTGCTTCTCTCCATCTTCTGCCCTAGATATGTTTGCCTTATTTATCCTAATAAAGCTGCACAGGGCAGGGAGTTATAGATGCTTAAAGAAAAGCATAAATCAGCACTTTGGGATACAAGGTAGGTATTCTGGATCACATCCTTTATATTAAGGGCAGCCTGTTTCTTCATTCTTTGGTTAGTTTTTTGGAGATGTAGGAAGGGGAGTCCATGTGGTTTTCTTCCCCTCAGTCTAAGCAACTGTATGTGATGGAACACAACCCATGAATTTTCTTTTCCTTGGTGTCTCTAAGGAGAAACAAGAGGGAAAGATAGTGTGTATTCTTTGTTGCCATATATCTTAGTGAGGTATGTGCTCCCAGAGCCTCTGCTAGCTCTTCACCTCTAAAGCAACTGAAGAGACAAAAAATTGTTTGTCTCTTTGTGGAACACTGCTCTGCGGAAGTATGTGCTGAGGAGTACTGTAATGAGGCACTAATACTCTCTACCATTTGGCATTTCAACATTCATGATATTTGGGATTCAGAGCTCTAAAATGCTCAAAGGTCTCCTTGTACAACACCTTTGCCATAGGCATTCTAACCAAAGGTGCAAAATCTGTCTGGACAGGCTATGCTCTGTGCCCACAGTCAATGAACAGACTGGGTGTTTCAGCTGCCAGGTCTCCAGTCCCATCTGTTCAGAAGCTGCTTATGTGGGTTAGACGCTGGTCAGACCCTTGCCCCTACTCCAGAAACGCCACGTACGAAATGCTTGACAGATCAGCTCGATAGCAGACTTGCGTTAAACAGCAAGATGTGTACGAGTTGGGATGACTTATAACCAACACAGATTGTAAGGCTTCATTAATTAGAAGCTCTATTAATTAGAGAACTTTTTCTAAAGTCACAGGGCTCTGTATGCATGTTATTTTTAACTTCAATTGTTAACGGGATAAAAATTTAAGCAAAAAGAAGATTATAATTAGACATGTTTCTGTACAGCATGCCTTCATATACTCTGTCACACCTGTTGACATTTAAGTTCCAAAACCCCTTTTTTAAACAAGACAATAGCCAAATAGCAGATGACGGGAGGGCATGCAGATCGTAAGGCTTGTAGATGCCAAAAAGACAGATTGTATGCAGCAGGCATCCTGGAAAAAAAATGTTTGGCAAGCCACTTGATCTCTCTAAGTTTGTCACAGTGAAGAACTGCTTACAGTCAGCCCCACTGCATTCACTGACACCTGCAAATAAACTATAAAAGGAGTTAATCAGATGAGACGTAATTTGGAGCCTGCCAGTCAAAAAGTAATAATCCTAACTGAGGCCAACCTCAGAGTGCCCAATGCCCTTGTAAAAAGACAAAGGACAACACCAGATATGACTTCCCTGCTAAGTTTATTGCAATATCACCTACGGATCCCACCTGAGACCATAGAAACGAGGCTGGCGGTGTGCAGCCACAAAAGACTGACCTGATTTGGGTATGTAATATGTAACCTCTTTCTCTAGCAGAGGGCAGGGAGTAAAGCACTATACCAAGCACAGGGCTGGCTGTTTGGGCCACTGCATCCAGCCTCCTCTCTGTTTGCATGGCAGCTTGTCTTTGTGCTGTATCTACTCCTAAGTAAAAGTTTGGGGGTGACCGTGCAAATGTCAGTGGAGGCTGCAGATCGTCTGTCACACAAGCAGAAAACAGCAGACAGCATGTGTTAGGCAAGGGAGAGAGATATTTAATGGCTCTGAAAGGAGTTCATTAATTGTTTATTTTGAGATCTGACTCATTGTGTTTACCTTTATCTATAGCAGTGCAATGAGGAAGAGGGATTTGTAGTAATTACGTGTTCACCCTCAGGAGAGAGACCTGGAGGTAATCCTGAACTTCAGTGTTATCTACTGGGTTCACAGAAGGTTTGGGATTAAATAGGAGAGATCAGTTTTGCCCCTCTTGCCACCATGCTTTGTTTTTAAAATGTCAATTTCAGCAAAGTTTCCTCATACAAAGATTGCTGAGGGTCACTATGAACCTCTCTAATGATGGTAGGGTTACAGGTGCCTTTTGTTTGAGAAGGTAACTGTGTTCCTTTCTGCAACCAGATAATAAAAACAATTTGGGGAAATAATAACTGTCATCTGTGAGAAACCCCCGGACTTCTGCTGAGAAATTGTTCCAAAACAAACCTCAAAGCAGTATTGAAGAAGAAAAAAAGGAGAATGTTTGAAGGCTTAAGTCACTACTTATTGTTTTTATTTTCTCTCCCCTTCTTCCAGTCTTTTTCTTCTGTAACCAAATATCCTCCACTTCATAATATATCTTGTTTTAGTCATGGATGTAAAGAGTTTTCCCCTTGAAAATAAACTTCTTGAGTACAAACAGCACAGAGCATGGCAGGAAATGCAGCAACTGGTGGTCTCAGTACCATGGGGAAAAAAAAAAGTAGGTTTTGTCATTTCTGACTTATTGGGCAATTATAAAATTACTTCCAGACATCAGCTGAGATCATCCTCTTCAGCCCACTGAAACTTTGATTCACTTAGTTTGTAAAATAAATAAATAAATACAAATAAGCAAACAGTAACAGAGTGCACAACCCTTAATCTGTTGCTTCATTAATGCAAGATGTAAATGCTTCTCTTAATCTTTCTGAGCCCTAGGAGTACAGGGTGGTGTATCATGATGACAAGGCAGGGTTACTGAAGGGACACTCTATACACCCTTTTTAACTCAAATGCATTCAGTGCCAGTGAAAAAAAAAAGCTTTAATTTATCTCATATGCAAAGCTCTGAATGTACTGCTTGCTTAATCATGTTGATGCAGACAATGTGATTACTCAGAGCCGAAAATTCTTTCACCTATGGCTCAACTTCAGGTCACGTTAGAAACAAAATTCAGAGGCTGGCTCCAAAATGTTGCGTGGCATGAAACTTCTGTTGATAGCCAGGCTGGGCAAAGAACTGGGAGACTCAAAGTGCTCTGAGTTCCCGCTGATGCTGTTGGGAATACAAGCAGCAAGGAAGTCCTGGCTGTCCCCAAGGCCACCAGCTTGAGGTCTTTGTTGATGCTCCTTGAGAGAGCAGAGAGCAGGCACTCAGCTGCTTCTGTAGTGCAGATCTGCTGACAACGTAGGTGCTTCCCAGGCAGGTGCTGGCAGAGAGGAGTCAGCTCGGCATCTTTGGACACCTGGCATTCTAGCTGGATAGCTGGGAAGGTCACCACATGTGTGGTTAACAGGTGAAACTGCCCTGAGTGTTTTGCCTCCAGACGCACATATAAATTGCCCCGGACTTAATGCAGCTCCATATGCACACAGCCGAGCAGGATATTCATAATGCCTGTCGCTGTGATATATAAGCACTTACCTAACTTACTTTAAGTGCTGAGCAAGCCTCCAGGGCCTCCAGGGAAGCAAGATTAGCAGGCAGCTTGTTGCTGCACCCTCACTCTATGAATCCTTTCTACCAAAGGGAGGGGTTGGTTAATTTCTGTGCAAAAGTCGTATCCAGATCTGGTAGAAGGATATGTATCCTGGGCAGGCTACATTCAGCTAAAATGTAAATATTTTGGAACTTGTTTGTATTTTTATTCAGCTTATGGCAGTCTTGTACTTCAGCTATTGCGCTGCCCTGATGATACAAAAGAAAAAATGTAATTATGCAACGTTTAATACACGTCGTGATTACATGACCTGTTGCATTCCATATAAAATAATTGCATTAAAATAGTGCTTTGTCCTGCCTCTTTCCCCTAGGCAAATTCAGTATATTTCCCAACTGAGTAAGACAATCCTTACAATAATTTCTAGATCATCTGAGACACTGTTACATCCATGCCATAGGAAAAAGGAGAATCTCAGAAAATATCTTCGCAATTGCTACAGAGCTTTTCCCCAGTTTTCTGCATTCCAGGCCCATGAAGAAGTAGGGGACAGATCCTGAAGCTGAGTTTAGCCCCACTAATCTTAATGTTGCTCTGCTTGGATATAGGACCTAATCACAGATTTCCACATGTCCACATGTCCTTACAAACTCTGTCTTCACAAGCAGCACAACTACAGTGCAAATCTCTGTAGCTCTTTACATGACACCATTGCCATAAGAGGCCTGAGTTGCAAGGCAGTATAGCAAGGAATCCATTTCTGCTTAAAGAAATTCAAGTCCAGTTCCTGTGCCAAAAAATTTCAAAGAATTTTACTCTCCTTGTGTTACCCTGGAAAGATCTTAGCATCACTGAATATTTTTACAGTTGGTGCTGTTCTGAAGTTGCTCTGATGTCTGAGACCAAAACTTTAATTTACATATTAAGTTAGACATTTCTGTGGACAGCTTTCATAATACACATCTCTCGATAACTACATGAGTGAGAGATAAAGTCCTTTCCTTTGAACTATTTAATTTTGCGTTTTAATTTTATATATGTCACTGCCTCAAAATTAAATTAAGGAATAAGAGCTCAGATGATTATTACTGGCAAAATGTTAATCTTTGAGCCAGGGATGTGAGGCAAGACACTGCAGTCAGTATCTTGGAACTCACTTTCAGAAGTTCTGAAAACAAAGGTAACTTCTCCACGTACTTCCCAAGTACGCAGCTTGCCTGCACCCTGATTAAACTGATGGGCTAACTCAGCGTGACTTGCAGAGGTGCAGCAGTGACATAAAAGTTTGAATTAATAAGAATTATCCAATAATGGTGAATCATTTCTAGGCCTCACGTGTTAAAAAGCTGCATTTACAGGAATGACTTAAAAACCCGTCATGGCCAACAAGTTGAAAGGCAGATCAAATTCTAGTTCACATCTACATTGCCTGCAATTCAGCATGCATCACACTAGTGTATGCAGACCTCATTCTACAGCTTTGGCCCAGTTGTGGGTGAGTTGAATTAAGTTGTAACAAGCTCAGAAATAGGGATTGTAGTGTTTTGGAAGGGACAGCATATCTTTTTAATGTTATAAGTTCAGTGTATGCAAATTTACTCTTACCATTTTAGAGAAGCAGAATTTAGGCTGGTGCCAAGATAAAGGTCTCTGCTGAAGCTCTAGACTTGACCTTTCAGTTGTAGTTAGAGCTGTTCAAGGTGGAATGGAGGAGAGGCCATGAATATTAATAAGGGCTCTACCATTCCACACACGCAAAAAAGAGGACAATTTTTTCCCTTTCTTGCCAGATGTTTTACTGCTGTGTGGAATTACAAGCAAGAAGGTATCCAAACATCTTTGGGAAAAATTGCTTCCTTTTCCTGTTCCTTCATAATACGTTAAGTTGCTGTCAGAAAGTCATGAAATACATATTTGTGTGAAAGCCCAGGTCTCTATTACAAGGCTTGCATGTAAATAGTAATCAAGCAGAGTTTTAAAGGGCTATTTAAAAATATGTATAGAATTGGATTAATGAAACTCCCTGGGTTTGTATTTAGTCCGGTGCTCAGATTTCTGGTTTTGAAGATGAAGAGAAAACTTTGTTTTACGCTTAACTATTGGAAGGTAGTACTTCACATGTTTTTCAGTAGTTAAAAAATCTACCTTCCCTATGGAGCAGTGGATTATATGCCTTTATTTCTAGAATAGGTTTATCCTTACTATTTCCATTGAATTGTTTCCAGGAAAGGCATCACAGGTTTTTCCTCTTTTTTCCATTCCTTCTTAATCTCTTTTATTTTTTTTATTTCTTTTTGTTCTAGACTTTGTCTTCAGATTCTTTTTATGGAGCAAGTAATGCTGAGAAGGTCTGGCATTCTATTTTGAGTACCATTAAAATGTATATAAATGTAGTACTCTGCAAACTGTGGCAGTAATGGCAGTCCAAATTCACAAGTGTTGCTGTTTTGCACTGCAGTCCCAGCTTCCTTGCAATTAAAATGCACAATATGTAATGTTGGGTGACATATTCTAAATATTTCCATATGTTTCTGTTTCTTAGAATTCTAACATGGTTTCCCTCCCTTACAACAGCTAGGTTAGGGATTATTACAGTTATTAGTGTAGTTTCTGGAAGCATTATGCCAAAATGTATTGCAAATTCCATTCTGTTTAATGTAGGCAGCGATCTCAAAAGATATTTAGATGCTGAACTTTCAGGATCTCGACCCTAGGCACATTGCAGGATGTACACACATGAATAGGAATAGCACTAGTCACATTTCTGAAGTGCCTGGTGGGATAGATACAGGATCAGGAGCTATTGCTGCTCAAATTAATGAAAGCATTTATTAGGACTCTGGTTGTAAACTAAGACGACCGAATGAAAAGCACTGTAATTGCCTTATATGACATATGATTCGCAGATCTCCTGAAGTTTTCAATAAGAATGGTTAAACAAAAGACAATTTGCCTTTAATACTTGAAGTTCCTGGATCCTCACTTCTTTTGGCTCTCCAGATGACCTGACCCGCAGTAACAAGTCTGAGCTGACAGCTGGAGGCTTTCAGCCTCTCTGTAATTTTTAATGGATGATTATTAGAGATAGAAAACTGACAGCCTGGGGTTTCTCCTAATTTAACTCCTCAGAGCAGGTAAACAAAAACAGACCTGCAAACTTTCCAACTTCTCAGCCCTAATTAACCAGAAATCAGACCAGACACTAAGTCCTAAAGAGGCTGCTCTGGCCTCAGCATCAGCCCTAATGTCTGGTCTGACAATAATTCATTTGGCAGCAGAAATCTTAAGTGTGTTTTTTATGTATTTACAGTCTAGTCTATTTGCTGCGGCAACAGTGATTAACCTGCACATTATCTACTCTTTGTCTACTTCTGCAGCTAAAAATCTGCACAAAAAAATTTCTTTGTTGTTTATTTGGAGTAGCATCCAGTGCTGCTAATTAGAATTAGAGTTTAATTGCCATTCCTGACATGTTCTTGAGACACGGGCTAAGTTATCCCTCCTTCAGGCAGTGAGATCAACTTCCAACGTTTCTATGTTTTCAAGGGATAAAAGAGTTCAATTTAAATGGCTGGCTAAGACACATCCAGGCTAAGCATGACCTGAAGAACCCAGAAGCAGAAAACCTTGTGGCTTTAGACCAAAAATGTTAATCCTTAGGTTCCCAAGTTTTGACATTGTTAATCCTCTTTGTGTCACACCTACTGGCACTTTGCAGCAGACAACAGGTACTTCTGTCCCTTGGCTTTCTCTGGAGGCAACTCACAAAGTTTGGGTTGAAACTGTAGCAAGCATTTCTGTGTGAGCTCCTCTCTAATAGCATTGGACTTGCCCCAGTGATATGTCCTACGGGCTCATGAGATCTTACTCTGTAATCTCTAAGAAAATAAATTGCCACGATTTTTGCTGTGTGCTGGGATTCGCAAAACTGGGTAGTTTTCTTTGCCATCAACTGGCACTGGTTTCTGCAGTGGGGTGGATTAGGCTACCAGCAGTCCCCTAAATCAGTGCTTCTCAGTCTGTGGCAGCTGCCATCTACAAATGGTATGGGTACTCACCGTGAACTTGTCTGTCACTAAACTGCGTTACAGACATTTAAGCAAGGTTTCTAGAAATCCCACCATCCAGACTGAACCACACTTCACAAATATTTTTGTATTAAGTTTTGGATAGCTCTTTTGCTTTGTTTTGTTTTTTCCTAATGTCTATATTAGGGTAATGGCTCATCTTTCAGTTCCCTGGAGAATTCCCCTTGAATGTGTGCTCTGTTTGCAGAATCCATTAGCCAAACCAGCCCATGCTCCAGGAGGAGCCTCAGAGTGCACAACTAACAGAATTACCATCAATAAAATGAATATGGAATTCCTTAAGCCTGTGAACACTTGCTTTCCTGCCAGAGGTACACAGTAGTTCATAAGAGTACTAGCAGGAGATTCTGGATATAAAGAACATTTATGTCAGTAGCAGATGTAATTAAAGGGATCATTCTCTGGTTTAATGTTCACCTTTAGCACCGATTCTATCGGGGTTAAACATGGAAGGACATAAATACTGTATGTGGGGAAAACAGCATCTCTATTTGCAGACCAGCTGAATTAAAAACCACAAGGAGTTAGGTGGTCCAGATGAAAAGTGTTACAGTGAGAGGTGAAAACCATACCGAGTATTGTGGCCCTGGGTTTGAAGAAACACACCCACCCACAGTGATTTGCAGCAAGGGCTGTGTAGTTGCACAGCCAATCTGCTAATGAACACACAATCTCTAGTAGCTATAAAAGGTACTGTAACACTTCAGTAGCTGTGAAAGGAGTTAGCTCACCGAGTGGTATTTGCTGAAGTTCTCAGGAAAGCAGTAGTAGACAAAGCTAAGAGAAGGCTTCCCATGTTTTTTGTGGATTTTAGGCAACTCTAGACAAATATTAGTTCTATTCTTCGTTATTTCCCCTTCCAGTTGCTTTCATTTTGTTTCTTAATACCCATCAACTTCACCTGATATTAATACTTCATAGGAGACAGGAAGCTCAGCTTCTAGTTCTGCCACCAGCTGTGTCTGTTTATCAGTGCTTCCAAATAAATCCACTAGATGCAGTGATCTAAAAATGTCTTTTTCTTTTTATTATAATCCCCAGGCTGACACAGGTTTCTTAAATATGCCATTCAGCAGCAGAGAGTAATTGTGACACCAATCTAATACCCATGCAAACTCTATTACCTTTGGCCTTGCAGCTTTCTACAGCACTACAAATATTAGGGATCTTCATGGCTTGTAATTTTTTTCCTATAATTTTGGCCAAAACCACACCATAAATCATCTCCTGTTCTCAAAAATTTGTATTTGGTTACATTTAGATGTCTCTAAAAAATTTATTCTCCAAAATTCCTGACTGAGAGCAAGGCACAGCTGAATGGAAAACTGATGAGATTCCTTCATCTGGGAGCAGAGAGCTGTAGTATAATGATCATATGCAAAACTGCATTGTTAAATCTGGACTAGGTCTGAGCCTGATCCTGGTCCAAGGCACTACACATTGTTTAGTACTTTTCCACAGCACAGAGTTTTGCTGGTGGTTTGGAGAAGAACAAATGATTAATGCTGAAGCTGTGGTAAGGAATAAACAGATCTTACTCATACATTATGGAATTGTTGATGTGTGTACCAGTTCTGGGAAAACCAGCTAGGAGTATAAACACGGTATTGAATGTAGACTTGCCTCTTGATCCAAAGACCACTATCACTGGTAATCTTAATTCTCTTGTAAACATTAAGGACACATGGCACTCCTAGGGCAGAAGAATGTCCTTAAAAGGATAACAAAAGGTCTGGACACATGCCAAAATGGGGTAAGACTACACAGTGTCTCCTTCGCATGCTCTGAACTCCTTTTTTTTAGAGTTCCACCATGTACAAAGATGTGGCTAGCTAGAAAATGTCACAGAATTACTTTCCACCACATATTCAAAGGTAACCCAGCTTACTGCACATACTGCTGTGCAAAACAGTGCTGTCCCGGCATCACTGTGAGAATTATTTTCCTTGCAGAGAAAGATCAAAGGCATGTGTGGAATAAAAGTACATTTAAATGAAAAATAAATTCTTTTTGGGGAAGGAAAAAAAACAAACCAAACCCAAAAACAAGCAAAGAAAGAAAGAAAAACCCCCCAAAACAGAACAAAACAAACAAAAACAACTAAAAAAAGAGGCAAACAAACAAAAAAAAACCCCAAACCAAAAAAAAAAAACAAAAAAGGAGGAAAAATGGCTAAAGATATGTGAGCTACTTTGTTGTGTGCTCCTGGAGGGATTTTGGTACTTTGACAATCTCTGAAATGCTAGAGGTGTGGGGAGGAACGAGAATCACAAAATATTTTCTTGACTCATAACAGTGAATCTTGTCCTAGTTATGATCACATCATTTACCTGAGCCTTCTAAGAAACCGGATTTTGCTGCTTATATATTATGTCCTGTTACTTTTACAGTGTTCCATCCCCTGCAGTCCTCCCACATGCTCATCCTTGTAAACTGTAATCGGTTCTCCATTTTTCTTCTGAAGTAACCAAATCTTCCCTATCTGTTAAAAATTAAAAAGATAACAAGTCAGCCAGCAGCCTCCATAATGCTACTTTTTCTTAGCTCCAGTTTAGGCCTTCCTCTCCCAGGACACATTTGAGGACATGTAGAGCAGGCAGAAAGCATCAGAGGGCTTCAGTCATTAATGAACTTACTGCCACTCCTGTGAATGTTGAGACTGTCTGGTAATGTGCTGTCTTGTCCCCCTCCTGTATGTCCTCTCTTTCAGCCTATGCCTTCTATCTTGGCCACTTTATCATTAAAAGTTGCTTTTCAAAGGGATCATTAAGTGAGCTGGTATTTTTACCTGGAACAACTTAACTCCAGAAAAATCAGTGGGTCCCCAGGCACATCTGTTGTGGTCTAACATTGTAAAAATCCAGTTCTTCCCTTTTTTACCTCCTGTGGTCTGGAGAAGGAGGAGCTTTTAGGGATGTTAATCTTGCAGACAACATGATTGCTGGTACTGATTTGTTGGGACCAAGAAAACAGTCTTCCATATCCTCTTTTGCAGTGGTAAATTCTTGTTCCACATTTTAAAACTGGTTTTAATAATCTCAAGACTAAATAATGGCTAATATGTTAGTTATGAAGGTAAAGTATCACTTCTCATCTTAGAGTTTATGTAACTTAGAGAGAAAGGAAAAGTCTTGGCCATTATCAAGCCAGTATTGTAATCTGTATCTTATCATACTCCTGAAGGAAGTCTGTGAATAGTTCTGGGAAAAAAAAAAAGAAAAGAAAAAAGAAAAAAGAAAAAAAACCCTGCAACATTCTATAGAGAATAATGCAGAATATTAAGTTTTTATTAATAGATTACCATCAACTAATTTGTGAATGCACATGGAATGAAATGAACTATGAAACTCTGTTCAAGATACTTTAATCATCCTCGAACACAGAACAACTGAGACATCTAATAAAAGAAAGCATTGTGTGGGGCCACAGCCACAGGTCCATTTATTTGATATTACTTTTCAAAATGTTACTCATAAGAGAAACAATGAATAAAAATGTAGGTCTCGAATTGAAGTGGTAATAAACCAGACAGCTGCAGATAACCCGCAATGGTCTCTGACCAAAATAAGGCACTTACTATGTTTACAGTAGTAGAGTCCTATTGGTGAAAGAGCACAAAGTTTTTCACATGGAGGACTTATTCCCAAAGGGCCTGTGCTGGTTTCTGTAAATCTCTGCAGACCTTCATTTGACATAAGAGCAGACACAGAATAGCTGCATCTACTTGGGACAAAATTTAAACTTCTTTTTCCACTGTGTTACAAGAAACACACACTATCCTGGTTAGACTTTGGAAGCAAGGGGAATCTTCTCTTTATTTTTCATGCTTTGCTTGATGTTATCTGTGTTGTCCATGAGGAAATGCACAGCTGAATTCCTAGTAATGTCTTCCGACAAAGAAATCTTAAGGCTGTCAATTTAAACTACTGTAGTACTGCAAATCTAAGTTACTTTCTAACATTGAATTGTATGTGCTCTAAGGAGCTGAAGGCCATACTTACAGCAGGATCACATGTTGTCATTGTGGGTGATTTTATTTTCATAAACTTTTCATCTTCAGCTGTGAGACTGAACATTTTTTGCTATTCCATCATTTTTCAACCTCTGTAAAGAGAGATGAAACAGAGTATTGCTATAAAAACAAACTAATTATTGCTAAACAGTCAAGAATGTTGTTAATTATGTGACTTAAACAAATCACGCCGTTGTGAAACATTAAGGTCTTTTATAAGATGATAATGATAACTACAAGTATTATAACTGCCTTTGGAAAAGAACATTAGAATAAACATTCTGGAAATGATACAGTTTCTCTTCTACAGCTTGACACAGAACTCTTCCAGTCCATCTCTAAATTCATAAGCATTAAACGCACACACAGCTTGGAGCACTTCACAAAACAGAATAAATACATCTCCTCATTTGAATCAATAAAGCTACTTCAGTTAACAAAGACTTCATTCTTGTTGGAGCAATCAAAATCTATATAATGTTTGCTATGATTACTGGACTGGGATAAGTTTTCCCTGTACATTTGAGCTCTAATTGCACTGCCACTAAGAGGCCAGGTGAAAAAAGACTGAAAACACACAACTGGGCTTCCATTACAGGCAACTGCAACAGATTTCCTCCTACTGTCACACACTGCTCAGAAATTTGAGGGTTTCCCTGTAAAAGCTTCATTCTGTTGGCTAAAAAAAGATGATTGAGTTACACATTGGCAGGAATAAATGCATTCATGCATTCTGGGAAGGTACAGTAGAGCAACTAGTAGGGAGAGTTGCATTTCAAACCCACTGTACAACAGAGTAGTTTGTCAGCATTCAAAAGGTAAGAGGAAAAAAAAAACCAACCAAAAAACAAACACACAAAGTGAGGCTCTTTGTTTTTGTTCTAGCTGGTTTCCTCACAAAGTAGACATTAATGGGAAGGCTGGGGACATTGCCATGTATTCAAACTCCCATAGTTTGCAGAATGTGATCAGTTTTCACAAAATAGTTCATGCATGAAACTGCAAATATATTGAACTATAAAGAAAATCTGTAACAATTAACATTGTGCTATTTTTTAATCTAGAAGAGAAATGAATGCTACACAGGTGTGTATGTAAGTTGATGTTATTGCAGAGCACCAAAATAATATGTTAACAGTTAATTTTCTTGGAAAATGGATTTCTTCATAGAACCTGCATCTTCTTAAACTTGTTTTGCCTGAGTTTCTTTCTGCAAGCTATCATTTTCCTCCCCTAAGAAGTGATTTAATAAATACTGTAATTATAATTCTTTCTAATATTGCTTTCTGCAAAGTGTATCAGGGAAGAAAATCCATAAAATAACACATGTTGTAAGAGCAACCGAGAATATACACCTACGGAGAGAATTTGAAACAAAGATCCTAAAAGCAATTATGTTATTTTTTCATGGTACCTAAGGCAGGGAAAAACCACAGAGGCAGAGGTGGGCAGTGAGGTAGCATTGAGACATCAGAGGGAGGGTTCTTGCGACACTTGTAAAGAAATTTGGAGGCACTGTACCCTGAACGGGACAATCAGAAATTAGTACTTCGTGAAGAAAAGGGAAACTCATGTCAGTCGGAATCAGATGGTCCTGGGGCAGAGACTGACACCCCTCAGTCAGATTAATACTCAACTCGGAGGTAGATACGTAGTTACAATGCTACAACAGTAAATACCGAGCGGACAGGGAGAGAAGAATATAACGCTATTGTGCAACAGACTGAAATATTTCAAGTTATTCATGTCCTTCACCTCAGCCGAAGGGAGGAACCGAGGAAACCCGGTGTAGAATGATGCACTATCAGAGACGGGCCTAACAGAGGTTTGTTCTCAGATAAAATGCTTAGATAATGAGAAGCCATGGGACTCTGACACGTTCCTAAAACATTCATGACTCATCGATCTGCGGCGGAGACGGAATGAGAGCGGAGAGCCGGGGCCGGAGCCCGTGTCTCATACCTCCCTCTGCTGGGAGGCACCGCAATTGCTCAGCCGCACGTCGCCATCGGAGCTGCCTTAAAGAAACAGCCAGGGCAGCGCTCGCTTCAGGTCCCAACAAACACGAATTGACAGTAGGTCTCAACCCTTGGTATTTTTGCAGTGATTTTTCAGGCAGATAGAGACGGAAATGATTAAGCTTTTTCCTTTTCTTTCTTTCTTTCTCTTTCTTTCTTTCTTTCTTTCTTTCTTTCTTTCTTTCTTTCTTTCTTTCTTTTTTTTCGTTACAGAATATTTGTAGGTGGGAAGTGTTTTGGTGTTGTATCATGCAATTGGAATAAGGAAAGTAGTAGTTTGAATACTGAGCTTCAAATGCTCGTGATGAATTGTTCGTGAATGAGCTACAGCTCAGGAACTGCTCAGAGAAAATATTCACCAAAAACGTGAAAAGAGAATAAGTAAATAAGAAAATTGTGATCTGTTTACAGACAACTCAAATGAAAGAAAAAGCTCTTTGGCCGCATTATTTGGCAGTAGCTGGAGAACACAGATTTCAAAAATGGGCAAGGAGCCTAAGTCCCACCACCATTTAAAAATATGATGTCCTTGAAAGTGAGACTTAAACACCTTTGAATTTTTTACCTTTATTCCCT
Source organism: Ifrita kowaldi (assembly GCA_013398055.1). Classification (NCBI taxonomy): domain Eukaryota; kingdom Metazoa; phylum Chordata; class Aves; order Passeriformes; family Cinclosomatidae; genus Ifrita; species Ifrita kowaldi. Next base: position 469,698 of record VZRS01009365.1, read on the forward strand.
AGGCGTACAAGTCCCCAGCTCCAGTAGTATCCTCTTGCACAAATGACAACAGGATGTTATGCACAGTAGGATACAACAGGATGATATGCACAGTATCCAGCACATGTTTAGGGACAGAATTTGGCCCTACCTTTAGTACAGTTAATTTAGTTCAAGAAGGTCCTCTTCAGATATTATGAAAAGCCAAGCTGTTCAAAAGAATGGTGAGGACAACAAAGTTGTTAATTGCCATAAATTTATTAAACAAATGGGAGCTGTGTACCTCAAAAGGTATCAGGAGCAGGATATCATATGGTCTCCCAGGTGATTCAGCAGAGTTCTGCAGTGATTGTTGTTATGAGGTAAAACACTTTTTAAACTGTTTAAGTGGGCACTATTAGCATATATGCTGATCCATGGACTTGCTAATATAACCCCAAGACTGAAAATTTAGCACACTGCTATAGTGCATCAGTAAGAATGTACTTTGGAAAATCTGGTTCCATAAATAAGCAGACAAAGTAGTGATTTTGGAAGATGAAACACAATAAGTCGTTTTATTAAATTTCAGTAGGTATGAAAGAAATTTTCCTCAGACCACAATTCCACCACAAATAGTCATTCCCAGCGTGAAAAAAACCACTCAGAAGTTTTTACTGGAAATGAAGCTGTGTTGCTCTTGAAATGTAAGATATCAGAAGGGTAGTTTCATTTGCTGATCCCCAGTATCACACACAGCAACCACTGAGGAGGTAATTGCCTATCTAAACTGTGCGAGCAAACTGCAGTACTTGATAGCTCGGGGCAGGCACGTCAGTGAAGTGAGAGCTTTGTCACACACCTGCGTTTTGGATTGCGTTGTGCTGGGTCCTGTCATAAAATAAGAGTAGCATGGCAGAGCCTGGGGGAATGGCACAGCCAAAAGCAGGTGTGTGTGCCACATGCTCCACAGAACTGCCAAGAGCTCGTGCAGGAACATGCAAAATACAGCCCTCTCTCAGACGCGCCGTGCTGCGTTAGGGGTGTCACAGTAGCTGAGAGCATCTTGACTATCGTAATGACCTCATGGGTAGCCTGAATCTGCATCCCTTACTGACATTTGTGTGGAAAATCAGTCCTTGGGGCAGTTGGCCAGAGGTGACAGTACCTGCCAAGGAACACAATGCTCAGTGAGAGGATGGGTTAACGAATCCTACTTGTAATTATCAATGCAGAAGAGATTCACCTTGTTCAAACCAGCATTGCTGAAGTCCCACATAACGCAGGGGACCCGAGTATCTCAGCTCCAACATCATCAATCTAATTTTGAAACTCGTTGCAGTGAGGACTGGGGCTCTTGAACCATTGGAAACCGGTTTGAAACAACTTGGAACTGATTTGATGCAGCTGAATCAGGTTTGAAACGATTGGAATAGTTTAATCTGGTTTGAACTGATTAACATCAGTTTGAAGTGGTTGAAACTGGTTTGATCCAGTTGAACCATCTGGATCCAGTTGGAACTGGTTTGTACCACTTGAAACCAGTTTTGACTAGTTTTGTCCAATGGATCTGGTTTGATACAATATACTGCAGAGGAATAGATTAAGAAACTGTTTTATCCCTTTGAGCCTTAGTTACTCATATAAACTCTCTATAATCAGCTACCATTTTGTAGTGGTAATTTTGGAATGAAATAAATTCTGGGAGAACAGTGAAGATTGTGACTCTTGGGGACCATGACATTAGAACACCCAGGCCTTCAAATTCACTAGTTCATCCCTCTGCAAGGCATAGAATGCTAACACCTAATTCACTCAGACATGGCAAATGTCTGTGTAGTTCTGGGGTTTTTTTCTGTGCTTTCAGATGAATAATGGGATGATTCAAAAAATTTGATGCAGATCTTACCAGGTTCCAAGCATTCCAAAATATATTTTACCCTCAGAAATTGTTTTTAGTATCAATCCTTTATTGTTTTTAATATCAATCCTTTATTGAAGAATGCTATTTCATTCGTGGGGGTCGGCCTCTTCTCCCATGTAACTAGCAAAAATGAGAGGAAATTACCTCAAGCTGCACCAGTTGAGGTTCAGATTGAACATTAGTAGGAATTTCTTAATGGAAAGGGTTGTTAAACATTGGAATGGACTGCCCATGAAGATGGTGGAATCATCATCCTTGGAGGTGCTCCAGAAATGACTGAACGTGGCACTTAGTGCCATGGTCTAGTTGACAAGTTGGTGATCAGTCAAGGTTTAGATTTGATGATCTGAGAGGCCTTTTACAACCCAATTGATTCTGATTCTTTTAGTGCAACTCCAGATGCTTGGGCAATAAAATACACTAAAGACAAATTCACCAGTACTCAAGTTACACAGAAACTTTTTTAATGTTACCCTAGATCATCTATTGGAGGAATCTAATTTGGAGTTGAGATTTCTTGAATTTACCTGAAAAACTAAGGCAACACCTGTTAGGCTGCTAAAGCCACTTTCCAAAGCAGACTCTTTGACACTTGATATTTCTGTTCAAGTATGAAAATTGGAGATTGATATTTACTTCAGATGAGTTTATGAAGGGTATGGAGTGATTTTTAAGGACATTAAAGGTGACAAAATGATAGACTCACATTGCATGTGCTTTTAAGTTACAAACTTTTCAGACAGATGGAAAATACCTTTCCAGTCAGGTTCTATCAAGGAAACAAAACAACCACTTTTGGAATAAACCCAGGCAATTTGCACTTTCTAACCCCAAATCCCTGAATTACCTCAATCCTTTATCTTCACGTCAAATCTGAAGTTTATTAAGATGGGATAATAATTCTGTTTATCTCACACAGAGAAAAATAAAGAGCCCTTGGACAGACTTGCTCCTGAATAGGGAAATCCAGTGCGCTGGCATTAGGGATGGCCCAAGCACAAGTGTCGTTCGCCAGAGTATATTGGATTTCTGAGAAAGCTCAGTGATGCAGACACATGGGGCATCCTTGGATGCCCTTTCTTACACATAATGGAGCACAGAAAGATTTGAAAGCATGTTTTCCAGATAAGACCCCTATCTAATTATTGCCTGCTGTTGCTTGAGCCATCTTCTCCAGGCCAAGGTATATTCACTTGCAGTAAAAGAGTGGTTACTGAACACCTCAGGCTGCAGCACCTTTGTTCCTCCATTGTCCACCACACTTTGGGTATTGGAAAAAGACTTACTTTCTTCCCAAGCTGAGAGTTTGTGGTCCCTTTGCCTTCTGTCCCAGCTGTAAAGCAGCACTGTTCCTCCTTGCACCTACTCCAGGGCAGAGAGGCTGACAGGTTGGCAGCCACCAGGGATCCCTGGGCAGGGCTGCAGGGACATCATCTTGAAATTGGGATGGACCTATTTAATGAGGTCACTGAGCTACTAACTAGAAACCAAGCCTGGAACTATAGGTATTACTCCTGGGAGGCCCCAAAACATCAAAAATAAATTAACTCCGATTAATGGAGAAGCAAGCCCTCCCTCTCCCTTCCCTTGTGGCGAGAGATGTGCTCATCAGCTGGTGCTGCAACAAACACGTCTTCTATGTGTGACATCTTTCAGGGGTCTCTCTTCCTGCCTCTGAAAAGTTCTCCCTAGAGCAGGGGAAACGGTAAGTACCCAAAAAAAGAGAGATGCTCCCAATTCACAGAGATAGGGCAAAACTAGCAAATAGATATCATACATGGGGAACTGTTCTGTTGACTATCTGAGTTAGGGAGCATGAAGTCAGGGATTGCTGTGGGGAGCATCTGCAATCAAAAAAGTTTTTCTTCAAGACTCATATTTTCCTTTGAACGTGGTTACAAGTTGAGAGTTTCCTTTTCATCACTTACACAGCCTCAGGAATTTAAATCATAGATTTTGGTGGAGCCTTAATATTTCCGAGTCTGTGCTGTATTGTTTGAAGCAGATGGGACTCGCCCCCTTAAAAGATGCAGAACAGAGAGGTGGAGAGGTGGAGTGCTCCAGTTGGAGAGTACCACTGAGGGTTACCGGGTAAAAACCAGCCTGTTGGGTTTGAAACATAGCCTACTTGTTTCACCTTCCAGGCATGCCCAGAACAAAAACTGCCCCCTTTCCTTGCTCTCTGCCTGTAGAAAAAAAGAGGAGGGAAAAAAAAAAAAAAAAAAAGAGCTTTGNAAAAAAAGGGCTTTGCTCTTTGCTTTCCTGTCACACTGTAGCTTTATGTCAGCTGCCATCGAGGAGAAAAAAAATGAAAAATGCTGCCCCACTAGACCCTGAGATGGGAACAGTCTGGGTAATTCCCTGGGAAGGACATTAAAGTCAGGGGGCAGGTGGGACAGAGTCTCCCTGGAGGCAGGCAGCTCTACTGGCCCGGGAAACCCTCCTGCAGCATTAGCAAGGCTGATAACTGTTTTCCTGTGTGGACGGGGCAGGGAGGGGAAGGCAAAGCCTGAGTGAGTGGGAAGATCCCAGCCACGCCTCCCAGGAAAAGAGTGCTCCTTGCCTCGCACGCAGCCCTGCTTGAGGGAACTTCTGGGCTGGAGAAGGCAGCGCTCTCTGGAGTACCGTGGTGTGCAGACGGTTCCGAGGCTACAGTCCCTGGCATCGGCACACCTGGTGTGAGGTGCTGGATCTGGTCATGGCTGCAGACAGCCCGCCATAGCTCTGCAAAGGGAAGGGCAACTTAGAAAACCCCAAACCAAACATAAAACCCACCAAACCCAAAAACCAAATAGACAAACTAACCAAAGGCAAAAAAACCACAAGCCATAGAAAGCAACAGTAACAGCTGACCAAGCCCCGGTTGAGCAGTGAACCTGAGGTGGGGGCACTGCTATCCTTCTGAGTTAGATTTGATGGACACGTGGTGAAGTCAGAGGCCAGGGGAGAGCTTTTTGCGGGTGCAAGAAGAGTGGAAGGGTAAGGGCTGGAAGGAGACACCCCAGCCTTAAGAGAGAGGCCCTGGAGAGCAAACGGGGAGATGCTCCCCAGGGACGGTGGATTCTCCAGCATCTCTCCTGGTGTGACCTCTCCCCGTGCCCTGCTGCTTGTGGGAGCAGACCGGTATCCCCCGTCCGGCATGGGGCTCCCCGATCCTACATTTGATGGCTCCCTAAAAGTGTTCCTGGTCTCCCAGAGTCCTGGAGATGTGTGTGGCGGTGTCAAGCCCACGGAGACAGTCTGGGGACGCGAGAGCCACGGGTTTAGCGGGGTCCGGCCAGCGCAGCCCTGGCTCCCGCTCCTGCTCCCGGCTGCCCGGCGTAGGTGGGCAGGGGCGGGGGTGCGAGCGTGTGTTGGTGCGTGTGCGCACGTGTGCGCACCAACATCTGCGTGCGTCTGTGCNGGAGATGTGTGTGGCGGTGTCAAGCCCACGGAGACAGTCTGGGGACGCGAGAGCCACGGGTTTAGCGGGGTCCGGCCAGCGCAGCCCTGGCTCCCGCTCCTGCTCCCGGCTGCCCGGCGTAGGTGGGCAGGGGCGGGGGTGCGAGCGTGTGTTGGTGCGTGTGCGGGCGCGCACGTGTGCGCACCAACATCTGCGTGCGCCTGTGCCCGCGGGTGTGCGCGCAGGGGGCGCGGGCGGAGGAGGCGAAAGGGGGCCGGTTCTGCGGCGGGTGGCTCCCAGCTCCCCCGCCCCCTTCCCTCTGGGTCTGCTCCTCGCTCCGGCTCGCATTTTATCGCAGGCGGCCGGCGCAGCCCCCTCTCCCCAGNTGGGGCATCCGCCGGCTGCGGGCTAGAAATGCGAATTTATGCCGTGATGATATTTTTTCCTGTGTTCGTATGTGCAATCCCCCGCATGCACGACCCCCACCGGGGTCCGGGGCGTCCGGTCGCACCGGCCGGGTCGGGTCTGTAGGTGCTGAGCCTCGCCGGGACAGGCGTTTGCCTGCACTCCGTCCTCAAATGGGGCACAGGGAGCGGAGGGGAAGTTCGGGTTGAAGGAGCCCCGCCGGCAGCCCTCCGGGGCGGGAGAGCGGCGCCGGTGCGCCCCGGAGGGCTGGCAAGGTGCGTGGGAAAGGCAGGTGCGGGGCGGGGGTCCCTCCGCAGCGGCACAGTCTTACCCTGGAGCTCTGCAATCGACGGTCAGTCTTGAACCCCCCAAAGCCCCCCACGCCCTCCTTCTTCCTGCCTAGAACATGATACACCCGAAGGGAGTTGCCGTCTTTTTGTGTTTATGTTTAGATATTTTGTTTCCCCTCCCATGGCGGGGATTCTGGAGTGCATCTCGGTCTGCCTTCCCTGTAGCCCTTGTAGAAATTCCCCTTTCCAAGTGACGATATCTTGCTTCTCAGTGCGTGTTTAGGGGTGTTTGAGAGCATCACAAAGAGCCCTGGCTCAGTGTGGCACCCACCCGGCTGACAGCCACAGTAGGAGGCTTTTTCTCCTGCGAGCTGATGCCGGACAAACTTTCTCGGTGCTTCTCTTCTTTCTTTCCAGGAGTTAGACCTAATGTGGAAATGTGTTGCTTTTGTGGAACTCAGGAGAGAGAAAGAGAGAGGTTGCTGCTGCATGTGGGCAGAGCTGCATACAGCAAGGATGTGCGGGTTCGTTAAAGCACTTGGAAATCCCAGTTATATGATTAACAAGAGAAAAGGCATTTTAGAAGCTTCTTTGTTTATTTATTTTCCCCGTATATGTAACTAAGAAGTAATAACATGCACCAAACTTTTGATTTGGAGTTGCTAGCATAATACAAGTGTGAGAATGCTTGATTTTCCCCACATCATGTCTGTGGGCAGGCATTTGTGAAAACTGCACAGATCTGACCCTGTGCTCTCACCCAGCCATTACGAAGTGCACTCCTCTGTGGCCTTTTTGACAGGAGAGCAGTGCTGGTTGCTCTGACTCCCCATGCCCCTGGCAGGCTTTCTGTGGGTTCTCCCAGGCACGGAGCTGTAGGTTTGCAGCTGGTGGGCTGGGTGCACTGAACACCATGTCTGTACATGTAATAGTGCTAATCCATTTCCTGCTGATACTTCATCCCCTCAGAGTCACGTTCCTTTGCTCATTTATATCACAGGAAGATCAGAAATCTGGCCGTGAAAAGGGAGTAGCAGAGAATGAGAGTACAAAAATCCCTTATGCATCGTGGCACGTTTAATCTGTGTCTTCCATTCCATTTCCTTTCCCTGGTCAGTTTCATGTCCGAGATAGGACAGGTGTGGTATTTTGTATTTAGGGGTTTTAGTAGTACCATATGCATGTAGACCTACACGTCAGTGCATATATATCAGTCTGTGTAGCTATAGATATATCATGTTAGGGGGTGTTGGAGAAGAAAGCTCCTCTTAGACAGTTGGACCTGGAGTGGAAAGAAGCCTGCCTGCTCTGCTGGCAGGACACGGGAGTTTTGCATGACAGATGGCCTGAGCAGGGAAGAGAGGACCCCCCCTGCGTTTGGCTGTTCCAGAGTGCTCATCTCGGTGCCACGGGGCTCATACCTCACACTCTCGGATGGTTTCTCCTTTCCACACTTACACTCTGTGGCACAACGCTGTGTGACAGAAATGCCACGAGGGCAGAGGAGCCAGGCCCCCTTGTTCCCATGCTGCAAAGGGCAAATGCACGTGTGGGATCTGCCACAGGACACAGGTGTGCTCACCTATCCAGAAAGGGGTGGAGAGCTCTTCAGCAACACTTCCCGATGTGTGATAAACTTCCACAACAGAGTGAAAAATCCAGGGAGTCTGGTTGGGATATAGCTATTTGTCTTGGACTTCTTTTTCTATGTATACTTTTATTTTTATTGCTAGGACCAGGCAGAGAATTTGGGGGCAGACCCGGTTTTGGCATTTTTCCCAGAGCTGAGGGCTTTTCTGATTGGTGTGTGCGGTGGGGGTCTTCATGTATGTGTGTATGTGTACGTGGTGCTTCAGTGAGGCAATGAATCAACAGTTTAACTATGCCCTCTTCAGGAAGTTTCCTCATCATATAGCATTGGGCAAAGTTTTCCCTCTATTCTATTTATACATTTCAAAAACATGTATGTTTCATCTCAATTCCCCAACTATCTTTAGCTTTTGAAGCAGGCTGAGAAAGCCATAAGCATTCCTGGGACTTGTGCTTTCATACCTTCCTTTTCTATTGCCTCGTAGAAAATGAATTTATTAACTGAGGAGTTGGTGGACCAACCCCCCTCACTCCCTGGCAGATTCATTATCTCTGCATCTCGACGTCCTCCTGTGAGCTTCTCAGCAGACTTAAATACACTTTTTGTTTTATTAGTATTTCTTATCTTCTTATCTGAAGCTGTCTAAGTATTTTTCTGCTGTTATCAGGAGAGAACAGGAAATGGCTGCAATGGTAGAGACAGCCCTTAATTCTCAAAGGGGTGTGAATGGGGCCAGAGCGGTCATCAAGCCAGAATCAACTCTGATCTGGCATTCACTGCATTTACTATACTTCTATGATAAGCTGCATCAGAATGAGAATTCAAATGCCACAAACTGTGCCCCTGCTGGGTATTTCGGTGCCATCTCCGTGAGAGCAACTTTTCCTTTGGCTCTTCAGTCAGCAGAGACTGGGCTTCAGCTGCTGTGCTTCCCTACAGCCCCCACGCTTCCCGCCTCCCAAACTGTTATCCACTTATCCTGTGGCTCCCACCTTTCTGTTGTGTAGGTGGGACGAAAGGGAGGGTCAGGCTATCTATCTGTAGTGACAAGCATGGTTCAGGCAGCTTTTGGGGTTAATAACGATGGTGTAAAAGATGTTAGAAAAGCTAAATGGACTACGTATTAATGAGGTTGTGTTTCATTTTTTCCTTTACAATAAAAGAGTGCATTTTTCATGCTTAACCCCTCAAACCTAATTAAATCAAAGTGATAATTTAAAAAGAAAACTGTAAAAGAGCCATATGTGCAGATATTTGTCTTGCCCCAGCGTAGTCTGTATTAGCAACAGCAGCAGTTTGAAAATGCTTAGTGCGGAAAAAGTGAAATATAACATGTGAATGTAGTAACCTTTTGGGGATGCATTTCCTAATTAAATACCTAAGCACATCTTGTTGAAAAAAGGCGGGGAAAGGACTTAATTATCTTGATGCATCAGTGGGCCTCTTGTACTTGATCATGTGGGTGTAATATTTGTATTAATATAGCAAGAGCCGAGTAGTATTTTGTTGTGAATGGATAAGGCCCTTTGGAACATTTATCTGTTTCAAAGCGGTGCACTGTGGTAGATTTCAATGATGCTGACAAGTTTGAGCTGGATGTGGTAGCCTGTACTGGTTCTGAGTAGCATTTTAGTACTGCAGTACTCTTTGCTGAAAGCAAGGCAGCCACTGTGTTTCCTTTGCTGACAGAGGTGCAATTTAAGCAGGATTAAAATTAAGTGGATGAATCTGTGCATAGAGGAGAGATTCCTCCCTGGGAAGACGGGAGTCAGAATCTGAGCTCTTCTTCCTCTGGCTCCAGGCCCTAGCAGCTGGTTGCAATAGTTATGGAAAAAATATATAGATCACATACAGGCTCCTCCTGATGGCTCTTCAGCATTACTGTCAGTGTCACTTATTCCTCTGTACAGTTAAAATGCCAGAGTGCATCTAAACATTTCCACAGTTGTTGTGCATGTTTGCACTTAATCATTTTACATGGATTGTTCACCACACAACTTTATTTTTCTTTGGTAATGGTCTTAAACCCCAGTAATTCACTATATTTTGGGACTAGCTTTGTGTGTGACATCCAAATTCAGAAACAGGAAACAGCCTTAACCAAATTAAAAAGATTTTCCTAATTTAATTTTCCAAATACAGTACATCTGAAAACAGGAATATAACTCTGTGCCAATGCCAGGCAAATCAGTTCCATAGCTGGTCTGTGCAGTAGGAAAGGAGAAGATGTGGGTTATAGACATTTCCAGGTAAATATCTTGATTTTTATGCAAGTAGAAGAGAGGTGTTTTGAGGCACAGTCTACCTGGTTCAGTTGAATAGGATACAAAGCAAATCAATTTCTATGGAAAGTTAGAGAAGCCCAGGCTGAGTAGGACAACAACTGTGTATTTCTGTACAGTATATGTCTAGAATTTCGTGCATAAGTAGGATACGAAGGACAGTTATGCTTCAAAAAGCAAAGCCAAATTTATGTCATGCTACCAGCAAAACGATCTTGTTTTTAGTAACCTGTTTTATAGTGTATGGCTGTATTTCTCGATTTCTGGTTCTTTCTGGATTTTACATTATTGGACTTTCGAGGAATCAGTTCTGGATACTTTTTCTGCAAAAAGGCAAGAGAATTACTTTTGCAGCTCATGAGAAAAATATGTTTGAATTGCTGGTGCAAAGGGGAGTTCCTGGGTAAGTTTGCATTGCTCTGAGTAGTGAACAGTTTGCTGTGATTTAGTCAGAGGGTTGGGCTCAATGTGAGCCTCAGACTTGGTTTGTCATTGAAAACATGTTACTGGAGGCTGTCTTTGATATAAAAGTGTAATCATGGATGCTCTGCCTATGCAATATATTTCATGTAACACTCTATACATCCCTTTAGGAAAAAAATGGCATTGTCTTTCCTCCCTTTAGGGTGGGGAGAGGGCTGTGCTGGTTTGTGAAGTGCACGTCTTGTTAGCCACCCAGTGGAGGTATTCAAGTCTAGCAGGCAGCGATCTTGGCACCGGTGCCAGTGAAGCAGTAGCTACAGCGTCTGTCATTTGCATTAGCCAGCTCTGCTGTGCGTTCGGATTGGAGGTACAAAACAGCTTCTCGAGTACTAGTCAAGAATCAAAGGAAAGAAGTCAGAGACGAGCTGTGGTTTTCCAGTTGGCCATAACCTCCATCAGCACAGCTTCAGGATAATGTTGTGCAGAGGCACAGTTCGGTGCCGGCTGCTTTCAAGGGCTGAAGGAATGGTGGTGTTTTAAGTGATTTATTGTGTGTGCTCAGTGGAGTCCAGTCTCAGGAGCAGGCGCCCCTGGATCTTTCCGTCATAACATTATCCAAGAGGCAATCTGAAGGAAATGTTATTAAGTCTTCTGGGAGGAAAACTGTATTCAAAGAAACACTTAATTTGCATCATTTGCAAGAAAGCATTTGAAATTATGCTAAAAAGGGAAATGGTTATAAAGAACTTTACACAGAACAAACAGGATCAACAAAATTCCCCTTGATTTTGAACGTACTTTATTCCCCTGTGCTTAATTTAATGGGGTCATCTGTAGGTACTCCAGCCCCGAACTCCTCTGCTGTGGTGGGGAGGTGATTTATTGAGTATTGTTGTTGGGTTCGTGATAGGTTTGGTTAAACATTTTGCAGAACATCCATTGTGGTTATTGTGTTTAGATTTATCTTTCTAGGGTGAGGATGTAGCATGACACTGTGTGCACGCTAGCTGGAGGAGCTAAGGGAAAGCCCCAAACTGTAGCTGTGTTCCAGTTGTTTCCCTTGAGGCTGGCTCTGCTTGTCCAAACAACACGCACAAGTAAGGTGCAGTGAGTGGGAGCAGCGAGCAGGAGCTGCCAGAGGTTTTCCCAGCTTTCAGTAGCCTCAGAGATGCTTGTGTATAGCTTTCTCCCTAGGTACTCATCACTAGAACAACTTCCTGTTTGCTTTTATGACTCCATCCCAAATCATATGGATGTTAAGCAGGAAATGTGGGATTTCCTCCCAAGTCATCAAATGCCAGGATTTGGGGAGTCCCTTTATAGCCTGGCGCGTTATCTAAAAATTTGGGCTGGGGAGAAAGAGCTTCATGAAAAACAGTCTCACTTAAAAATACCCTTTTTATCAACATGGAAAATTTAGGAAACAAAAAGAGAGAAAAAGATTCCTTTTTGTTTATTTGCTCAGGGGAGGTTGGAAAAAATAACAAGAAACCCTGATCAAAACCAGAAAAGATTCAGTTATTTTAGAGAAAAGGTCAATAAAGCCCTGAATATTTACCCTGCTGCCCAAACTATTTGTATTCATGCTCTCTGAAAATCTGTTAGGTGTTCAGCGAAAATGAAGAAGTTAAAAAGTTGTGAAGTCTTCTGACAACAACAGTTTTCATTTCCATTTACATTTTTCCACGTATTTCAACCAGCCTAGTGAAAAACCTCACTGTTAGACTTCATTTACAGTCCTGGTCAGCTCTGGTTAAGGCATATATTTACAGCACTTTCTAGAGCTTGCTCTTTTGGTTTGGTTGGGTTTTTTTGTAAATCACACTGATTTTACAGTGATGCAGATTGAGGTAGTGACCCGGATTCTCAGTGGTGCCAGACATGCCCTTATTTCCAGGAGGGAGTGTCGGGCAATGCTGAATTTAGGCGAGTACCTTTCCTGTTCCCCAAATACAAGCAGTGCTGCTCTAGGTTGCGTGGTAGTCCAACATTCCCATCAAGGCAGGCACGTCTTCCCTGTCAGTATGTGATGCTGCAGTGCCTCAGCACCTCCTCAGATTCTCACTTTCCTTTGTTGTGAGTCCTACACAGGCAGGATAGGAGAGGCACGCAATACCTCCCGTGGGGAATATCTGCAGTTGTGTCTTTAGCAAAGCTTTGCTACGTGCTTGCGTTGCTGGAGATGATGGGAAATTCTTACTTGTGACATTGCCTTAGTTATTCAATCTCTATTTTGCTGGATTTGAAGGTTTGCTGTATTTATCACTGTTTGGTGGAGAGGTCTGGGGGGAATTGCCTATGCATGCAGAGCAAATGTGTAAGGGAAGCCAAAATATGAGCTCGAGTCTTCTGAGTAGCCAAGACTCTGGTGCTCCAGTCCATTCTTCTTGTCTGAGAGTCCCAAAGAGGGGATGCTACAGAGGGAATGCTACATTTCTCAGGTACCTTCTCGATGTTGAATTTGTTGAGTATCACTGATGGTTTCTTTATAGCTGCTGTTATCTAGAAATACGTGTAAAAGGATGCCATGGGTTAGGAATGGTACTCCCCAATTTAGTCTCTCCCACTGGGACCCTCAAAACCACTGCTTGCTCTGTCCCTCCTCTCTTTTCTCCTTCCCCTGAGGTGGGATGGTGAATTGGAGGCTCAAAAGGTAAAGATCATGGGTTGAGCTAAGAACAATTTACTGGGAACAGCAATTAGATAAGAAAAGATACAGTACCAGCAACAATACTGATGACAGAAGGTGCGAGAAAGAGCAAATGATTCACATGGAAACTCCCTGACCACAGCAATGCCTGACTGCTCCCTCTGCCCCACCACCCAGACTTGGAGGAGAGCCCTTCACCTCATCCCTGGAGAATGAAGTGAGCTGGTATAGAATAGCCTCCGGGTCCTGGCCTTGCCCCCTCCTGTCTACTGCAAAAATTAACTCTGTCCTGGCCAGAACCAGAACAAAGGAAAAGGCAAAGTATATGCTGTTGCTCAGGAACAGGGATGCTTCCTAGAAGCTCTGACTTTCTGGTGGCTGGCAGTTTGGAAGGATTTGCTTTGCCCAATGAAATCCGTGGTGTTATCTCAAGCTTGGAAGGAGGAAAAGCAGATCCAGCGCATGACTGCAGCACTGTTGTAAATGGAATAAGGATCACTGTCCTGGGCTGTTTTGTTTCATTTGGGTTTAATCTGCAATGCAGGACTATGTTATTCAACTGTACTTCATTCATCTGAATGAACGACTTGTGCTACAGAGGACCCTGTTGCCTTATGAGTCATAAAAGCAATGAGGTTGCCTAGGCAATTAAATCAGTATTTTTTGCTCTTGTTGCAGTAACATTTTCAACAATAATGCTAAGGAGCTCAGATAGATTTCACTGGCCTGGCAACAGCTGAGCATTTTCTTGTTAGGTAGCTCCTGCCAATCCCTTTTTAGTTATTTTAAAGAAGTAAAGTAGCTTTATTTCTTAGTCTTATATTGAGTGAGAGGTTGAAATGTTAATCTCAGTAGATTAGTGGTGTATCCTTTGAGAAAAAGGAAAGCTTGCGTGTCTCTTGGTCCCCTGAGTGCTGGATGGAATTGTTTGAGAAATCTTGAATTTCATCAGCTAGATACAAGGAAATGTGCAAGTAAGCCTTGAATGATCTGTCAAAAGAGGCTGACTTTATTACAGCCATTTTGGAAACTTGTTTGAACTGATAGTTGTTCCCCAGGTGTTTCTTTGCTTGATTTTAGAGCATTTCACATGAGACAGTGAAAAGGGATCACCACAGGATTATTAGTTTTTCAGAGCTTCTTGGAGAGCTATATTCCAGACATCAATTTTCTAAAATAATGGCTGGAATATGAATTGCTCCACTTTTATGATATGGTGTATCTACTGTTTAAATACATTGCTTGTCTTGTCCACTCCCAACATATGTGTTTATACTGGAAAGTTTACATAGTGAGTGAAAATAATAATACAGTCTCACTGAATGAGGTTAATTGCAGTTCAGTCATACCGAAATCAAGGAGTAAGAACTGGGACAGAATAGCGAGGGAGACTCATTTCTGTTCCCATGGGCTCTGGATTTACCTACACTGACTGAAGTTGCAGGCACTTACCTGGAGTAATTTCAAGTACAGATGTGCACACTGCCTTAATCTGAATGAATTTTCTGTTTTATTGTTGTATCTCTAAGTTTTGCCAGTTGCTCATGGAGTCAGCACAGATGTGTCCCTCTCACCTTTCCCTTTCCACACACTTCTGTGTGTCTGTCTGGTTGCTCTGCATCTCTACACGTACAAAAGATGAGTGGCCGTGACTAATGCTGAATAGCTGGAGCTAACAGGCAAAGAGTGAGGTGTCCAGACTGAAATTTCAGGTTGCACTCAGATGAGACTACAGAGAAATCTCTGCTGCTTGACCCTCTGTTAACAGGATAAAATTCTCTGGTGCTTTCAACTAGGAAGAGGTGAAGTTTCCTCTGTTAAACTTGGCTGCTTGATCTGAAAATCAGGGTTCATTGTGGAAACTAGAACTCTGTCTGGTTAAGGAATAGATCTGTAACTAAGTGGGGAAGACTATGCCCTTCTACAAGTGCTGTTCACAGAAAATCTTGCTGAATTGTCTCATGAAATACTTGTATTCCTTGCTCAAAGGCTTTTGGCCCCAAAGTGGCACTATTTTTCAACAAATCATCGTCCCTATTATAAATTCTTTTCATGCAGACATTTCAAACCTAGCTTGAGGGACTTCCTTTCTGCTACCTCACCAGTTTTTGAAGGTAACTTTTTTAGTCTCTTGCTCAAACAAAATGCAGCAATCTTCTTATACGGCAGATCTCTGCTGGCAAGAATATGAGTGCAGGTTTTCCTTCTCTTCGTCATGGAAAATAGTCGTACTGGGGCAAATAGGAAGTTCCTAATTTCTTAGTTCCTAGGTAACTAGAAAGTTTGTAGCTAGAAAGTTCAGTGCTGGGACCTGTCAGCTTCACTATCAGTTTCCTTTAGTTTTGTTGTTTTTTAAATGCCTAGTGTTTATACCAAGGATAGACTTATGTGGAACAAGGCCAGGTTATGACCACCAACAAACGTAGCTTCATTAATTTCAGAGCCAGCACATGTCAGAACATGGTCTGCTTCTGTGTTAAAAATATGTTGACAAAGTAGAGTGAGACTCTAGGATGAACAGACCTTGATCTCATCTTACTTGGTGGCAAGTTTTTCGTGGGGTTGTTTCTTTTTTGATTAGTTTGGTTTTGGTTTTTTTTTTTTGGTTTTTTTTTGAAGCTAACTAGTTTGAATAATTTTGAGGCTTTCCGTTTTCCTTCCATGAAGCGATGTGACTCTTTCCTGTAGAGAGATCAACACAGTGCCTCGCTTGAAAACAAGTTGGCAAGGTTCTTTCAGGTGGAAGTTTTTTCTCTTGGATTTTGTTACAGTATTTCAGATAAGAACACTGGCAGCCAAATGTCACCAGCTGTAGGCAGATATTCACGTAAATATCTATTACACAAAAATGTGTGGCAATTTCCTGCCTCAGCAATCACTTTTGAACTAAAGACCTCTGCTACTAAAAGCATGGGCTTGAAGTTTTGAGTTAGAAGTGCAGCCTGTAGCTGGTAACAAAAGCAGTTGTTATCCTGGTGTAGGCAGTAGAATGAGAAGTGCCATATGCCTTTCAGAAGCACTGCAAATGGCAAAACTGTTCAGCTGCTAACTTTTGTCCTTTGCTTGTCCTGAAATATTTCGATGTGAATCTTTTTCTTCCCTCCACCCCCCAAAGTTATATATTAATTCTTTGTACTAAGCAGGGCTATTAGATAAAACCTTCCAAATCTTAAAAAAAAAAAAAAGCCTAATTTAACTACTTACTTTATAAACATTTCTACCATTTTGTGGTCTCAAGAGTAAAGTTTTAAATCTGCATTTATGAGAAACATTTGCAAAGAAAATGAATTTAAGTGGCAAACTATGTGTGGACTGTTAATCTGCTTTGTTTTACTGATCAGCGTATTTTACCAGTACTTGGTTTCATTGCCTTTTTTTTGTTTAGGGGAATCAATAGATAACAGTATTGTGATCAAATTTACTTTCTGTCTGATTATTTTCACTGGATTGCTTGGGATTTACTCACTGGAGCAAGGCAAGGAAGATTTGGTCTTTTGTCTTTGAAGTTTCGTATTCACTAGTACCAGTGCAGAACACATTTCATTTGCAGAGGCCAGGCTGAGGTTAAGTTGGTTTTAAAGATAACAGTAGATTCCGGCGTCCTTGCATTTGTTTTGTATTTGGTGACAGTCACTAAATCAGGGGAAGGAATGTTCAAACAACACACTTGAGGAAAAGTGATTTTTATAGAAAGGGCCCATTCCTGCTAATAGCCAGTAACTGCACACAGCCCCGCTGACATTAAAAGTCCATTAGCTAAGCCAAGTTTAAACACCAGCTGATGCTATGTCAGCTAAATGTATATTGGAATTTTTCATGTAACACAGCAATAGCACTTCTGTACTTTTCCTAAAACTATGTACATTTAGAAAAGCAAATGTCATCTGATAGTAGTAAGATGAAGAGTTCACATTAAAGAAGGCAGAATTGTAATCAAACTGAAGTCACCATCTGGTTGCCTTAACGAGAAACAAAAATGGATACAAGAAAAGCAGGGAGTGTCAGGTTTCTGAATTAAAGCTAGATTAACAAATCTGGTGTACAGACTTCTGTAATACAGGGTAAGCACAGAGCTGCTTATCTGCTTGGTTTTTTATCATTAAATATAATATGGCCTTGTTTGAGGAAAAGTTTATGTTGAAGTCCGTAGGATGCTTTCTCATGTGGAGCACTGTGTTGCCATGAAAGAAGGTTGTTTCCTGGCTATTTAGGAAATATGTCTCATTACAGCAGAGTGAAAACCTTTAAGTGTGTCAAGATAGTGTTTGTATGCCTATGGTCTGAAATTCTAGTTAACCAGTGGCACAGCAAATAGCATTCACCCATCTCTATGTATCAAAAAGAGGGTTGAAAAGGATGGTGAAAAAATGGTGTATGGTTGGTGTAGAGAAGTGTTACAGGTGATGAACTTACTGTTCATCTTCAGAAGCAGCAGCAGGCTGAGGTCCCAGTACTGTGCTCTTGACACCCACAGAAGCACAGTTTAGCACCTGCTTTGGCAGTGGGTCTGATTCAGAGAAGTCACTTTGAAGTCTGCTTTGAAAATAGACCTTGTGCTATAAAGCCATTGTGGAGACAGGCAAGAGATGGCTTAGAAAGTTAACGGGAGAGCTGGAACAGAGGGGTAATTAGTTGCTTACTGACCCTCTCCCAAGTCTGGTGAAGTACTGCTGTAACTTCCTCTGCCTCTGCTGTGTCATTATCTGTCCATTAGCAAAGCCTTGTGCAAGTACTGACAGGAGCACAGCTAAAATGCCTGATGTGGGCACACAAACCCACTGCAAACATCCTGTGAATGTATCTCCAGGGCTCCCCTACACTCCTACCACACTGCGTTAGTAGTGCAAAACTCTCAAATGTGTCATGAGGCTGAGCTTGACTTTTTTTGTCTTCCTTGCTGAAGGAGCTGACATCAGTAGCGTGCCCAGAGCAGATTGTGTGTTTGTGAACCACAGGGTTTAAGGAGAGTAATTTAATTGCATTTTTCCCCCTTCTGGAACATAACATGTAAACATATTACTGAACTAAAGCCTGGTTTTAATTACAAGCAGTAACTTTTTCATGTTGACAGATTTTCACATGGAAAGCTTTATTGAAAATGAGAGGAGACCTTTTTGCCATCGTTAGTTCTTGCTGCTTAGTGCTTTTATCAAGTACAGTAAAATATGGTTTATAATTAATTCAAAGCTTATATGGACATGTTTAATATAATTACCAAACAAAATCCTGTTTACTGACATATTGCTTGTGAAACCAGCCTGAATAATCTGGTCCCTGGCACACATAAATCAGGCAGTAATAACAGCTGTAAATATTTCATAATATACTTAGAATGCTTTGATTTTAATACTGAATCCACTTTTGGGTTTTAAGGATAAAACATAGGTCAAAAATGACTTTTACCTTCCTAATCTCTTGCACTACTTTGCCTGAAAATTATTTTAAAAAATCATTATTGTATTTTATTATTAAAAAAAGTAAATATAGACATGTTCATGAGCTGGGAAAATTATGTAATTAAATTATGCTGGAGCTAACAAAATGACGCCATTCACATTGGCACAGCACAATTGCTTCAATACGACCATGAATATTTTTCAGTGGAAAAGTCATTGCAGTGCCAACACTCTTTGTCTTAAAGTTTTACTATTTTTATCTGTCTGGATGTCATTTATACTAAGCCTGAAGGACGTGCATAAGTCACTGAGAAGCGGCTGGTTACGCAGGTAATTCAAGTGGCCAAAGGGCTGGAAAACCAAAGGTGACCAGGAGCTGGGCTTGTAGTGGACTGCTGGGGGACCTGTGATACTGTGTTGTGTGCTGGGCCCCCTCTTTCTGGGGAGGCTTTGAACCTGTATTTAAATAGAAGGAAGAAAAGGTGGCCAACTGTCTGTCTACTGCAGAATATTTGGGGTTGCATGAGGCTACTAAATCATCTTTGGTCATTCGAACGGTGTGTATGGTTTGTCCAGTTCAGAAAAGTGCCTCGAAGGTTCAGGAAAAGGTTTATGATCATCCCTCAAGTCATTTTCCCCTGCACCAAGCGAAGACCTTAAAAAGCGGTTGTGCAAAAGACAACATTTTGCAATTTTTGTTTACTTGGAAATGTTCTTTAACCTGTAAAATAAAATAAGAAATAAAGTAACTGAAGTATTATTTAGAAAGGCAAATTTGAAAAAATATTCACTTTGGGTATTTTTTTTACTCTTGTTCTGCAGTTGGATTCCCCTACTAAAGTTGACATAAATTTTCAAATTTTTGGCTGTTGCACTCTCTGGAAAAATCATCAGTCTCCAGCCTGTGCCAGGCTCCTTCATGAATGTTGCCCCTTCTGAGCTATGAACCTCTCAAGATCCCACCCCCCAAAATAAAAACCACAACTAATACTTTTTATGAGATAGGCAATAACACTGGGATATGTTGCAGGAGTTCTTATTTTGACTCCCTACCTCCTTGAGGGGATAAAAAAAGCCTGTTTCTGTAAAGGGAGCTCCTTAGATGGTCAATATTTTAAGATACATCAACATATTTTGATTTGTGTAAAACTACATGGTGATACTTGCAATCAGTATTAAGTGTCCCAGTCAGCATCCTACAGGCACCTAGGGATCCGTGGCCATGATTTGCAAAGGTGTTGCTACAAAGTATTCAGCAAGTCATTCTCTCTAGAGAGATCACAGGGGTTCCTGAGTGCAGTACTTCAATTTTGGAAAGCTGAAGTCCCAATTCTTAGCTTTCTGTAGTATGAGAACTTGCACTGAAGTGTGAGTCATTGCTTGAGAACATTGTAGTGCATGACCAATATTACATTGCTTTGTTGTGTGCATGTGCAGGCTGTATCCAGACACTGTCATTGGGAAGTTATTAGTATATATAATTAACTAACCACAAGGAATTTCTGGACTGAAATAGCTTATGTAAGCTTACGTGTTTCCTTCCCACAAACCCAGCTTAAAGGTTCATGCAAGTCTCTTGCTAAGGAAGTGTCTTACTGCCCATGAAATATTATTTGGGAAGATGCACTTACCTGCAAGAGTATAGAGCTTTACCTGGCAATAGCCCGACCTTCAAAAGTTAGGTCTTCTGACCTGTGCTCTGTGCTGTTTATCAAATGCTGTGTTGTTTCATATTAGATGATGTGACCTTTAGATTTCAGCTGCTGCCATAATTTAATTGACAGCTCCTGTAGGAGCCTGTTGTGGTTTAACCCAGCAGGTAGCTAACACCAGACAGCCGCTGGCTCACTCTGCCCCCGCACCGTGGGATAGGGGAGAGAACTGGGGAGAAAAAGAAAAGGTAAAATTCATGGATCAAGATAAAAATGGTTTAGTAGGACAGAAAAGGAAGAGAAAATATTAGTAATATTAATAACATCAATAATATAATTAGAATATACAAAACAAGTGATGCACAGTGCAATTGTTCACCTGCAAAGTTCCTGCGCAGCAGCCCCTGTCTGGATTTCCCCCTCGCTTGTATACTGATCATAACAGGATATGGTATGGAATATCCCCTTTGGGGTCAGCTGTCCTGGCTGTGTCCCCTCCCAACTTCTTATGCACCCCCAACCTCCTTGCTGGCGGGGTGGGGTGAGAAGCTGAAAAGTCCTTGTCTCAGTATCAACACTGCTTATCAACACCTAAAATATCTCTGTGCTGCCATCATTGGTCTCATCTTAAATCCAAAATAAAGCACCATACCTGCTACTAGGAAACTAACTCTATCCCACCCGAAGCCAGCACAGAGCCAGAATTATTAATGAGAATTTGTGCAACACCAGGTTTTCATGACTCAGGCAAACAGATATGACTTGTGTGCATGAAGACCAAGTAGTTGTGGCAGCGTAGGTCTGGAGTTCAGGAAGGCCAAGGGTGTTTTCATTAGCGAGGAAATGGAGACCAGCTGCTTCATTTATGCTTATAAATATATATTACTGTATTTAGGTGCACAGGTAAATTGTGTGTGCCGCTTAGCCCCATCTGTTCCCAATAAATTTCAGCCTACAGGCTCTAGGTTTTGAAACTTTCGATTGCACTCAGAACGGTGAACTAAGTAAAAGAGCTGGCCTTCACAAAGTATGTTTGCAGCTGAACCTCTCATTTTGTGTAAACCAGCACAGCTTCCCTGGGTTCAGTGTCTCAGTTCTGCTCCAGCTGAGGGCTGTTAACAGTCAGGGTTTCTGTAAGACTCTTTCCTGGAGGAGAGATTTCTATCTGGTCTGTTTGGACAGAAAAAAATTCTATGACTCTAAGAATGCTTTTAAAAGAAGTGGGGAGAAAAAGGAGCAGATGCTGCAAAGTACATCAGAAAGCAGTCCCAATGTTAACAAAGAGAGAGATTATTTACCACTAAAATGAGGAGGAAAGGTTTGTATCTTTACAAGATCTTATCCCACTTAGGAGAGCCTAAAGAAAAGATAGGCATCTAGAAGGGCAATTATTGGTTAAAATGCTGGTTTATGGCTACAAATTGTTTGAGGCTTTTTATTTAAAAAAAAAAAAATCTTCTTTGGAAGTTTTTGCAATCACCCGCAATCCTACTGATGCAAAGCCTCTTCAAAGACTTAGTAATTAAAATGAAAAGGCTGTATGTTCCCATTGCCCCAACTCTCTGTAGTTTTTTTGTTCTCAGAACATCACCCTACTTCTGAACAAAAACTGAGATGAATTTTTCTGTGCACCATCAAAATCATCTTCCTTGTTATGACGATGACCGGTCACTTTTGATCATCTCAGAGGGTATTTACAGAAACAGAAATAAAACTTAGTTGTCCTCATTGTCTTCTATCAAAGTAGGCAATGGAAATTTAAAAGACAAAAAAAATGAACCTGCTAGGATTAATGATTTCAAATATTAGTAACAGTGGAAAACATGCATTTCTTTGTAAAATTAAGAGTTTTGAATACAATGCAGGCTTTATTTTTGTTTTGCTGGGTGGTAAGACAAATACGGCGCTGTATAAAGAAGTTCAAGCATCCTCTTCCTCTGAAAATAAAGTTCATAAATACAAGGTATAGACTAAACATTCTTTTCTCTTGCATGAAAACTTGGGATGGGAACAAACCTGTGGGATTTGAGGCTGGAGAGAGCCGGAAGCAGAGCAGTATGTATATACCAGCCACTTCAAAACCACAAGACAGACACAAACGTGTGCAGGCAGCCTGTTTAAAGGTCAGGTATGTTGTGCACGGATACTCGAGTCAAGAAGGAGAAGGTAGTGAGAAAGGAGCTGCTGCTCCATTTTGTTAGGTCACCAGCACGCACAAAGAGGACTGGTCTGGCCTAATGACCGTGAGTGGTCCCACACTCATCCCACACATGTCACTAGATGTTTGCCATTCAGTGGGCTCAATGTGGCCCTGACATAGGAGGCTTTGGGCTTCCCGGCTTAAGGAATGACCTCAGCATCCTCAGTTCAGTCTGGAAGACTATTCAGGAGGAGCTAAGGCGGGCAGGGAGGAAAAACTTGTTGAAAACCAAAAGAAAAGTCACATGAACTTAAGAGTTGGTACTTTTTAAAATAAATGTGTCATCATCTATATGAACTATCTATTATATTATGGCTGTGAGGCACATTAAGCAACAGAGGTACTTTAAAAAGAAGAAAAATATTTACTATTGCCACCAGGTTATCTCTTGATATTTTTGTTTGGTTTGTATTGTTTACTTGTTTCTTTGCTTGTTTTTAATGTGAGACTGTTCCTTATCCACCTGAGAAGACTTGCAGAAGTGGGAGGGGGGAACTTAGAACAATTTTCTGAATTGGCCCATCTAGCCGTTAAATAGATATCAGTGGGTCATTTTTACATTTGAATGCGAGATGAAACTGTAAAACCCAAAGGCAATGCAAAGTGGGATCCCACAAGTTGTCTGAGTGAGGAATTTGGAGCAAAATAGACAGAAAGTATCAGTGAAAAGGCCGTGGATCAGACCCTTGCTTTTGAGTGCTAACACTGGTGCCAGGACAGAGCTATTTGTTATCAACTCTCCTGCTGGGATGCTTTAGGAAAATGTCATTTTGGTGTGGTTGCTGGGTATGCTAAGCTGTAAATTGCATAAAAAGAACTGAAAAAGTCAGTTTAAGCGTTGTGGACTTCCATGTGCAAGGAAAAATGTCAAAGGAAAATTTGTAGCAAGAATGGGATTAAAGGCACAATTCTGTAGAAATCCTTTCCCTTGTGAGCAGTCCTATTAACCTTTGAATTGTGATGGCACTTACACAAGGATCTGTGCTTCGGTGTGTGAGTAATCCCACATCCCTAATATGCAGCCTCGCAAAGTTGTGTGTAGCCTAAAATGAGTAGTCCTAACAAAGTTTCCCAACAGGATCAAAACCAGGTCCTTAGGAAGGAGTTCAGACCAGAAACATAACTTCTCTGAAGAACTCTTAATCTAAACTCCCTGTTGCAAGAGCTCTTATCAGAGAAATTTTGACAATGTCCATTGATTAATTTTCTCCTTTTTTTGTATCTTAAAGAGTAAATCGAAAGGTCATTTCTTATATTGACATGCAAGGAGTTTTATTGATTCTCTTTTATGAGGCATTAATGAAATCTATAGAAGCCTAACAAGATTGTATAGTTAACCTTGGCAAGACTGCCTGTTCTTTTTACATGTGCAGAAAAGGGAAAGCGGAATGTTCCATTTTGGCGGTTTAAATTATGTGGGAGTGAGTGAATTTTGCGGAATGAAATACCTCTAAGCACAGAAAAGAGAGCGTGATGTATCTATACTAACCCATTCACTCTGAAATGTGCTTAGCAGAGATTTTTTTGGGGAACACTTTGTTTTCCTGCCTAATGGTACCACATATTTATCTCTATGAAAACATGCAGAGAAGTCAATCACTCACTACGTGTGCCAGAAATGCCTTCCACAGTCACAACGGTGGTATGTCAAGAGTTTGTCTCACTTTAAAAGAACAGGCAGGATTTATTCTGGAAATGTACCAAAATGGACCAATCTGTCTCAAAAGTATGAAGCTGGGACCAATTTTGCAAAGTTAAAATAAACAGTAGTCACACTTGAGCCAGTGTATTATGCTAGCAGAGGAAGAAATGTAAAGAGCTGGGGGTATCTGTGGATTTTGCTTGGTAGAACATTAAATATGGTACATTGGATTAAAAATTATCCACTAAACTAAAAACTATGCATAATAAAATTTGGGATGAATTTCAGTGTATTGTTCCACTACTTTCTTAAACATATTTTCTTTTTATGCCACTTAAATTAATGAAGGCCATCTTGGCTATGAAATACAAAGCTCATGCCCCTGAGAAAGGGTGCCTTTACACAGTGAAAGCTCAGAAGCCTTTGAGTGAATGTTGTGCATTTTTATTTGCAGTAGGAAAAACATACTGAAGAGAGGCAAGTATAATTATCTCCATTTTAGATGGAAACCAGAGGAGCAGGAGGCAGGACTGGGGAGTGAGCAGACACAGGAATTCCCCTCTGGTGGGCTCACAGAAAACATGGAAGTAATTTGTGGTATGAAAATGGCTGGTGGTGGTGTTTGTTTCCATGAAAAGGCTATGGAGAATGTAGGAACTGGGTGCTGGGTTTTTGCACTACGGTCTGATTTGTGTCCAGTCTAAATGCTGCTGGCCCAGCTCATCTTTGCCACTCATCCACACTGGTGGTCAGCAAGATACAGATGGAATTAGGAGTGGGGCTCCACATGCGTGCTTGGAGAAGTCCTGTTGTGCTGAGCCATTGGTCCAGCTCTGCCAGTGCCTCTGAGGACCAGTCCTGCCCAATTTGCTCCATGGCATGTGGTTTACTGCAGCCTCCTTGCCCACGTGTGTGAGGTTCTGTGACTCTAATGGGACCCCTATGTAGTTTTTCTGTTACTCACTCCCCTCATAAAAGCCTCCTTTTCTCCTCACCAGATGGACAATTCTTCCCAGAGGATTTCCAACACTGTTTCAGCTGTGAAGGTGAGGGGACTCATCTGTGCCACTGTCCCTGTGCCCCACAGGGGCAGTGCTCAGGGGAAGGCTGTGCTGGGTTTCACACGAAGCAGCCGTGCTGCAATACTGCATTGTTCAAATCTGCACAGCTGCGAGTCTCTCATGGTCTGGGTGCAGTTTTTCAAAAGAAGTGTCCTCTCTTCGCCCCTGTGCCAGGCACCAGTTGTATTTGAAGAGGGCAGAATTGGCTGGAGATGGTGGGTGGTCTGGGGCTGGTGGAGGGGGATTAGATAGCACTAATCAAGACTGCCTGTGTCCAGAGGGTGAATGGCTTTCCTTCCCAGTCTGGAGCTCCCGTCTGCTTCAGAACACTGCAGAATCAGTCTGTAAAAGAGACACATTCCAAAACACAGAACTGGTCTTTGGCTCAGCTCTTGCACTTTTATTAGCTGTCATGAAACTGAGGGCTGGATGTTGCTGCCTTTCTCAGTGCAGGAAACAGGTACAAGGCAGTTCTCCCTTATGTATTTTTTTAAGTCATAGTATGTGCTCTATTTTCTGGTTTATGTTATGAGTAGTGACCATTCAGGCTCTGGTGGTTATGAAATTGTGTCTGCACTGGAGGACAGTGGAGACCTGCAGTACATCAGAGTCTCTTTATTTCCTCCTTTGGAAGGTATACCTAGAAAATCCATTGATTGAGTCTCCCTGTGTGGGAGCACCCCCGGGAAAGAGCTGGAGTAACCTTCTGAGATATTGTACAAAAACAGCAGGGTTACCTGAAGTGTCTAAAATGCATTGCAAGATGTAAGTGAATCTAAGAGGGTACAGGCAAATATGTCACCTTTTGTTTTCATGTGTAAATAACACAAAGCATAGGGGGTTGGTTATTTTTGTTTTAATGGAACGTTTTGGTTAAACTTCTTTGCATTCGCACATGTCAATACGTGAATAGATTTATATATTTGAAAGTTAAAAACATGTTGATGGCTGCTAGTATTTAGTTTCTATCCACTTCATCTAAGCTGCAGAATTCTTTTATTTATTGATCAAAAGAAGATTTAGGGATAAAGGATGCCGAGAAGTTGGATCTTGGCACTCCAGAAATAATAAAAGGAGCACAACTGTATACACTATCTTCAACTGCATTTCTAGGCAGTACATATTCAGGAAAACAGACACTCCCTGTTTTGTAACATAAAACAGTGAAAAAAAGACTTGAGAGAGAACTGGATTGACAGAGAGACAAAAAATACAAATGGATGGATACAAACATGAAGAGAGAGAGTTGGGATTAATCAATCCTTTGCAAACAGAGTATGTGCTCCAGAAATGCCTACTTTTTCTTCCTGGGGGTGTGTGAGGGCTTTGGCGGCCAGGCTGGGGAGTTGGAGAGGCAGTGCTGTGGTGTCTACGAATGCTTCTGCACAATCCAGCTGACAAAAAGAATGAGTGCAGACAAAGCTTTCACAGCACCAGCCAAAGGTAGGAACACGCAGCAGTCTGATGAGGAGTCATTTGGCTCCCTGGGCACAGCCAGGATTGCTGTCCTGGTGACTGACTCAGCTTCCTTCGTCCCTGCGCTGCACACACCAAGCTCTGCGTGCCTGCAGGTGAACACAACTGCCAGACATCTGTGCCAGGTGCTGCTGATGTGTCTGTCAGGAAAAGAAGAGCTGTTATGAGGCCTTTGCCACGTGTTGCTGTCTAGCCCTCTGTCTGGCTTCCATGGTTTGCCCAGCTGAGCAATTTATGATGTGGAAAAAGGATAACATATATCGAAGGGGAAAAATAACTACTGACCTAAGGGTGCTCCTCTTAAAGCAGTTTGTGTGGCTTCTCTAACAGGCATTGTGCTTCAATCTCATGGTAGAGTTGGGCAAAACCATGAACTGTTTCTGAAAGCCTTGGCCCTGCTGTCTGGATGGGTTGCACCTTCCCCCTGACACCACTGACTCCTGCCACTCAGCACTTCCCCTTGGTCTGTAAATCCATTAACGTTCATAAACTCTTACCTGCAGTTTGGCATTTATTGCTTTACGGAAGTTAAGAAGTGATGACCTTTGTTACAAGCCTGGCTGTTTTTATGGTTCCCTTGATGCTGAGGCCTTCTCTAGACAGGGTAGAACTGGTGACTTCTCCAGGCTAAGTGAGATTTCTGCCTGCCGTTAAATTTGAGGATATCTTTGTTACTACCTTGTAATATACCTTTGGGTCCACATGGGAATCCCAGACATGACGATTTCCTGCACAGAAGCGCCACTGGGGTACAGCAGTACTGGCACCAAATATGCTTTAAGAGGCAAGTCACATTCCTCCGAGTTCAGAAGCAGGGGTTATAGCCTGGATAAGATATATCCTAAGCACTTGCACTCGTTTCACTAGTCTGGGAAGGAAAATTAAATCCCCACAACTACAGCCCAGAACGCAACATATTTTGGACAGCTGGGCAAAAAACACCCTTTCTTTTAGGAAGTGTGGATCAAAAGTTCAAGCTTCATTCAGATCACTATTAGCTACAAAATGTGACTTGTTGCAGTGGCTTTTAAAGTATCCTTGGCTTTCTGGCTGTGTTTCATGCTCTGGGCATTTCGCTCAAAAGCATCCCTGCCCATACATGAATCATTCCCCTTTTTCCTTTCCTCTACATGGCATTTTGCAGGCTTCATGTAACAATGTGAGTTATGCACAGTCCTCAAGACACCCTGATGATCAAGTCCTGCAGGAACTGCCTCAGGTACTCATTTCTGTCACAATTGTAGCAGGCCTTTTCTCTAATAAGCTGCATGATGCTCCTGGGGGAGGCCAGCTGAGCCCTGCACATTCTACAGAAGGTCACACAAACCAAAAATCCCTGCTCTGCAGAACAAGTCTGTCTTGATGAGGTTCTCTACTTTGCTGTTCAGATGTGGAGGGTTGGTTCTCAGTGTCACAGTAAAGTGAATTATGTTGCAATTTGCACTGCAGGGATATCCTGTGCTAGACACTTCTGCAACTGCTGACTGGAGAAATGGGGTTTGCTTTGGGCCAAGATACAGCTGGAGATTTGGTACATGGTGTATTTCTGCTGCTTGTGTGCAAACAACTGGGCAGGGGTTTCCAACTGAAGTTCATCCCCTGGTATTCACTGAACACTGAATTCAAAAATTAGTATGTATTCAAATGTATTCAAAACAACTTTCGAGCCTTTTCTTTGTGGTTACTTTTTCTGGTATTGGCTTTGCCTGGCACAGGATGAGTTCCTTCTTATTTTTTCTCCATTTCTTCCAAATCAGAAAGCTATATAACCTATGGATTATATATGAATATATTTATATATGGATATATATATCATAATCCAATATATAGATGTTAGATTATTTCTTCCAAAATCTGTAATAACTACAGAACAAAATGAAAGGAGAAGAATGATAGAGTTGCACTCACCTTGGGCTGTCCACCCTCCGATTGCGCTTCAAGTAGCCTGACTAGGACTTCTACACAGAGACATAGTCTTACTCTGTACCTGTGCAAAACATTCTTAGGGTTAAAATGTTCGGGACTGTCTTTTATTTGTCTGCTGCATTCAAGGTCAGATTATCGAAGAATTTAAACTGCTGATAAAACCAGCAGAAAACGGAGTTGCATTATATTGGGTTGTCCTGAGGACATTCCATGCTCTTTGGTGTAATACTGTAATTTTTAGTGGATGGAGAGTGACTTACACACCACTTACGTCTTTGTTAAGACATTCTAGTTGGACTTCAGTGTCAACAAGATTTTTTATGGGTGCTTTGCCTACGTATGAATTAAATTCAGAAATGCCATTCATTTGCACAGGGTAGGCAAAATACTTGGAGGTTTTGTTCTTTTCTTAAATGTATTTTATTACGTAGTTTACCACTCTAAATCTTGCTTTGATATTGGGATTATTGAAAATATTTCTTAAAAGGCTGTTTTCAAATCCAGCACATAATAAATCTGCTTCAGTCATTTAATATATGGTGTGGTACATTATACTGCAAATAAATCTGCTTCACTTAATTTCTACATGGTAGGGCAAATGCTTGAGCTGGGAAACTGGAATCATGTACCTAATACAACTGCCCACTTCTGGTGACATGGAGACACTGTGCTTTCCATATCCAGACTTTGTCTTTCTGTGGAATATTTTGAGGTGTTGTATTAGTCAGTCAATTATGTATTGACAACATCTTGAAACTCAAGCACAGGAAGGACATGGACTTGTTGGAATGAGTCCAGAGGAGGGCCACTGAATTGATCAGAGGAATGGAGCACGTCTCCTATGAGGAAAGGCTGAGAGAATTTGGTTTATTCAGCCTGGAAAAGATAAAGCTCAGGGCTGACCTAATTGTGGCCTTTCAATACCTGAAGAAAGCCTACAAGGATGATGGAGAGGGTATTTTCAAAAGGACACGTGAAAGGATAGGACAAGGAATAATGGCTTTAAACTGATTTATATTAGGAAGAAATTCTTTACTGTGAGGGTGGTGAGCCACTGGAACAGGCTGCCCAGGGAAGCTATGGATGCTCCATGCCTGGAAGTGTTCAAGACCAGGATGGATGGGGCTTTGAGCAACCTTGTTTAGTAAAAGGTGTCCCTGCCTGTGGCAGGAGGGTTGGAACCAGATGATCTTTAAGGCCCCTTCCAACCCAAGTCATTCTGTTATTCTATGAAAAATGTTTAAAAATGTCCCTAAGAAGTGCAACTTTGTTTCAAGGAAGAGCATGAAAAAGATGCAGCAGAACAGCCAGGGTATCTGTTGTGGTGAGCAATGAGCCATACTTGGTAATGGTTTGCAATCTGGAGTATTAAATAAAGTCTTCAGACAACCTGAGTCTCCAAAACATACTCCAGAACAGACAGAGAGGGTATACCAGGATATGCCAGCACTTTTGTCTGTCTTAACCTCTTGTAGCCATTCGGTTAATTATGTTTGCATACGTGCTTTAATTAATCAAATATTTGCCTGTTTTATTGGCATCAGCCCCCATGCAAGAAAAAAACCTGCTACTTTTAAAAAGTTCAATAATTCTTCATTTGTGTCTGCTGATGCTCAAGGCTTCGTTGGCAAGTAAAGAGTGGCATGGAAACCAGATCTGGGAGGCAAAGCTCTCCAGTAATTTTGAGTCTCCCAGCAAAAATAATTCTGCTGTTGGCTTGCTCTCTGGCTACAAAAATATGTGCAGGCAACTTTGGGGTGTTGTATAAATTATTTTGTATGTGGACTTGACCAATGAAAGCATGTAATTGAGAACTGGCATGTTTCCTTCCTTTTTGAAAAGACGTGCTGCTAGGGTTTGCTCTCTGCTTTGTATTTAGACAGCGTCCCTTGTAGTTGTCTGTTCTCACTACTTCCCAAGCATAAAACAAATGAAAGCAGAAGCACATTAAAGCATGTGAAATTTGCTCCAGCATAACCTCAGCATTTCCTTCCAACTTTTTCTTCTTCCTATGACTATGTGAAATAATTCTCAAGAGTTTTTTCTCTGCCTTGCTCCCTATCTCCTTCTGCCCCTCACTTCTTCCCAATATTCTGGGCTTAAATGTGATGATTTTTGGAGTTTCTCAAACCTTCCATTAATTTGCATGCTTTTCACCGCCATATTTTGTTTCTACACATCATTTTGAAGGGTGGTCACAGCAGCTGGTTTACCTCTGGCAGTGGCCCTGCATGTGAGGAGACCAGCCTATCTTAAAAAGAACCCATCCCCAGAAACCTGTTTTAAAAAGCTTCTGGCTGAATTCTGCAGACTATTTTCAGAGGCTGTCCCAGCAGCCATCCAAATATTTCGTTGCTTCTCTGGATGCTGTTGATAAGGTTGATGCTGTCATTAGTTGTAATGGTTTTTATCTCCCAGAGCAAACAGAGGCGTTAATGCGGATTAGCGTATTTGTCAGTGTGCCACTAGCTTTAGTTTCTGTGATTCCTTTGGTCATCCTCACCACTATTTTTCAGCATCTGCATAAGGTAGCACTGAAATTATTTGTGATTCCATGAAGTCCATTGGGTTGTGGTGTGATTGATCATTTGTCTGAAAATTTGTATTTAAGATGTATTGCATATCTAGGGGTGTCAGCAGCATACTTATGATTTACTGTTTTCTAGCGCTAGGAAGCAGGAATGGCTCTTAGGATTTTGTATGCCTTGCCAGGTGAAATGGTATATTGCCAACACAAAGACTTTGGGAGGAAAGTGTACATAAAATTTTTCCATGAAAATAACTCCAAGAACACTGGCAAAAACAGCAAACATAGATGGATAATACTAAGATTGGATTGTAAATAAAACTAAGAAAGAAATAAGGCCATTTATAACTTGTAAAGAAGAACATGATAATTCATGTTTTGTCACTACTTTGTCTTCTTGCTGCTGTTTTCCAGCACTAATCAGGATTGCTGTGGTTATTTTGAAATGCACCTTTGAGTTACTGGGTTTCAGGAAACATAAATCTCAACAGCTTTGTTATCACCTTTGACTTACACTGCACATAAAAGTCAGATTTGTCTTGGGAAACAAGTTAAAAGGAACATCAGTAGTAGCCTGGGGCAGTAAAGTTGAGAAGTTTTGTGAAGCGGGGCTGTTACCTGAAGCAGGGGGGATGGCGTGAAGTGGAGGAAGGACACGGTGGGGGTCAAACCCTGTCTCCACAGCAGCCTGTGGAAAGACCTCCATTAGCATTGTCAGGGATGGGACTTCACCTTGACGTTACCTTTTCAGAGAACACCAACGGGAAGCTACAAGTGAACCAGCCTGTACGGAGCTTTTTCACAGCACACTCCTATTGTTAATAATACCCACAACCAAAACATCTGTTTCAATGGCAGAGTACTGTTTGCCTTTTAGAACAGGATGGGAAGGGCTGATTTTCAGCTTGTTTGAATCTGTACTGCAGAGGGCCCAGGAGAATATCAGAGAAGAGTAGAGACAAAAGCAACTGAAACATGTTAGGGTAGTCTCCCAGTCTAGCTGAAACACTTTCTGCCATTTCATTCTGCCTCTATTATCTCACTAGGCATTTTACCTGAGCGTATTCTTTTATAATTACAAATATTTGTTTAGACAAAAAATACCTGAACATTTAAAATCTCTCTAAAGGAGAAAAAAAAAGGAAAACAGTAAAATCTGTGAGACTTCAAACAAAGCTTTTTCTTTCTGCAAGTAGGGTGTGTGTGTATGTGTGTGCATTTGTGAAGAAAGAAAGTCAAGAGAGTGGTTCCTTCCTTCTCAGAGTATCCGAAGGGGTGATAAGTGGTGGAGCCTGTGGAGTGCTTCAGCTCTTGGGGTTGAGCACATGCCATGTTTTTGGAGTGACTGTCAGTGGTGATGCCCAGGCCCATCGGAGAGGAGCTTAGGCTGGCTGTTTCCCCCTCAGAGAGCGAGCACAGCCAGAGCCTCCCTCTGGTATTTTATCAGTGCCTGCATGAGGAGTGCCGGCTTACGCTGAGTAACAACTTATCTGCTATCTCGCTTGAGGTTTTCTTTCCCCTTTAAGTTGAGGAGAATCAGCTCTCAGAGAGTAGATAGCATGCTCTGTGATTTCAGCCAATGCAGTCACTAACATCTTCCAGATGTTTTATAGTCCCTTGCGTCAGTTTCACAATGAAATTCCTCTCTTTGTTGCCCATAATTTCTCTTATTTTCAGTTAAATCTAATGGATACCTCCTTTGTAAGGTGGTGAACCACTCAATTTTAGCAGTCTGGGACAAACATCTACTGTCTGACAGCTCTGTGTGAAGTTTGTGGGATTTTCATAAACTGGCTTCAGTAAAAACAAAATTGACTGTGTAAGAAACATTTACCTACAGAAGCTTAATGTCAAACAAGGAGTCAGGGAAACAGGTATTTTTTTACATGCAATTACACAAACCAGGATATACTTGCACATTAAAAATAAGGATAGAAGTCTTACTTACAATCCTGCCTGCCTGCTGAAGTTTGGGAATGAAAAGGGGTTGGGGATTCAGCTGTGAGCTTGTGGTAAATGCTGGAATCAGTCATTTTCAAGCCCTTCACTAGGCATTAAGTCTCAAAGCTTGGAAGCAGATCTGCATGACTCAGTTGAATAAATGTGTTTGACACAGAAGACAAATATTGTACTCAGTAGAGCAATTTTGAAGTCTAATGCTCTCCTCTCCCAACTAATTCTAAGGCTTAATTACTGAATACCAATATCATATAATTCACAAATAATTCCCTGGCTGCCTTTTGTTCACTTGTGCCTTTAGTACTGTATTATCAAATACCAAAAGATTATCAGATAGCATGACGGGCTTGCAGATGCTGTGCAGTGCCAAAAAATATCAGAATGCAATGACTTGCCAACTCACAAAGTGGTGTTTTACTGTCTCCACAGGAGTATTATTCCACTCTTTGGTTTTCCAAGTCTGATTTACATGTGGTAATAAAACCTTCCCTTCGTAATACTATTAATCTCCCAAATCTGAGGGGCAGACAGACTGAGTTTCCTTTGTCTTCATTCAAGAAAATATATGTTTTGCCTGTATATCTTACAGCTTAGTTATCTGCCAGCAGATTACTGTAGTGCTGGGAAATAGGAGGAAAGAGAGCCTTTCTGCACGGACAGGCTTCTGCCTACATATCAACAACTGCAACTCTACTGACTTTATATTGCATGTTTTTCCAGGAGGGCCCTATTTGGTCCCCTTTAACAGCTTGAGAAGACTTTTTTTTTTTTAACATTAGTTTCTTGAAAAGCTGAGCTTTCATATGAGACCTTTTGAGTGTCAGATTTCACTTAGTTGAAATACTGTACACAAAAAGACATAAAAGCAATATATCTGGCACTGGAAATTGCTAGAATTAAATTTTGTACCATGAATTGATCTTATTTTTAGCAATAATCATGTTACATTATTGCATCTAGAGATTTGATAGATGTGTGCAGTTTTTTCACCCTTTAATGAAAAGGTGTCAGTCAGAAACTTTGAGCATTCCTGTGCTCAATGTCAAAAATAGCACTGTGAGAAGGACTGGGATTTTCATTGTGAATATACACCCCATCATTAGACAGAGCAATCCAAATATTTCATCTGACAAAGCAAAAGGCGTGAAAACCGAACTGCTACAAAGCCCTTGAAAAGCAGCAAAATGGTTCAGATTTTGCTGGGCACTTACAGTCTCACCTGATAATTGCCCACTCTCAGGGAGAGAAGCTTCCCACCTTTACGATCCTTTGATCTTGGAGAGGGGCACGAAGGCTTCATGGAAGGTCTTAGGTCCTGTTAGGTTTTTAACATAGAAATGAAAATTTTGAGTGGAATCTCAGGTTAGTTATGGCTCTCAGGTTTCTTGGGCCAAGCAGGTGAGTTCAGAATAGTCTTCGTTGTTTTCCAAGTTCCTGGCCTAGATCTGTTCCTAAAGTGGAGCAACTGAAATACCACATATGGTAGCCACAAGAGGAGTAATATAACGATAAGTGTTGCCAGCCTGCCCAACAAAGGTAGAACTTTCTTTGCCTAGACTTTTCTCCACTGTTTGGCTTTTGT
Organism: Ifrita kowaldi; assembly: GCA_013398055.1. Lineage (NCBI taxonomy): Eukaryota > Metazoa > Chordata > Aves > Passeriformes > Cinclosomatidae > Ifrita > Ifrita kowaldi. The sequence goes on from VZRS01009365.1 coordinate 504,024, forward strand.
TACTGAAGGAGGTGGCAGCAGCTCCAAGTGTCACCTCAAGCATCAGTGATCAGCGAGAGCAGCAGCTTGAGGCTTTCAGCACGTGAGGTGCCACTGCAGTCAGTGCTAGCAGGGTTCTCTGTCACCAAATGTGGAGCCACACGCCCTTTGGAGCTGATTCAAGGCTGTTGGGTGCTAGGCATGGCTGTGACTGCAGCACAGTGCCTTGCACGAGGGCACCGGGGTGTTGGGGTTAGAGAGTGGTAGGACCACAGACGAAGCTGTGTGAGGCAGTTAGCAAAATAAATTACACTGTTTGTACTGTGATGCTGGGTTGGCAGCCATGGCTTTGCACAGGGGTTCAGTTTCATTTCCCCTAGGATGGGTCTGCAGAGGACACAGGCTGTCACACAAGGACGAGGAGTCTTCCAGCGCCTTCTGCCATGGGCCCAGGCAGATGGCCACGTCCTTCCACAGCTTTCTGGGAAACTTCATCAGAAGAGCAGAGCTTTTTACAGCATGAAGAGCAGTGGAATAGGGCTTCAGAAAGGCCAGACACACTCCTGCCCATTTAGAGCAAGGTGAGACAACACAGGCTCAGGAATTGCACATAGCCCAACCCGGCCCCAGTGCCTAAGCCCGGAGCTCAAGCACCAAGAGCAAGTGCTGAGTTAACCCTCTGAAAAAGATACACTTTTAATGGTGCTGCCACAGTGTAAAGTGCATCAGCAGGGTGTCTCAGAGAAGCCTTGTGCTGCTCCTGACCACGTATGATCTGTCTGTGGATGAACAAAGGGTGTTGGTTTCTAGGGCTATCTATCCATTACTTCAGACAAACACATGTGGGGCTTGGAGGAGAAGGATGTTAGAGCAGCAATTACGGGAGGTATTAAGGAGCCACAGCTGGCCACTTAGCCTGTCATTAACGACCATTGCTATGCTCGAGTCAGGAAACACTAGAAATCTGCCGAGGAGGCCTGAATTAGCAGAATGTGAGGACAGTTTTGAGATCAGATGTTCGATCTGATTAATTAACTTTTGGAAAAAACACCTGCTGATAGATCCATGCTGAGTCTTTGAGACTTCAGGATCAGGACCGCCACAGAGTGGGATGTGATCCTGGCGCTGTGGTGTGGCAGGAGCCATAACCATGTAACCTCCCCTCTGCTCCAAGAGAGCCTGCTGCAGATGCCAGGCTGCAAAGCCAGTGTGGGGGAAAACATGGGGTCTGACCCATTGCCAAGATAATGCATGATTTTTGAATGCTGAGGAGTGTGCATCCATAGCAAAGCTGGAACAGTATGTTGAATCCTGCTTTTATTTGTGGTTTTGTACTTGTACTCTCGAATGGCTTCATGCCCCCGCTTTAACACGAAGATCCTTTTTACCTTGCTCCCTCCAGAAGCTGCCGTGGAGCTGAGTTCTTTGAGCCTTGAAGTTTTCAGCCTCAGTAGAGGCTGAAGAACCAACTGCATATAAAGCACAGTTGAAGGAGCACAGTAGTGTTCTACTAAAGCAACACGTCATGCAGCTTAATGCTCCTGTAGCACCAGTTCCTAGAAAGAAAGAAATAACCAGAGTTTGTGATTTCTTTTTCCTTTTCTTTTTTCTGGGGTGGGAGAGGGGGAATAGGACAGGGATTTTGCCCCTTATTTGGGAGAAAGAGAAGCATTTAAGAATGGGTATTTTGTTAGCAGAAGACTTCTTCAGCCACTTTCCCTCTGATTCAGTGTTATTGCAATGCGTGGGACTCTCGTGGCTGTCACTGCCACATAATGCAATGAGTGACAAACACTACTTAGCATACTGAACGGGGGCACTGTCCCTAGCTTAATCTACCTAATGCCCCCACTGCAAGGTATAAATAGATTAAGAGAGAAAATTCAATAATTTCTCCATTCTCCCACCAGAGCAATACACATTACATGTTCCTTGCCATCTAATTGCATTACATGGCAGGGATGCAATAAACATTTAATGGCAGTCACAGTCATCTGTCACTTCCCTTTAGGTTGGTAATGTTCAATATGATTTACATGCTTAATGCTGAACATTTTCAGGGGGAGGGAGGAAGGTACGAATAACTCACATCAAAGAAATTGTGGTTTTAGCCTAAGTATTTTCTTTAATTAGTTAAGAAAAAAGAAGAGATTGAGTGCCCAGTACTCCTGAGGTACCTTAATTAATGCCTCATGAAACCAGGATGGGACTTTAATAGTCTTGGTCCTGATTTACCCCCAGTGGTACTGTAGTTTTGCACAGGTAAAATGCCACAGAAATGAAACAGGAGTCACACCAATGAATTAAATGCATATAATTGGAAGTGTTTAGGGAAAAGTGCTTGACTCCCACTCTAGCTTGTTAGACATCTTCATACATCAGTGCTTTTCAGAGGGAGGTGCAGTGGGTATATATGGGTCTGATATATGTGTATATTTCAGGATATGGTGAATTGGTCTATACAATCAATTTTCTATTAGCTTCAAGAGGAACAGGGTGGTTCCATCACAATAGTCTGTAGAAACATGGATAACATGAAATACATTGTTTATGTTGAACACTGAAATGAAAAAGCTACAAATCCCTGTGGACGTGTTAATATTAAATTATGTTCCCCCCTCCCCAGACAAATTTGGGGGAAGATGTGCAGCCACATTTCTCATAAAAGTTCTCTGCTTTGCCTGTGCAGAGTTTTACCATGTGATGAGTAACACGTTCCACATCCAGTGGCAAACCCCAGCTGTTTCTAAACAGGAAGAATAAAAGTTTTCACATACTACTTCTTGTAGCAGCATTGAGACCGGTGCTGTTGAATATGCAGGCCATTGGCTGTTTGAGCAAAGTTAAACGACTGCTTCAAAAAGTGTCCTCTTCACACCAGTGGTTTTTGAATTTACTAGAGAGGCACAAAAGGTAAAAATAAAAATCCCAGTGTAGGTTAGAAGGACGTGTAAATCAGACACAATAGCAAAATTAGTGTGAATTAGAGAAAAATTAAGAGAGTAGGAAGGCACCGGCTTATTCTAGACAGACCACCAGCAAGTCATCATCTGGTGAAAACTTTCAGCCAGTGTGAATTTGAGCCAAACAGTAGCCTGCAGGTGACACACTCTGTAGCCCATTAAAAGTCTCTTGAGGCCTGTAATCCTGCAGCTGAGCCCTTTTCTTACTCTTTCTGAGAGCTTGCCTCACATTTGGATTTGCTTTGCTTTGCTCGGCTTGTGGCTTGCAAGCAAACTGGGGAGCAACTGTGCTCTGCTGCAGCACTGTGGTTCCCCAGCAGTCAGACAGTTTCCCTTTTCCTGTGCATCCCTAGAAAGATTGCTCTAACGTTTTGTCTCCTAATTTTCCTTTTGTACTATGTAGGGGAAAAGAAGGGGAGTGAGTTTTAGTTTTCTTGTCTGTTAGAAAGTAAGAGTTGGGGTTCTTGGGATCTTTCACCAGAGGATGGGATTAGCTGAACAGAAATCCAGCTCTGAGCTACTCTGTATTAGAAAGAGCTCCTAGAAATTGTGCTCAGTCAGGATGAAACACAGTGTGTGTGCGTGTGCAGAGATTCACGTATTGATAACCTCACGTCCGTAGTTTGCCAGCGAGTTACCTGCTGTACAGTGCTCCGGGCTTTTGCTAATTTGACAAGGTCACTTCACGTGGCACTATCTGCAATGCAAACAATTACCAAAGGTGGCAAGGCAGCTTTTCTTCTATGAATCACTAAATCATTAACTTCTGTGTCACTGAAAAAGTATCCTAGCTACTGTTTGTGTCCTTCTCAATCAATATCCCCAGACAGAGTATCCATGTCCTTTATCCCCCACAGGAATGACTAAACCTCTCCAGCAGCTCCGAATCACTCAGCTAATGGGCAGAGGAGCACAGACCTTAATTGTCCCTGACACCAACAGAGCCGCTTCTCTGCTTTGCATATCAATCCCGTACATCTCTGTCAGCGCAGAGCTGTGGGACCGAGTTGCAGCCAATTGAGTTGTGGGACCGAGTCAGGTTCGTGGCACACCGACTCGGTTCTGCTGGCACACCTGGGGTGCTCACACCCTGCTGAAAGCAAGCCCATGGTGTGCAGGCTCAGTGCATCCTGCTGCTGCCAAGTTGCGCGGTGCCAGCCCGGCGCTGTGCCCCTGGTGTCCAGCTCGGGGTGCGGGCTGGGAAGGGAAGGGAAGGGAAGGGAAGGGAAGGGAAGGGAAGGGAAGCGGCGCGCCCCGGGCGGCGGCGGCACCCGCGGGAGTGGTGCCCGCGCCCTCTGGCGGCAGCCCTGGGCAGCGCGGGGCCCGCCGGGGCCGGGACGGGCGGCATGAGGAGCGGGGCGTTTGTGTGGAAACTCCGCGGTGCTGTGCCAACCTCCTAATGCAGCTTTACTGCCGAGAAACGCTCTAAACCTCTAAAGCATTTTGATGCTTACGCTAAATCCCCGTGAAACTACCTCCGCGACAGTTAAAAATGAAGATTGCAGCTACTGCTGTCAGTCCCTTGCATTCAGTACACCAGAGGTTTTAAAAACCTGGAAAAGATAGTAATGACTGAAGTTTTGATTGTGTTATTTTTGCATGTACACGTTGGACTCATCCATGTGGATGTTTTAATTGAAATGTCTAGTCATCTCTCACAATAAAAAACCCCCCAACTCTTAGTTATTAGTTTTCTACTTCACATTCTGTGATATGTCTTGTAACTTTTTAAACGAAGCTAAGGTACTCATAGCCCCAAAAACTGCAAAACTCCAGGTCTTTTCTTTATAGTAAGCGGAATGCAGTAATTTCTGGGCCTAAGAGCACCTACGAGTGTGGATGTGAGTGCTTGACTGATGTACTGAATTCAGGGATGGCAGAGCAGGAATGAATTCTACACAATCCCTTGCTGTCCACTTAAACATAAGCACATGCTTTGATTTAATTTTCTGCTAATGAGATGAAATTTTACTTAACTGAAAAGGTTGCAAGAATTACTGCCTGTCTGTGCAATTGGGATTTTGTGGTCTGAGATGCTGGAAGGTTTGTTTTTACAAGTAGCAGGTCTTTGAGAAATCTTCCCATACAACTAGTATCAGAAAAATATTTTGAGGGTGTATCTGTATAAACAGTGTAAACATGTGTCTTTTTCATCCTGTCTGGTATTCAGCAGAGAGCAATGTATGATTTAACCCAAGGCAGCTGTCCCAGTGCCAGCCCCTCTTACCCCCACTGCAGACAGTGCTGGACCACAAGAAAACTTCTGCCGTGGGGGGATATGGTGCTCCCAAAATATACAATGGTTTGGTCCCCCCAAATCTGCCGTTTCTCCCCACCCCTCTGGCTTTGCTTTCCCTGGAAGCGTCTGTGTTCATGGGTGAGTGTGGGGAGATCTCTGCTCTTACACGCTGGCTTGAATATTCAGGCTGGTTTGTTATTGTGCTTCAGGCCTCGTTAGAAGTTTGGAGAGAAGTGTGTGCATACAGATATAGTCATGAACACATTTATTATTTGCAAATTTACACTTAACTTCGGATATTAAATATACAAATGGGAACAGCCTGTACCAGTACTACTGAACTGCCTGAAATATTCATTTCAGTCAGGTCTTGCAGCGATGTAAATTGCTGTAACCGCATTCAAATCAACGTTACCGTGCAATTTAGAGCAATTTGAAAATCTGTCTGCAGTAGATATTATTTGTTAATAATTCGGAGAGTGAGTTTTATTTATTCCTTTGAGGAAGAACTCTGAGAAGCATAGATTTAAAAGCAAAGTGAAACTATGTATCATTAATTTTGTGTATAATACATAGCTTGGGAGCATATACCACAAACCAATCTGCAAACTCTAGGCCCTGGAAATATTCTTTGAAAAAAAAATATCAAACCCAAGCACATTTCTGTAGCATGTAAAGGGTGACTTCATCAAAAATAATTAAGTTTTTATAAGCTGTTTTCATAGGCATAAAGGACTGTGTTTGGAAAAGTATTGAGGAGCATTGGGTAGATTTCACTCAGCCTTCCTGTTGACTGGTTAGCCCAGAAGGGGAGACTCAAAAGTGGAAGAGTGTTCTTAGCATGGCTCTTGATGGAACTATTGTAGGAGTGATGTGTCAGTCCCCCGCCAGAGAAAGACACTCATTTCTTCTGCTCCAGGAACATTCCAGATGTTCCTGGAGATGGTGTATATATATGAACATATATGCATATATATACAAATATATATATATACAAGGGTTTATGTTTATAGACAGGTGCGGCAATAGATAGACATAGAATATGTCTATATTGTCTATATTGTCTATTACATAGAATTTATAGACAATAATGAGGCATGCACAAATTTAATTTCCATCCTGCTGCAGTGAAAAGAGAATTTTCTTATTGGCACCGTGCTGATATTATGCTTTGGATGCAATACTGGCAAGTGCTGAAGGCTTTGCACCCTTAAAGGAAGAAGTTGGTTCTTCCTTTTCCACCACAAGGCAGAGGAGATGTCACTGCCCCTCTTTTATGGCAGGAGGCCCCAGCTTGGACTGGGAGCACTCACGGCAGAGCAAGACTCACTGTTCAGGAGCTTTAGGGACATGTGCAGGGAGGAAACTACAGGGCCAGGGCTTGGCAAGGCAGGGGTGAAGTGCTTCAGCCAACAAGGAAGCTGGTGCTCAAAATCTGAAAGTTCCCTGGGAGTTTTGTGGCTGTGCCACGCAGGCAGGATCCAGGGTTTGAAGGTCTTACTGTAATGGTTTGGGGATGGGAGACTGTTGGCTTTCCAGACCCGCTCGGCCCTCAGCAAGTGTGCTTTTGCTACGCTGCTCTGTCGTTGCTTGTTCAGCAGTAGCCATGGGAGTCGGCTGCTTGGTCCTCTGAGTGTTCTGCTTTCCTGTAAGGTATTCCTACATTGCTTAAAAGTTTATTTGTAGCTGTAATAGCCTGGGCTATCCTAATTGCTGTCTGCGTGTTTGTAAAATCATATGTCAGCAGCCATCAACATTTGAAATTATTGTATCAATTACATCCCTTTGATGCTGGTAAAGGCTGTTTAAGACAAAATAACAACCCTGCATTTACTGCAATAAAAGTTTCCCCAAAACTGGTTTATACCATCATCACTCATTCACTATGTTTGAAAACATTTTTTATAATGCTATTAGAGTGACTTTCCAGTGAACAATACAAGTTAATATTGATTTTAATACACACAAATGATTCCTTTAATCCCCAAATGCTTAATGAAAATTTTAGTGTAGTTTTGTGAAAGAATTCATGGATGTGGGCTGGATAGCACGCAAAGAACAGTAGAATCTTCCATTCCAGAATACAACCTGATGCATGGCATACTTCTTTATCTTACCTATCCTCCAGGTAAACAGATTCACGGCTCTGTAAGTATTTGATATGGTCTCCTTTTTTCCCCCTTATTTTCTTTCTTTCTTTTTTTTTTTTTTTTCCTCCCAAAGATTACTGAAGTGTGTGTTTTAAGGCTGTCTCTGCACTGGGAAAAGTCATAAACAAATTCCCAAGTCTAGCAGTGATAGAAGTCTCAGGACTGACAATGCTTTGTACTCAGACCTATTTTTAGCACCACTTCTCAGTAATGAAATCTAGCAGCCTTGAGTAGCAATGGGGATTTGTCCATCTGACCTCATCCTCTAGTCTTGTTCCGACTGTTTTAATTTCTGCTTCTATATGAGCTGTGTTCCCAACAAGCTGAGGGGTGAGACATGGAGAAAGGAGAGCTGTAGCTCACAATGAGAGATGCTGACAGAATTGGTTGGTTTGTTGGATCTTTTTAAGATCAGGGACCTGAAAGCATGCTTCCACTGTGAAAGTGGAAAGCCAAAGAAGAGGTTTGGGTAAATGAAAAAATGAAGAAAGAGGGCTCAGAGGGAGATTGGAAGAAGAGGTATGTGAGGGTCATGCTGGAAGGATGGAGATTCCACCTTCAAGCCCAGATTCACACAGATCAACTGGTCCAACTGGGAAAGGAGACTTTCTTCACTCCACTGACGCTTGCTCTCCTGTCTGCAGCTGGAGATTTCACAACATCTGTATAAGCTAGAGATTCGTACACACAAAGAACTCGTGTGAGGTTGAAAAACTGTTTTACTTGTAAGCCACCAAGCAGCAGCAGACACCAATACATCTGAGTCACTAGGAAAGTAGGCTACCTTTGAATTAGTGACCTATGGTGCAAAATTCTGTATGCAACTGCTGCTCCCCGGAGGAATGCATTGCCCTTCTCTCTGGGTGGTCATTAAGCAAAAGTTATGTGTTTATCTCTCCAGATTATGCATTAAGCACTAAAAGAAGGAAGATTCAGAAGGTATGTAGGAGAAATACATTACTCTAACACTGCACAAACTCGTTAATGTTTGTGCAGCTTTACATTTTCTCAGTTTTTGTCCAATTTATTTTTTTCAAGTTGGAGTTTGCTATGCAAGAAAGACTTGGCACTCAGGTTGCAGTGGGAAACTGTGACCAAAGAGTAGTTCTTGTTGCTTTTTCCTTTTCCAGTCTCAGAGATACAAAAGCATCAAGGGCACACTGATGTTTTAACTACTGGTGTCCAACAAGCCCTGCATCTTTGCTTTGGGCAGCAAAGGAAGCATGAGTGAAGAAACCACCGGTCTCTCTCTGGTCTTCTTTCACCCTCTTTTCCCTTCTGAAACCTCCAATTCTTGGTCCATCACCTCTTCCTTTTTGCACTGATTCATGCAGGAAGGGTTATTTTTCTGCCCAGAGAAAAGAGGATCGTGGCCCCACTGGCTTCATCCCACTGAATGCATTAGAGTAGATGGTTTTGCACGCCCTGCCATGTTTAATTCACTTGTTGCCACTGTTTCCTCTCCCTGTGCTGCCAAGGAGGATGCCAGCTGAGTCTGTGGCATGGCACACTTCCTCTGTGCCCATGACTGGCACAGGCACAGCCAGGGACACTCCAGTGTCGCTGCTGCTTGTGCCTTAAAGCACAAACTATTCCACTCTGAAAATTGTTTGGAGATTCTAAATTGCTTTTTTCATCCTTTGGGATGAAAAGTTCTATATCAGTGTATTATTATTAATGACAATAAATTATTCTTGAGGCAGTGAGGCTGCTTCGCTTCCTATGGAGTGAAATGAGCAAGCGCTTTCTCAGGAGTACACCCGAAATATGAAATACTAGCAGATGAGGCTTGCAGCTGGATAGCCTGATGTTTCACTGCCATGCATGTGGTCTGCTTCCTGAAATGGCCACAGAAGAAGATGCCCCGAAGAGGAGTTGTGCCGTGCCACTGGGGGCACACTCCCAGGTGGCAGGGCTAGTGCCAGCCCTGTGGCTCACTGATCATCCTTGCTGGGAGCTGGCTGTACCAACTCCCTTTGAGAGGCTTGGTGAAGTCCCAGCTCGGTGGTTGAAACGTTTCCATCATTTGTTTTTCTGGGATGCCTTCCAGTTGCTCTGAATTGGCCTCTTGTTTGCCCACCCCCCCGCCTGCACATGGTCCTGCAGTGCTCCCCGGGCCTCTGCCGATCACTCGCACCGCTTGGCCGGGGGTGGCTTGGGGCCAGCCAGTGATTACGACTCAAATTTCAGTAACTTCATCACTGACTTTTGGCAACACCTTTGTCTCATGTTACTTCTAAAACACCCAAGTTCATTACTGCAAGTTTAAGCAAAGAAGAAATAAACCCCGGTGCTTATCACTGGCTACAGAGAAGCTTGCTTTTCTTACCCTGCTGCTGATTTTCAAATGTCCAGGATTTATTGTTTTGAAAGACGCCCTGTGCAAAGACATATTTCAAAAGGCAAAGGGGCTGACAGTGCTTAACATGTGCTCTGGCATTTTGGGAGCACTGCTAACATAGTGAGCTTTGCAAAGATGCATTTCAGCTAGGAGCAATAGAAATGTGGCCAGGCACGAGCGGGAGCAGTTTTGCACAGGCTTGAGAATGAGAGAAGTGGAGGAATGACAAGTTGTGTGATGGCAGATTTGTGCAGCAGTTCTTTTCCTTCTGTTTTTACAGTGAGAGGCCATGGCAAACCACTTAGTGCCAGGGAGTCTATTTTCTGAAAGTAATCCAGGCACTGTGGTGAAAATGAGAAAAAAACACTTCTGAACTCCCCTCTAGCCACTTCATACCAAGTTTTCAAGGCTGAACTAACGCCAAATCTTCAAAAAGATTTTCATTAATTTCTGTAATTTCATGCAAAATGTGTTTATTTGCTAACCTGAGAACAAACAAGGTGAGAAGGCTAAAAGGAATCCCCAACCTCCAAAACCCAAAAAACCTCATCACCACCTTCCTTTTTTTTCTACAAAACCTCAAGGCACTGAGGTGGCCAATGCTTTGTAAAGAGAGAGATGGAAAGGGGCTGAGGGGTAGCAGTGGGTTTATCCAGGGGGGTGTACAGCTCAGGGAGTTCTACTTCATGGCAAGCCCTCCTGGGCAGTCTTGCAATACAGCTGCTGACAATAACATTCCCAAGAAGTGGATGCCCAGCAGTGGCGAGGCTGTGACCCCGTGGCACAAGGTCTCTGGCAGCAGCACTGTCCCCGGGGGCACTCCCAGCCCCCTGCTTCTGCCTGGAGCTGTGTGCATCACCTCTGCAGCTCTGCCAGCTGGGTTCCAAACAGCCTGGGGAGCTGGTGTTGATGCCAAGGCCACTGTGCTCTGCTTGGCTGGGTAGAACCCGTTGTTGCTTACTCATGCTTTTGTGGGTAGTGAAGTACTTCTTGGCCCTGTATGTTTCTCATTTTCACACCTGTGTGCACGCCTTTTCCAGGAGTGTGGAGAGAACTAGGTTTTTTTAATGGTGAGCTCACAAGATTGTCCTTCTGGATATACTATTCTACCACCCTGAAAGGAAATAAATGCACTCTGTCCTCTCAGGAAAATGTTAATTTTCTCCTTCTTAAAAATAAAAAAAAGTAGAAAGGAAAAAAAAAAAGAGGAATACAGCAACTGTGGGCTTTGATTGTTGGAGGTCTGCTGGGGAAGACTTAGTAGGAAATTATTTTGGAGAGTTTGGTGGAGAGCATCACAGCTGAAAAATGTAATTTGTCTGAAGAACGGTAAAAGAATAATAAAAGGAAAATCCCTTTTACCTAAGCCATTGGGAGGCAGAACTGACGAGAAGAAGAGAAGACATAGGTCTAAAGTGCTTTTTTTTTTCTTTTGTATAAATGTTTGTATGAATTTTCAAATATAAAAACACAGGTTTTTATCCAGAAAATGCTGATCTAGTTACTACTCAGTCTGGACCTATGGGTTGGCAAGGAACAGGAGGGAAATAATGAGAAGATAGAGGAGCATTTTCTTTTCCTTAAATCTGTGAGCCCTTGTCTGAAGAGAGCTCTGTGAGTTCAGCATCTGCTGAGCTTTCCTATCTTTTACGAGTAGGAGCTTAGGTAAGAGAACCACAGGAGCAATTATGGGCTCTCCTGGATCTGTTCTGAATTGCACAGATGGCAGACTGTGATCCTGGGCTCATGTGTAGCACTGGGTGTGCATGTGGCACTGAGAGATGCTGATTTGGAAAGGTAGCATGGTTTGTTTTCAGAGATGTTCTTGTGGTCGTTCTTGTAAATTATGGGGTTAAAGGGTTCACTGTAGCTGTGGTTGTTTGGGTCTACCACTGTAATCAAGTACAAACTGAATTGGTGAGATTTTGGTCTTATAGGCCAAATTCTTCATAGAGCTGTTCTCTTTTAACCACAGCTTTCATGGAAAAGGGGTAAATGCAAAAGAAATGCAGCTTTCTGCAAGATGCAGTATCATCATGAAAAAGGTGGATATAAAAAAAAGACTAAACTACACTAACTAGACCACATCTTGACTGTGGTGTTCTTCATTCAGAACGAGCCAGAATTTAATGTTCATTGCAGCAAAACAGCCTTTAAAATGTTAGGCTAGCATACAGGTATTTACTGGCTTCATCATTAAAATGGAATAATATAGTTCCAAGACACTGGTGTTGTTGTTGAAGGCTCTAAACTAAACCTCAGGGACAAAAAAAGGTTCATATTTACATGGATGATTTGTTTGAGGGGATTTTTTTGAGAATGGACTGCAGTTTTCCTTCACTCAAAGACATAGATGGCCAGAGACCTATTCTTTTTTTTTTCTCTGCTTTTCTTCATTTAATTTTTTTTTAACGAGACAAAAATATAGGAATAATTTATCTATTTTTTCTATTTTTTACAGAACAATTTAATATGATCTAACAAGAACATTAACAATGAAGTAGACCACTAGTAATCTATTCTCATGGTGTTTTGTGTGTGTTGCATTGCTTGTTGGTTTAAGTTTCAGGGGTTTTCTGAAAGAGTGAGCTATGCAGTCAATCTGATTATTAGGAAATTAGGACTGAAAGGAAATTCAGGCAGAACTGTTACTCAGAGGGAAGCAAACATATGGAATAAGTTGTTGAGCAAAGCTATTAAAAGCAGTATGAGAGTTGTAGAGAGACAAAGAGGGTAACTTGTTTATTGTGAATGGGGAGGGGGTTCTGAAAACACAGAAATAGATGCAAGTAAGGGGAGGGTGAAATAAATGCAAAGGAGAGAGAGACTGGATTCTGTGGGTATAGTAGCATTTTCTTGTGTGATGGGTTTGTACTCATCTATAAGGCAATGGAGAAGTCTGTTTTTACATTTAAGTTCCAAGTTAACTGGGTTCTTCTAAAAAACAAAGGAGCAGGGAAATGGAATTCCTAATTTTTCTTGCAGCTACTGTTTCAAGGAGTTCCATTTCTCATCCACCAGACCATTGCTGGACTCTGGTGACACTGGTGTCAGTGTCAGCTGCATTTTATAACAGCATGCAGGTCTTGTGCAGGTCTGTCCTTCCCTCTGAAGTCAATGACTGTCATATTGGCAGAGAAAAAGATGCTGTGATTCCGGTGTTTTGGCAAGATACCCAGCAGAAGCAGAAACCATTGATGAGGGTGTCATTTTCAGAGCTTTCAGCATGTAGAAGTCTCAGCCCTGCTGCAAGAGACCGGTTCTGCTGCCTCGGTGAGACTGCCCAGGTGAGGGGTGGACAGCCTGCACCTGAAATTAAGCATCCTTGTGACATGGGGAATTCATTGGGAATGGACCCTGCCTTTCCAAGAGCTGGTCGGGATGTTTGTTTTTTGCTGACAGTTTTGGGAAAAGTGTGAGGTTTCTTTAAATGGGAACAATAATGATCTGAGCACTGCCAGGGAGTCCAGCTTCCAGTCCTTCCTCTCTGTGCAAACCCGACCTCTTCCAGGAGACAGCTCTGATCGCAAAGATAAAGCTGCTTTCTAAGAAACCATCCCCTGCCCCCTGGGGTCTCCTTTGTGAAGTGTGCTGAAATGAAGAGCAGAAGGACGGATCCTTTGGTCCAAAGTGATAGCGAGAAAGAAAGGAAGCATGACCTGAGTTCCCCTAATTATGGCTCCAAGCGCAGAGATCCAAGGCCCGGGGCCTGGTCTTTGCCCCCACGCCTTTTCTTTTCCTTGATGTGAAACAATCCCCTAAGTGTGATAGCTGGTCTGTGGGCATCCTAACAATGATGTGTGCAGCCTGGAAAGATTGTCTGCTGCTCTGCATCAGAACTCTCCTTATTTTGTGATTGAATTTCACACATAATCTTTCCGTCCTCTCTTAGGTCTCAGAAATTTCAGGCTTCTTAACCAAAAAGTCAAGCTAATATTTAATGTCTCTGATTGTTTCCTAATGTAATTAAAAAATGAATAGTGGATAACATAGTGTGGGAAACTGTTACCTTTTAAGGTTGTCTTCTTTAAAGATTGATAGCAAATATCACAGTTGAGAAGTTGTAGCATGCCTTAAGGCTTCCTGGGAAAAGCCAGCCCTGGTTGTGAGCTGTGCCCAGACATGATAGAATTCAGTATCTCATCTCTTCTAAAACAATTTGCCTGTTTCCAAGTGAAGAAAGATCATCAATTGTTTGTTTATTCCTGCATCTGCTCCGTTATCTGAGATGATGTGCAAGCGATGATTAATTATTTGCATTTGTTTCAGTTTTAAGGTTTCTGCAAGTGACAGCAAGAAGGAGGGACTTTGTGAGCTGGTCTTCTGCCATAGGTTGTCATTCTTGTGGTTGACAACTCCATTTCTCTAGAAGGCCATATAATAATGTATTTCCAAATAAAAAGTCAGTTAAGCGGACATGCATCACTTTGAGAGCTTGTTCAAAGTCAGTGTCAGGCGTGTAATTCAAAAGCGCTTCAAAGCAGGGCTCCTGAGAGAAGAATTAACAGGAGTGAAGCACAGAGAGTACTCCCTGTGCCCTTTCCAACCTAACTCTTCCTAGTGGGAGGGACATGGCTTTTTGTCTCCATCTCAGAGACTCCAGGGTCAGTGTTACTGGCCGTGCCAGAGCACTGCTGCCTGTTGGCATCAATGTGGGTTCAGCCAGCTGGTGATGCCCTTCCATCTATACCACCATTTGTTGGGCAGAAAGGGACAGCACTGATACCACTCACGCTATTTTCACACTTGAAGTGACTCTGTTAGCATGACATAAGTGAGAGGAAAGCACTGGGTCCAGACTGTGCCTGCCAACTGGTATCCCACAGTCCCGTGGTAAGAAAAGGCAGCAGAAGTGGTGATGTGGCCCTGTGGTGTGTAGCGTCGATTCGACAGCAGCAGATGTTGCATCCCTGAATGGCTCAGACACCTCTGCTTTAGGGCCTGGTCTCATTCTTCATGATTGCCTCACTCTCTCGCTGCCACCCCTACAGCCGCCACTCAAAGGTGAAGTTTTAGGATCCTGGTACAAACTGGTGTTTTCTCATGGCCATGGGACCCCACTCACTAGCCCAGCATCTAGCCACAGTCATGTGTGTTTGGAGGGGTTCTCAAGTCCTTTGGCAAGCTGAGGACTTTTACCTTTTCTGAATAATAAAACCAGGTGAAACTAGCACAGGTTAGTTAATTGCTCCTAAGGCTGATTGAGGATGGGTTTATCAGTTCTTGTCTCAGTCTTTAAATTAGCCTTGCCCTTTTTCCCATGGCATTGCTTTGGACCATTGTAAAGATGTTTTTGCTCTCATCTTTCTATTTCTGTGCAACATGCCTGCTGTCCTGGGTTTCAGTCTTGGTGGATCCTTCCACTGTTCTGTGACCAATGTGTACTTTGGTCTTGCCATGATATTATCTAGCATCTCCATCAATGCATAGGAGCCACTGGGAGGTTTAACTCCAAATTCTCTTGATCATATTAGGAACAGGAATATCTTAGACCCATTTGTAGCTTAAGTGGAATGCTGTTTTCTGAAATGCTTGTCACTTTGGGTCCAGGCTCATACTGAGTGTCAGTGTTTCTGGGCAGAAGACTTCACAGTTGCTGTACGCCATCCCCAAACAAAAAATGTCTGACAACTGCAGACAAGAGGATCAAAGTGCTGACAGTGAAACTGCAGGTTGTTTGCACCTTTAGATAGCTGGTAAATGAAAATTGCTTTCCAATATCTGAGAGAGAAATGTTAGAAACTATTAGCTAAAAGCCTTCTGCCTGGTAGCATTAATTTCCTATTCATTTCATTAAAGGAAGATTTTTGGAGAAACTTGTAAATTACAACATGCTTCTAGCAGAATAATAGCTTCAGGAAAAAACATGTATTAGCTCTCCTTAATCAAAATAAGGGCAAGTTGTTGCTTATCCAGCTGAAGAGCTGGGGATCACTAAAGCTTGATTTCACATTTCTTATTAAACAATTGTACATTTTTTTTAACTGTTTTAAGAGAAACATGGGTCTATTTCAGTAAAATATGTGCCTATTTTGTTATTTATTTCTTCTGAATATGTTTATCCTACTGTTTCCCTTTTTATTCCTATACCAATCTCCCTGTGTCCATGTTCTTCCTTGACTGTGACGTGTCAGCCTAAAAGAAGCAACCCCAAACTGTTGGATGAAACAGAATTCTGTCCCTGTAGGATAATGTAGCAGATATTATCATTAGATAAAAGCTGATGATTAGCTTTCCTGCTGGAGCTGAATGGTCCTTGTCTCAGTCACATAATAGATCAGGTGGGAGTTTCTGCAGGTGCTTGTGCTGTGATGCTCAAGATCAGCTCACACTGACTCTACACATGTAAATAATGAACACAAGACGGAAGGAAATCCACAACTAAACCACTGATTCTAGTGGGGCTTTTCAGAGAGAGGTGGGTGCAAGCTGGCTGGAGGTAGCTAGGACTGCAATCTTCAAAGAAGCTTGGATACCAAGTCTAGATGCTCATGGGTGTTTACAAAACAGAGTTCCTTTAAATTAATATGCCAAAATTTCTTGAGGTTTTTTTCCTGGGGTACCATTTTCCTGCTTAGTTTGCCCTATGTCTGCCTTTAATTGGGTGTTAGACAGTTTGTTCTGTGGAGTTGTGAATCCTCTTGCATTATCCTCTTTAACAGTTTTATTCTGTGTTCCTCCAGCCTGTAGGTTTAGTTAAGCCTCAGAACCTGTTTACCACAAAAGGTTATATTTTCGTTATAGATAATTAAAGAAAAGAGAATTTAAATAAAATAGAATAAATACATTTTTGAAATAGCACAGCAGTTTAGTAGCTCTAATGCCTTGCTTATTGCTTGTGTACTTGTGAGGAGTGGCAGCATGCTATGGCACGTCCTAGTACTTCCCAAAGTCTAGGTCCTCGTGCTCTTTCCTAAAAGACCAAGATAGTAAAGCTGGGAACTATTAGATTTTTAGAGTATGTACTGTTTTGGATTTGCGTTGGTAAATCAGTGGTGTGATAGTTGGGTGGAGGCAGCAATAGCTCTGTGGACGTGGGGCAGGACCCAGTGGTGTGCCTTGTGGACGGTCCTGACTGCTGCCTTTTCCCTTAAAGAATCCATCAGCATTTCCAGCCTGTCTGTGTAGACTCCCCTGCAAAAGGACAGACTAACAGCCCCCTCTGTTTGGACAAAACGAAAGCTGAAAAGCCTATTCAGACTGATGTGTACCTTTGAGTTGGCTTCCTTGCTCTGTGCAAGAAATGTATTTACAGATCGCAGTGTGGCAGGGAGTTAGAGCAGAGAGCTGAGGCTTCTCCATGCTGTGGAGAGGGCAGGAAATGTGCGATTAGTGCCACAACAAAACTGCACTTTTCAGTGCAAATGGCTGACTTTACTAATAGTGGTGATGCACATGGAGGGGAGCAGAACCAAGAAATAATTGAGGAAACCATGAGGAGCAATAATGTTCTCCAGAAATAGCTTGCTTTTTATTTTTTCCTTAGATATATGAAATGTTGCACGCAGTGCTCTTGCCTATATTGCATTCTCCATCTGGCTGGTTACTGAAAGCTCAGATTCTCCTGGGTTTTTCTGAGTTATTTACTTTAATATTCTGCCTTTTATAGAAAAGATTATCTTACAAACTGGATTTTCCATACTGGACAGATTTTTATGGTTTAATCCTGTTTTTGATATCTAATTCTATTTTTTCCCTTGTATTTAATATCATTTCCCCTGACACACATGCATAAACACATGCAGGATTTCATGTCATATTTTTTCTGTAGTAGTGTCTCATGCAGAGATTCTTTTCTTGCCACACTTGATTGAGAAATAGCTCTTATGGGATTCAGAGAATTGTTCTATACCTCCAGTTTAGGAACCGAGAAATCCTTGTACGCCTTGCTCCCTTTAAATGGAGACTACAGCCAAAGCCCAATTAATTCAGAGGGAATCCTTCCACTGACTTCAGTTATCTCTTGATCAGGCTGTCTGTCTTTTATGCTTCATTATCCTTATCACTGAGCATATCATAATACATATATTTATCCTACTACATGCCTGCAAGAGATAGTCCTTCCACTTTATTGATGGGGATTTGAAGTACAGCAAGATGAAGTGCTTGATCTGGTAAGAGACTGAATTCAGCTATTGAAGCCCTGGTTTAGATAAATTTCAGTGTATTGTCACCAAAGGGCCCTTTCAAGTGGCTGTAGGTGCTGGTGGAATGTATGTGTGCTTTATGCAAATGGTGTGGTTCATGTGAAGTACTGTGGAGAGAGTTCTGGGAGCACAGCTTGGGATCCACGACTATCTGCCCTTCTGCCATGATGGCCTTAAGTGAGAACAGCAGATCTGCTTTCTCTCTGTCCTGGGTACACACTCACATTGTGCTCTGTGCCATCTGTGCAGTGAGAATAAAATCTACCCTGCACAGAATATTGTTTGGTGGCTGTAGGACTCTGCTGACAGAGAGTGGACTGGAGTTATCTGGAACCGAGCCTGGACAGTGAATTGTCAGCTATATATTGCTCTACTTTGTTCCTGTGGGATTTATTGCTAGTCTTTGGCTCTTCACAAGAGGCTTCAGGGTTGGAAAGCTCTAATCTGGCAATTGCGAGGTAGGGTTGTTTTTTTTTCTTTTAGCTGGAAGGTAATTAATTGGTTTCCATAAAAGTTGGTGACAGTATGCCTTGGGTTGCGCTGGAGGATATGCTGAGGATGGGAGGAAGAACATCTTTCTAACCAAAGCCAAACAGCTGGAGTTTTGTTGGCCCTGGGACCATGCCAGGGGCTCTCCCTGTTTTTCCTCTATCCCACCCATTATGCTTACTTGAGCAGCACTGCATTATTCAGTGAAATATGGGTCTCTTCTGGTTTACCTGTTTATTTTTGCAAGAATTCTTTTGTTTTGTTTTTTACTTTATAAGACTACCGTGTAAAGGTCCCATAGTGCCTTAAGCAAATCGCTGTGAGATTTAAAGCAGAAAGCTTAGGACTGTGTTTAGGCTTCCCATTAGACTGAAAGAGGCTTAGATTTCCACTGATTGACCACTGAACTCTCCCTTCCCCCTCCCCCCGCACCAACTCCACTTCCCTGGCCCAGATCAATGTCAGTAGTTAAATGGATCGGTTATTTGAAAGCTGTCTGTTGACCTTTCCTTCATGATTGATTGCATGAAAAGTGCACAGGAGTGTGGCTTCCAGCTAGGCAAGTAGTCACTGCTGACGGCTCTCTTTCACCACTCCCCATAGCCCACTAGGATTTCCCACAGAGGAATAAGCTGTCTGTGAAGATGCCAGACCAGAGAGTGCTCTCAAGTAACCATAATGAAGCTGAAAGCCAGCTCTAGTCTTCCTCAATGGCCGTGAGGAATTATTTATGAAGAGGAGACCAGGGCTGAGTGGTTTACTGGTCTCCGAAACACTTCCTGACCGGAGGTCTGGAATTGGAGAACCGCAAGAGCCCTGGGTGACAGTTACCTATGGGTGTTGGCAGGTGTCCTACAAAAACTGAGGGAAGAGGACAAAAGCAGGGCCATCTGACTCTCTCTGGTGCACACACCAGCATGTGCTTGCCATCTCACTTGCTCATCATCTCACACACATGCTGTCCTAGCCCGGAGAAATAATTGACTTTTCTATCTTTCAATATGTATTTGAAACACGAAAAACAGCCTGCAGGAGCAGATGCATTGAATTAGTCTTTGTGCAACTCTTCTTTCTTATGCTTTCCCATCCTAAAACTAATGTTGTCAGAGCTTTAATTTGGTTTAAATGTCCTGTAACCAATTCCATGCTAAAAGGTTTTGATTTCTGGCATATGGAACATTTTAGTTACTCCCAATTGTTAGCATTATGAATAATGAACCCACCTTTTAACTCTTAAAATAAAGTTTGACAGTGCAGTAAGTGACATTCTGTTTGCACAGGAGCAGAGAATACAAATTACCCTAAATCAGGTAATGGGAAGCTGATGTATGATGATTATGTTGTTTCATCACCCAGTTTTTAGTAGGTTGTGCAGGATTGGTAATTCACTGCATGATCTCCCTTTTAAATCACTTCCTTAATAAACATGTAACAACACTAGCCTGATGTAGGGCACAGCGTGACTCTATGCTTAATCTATATTTTACAAACCAGCAGTACACCACGAGTAATGAAAAGGTTTGTAATGTCAGCGCTTGATTCCGACTATCAGGGAATTGCTGCCTGTAGAGTGTAGGGTGACACGGACAGCTGGGGAGGAGGATGGAGCAGGTTGAGAATTGGGGTTTCTGCTGATAAATGTCATGTGCTGTTGCCCAGGCTGTGTAAAGGCTATTGTAACCTAGGTCAGTGGTGGATGCCAGGCAATTTGGCAATTGTAACAATGGGTGGGGGCTTTGGATGGGAGCAGTTTGCCATCAGCTACCTTCTCTCTTGCCTGTCAGTGCTCTTTTGGTCTGGCACTGCAGGGTGGTCCTGCTAAAGGATCAGCCCTAACCCTTCACAAACAGTGAGAAAAGGGTTTGTGGAGGAGCTCTGAAAGGCATGAACTGGGAGGGAGGACTGAGTGAGTCCATTGGAGGCTGAAGAGGGCTTGGGAGCCTTTGAGATTTCTTTTTTTGGTGCAAGATAATTTAAAATTATTCCTTGTACTGGAGGGGAGAGGGCCAGAGTGAGAAAATAGACAGAAGAAAAACAAAATAATAATAATAAAAAAAAATAAAGTTGATAGTCACCTTGCTTGCAAACCCAGTTTGAACCTAGTGCATGCTCAGTCTGCACAGCTGCATGTTTCCTTGCCCTGCTGATTCACCTGGAGTAACTCCATGCACAACACTTATTTTACT
This sequence comes from Ifrita kowaldi, assembly GCA_013398055.1. Lineage (NCBI taxonomy): Eukaryota > Metazoa > Chordata > Aves > Passeriformes > Cinclosomatidae > Ifrita > Ifrita kowaldi. The sequence continues at coordinate 524,518 of VZRS01009365.1, forward strand.
TAAGGTGGCTTGGTGGGATGATAGGGGTGTTAGACAAAGCAAATCCATGATATTTAAGAAATATTTCTGTGGTTAAAATTAGCAGGAGAGTTGGTGTGTGTTAGAAAGGAGAATGGCATTTACTGGACTCACTTGTTCTGGTAAAGATGGAGTGATCCAGCAGAATGTTATAGTTAGGCCTTGAGGAAGTGGGCAACGCAGTGGATGCTGTGAACACTGAGAAGCTGGACTCAGGTAACACGTGTTGCAGAAATGGCTCTGGGAGTGAACAACTCCCTCTATACAACAAATCTTCAGGTTTTGCTCTCTTTCTTATATTGTTCTTTAGGGACTTTTTTGGAATTAAAAATGAAAATAATAGGTACATTCTTCTGTTGCAAAGGTGAGATGAGAGCCTTTAATAGGGCTGGAAACTACAGACCTATTGAAGATGACATTTACAATTACAAAGCCATTCATGGCAGAATTAATTGCTCAGGAGTAGCCAGCACCCATTGATTTGGGTGCTTGAGCATAATAGAGTCGAGTCTCCAGGCTGTCAGATTCTTGCTCACTCTTCTCTTCCTCCCTTCTCTGAGGATCTTTTCACTGCCAAAGCTGAGAACGATGACAAAGCTGAGAACAACAATGACTCTTTGCAACAAGTGCTGGGGCAAATCCTTATCCCAAGCCCGGTGTCCTTGCATGGTCCTTCAGATCCAGTGCTAAAGGGAGTCCTTGTGTCTCCCACTGATCTCCCCAGGGACAAGTTCTGAGTACACATTTCCAGCTCGGGGAAGCAATTACCCGGGGTCACTGCAGTGCTTTGTTGGTCGGGAATTACTCCTGAGCAGAGGATTCAGTTCCTGGGTCTCACCATGTGTAGATAGCAGCACCTTACCTTTCAATTAAAGTAGGGTTTATGAAGATTTGTTTTGATAGCTGAGCAGAAATGAAGGGGATGCAAAGTTCCTCCTGCTCATTCCTTCTTTCCATGCAGCACAGCTTTTTTCAGCTCGCCTTCACCCTGGCCCTGGGTGTCTGACTGTTCCCAGTGTCATGATGCTCTGCACCCACATTTCCACAAGGGAGTCCATCCATCCTTTTGCTGGCATCCTGACACAGCTACCTGACTTCTGATAGACTGGGAAGTGAAATGCTTTCCCTGACAGTGCAAGGATGACAGATTTTGCAAACAACCCTTTCATTGCTCATGGAAATCCGGGCTTCAGATTTCAGCAGTTTTATTTCCCAAAAGGGCCTTTCCCTGTAGATAGGCAGAGAGCAGTAAGTTGATGGAAGACAGATGAGAGATATTTAACTCCCTGCCAGCTTACTATAATGGTCTGCATCAATGTGCTACCTTGAGAAAAAAAAAATGGGAAAAATATCAAGCAATCAGGTTTGTTTTCATTTAGAGGGATAAATGGAGACATTTTGAGAGATTAAGTGACATGCCTAAGGCTGGGCAGGGGGTCTGACCAGAGCTCAGACCTGAATTTACTGTTGCCAGGTCATGTAACTCGAGCTCAAGACTTTTTCTAACCTTTGAATAAAGCATCTTTAAAGCCAAACAGTAACAGTTTTTTCTGGCATGGCTTCTTTCACATCATTCTAGCAAACCGAAGGATATTAGAAAGTGTAAGAATAGACCTGGGTCACAATATCCTGCCTTTTCCTGAAGTCTCAGAGTGATTTTTAGGAACATAATTTCTGTTTTATCATGGTTAAAAAGCAGCACCTGCAGAGGATTTATTTCCTTGCAAATGCCAAATCTAATGTTTCAAAGAAAGCTCAAGATGAAATGAAAAGGAGAGCAGAAGGGTAGGTAGCTGTCATTAGCCTTAAGATTGTTTATGAAAACCCGAGATGACCTACAGCTTTAAATGACATTGATTGGCGTACTTTAACTTTGTACTAATGGACTAATGAGTTGCAAAGCTCTGTACATTCAAAGAGAAAGAAAAAAAAAAACCCTGGCATCTGTGAAAGATGTTGATTACAATCTGTGGTATTCAGCTGACTTTTCCAGTAAGTGTTAAATATGCAGGGCACTGCAAAGAATTGTAGTTGTTTCTGCTTAAAAGAAAAAAAAAATCGTTCCTCAAATAACAAAGACGTTAGTTTTTAGTGCCAGGATTGCCACACTGAAGGTGAATAGTTTCAACTGTAACCTCTTGACTAGAGGCAAACCTTGCTGCAATTCAACAGCACACAGTGTCTGAGCAATCCTTCTAAATCTTGAGTCTTAAGGGAGGAGTACTGAGGGAATAAAGCAAAAAATAAAAAATTATAACTTAAAAAAAAAAGTAGGAACTCCTTCATTCTCCTGCTGCAGAATGCAAGTCAGCTACCTTTGATTCTTGTTTTTCTCCCTTAACTCAGTTGGATGCTTGAGATAAAAGGGAGGATAGGATTTGCCTTAAATTTCCAGTGTAGTGGTTACTGTTTCTTCTTCTGCTCCTTTTATTATCCTGAGTAAAATGTGCCACCACAACAATCCTTTTGAGACATGAAATACTGCTGAAAGGTCACTGTTTAGAGCACAGCCAATATAGCACGAGACACTGCTAATCTATCAGTTCTGTGATGAATATGTTGACAAGGAGCTGAATTTTAATAATTAATCATGATAAAACTAAGGCGAGTTAATAATTTAGAGTCTGATAATGGAGAGTGGTGTGACTCCTTGAGTAGGCAGTTTCTGTTAAGTTTCACCTCTGTTAATTTTAACCAAGAGGAGCACTGTCACTTTTAATTATGAACAAGAAGCTCTTGGAGCTGTACAGATGTCACAGAGGAGGTCAGCTCCAGAACATGTTAACAGCTCCGAGAGAATTTGGGGAGCACATACAAACCACTCTACGTGGTTATTTCCTCAAGCTGTATGTTTGCTTTCCCATAACAGTATGCTAATGGAGAACAAGTAAGAGAAATGGTAAAACGTGAATAGATAGAAAGTAGATATTTGTCATCCCAAATATGTCAGTCATCAATGATCAGTGTGAAGCCCTGAGCTTACTGCCAGTGGTGGCAAAATTGTTAGCATCTCTGATGGAACCATTTATATGCATCTTTTCACCAAAGTGTTCTCATGACCTGTCCCTCATTGCAATGTCCTCCTCTGAAAACGTTCTGGGTTCCTAAAGATGTGAGATGTAGGTACTTACGCTTTTGTTTGCCTCTCCAAAAACTTTGTACTTTTTTATTTAAATAGCCCATGTCAAGAGAAAGAGGGTAATGAACAGCATGAGATATTTCTCCAAGCTCTGCAAAAATCAGTAGCAGGGCTTGAGACGACATCATGCTATTCTGCTGGAGGGAAGGATGCATGTAAGAAGGGAAGGGTTCATGCACCCTGACCCTGCAGCCCTTCTCCATGCTGCCCCAGCCGCCACGGGGGGAAGACTGTGGTGCTGCTAGTGGTGGAAGCCCACTAGAACCAGGGAAGGAGGGAGATCTAGGGTACGTAAAGCAGGAATTCAAAGGAATTGAGGCCTTCAGCAAGCTTCAGGAATTCTGCTGTTGAGGGAATATCCCAACTGGTAAGTACATCTTGCTTTCTTAAGGCTGAATGTGTTGGTTTGGGACACTACAGTGTGTGCTCCGTGTAAGATTGCCAGCGTGGCATTAGATGCTGCAGTGCCTGAGCATTAACTTATGTTTCCTGCTGCTTATGGTAGGAAATTCTTGGAATGCTGGGACTACTGAGGTACCTATTCAGTTATCAGAAGCATTTGGCAGGTTTCTAAGGGCAGCCACTGTAGCCGAAATGTTATTTTAATGATTTTACAAAGCTCTTTGATAAACAGACGTTGACATTTCTAAGGAACCCTGTTCTCTTCACCCTTATGGCAGTCAGAGTTGGCTAGTGGGGAGGAAACACCTCACATAGCGTGGCTCAGGTTACACAAATCAGATGATTTAACAGACCTTTGAATGTTCGCTGTTTAAATAGCTGCTTTTGTTCCAGGCTTGGCCGAGTTTCCAGAGAGCTGCCTTTCTCCTCTTAACTGTCTTGTTTGCAAAAGTTAGCTGTTCATATTAAAGACACACTGGCATGGTTTTAAAAAGCAGAAATAATAAAGCAGGGCACTAAGTAGTTAAAGTATATGGTATGTAATATTCAGAGTTACTTTACTTGGCCTCAGCAGTGTATCGATGGCAAAAAAATTAACACCAAAAAAAATGCATGCAAAGAACGTTTGCTTCTGAGAAGAGCTCCGAGCAGTACCCGCTTGCCACTCTTACATCTCTGAGTGTGTGATCTTGTCTCTGTTAGTTGTTTGTTTTGGCCTGACTCCAAGGGATTCGTACTACAGGCTGTTTTGTCACTACAGTTGACATAACTCACAGTTTTTCTCTTTGGTTTTTCACTAGAGAGAATCGTATTTGTTGTACTGCACAGAATAACTCCATCTCACCGTAGTTTCATGGCATGTTGTGTTGATGTGTGATGAAGGCACGTCCTGTCATGATTTTATGTCATTATATGACAAGACACCTTCCCCATAAATTAACACATTTTGGATAAGTTGCAGCATTAGGTCAAGTTAGTCCATTGCAAAGTTTCAGGAGTCCAGGAGACACAAACTAGTTCAGAACAGTAACAAAGCTTTAGACTAACTTTGTGGGATGTGACATACTCCTCATAAAATCAAGATTGTCCCATGAACTTCTTTGTAGGCTATCTTTGCATCATATCTCAGCCTAAGACTGTAATTAAAAATGTTCCTGAACTGTCTAGCAAGCATGGGTGATGAAGAACTTGTGACTTAGGCCTCCATTCCTCAAAAAGCAAAATTCACATATATCTGCACACATATCTGTCTCATTTCCAGTTTACTTGAATGAAAGGGGTCCCCAAATGTCTGTATTTCTTGCTCCCTAAATCCATTACTTACATGGCAGTGTGATCTACTGTAGCAATCATATGGATGTTTGAGAGAATGGCAGCATCCAGTGCACCATGGGAATCCCTGATCCATAAATTGCTACACTGGTGTGTAGCAGCCCTGCTGAATAAAGCATGGCACTTAAGGTGTGGACAGAGAATATTACCTGGCAGGAAGAACAGATACATGCCTGTTTTATAGTAAATCAGAGTTAATCGCCCATGTCCTCAATAAAGTGTGCCAACACCTCTGAAATTTTAGGTGAACTGTTTGCAATTATAGACAAATGTCTGCATGAAAGGGCCAGATCTGCTTCAGATGCCCTGAGAAGCCCAGTTACTTAGCACCAGACATGAGAGCTATGTCTATATCTCAGGGGTCACCAAATTCGTCCCTTTATGTTAATGCTATCATCTACTGCCTTGAGGTAATTGCATATGTCATTACTTGATTACTATAGAATTTTTATTGTAATTCACTCATCTCTAAATTCCAGCTCAAATTAGACTGCAGATCAGATACCTTTGTATTTGTTATATCTACAGAAAGAAATAGTGGCATCACATTTTATGTGTGATGATTTGTGTCAGCAGACATCAGCTTTCCTGCTGTAGGCTGGAGAAAGGATAATATTGCTTTCTCTCTTAAAAACTCATGCTTTTGAGTTAATTTCACATATATACATGCAGACGGTTTTTGAGAATCTTAGCTTTTTTTTAAAATGTTGAGTATTTTTTGTAGATGGCAGAAATGAGCTGAAAGTATAAAATTACCAATTCTCCCCCCCGACAAGTCTTCCTTCTTGCCAGTCATTTATCGCTCAACAGCATATAAAACTCTGGGGTTTGGTTTATTTTTTTTTTTGGTTTTTTTTAATCTGGCTTTGTTCTTACTACATAACAACAATAGCTACTTACATCTTCAGTGTAATCCATGGGCAAGAAGACACATCCAGGCTGTCTTGTTCATGATGAATTGTAAAAGGATTAGCTATTAGGTGTTGTTTTCAGGCCAGCAGAAAGTCCTTTCACCTTAACCTTATCTAGTAAATAACTTTTCTCAAGTCATTCAGCTAGTAGATGTTAATATTGCTGCTTGCATTTTGGCTTCCATTACATCTTAAACAATGGACATCACATTTATTCCTTCCCTAAACAAATGGTGCAATGAAGTAACGTGTTCTACATGAATTAAACAAAAGTAATGGCAAGGGAGTTTAGCATTTAGGAGCTGCCAAGCTTGCTTTAGGATTGAGATGAATCACAGCCACTGGATTTATATGATAACATTACTTCTTCTCTGCCTGCTGCACTGATCTGCAGCTCAGAGGTGATGCTTGGGGCGACTTCATCCCTTGGGTGCCCTGTGACTCATTCACATCTTCCTCTGTCCAAGGTGGAAGCCTTCCATTATCCGCCTGTGAAATGAACGTTGAGAGAAAAACAGAAAGGGCCCAATCTCGCAAAGTGCTAACCAGACCCTGAAGCCTTACATTCCCTCAGCTCCCCAGTGATTAAGATGCTCAAGTTTGTTCATTCTGAATTAGGCATGACAGCAGTGGAGGATGTCAAGTGCTCATTTCTGGTTTACTTTTTTCTGTCCACTAGTTGATCCCTCAATTTTGTTTGATTGCAGCTGCAAGGCTGATGTACTGTATCAGTAAAAAGTAAAACCTGTTCTATGAATCACCTAAAGAAAATATCAGTAAATTTCTTATGGCATTTTATGTGTTTTGAATTACTTTTGTATGACTGAAGTTATGTGCTGAGCTAAGAAGAAAAGAAAGCAAGCTGACAGTACCTTTGGCCATTTTAAGATATCTTGTGGGGAGTTTAATGCTTCTTTTGCAATCTTTGGGAGACTTCTGCTTGGGCTGATACTAAGAGAACACTGAAGTAAAGACCCTGTAACCAGCAGTGCAAAGAAGTCAGGGTTTTCTTCCTGTGGGCTCAGAACTATTGTGGTGTAAGTGCCTTTATCTCACTGGTGGTCACAGGTTACTCCTGAAACAAACCACACATCATGTAGGCCAAAGATGTGCTCTGAGCATTTTCATTTTAAGAGAGGTAAATATTCTTGGGGTTTTGTTTGCCTGTATTTTATAAAGGTTTTTTACTTTTAATTTTTAAAGAAAGTGGCAGGGCAAGAAGCATTTCCGTATGGAAGTGAAAAGTAAAACTTGCTACTGGCGCATTACTATAATTTGTTGTTTATACTACTCATTCAACATGCTGTGGGATCTACCCAGAGATGCCAGGATGGCATGATTCCTTCACTGCAGAGCTCCCCAAATCAGCACAGGCACAGAGAAGAAGACAGGCTGGAGCAGATAAAGAGTGTGAAAAGGAAAGTCAACTCTGCTTGCTGTAATATGGCACAATTGTTTCTTAAGGGTATTTCATGGGTAATGAAGCTAAACAGCTTAGTTTCATTATCCAAGCTGAGATAAATGCATGGGGAATACATTTCAATACATCATCTAAGCCTCCATGTGATTTAAGTCTCCAGTCAAGTCACAGTCTGTTCAACACAGCACCACATTTGTAGGAGTTGGACTTTCAGACACAATTAAAACTTCAGTTCCCAAAGGTATGTGAAATCTAAATTTTTGTAAAGGATTTAGTGATTGCACAAATGAAGATGTTTCCCTGACTAATTAGTTTGGGATCATTGTATGTCCCATCCCACATACTGTACAGGGCTTGGGCAGTCTCACTGCACTCAGAGGTCTGACAGGAGAGGAAGAAGCAAACTGGAGGGTTGCTGTAGCTGCTGGGCTGGCAGCACTGGGCAGTTGGCCTCTGGATCTAGATCTTGGTAAAAGGGTAAAACCAAGAATATTTTCTCTCTTGTTGCTTGGAGAAATGCCCTGTCCCTCTAAGGGTGTCCTGAATATGTGTCTTAGGGAATTTTGACTTAACAGCATATATCTTATGCAGTGTAAACCAGATTGCTTTAAAATTTCTTTTCGCTACAGTCATCCTAGAACAATTAAAAAAAACCAAAACAGGTAAGAAGTCTAGGATGACATGAAGATGGTAGAGCACTTGGCTGGTCTCTGCCTGCCTCTTTCCAGCAGAGTTCTTCTCAAGGGTGTTTGCCTGTGGTGTTTGTCTTGATAATGTCCCTTTACATGTCTTACTCTCTTCAACACCAATTACTCACTCCAAAGTATCATTTCTGTTTCCTCCTGTGCAGTGCGTGCACTGAGGGAACAGGAAAGCTTCAGTAAATCAAACTAGCAGTCACTGAGGAAACACTCACAGATATCCATGAAAGCAAGATTCAGCTTCACTTGCTTGATGAATTATGTGATCCAGAAGGTAAAACTTTCTGGTTTGAGTTCTCTGATAACCCCATACTAATTGCTGCTCCTTGCTAAGCCCTGTGCTGTTCTTCAAGCAGTGGGTGGAAAGCAGGCGTGTGTAAGAGGTACAGGAGCCACCAGAAGGCTGGCTCATCTGCCTGGCTCATTTGCTCATGTGCCCTCCTATGATCTCAAAAATCTGCTGCGACTCTGCACTCTGAGGAAAAGCCCTAATATGCAAAACAAACATGATGCTGGCAATGCAACATTAAGCGACTGATGATGTTAAGAAATGTACTAATACTCATGTTTGAGGCCGTCTGGTCTGGTTAAACCCTCCTGAGCCTCTTTAATAGATGAATACTGTGTATTACACAATGAAGTGCTTTAGGATAAAAGTCTTCCTCTTATTGTTGCTACATTCACTGAAATTAATATTTCCTGATTTACATTCCCCCTGCCTCTCTTGTCTTCATATGTATGCATTTATGTGCTCCATGTATATAGATTGGAAAGATAATTTTTTATATCTTCTCTCTTGGGAAAATTATTTTCCCTGAAGATATCTGGTTTTCCCTAATGTGGGCTAGTGGCAGTGACTTAATGAATTTTAGCTTCTTTCCATAAGAACTTTCACCAGAAATACTTCAGTAATAGGATAGTACTGAATATAAGTGGAATATAAATGTTGCACAGTTGAAGGGGCAGAATTACAAATGTCAGATATTCCAAACTGTTTTGGGATGACTGGATTCATTTGAAACAGAACTTCATTGCAGAGAAACAGCCTGGGGGTGGATTGATCTTGTTCACCTACTGCTATGTTTCTTCCATAGTTGTTTGTGTGGAAATTTGCCCATGCAGGGCTGTATGCAGTGGGAAGGTTGGTTTGTTTTAGACCATTTGACTGATTTTCTTTAGATTATCTGGTTTGTTAAAAAGAAGAAGGGAAAAAAAAAAAAGAGAAAAAAATGAAGTGTTACACTGTTCCTTAAACTTTAAAAAGGAAACTCAGTATTCTCTTAAAATGTTTCGATGTCTCTGTCTTCCTGCAGTGTCCCAGTGCAAATGTTGCATCACCCCAAAGAAATACTAGGTAATTTTAATTCCTAAACTGTAGAGGTATCCAAAGGACCCAGTGTAAGAGGTAACATCCATACTGGCATGCTGTGGTGCTGTTTCTCTGTCAGGTTTGTTATTTCCCACTTTCTGCTGCAAGAATGTCAAAATGGTGCTGCCACATAGGTTCCAGCATCAAAGAGTACTTCCCTCACCCACACACCCTGCTGGGGGCCTTGGGGTAAAAGGGAAGAGAATATGAGTTTCCTTGTGACAGCATTATTCATAATGATTTATTCTTTCCATTACTGTGGTTCTTAGAGGCCACATGTAAGGATCAGGGCTTAATTGCACTTGCAGTCATGAGGTAGAGAAAAGCAAGCATCACCCTGAAGACACTTGTTAATAAAAAGCCCTTGCTGCTTGCAAGTCAGACAGGTGTGTGAGGTGGAAACAGGGGAGAGAAGGTACAAGAAAGAACAGAGAAGCAAGTTTGCTCCATAGTAAAAGGTGTACAGAAACTAAAGGGAAGTGTGCTTTGCTTGAGTGTCAGGCACTGAAATAAGTAAATCTCACCAGCCTCTGAAAAAGTGTCAAGACTGCGGCAGAGTGGCTGGACCTGATGCTTGCTGAGAGAATTAACAGGCCTGGCAATAAACCCCTGGGTAATAATGGCTCTGAAGAGTTACATTTGCTTTGGAATTTGCTTTTATAAAAGCATGAAATTTTATGTAGGAACAAGATCTATAACCACCTATATGGAAGTAAAGATTTTTAGTACCTCTGAGAATGAAGGACTGTGTTCTGTATGCTCCAGCAGGACAGAACTTGTATTAGAGCTGTAGGATGACAGCTCAGTGAGTAATTCAATATTGGTTATTTCATAAGCTTTGTCTTTGGTGAACATAAAATATGATTTTCTTGAATCAATTTATTATGTGACCTTTTTTCCTTTTCTTTTTTCCTGCCAATATGCTTCTGCCACACTTACTCTTAGCATTTCCTGGGTCACTCAGATGCCAAACCAGAGGATGTAGCTGGGATGGGGGAGCCTGGGTCAGGGAGGGAGCAGCCCTCTGCATTGTCTCAGGAGAGCTTGCCCTCACCACCTTGCTCTGCCCTTCTCTTGTGTGAGGACCCACAGAACCGACTCCCTCCTCAGCTGCTGACAACATTGCAGCTGCTTGCAGAGTCCCTCTAGCCAGCCACTGGGCTCCAGTTGCAGCAGGAGCTGGGAGGTACAGGGACAAAAAAGGAAGGGTAAATTAGGGAAGGGCAAAAGATTTTTTTTGTCTGAAGTCTTTCTTCTGTTTCTTTCTTCTGGGAACACAGGGGTCTGAGTTATGTTCAAGAGTAGCACAGATATAGCTGTTGCCTTCAGCAAGAACACGCTGGAAAGCAAACTTGCTGGAATTACACTCTTGGTTATTGCTCCCATGAAGCAACAGCCTTGTGAACCTGGTGATAAATCAGGGCCCAAAGCCCACAGCGATTATGAGGTGAAGTACAGAAAAAAAACTGCAAAGGAAAAAGCCAAGACAATGAAGGAGGCATTGATTTGATTTTGATAGCTGCTAAACAAAATGGGCTGACAAAAAACATTAATGCCCCTTTCAGACGCCTCTGTGGGAGGTCAGCTGCCAAACAAGAGAGGAAATGGTGGGGGGGAGTTATGTGTTTGCTGTAAGACTGATGACTTCTTATGCTTGATGGAGCCAGACTTGCTTGATAGGGGATGATCTAGCATCTCAGAGAGAGAGCTGGACTCCTGCTTTCTGGTGAGGAGTCCTGAAGGAGAGACAGTAGGAGAGTGTTGCTTGCAGTGGGCTGGCAGCAGTTGGCTGCGGGAAGTGCCTGAGCTGTGCTGCTGTCCTGGGAGGCTTGCTGGGATCACCTGAAGAAGATGGGCTGTTCTTGTGCCGGGCACAGCAGTGGAGCACAGCCAGCACCAGTGTCCAGTAGGGTGTGTGGAAGGGAGTTTTGGTACGAGTGCTTTGCGTAACAATGTCATCTTGCTGGATTTTTGGGGTGGTATTTAATGTTTGTGGTTTGGTTGCAAGATCAGCCTCTGTTCTCCTACACAGTGAAATTCAGAGTTAATCGAGGTACTGCTGCTTGTGTTAAACAGCCCTAAGAACTGTGGGGTTGTGAGAAGCAAAGGAGCAGGATGTGGTAGGGCAGTGTGGAGGAATCCTTCTCAGGGAGTAGTGCTTGTGGAAGGTTTACTTGTTAATCTTCCTCATTTTGGTTTTCCTTCACTCCTCCAGGATCAAAATATTCCTTTTTGGGTCTGTATGCGTTTACAGACTTGTTTAAGTCCGTAACCGAGCACATTCCTTCTCAAAATAGTTTCCGCCCTGTCCATGATTCGAGACACCATTTGTGTCACAGTTAATCTGTACAAATTTTTGCCAAATAAGTAAGATACTGTTTGGAGATAATGGGACCTTTCTGCACAAACTCAAGTTGTTTCAGTAAGGGAGAAAGAAAAAGTAGCGGCAAATGGAACGTTTTATTATTGATAATGGCTAGTGAAGATGGCTAAAGCAGGGTGCTGGCTACAGAACTGGTTATTTCTTCTGTTTTAACATCCCTGTGGCTGGCATCTCGAAAAACCCAACTAAGTTCTGCCATAATCAACAGGCACAAAGTTTAATTACAATGCAATAAAGATAGCTTAGCTAGTTTTCAAGTGGTACTGAGCTGATTGGATGAAGGAAGCCTGAAAGAATATTTTTCCCATTCATTTTCATCATGTTCTTTCACTGTGTATTTTCACATTATGCACCATAGAAAATTGTTTGCAGTCTGTCTTGTGTGAGTGACAGAATGTCTTAAAACACTGTGGATTTTGATAGCAACTCAGTGTTGCCTTGTGGGCTAGAGACCCAAATTTCACAGATCCAGTAGCCCTAATGGGAACTTTGCCACTGCAACTCCCTCTACTTTTAAATGCCCAATTTGCTCAATTTCATGTGAAAAAAGATAACCTACAGAAGGTTACTTGAAAAAAATTTCTTTGACTGCAGATAACTGATGTAGAAGTCTGAAAATTACTAATAGAGGCAACTTAAATGAGATTGCTGAGTGTTTTCCTGGATTTGCTAACAAATAACCTAACTAATGACTTCTGTCTGACCAATGGGCCCTTACTTGGCAGCAAAGTTGACTTACAGGATTTCTCTGTGATCCCCATCCTCCCTTTGCTCCCTATTGTCCATTTCAGCAGATTTTTCCATCTTGCCTGTGCCCACATTAGTGTTTCAAGGTGGTGCAGTAACCTTCCTGACATGATCTGAGTTACAAAGCTTTAGAAGACATTAAGAGTTGATTTTTTTTACCCATATCACTTCCCAAATGCAGTTTGTTGTAAAACATCAGAAATTGTCAGTGCATCCAGGCAAACAGTGATCTGTTTTCCGCATGCCCAGGTAATGGAGACAATGCTCTCTTAAGCTCTGAGTGCCACTGGTGCCTGCTCTAATCTCCCTCCTTTGGACAGTTATCCTCATCCTTAACCCTGCTACCACTTGCTGGGTTATTCTCTTTCCAGTTTTCATTGCCTTCCTTAAGCATCTGATAAGCAAGCAGCTTCTGCAAGTGTACACAACTGCTGGCTTCCAGGACTTTTATTTCTGTTACTTGCATCAGGACAATGCTAATGAGGTATGAAATCATGCTGACCAGGAGATGTTTTCTAAGCAAATTCTGCTCCAAAACAAGCAGGCATCTGTGCCTGATGGAGCAGTGAAAGTTGCATGGCACAAGGAGGGCCTTGGAGAGCCATATGTTTGAAGGCTGGTGGTGACATTTCTGCTTTTCTTCCTTATATGGTTCATTGCTACAGTTTGTTTGCTTTCTTAATTGCTCTCTCTGTTGCTGAGTCTCTGTGGACTGTAATGTATGTAAAACAATGTGTATGATTCAAGGAAAATCAAGGGTGTGACTGTCTTGCTGCATATACCAATATGTGGAATACTGTGAACTACAAATTAAAGGAATCTACTGTATGTTGAACTAAATCCTAAGCCAGTAGTAACTTAAATCCTTTATTCTTACTATAATTTAATATTTCATAGCAGCAGGTTTGCTCTATAGCAGTGTAGCGCCTAAGGCACTTGCACAAGAGTGCACGTGCCATAGCGGTTCCAGCAGAAAGGAGCTTGCTTTGTCTGAGCAGGCAAAAAGTCTGGGGAAAAGGAAGTATTTTAATTCCTATTCCACAGAAGAGGCAGACTGAAAAATTAACAGACCTGCCCATAATCTCCCAGGGTCTTCACAAATGTGGCGGTGATTCAATCTCCTGATTGTGATTTTCATCACAAATTCTGAACTAATCAATAACATGTTTATTTGGCATCCCATAATTGCAGCAGTATTTTGTTGTTAAATACCCTGCAGTGCCATTAAAAACTAGGTTATTTAAGAATTGTAACTAACATGGGCACTTGAGGCATTTTGAAAGGAAATAGTGTGTGAGCTGTTCGATACAAGTAACAATAAAGCAAAGTACTTGATTATCCAGTGATTCAAACCTGAAATCCTGCCTGAAGCACTTTGGAGAAAGCCTGACAGTGTCATACCGCCATGGCACATCCTCTTCACTACTCTGCAGGGCACTGTAAAGTGGATGCAGAATGAAACAAAAGATTAAAAAGGAAAAATAGACCTGGGCTACCTTAATCTGAGGCCAAGAGCGAGAACATGCCCCCGTGTCCTCTGATGCCCTGAAACGGAGGCACAGCACAGAAGGGGAAATTCACAATGGCAAATTGCAGCTTTGAAACTCCAAATTCAGCATTAAAGAAAATTGAAATGTGGCTGAGTAGGCTGGTGGCCCACTGGAGTAATCACCTGCAGCCGTGTTTTCAAACAAAAGCTCAGATGAAAGCCAAAGGGTGACCGACAAAGGGACAGAAAGCTAATTTTCCACCTACCTTTTGTAATAAATAGTGATAAACTGCGGCTCCTGGTCCTAGAGGCAGAACACTGCAAGGAAGTGAATTCTGTGGCTAGATACGATGTGTTAACACACTTTGGGCAAAACAAAAAATGTTGTTGTGCCCCCCCCCCCAGCTCCTCCTCCCCCCAATCAGATTAAAACACTGGTACTGCATCAAGATCCAAAGAACTGGACCTAACCAGCTAGGCAAAGATTTAGCCAACATAGGAAATGTCTATAGATAGTTTTCCGAATCCCAGCTGTTAAAAAAAATTACGAACTGAGCTGACATATGGATATCGCAGCATTGTTTCTGCTTTCTGCATAGGAATGGGGCTTTTAATTGGGTTTTCAGTACATGTGCTTACTGTTAGAATTGTGTTTGGATAAACCTGCTGGGAAGTTTGTTTTTAATGTATTGCTTTAGCAGTGTTCTTGTTTTCTAACATTCTGGTAAGATCGATATTTAATGGCTTTGAAAGCACTCAAGTAATTTTATTTACAACTGTGAATGAACATTTTGGGGAACTGTTCTTTTTTAGTTGCCCTTTTTCCCATTTGGTTATCAATGTGATGGAGATAAGAAGACAAATCCTGTTCATCTCCTATTGATTTTGGGCTAAGTGAGCAATCAGCCCCGGTAACTCTACTCCTCCACATGCTCAAATAACATCTGTAAAAGCAGAGATGTAGTAACAGATGTGAAGACCAGATACAGATACACCACTTTTGCACGGGAAGCATTTAATAGAAAAAGGGGAAATGAAGTGAGTATAGCGAGTAGTTTGGGAAGGTTAACTGAACTATTTGCACCCTTGAAAATGATAGTAAATGAAAACATAATTTTTCTCTAAACCATTGTGGGAATTCTTGTCTGTCAAAAACTTGACTGGAGTGTATGAAGCAATTAGTGCAAATATACTACAACATCAGGGAACACAGGCTTTTTTTCTTTAATTTTACAACAACAGAAGAAGCCAAATACCCTTATATATTACATTAATGAGATAGATTACTACTTTTAATGGAGCCTCTGTGCTCTGCACTGCACTGTATGCAGATTGGCTAGTTAATAAGCCTGAACAGTGTTTCTGTTCATGGAAAATGAATCCGAAACGTTTGTCAGATTATCTGTTTGGCATGCCTGACTGGTGTCTGGAGTGGCACTTTGCTAATGTGCTATTACTCAGTGTCATTAACCCACAGCAGTGATTGAAAGGTGAATTTATATTTGCATCATGCTGCTCAGAACAGGCGGTGCTCTGGATTAATCCAGTGCCCTGTGAAATGGTTCTGCACAAGATAAAACGAACCGAGCATCTCACAAAGTGCATATCCCTAACCCGTGGCAGCTTTTTTCACTAGAGGAGTGTCCTGTTGTGATTATGGTAAAATGCAGACACGAAGTTGCCTGTGGGAACATTTGTTTGTTAGCTGTCTGTTCAACATCGTTAGAAATCCAAAGTTTTTGTAATTCCTGTGAAAAGCTTCTGATTGCTTTACCCATCAGCATAAAAACCACATAAAATATTTTGGCAGCTGCATTATACCTAAATAGCTTTGAAATATTGCATTAAAAAAAGGGGGATTAGTCTGGGAAATGCAGAGCTGATTTTTTTTTTCTTATTGATTAGGAAAGTGTATCTGTTTGCATGCAAGTAGATTACTTTCATCCTACAACATCCTTCCTTCTCCACTGAAAATGAATAGGTCTTATTTTCTTTCTGTAAGCGAAACCATCATTGTTAGTTTGTTTAGAGTTAGATAACTGCCTTTTTTTTTTTTTTTGGCTTGGTTTTTTTTCATGCCATGATATTTTTATAAACAATATTCATTGCAAACAGTTTTTAATGAAGTATACAAGTAAAGCCCCAGTCTTCATTTGTGTGGATTTTGGAGCTGAAATGATGTTTTCTATGGCCTGTCCAGGAGTGCAAGGAGATCCAAACCTGTAAAACAGAATGAGTTCTTGCTTTTCCACTGAAAATGTGGAAAAATTAGGGAAGAGAAGGCAACTGTGATTGTTCTGTATCTGTCTTGATTTGACTTCTTTCTTTTCGGTTTTCCATCAAGGCTTGAGGCTTGAAATAATTTGTTTTCTGATTTTTCTGTTGGTTTTTTTTTCTTTTCATTTTATTTTTTATGTAGTCTTAAAATTTTGGTATATTTTTCTATGTTAAAAGGCAAAAAAATTCTTAGCATTTTTGCACCGTGCTTCACAAAAGACAGAGGAGTGTGACACACCATGCTAATCAGCTTTTGACGGACCACGGAGTTGGAAATGTTTTCAAAACCGCACTGAATGGGAGTTTTATTTCCTATTTTGACAGCTCAGGTCTCCCACTCAGTCTGCAGACAAAATGCCCATCACTCCAGCAGGTTTTACCCACGTAACTGCGCGCTGAGAGCCTGCACCCAAACAGAACTGGGAAAGAAAATAGAGAAAGGTGTAAGTGAAGACGGTGACATTAACGAGTCATTGGGACAATGAGCGCAGAGCTGATCCTAAATGAGAGGTGTCAGGGTAATAAATGACTTCTGAAAGCCGTGGTGACAGGCGTGTGTCCCACATCGGGGTGCGGAGGCGCACGCCCGTGCTGTGCCTTGCATGTGCTGGGGCACGGCTTGTCCCACATCTCTGTAGGAAGATGCACATTCTTACCCATTGCTCTTGTAGTAAGGATTAGTGCTGTTTCCATTTGTGAAGTTTAGCCCTTTTCCAGGGACTTGAAAAATAATGGACTCGCTGTTCTTCTCAATTAGTCCTTTATTTTCTTTAATCAGATAGAGATCAGTTTTCTGTCGTCATTCCTTAATAATAAAAAGGCTCTGATGAGCCTAATTGTTATAGTAATTTGACCTCAAATCCAGGAGAAGTCACCCCTGAATTTTATTGTTCAAAAAAGGATAAAGGCAATGCAACCTTGAATGTCTTTCCAGACGTTGATTAGCTGTGTAGCCTAAGTACTGGGACTCTTCTGTGTGTTATTTTTGCTGTTATTGGAGGGTAAAACAAAGAAAAGAAATCCCGAGGAGTTCATCTACATTGACACGTTAGATTACAAGAGCTTCTCCAGGGCATTTGTTCATCATGTATAGATAAATTCAATCTCTCTCTCCTTTTGCTGTAATGGAAAGATTGCTGCAATGTGGGAGTTAATTAGCAGAGCTGTTTATGAAAAGGAGAGGGGGGGGGCTAGGCATGGATAGATGGATGGATGGGTTGATGAATGAATAGATGGATGCTGGAATGATTTTAATNAAGGGCGGGGGGGGGCTAGGCATGGATAGATGGATGGATGGGTTGATGAATGAATAGATGGATGCTGGAATGATTTTAATTTGTTAAAAAACCCAAGTGTACAGGGGATTGCAAAATTTGGAGTTTGCCCATATTCATAAAAACAAAATACTATTTGCTGTCAGCCCTGGAAAAGCATTGTACAGTGGATATTTTTAATTTTTCTGTGTGTACATGTTAGCTGAAAACACTAGCTGGACATTGTATAATTCTTCTCACTAAAGAGCAATTCCCTTCATGTTACCCAATGGAAGCAGGATGGGCAGCACAGAAAAATGAAGGAAAAATAGAAGTTTAAGTAATGGTTAAGTAAAACCTGTACTGGTGGTGTAGTCTGTTAGTTGAATTGTTATTTCGATGAAGAAAATATGTGTTGTAATAGGTTTTGTAAAGAGAAGGCAATGCTACCAATTCTGCTTTTTTTTAAAGGAAAACTGGATCATATTTCAGCACTATTTATTATTTTGTATATTACTCAATTTGGGAAAAGTTACAAACTTCAACAAATACATTTAGTTTTCTGCATTTCCCTCAAATGGGTATAAGGCAGGGACTGTCTCCTATTTCTACTTTAATGACTAATTCTGATATAAATCTGAACAGATTCAGGCTTTTCTGTTTCTGATGGGTCACCATTCTTGGTTTGCATCCACAAAGGAAACATCCTTGTGGACCAGCACAGTATTTTGCGACTTGGATTCCCATTCCTCTGCTCTGATGTTTATTTCATTTTACCTGCTTTTAAAATAAAGCCATTGTTACAAAAATAAATCTAAAAATATTCAGTAGCTCCTGAAATTAAGGAGTGAGCTCATGAAATAATTTAGTCCCATTTTAACTTCATTTATGTAAATATATATTTTTAAGAGTTGGTTGAAGCCTTTTCATTAGACTACATACATATATATAGCTTTAGCTTAATCTCTGACTCCAAATTTCGTTACAAATATAAATGTTTAAAAAATATGCAGAAGTCTTAGGAACACTACAACTATTTGTAAAACCCATTAGCAGGATCCATATAGGTAACATTCCTTTGGTCTTTAAGAGGGAAAGTGCAAGATTCAAAGTCAAAATGCAGAAAAAATTCATTGCCAATGAGCCTGTATGCAGTGATATATGTAAACATGCCAGACAAAACACATTTTGAGATTGCACAGAAATACTTTGTAACTTGCTGTGACATGAAATATATGTCATAGTTGCCTTATTTGGTGTTGATCTGGAAGAGACTGCCCTACTGAACATGAGACTAGCATGTCCCCCAGCCTCACAATTATTTCATTCTGTGATGTAATGAAGAAAACAGTATGGCTGTGCTCATGTGAATATTGAAGTACTGCTTAGGGAGGGTGTTTAAGAGGAAAGAGGATATTTTGACAAAATATGAACCCGCTTGTGCTGTTTGCTCCTCCATTGCCCTGAGGTCTTGGACTTTTGTAGTTCTTCGTGCCCTAGGCTGAGCCACACCTCACTTAGAAGCACGTGGCTCGTCAACACTTCCCCTGTTCATGCTGCTCACAGCAAAATCTTTGTTTAGGGAGGCTGTGAGATGTCCAGCTGCCCATGGCCTTCTCACAAAAATGTGTCTCCCATTTATCCCATGAAGTTTTCCGTTTGCTAAAGCTGCCTGCAAGGTCACCATTTGGTCACAAACACACAGCATGTCTCTACACTGACCATCATCAACAAATTGTACCAAGTCCTCCACTTGCTTTCTATATACAAATAGTAGTAGAGAAAGTGAGAGTCTTTCTACTGGGGTCTTGTCTCTGATCTGCTTTAGTCAGGTTCACAGCGAGCACTTATATGTGGGCCATGTTTTCCAACACTATCTGTTGAAGTCCTTCTCACTAACAAAGAGCAGATCCTGAAAACATTTTCAAGGCAATAAACTGGTGAAACCCACTTAGGGCAAGCATCTCGCTATCACTTGGAAAGCTAAAACCGAGGTGGGGACTCATTTCTTTGTCCACATGAGAAACCACCCATTGCTCCTTCTTGAGTGCTTGGGGGGCTCTGTGATTGTTAGATTTTAAATTTTTAATTGTTTTGTTAGCTTAACCTGCAGTTGACCCATACAGATTTCATTCAGAGTGGTGCCACTTAGTAGTAATGCATTTTCTGACACCCTGTAGAAATTATGCTGCCAGCATCGCAGTCTGGCCCATCAGCCCAGGCGGAGCTTCTGGCAGGCTCATCCCCTGCCGGGGGGAGCCTTGTACAAGGCTGCTCTTTTATTATTTAGCACCTTGTTTATGGCATCGCACTTGAACCCTGGAACTTTTCAAGTCCACTTCCCAGGGGTTCAAGGGCAATTATTAACCCCTGCAATGCCAATAATCCCTAAGAAGCCAAAACTCTATAGTTGAGCGTGTGCACCTGGCTGATGTGTACGAGGAATTTGCTTTATGCTTGGAAACTTTAAATTAATTCAGCCCCCATTTTCTGTAACTCCCTCACACCCATCTGTGGGAGTCCCACTGGGGGCCAGACACATCTCTTTGAATGCTCTTAGGTGTTGGCATAGCCCCCAAAAGACAAAGCTTCCTTTAGCCTTGGCTCTGTCAGGATTTCACTCTTGATGTCGTAATGCCATCCTGTATTTAGGGTCATTGCCTGCAGAAAGAGGTATTTATTCCCGTTATTTCAGCGCTTGCCAACATTTGGTACCAGTTTCTTGAAGTGGAGCTTGTAACAATGTCTAAGTAAAATATATCTGTTATGATGTAAGGAAGGTGAACCAGTCACATAACCACACTGGTGGCTTCTGACATTCACTGCTCCATGCCTTCTTGCAAATGTGATCCTTTAGGAAGTTAATGTTAATCAAAAAGCCACAAAACACAGTGAGCTACAGTCAAAGGCCTCAGCCTTTGGAACAACCAAAAGAAAGCAGAATTCAGGTTTTCTTTTAGAATGTGTGAGAAATTAGAATATTTTACATCATGAAGTAGAAAAACCAGATAGATTCATTAACGTTTTACTTCGAAGTTGCGGCTCAGGAAAGCATCAGACAAGAAAATAATGCCAAGAGAAGCTCGCTGATGAACAAGCAGAGTTCTTGTGGTGGCACATCCTTCCTTGCAGCTGTCTGCAGGGGTGTGGGGAAGGGCAAGCCAGTGCTTGAGCACGTGTGTCACTTGTGTTTCAGAAGGGTATCACCTTCATGAAGGCCCTGCTCAGGTCCCCAAGGGCTCTCTTTGTAGGCGACTCCTGAAAGAAAAAGGCTCAGGTTCTTTAAAATGAAGCTGAGTGAGTCAAAAACAAACATGGGTGAAAATGCTTGAATAAAAAGCCAGTCCTGCACCTGTTTCCCTTGTATCTTTTGGCCCCATCTGTGCAATGGAGAAGGGTTTCTTTGTACTCAAATGAGCTGGATGCAGATGGCAGCTACTTATAGTCCTGATGCAGCTGTACTTTGAGATCTTTGCATTTTGCTCGTTTTTCACACAATGGCTTAAACTCCCTCCGAGGGCAGAGGTGCTTAAACTCTCTCCTAGGTGCTACCTGCCAGGTGGCTGCAGCAAAACACTCTTCCAAGCACATGGGGCTGATCCAGACTCCATCTCTGCAGCTGCTCAGTCTGCCCTTCCCAGCACAATGGGAAGCTAAAAATGTAAATGGTATGGCACAGGCATGAATTCTGTCCTAAACAGAGCTGTATCTCCCTTAGCTTTGAAACTGTGGACTGTGCGTCAAAATAAAATGTGGCAAGTAGTTATGCAAATGAGGGAGGGAAAATGTGTTATTTCTTAAGTGCGAGATCTTGCAAATGGATGTCTGCAGGCTGACAGAACCCTGCCCTCATGCTGAGCTCTGAAAAGCTCTGCAAAAACAGGACAGGGCATCTCCATTTACCGGCTTGCATGATTAAGACTGGTATAATAAGGGGAGGATACAAAATGTGGAGCCGTGATTTGCCTTACAGAAAGCTAGTTGTGGAAAGTTCTTCTGTAGATAGATTATCATCAGAACTAGGTACCGTCAGGAAGACACAAAATGGTTGCAGTTCCATTTTTAAGAGGATATTAGATGTGAATTTAATCTAACCTATCTCTTTGCATTAGACAGATCATGAATTATCAGTGATGATTACTGGAATTCTGCATAAGCATTTGAAGTACAGACAGGATGCTATAACAGTAAAATTAAGTAGGAAATGACCGCAGACAAGTGGGAAGCTGCCTATCCTGCCTTCATCAAGAAGGAAAACAAACCCCAACTCATTTTAAGCCTTGAAAAACAAGTTAGATGGTCAGAAAATCTTTCTGGTGTTGATAATCTTCACACACTTCTACTGTTTATATGAACTCTTATATCCAGGATTTTTAACCTCATGACTGTATTCCTCATTCATTTGATAGCAAGTTTATTTCCCAGCTATGTAGTATATATCATAAAATTCATTTAATAATTGGTGGGGAATCAGCTAGGAAAATAAAAATTAACAAATCTCCCATCAGGCAGCTGTTCCCCCCAACCTGACAGAGCAACAAACGGGGAGAGAGAATCAGAAGTTACCCTCCTCTGAGTAATTTGGTGGTGGTGGTTTACAAGGTAGCATTTTCACTTTAGTGGCTAAAATCTTTTCTGATCAGATTTGCCATGGCATTTCCCAGGGTCAGTTGGCAGAAAAGCTTTGCACTTGTGATTTATAACATACGTGACTTGCACTGCAGTTTTGTTAACGCTGGAGACCCAGGTTAGGTCAAGTTTCAAATAAAGAGGGATCTTGAAAAAGAGAAATACTTTTGAGACTGATCATCAGATCCTTATATTGCCTTTTCTGTTTGTGTGTTTCACACTGCAAAAAAAAGGGTTATTTTCCACTTTTCAAAATGTTCCAGTGCCCTAACACTGGATGGAGAGACACGTCTTCAGTTCTATCTTGCTCATGGTTTGCCATGAAAAGCAAACCTCTGCTAATCAACTAGAATTTTATAGTGTTTATTCTTTACATAAAACACTTAAATTTTAATTTTTTAGCTCACAGGACTATTTTGGGAATATAATTATTAATATTTATTCATTTAATTTTCTTTCATTAAAATGAACAGCTAACGTTTTAATTTTTAATACTACTTCTGGTGTACCTAGTACTAGAGGGAACATAAGGGTGCTCCTGGGAATCTTGTTAAATTTATAGCTGACCTATCCACTATGACTCATCAGTCTTCAGAGAAATTAGAGGTCCATTTTGGCACTCCTTTGTCTGGGTTTTTTATCTTCAAGAGGAAGGAAAAAGGGAGGGAGGTATTTAAACACTTAACAGCTCAGTAACTCCTACAGATCATGAGTGAAAAGCTCATTGCTAAGTGATGGTCAGGCAGTGGTGAATTTGGTCCCATATGCTGAAGGAGAGAAAGGGATAGAGGATAGTCAGGTCTGTTGAGTTGCTGGTAAGTGACTAGAGAAAAAACATCGCATGGATGAAAAGCATCAGCAGGCATTTTTTGCTTCAGTCGGCCTTTCTGAGGATGAGCCCACTGAAAAAAAAAACAAGCCAAAACAACAAAACCATCAAAATAACTGAATTTATATTGAAAACCAAAGTCCTCTTTGGGCATCCAAGTTCATTAAGCACTTATTTGTCTGAACTGCTTTTGCTGAGGTTTCTTGTGACTTGCTGACACCTCCAGAAATTCCCCAGAGTTCCTAATGATCAGAGAAGTGTGTGCCATTGGGAATAATGTGGGAAGCAGAGACCAGATGCAGCCATGACTCCATCCTGCTGCAGCTGGGCTCTGTGGCTTGAGGCATCTCAATGGCTAAGCTCAAGGACGGGTGTTTAGAAAGGGCCATGCCTTTGGAGCAGAGCTTTCCTTTGAAACCATGAGTCTTGCGAATGAGTGAAGGCAGTATGGCATTTTTCTGTGGAGTATTTCCTGGCTGAAGGCAAGGAGGTGCTTCAGTGCACGCACTGGATGAGAGAAGCTCTTAAGCTAGTGAACCTTTACTTAGGCATGTCTGTGTGTGCTGGTTTGGATGGGGGGGAGTTGATTTTCTTCACAGTACCTAGTAACGGATAGGAAGTGGTGAATTAATTCCTTGTTCTGCTTTGCTTGCACGTGTGGCTTTCACTTTACCTCTTAATCTGTCTTTATCTCACCTCAGGAGTTTTCTCACTTTTACCCTTCCAGTTCTCTCTCCCATCCCACCAGGAAAGAGCTGAGTGAGCATCTGTGTGAGGCTTTGTTGCCAGCTGGGGTTAAACCACAACACTGTGAAAATCATGTTGCTGGGGTTGGTTTTCTCTATTGATTGTGTCTTCATAGTGTGTCAAAGGTGTCAGGAACCTGAGAGGCTCCTTTTAGGTTTTTTTTTTCGCTCAACTTTCAGTTTTTAAAAGAAAAATTGGGTATTGGTTTTTCTTTGTTTTTTCTGTTGTTGTTTTTTGTTTGGTTTTTTTTCCCACCTAAATAAACAGCATTAACATTAACAAAAAGGGACCAAGTTTCACAGGTGAATGACTTATATGTGAAAAAACTCTAGGGAAATCTGAGGGTTCAAAACTTCTCTCTCTTAAGGAAATGGAAAGTGAATGTACAGTGTGGGTATATATACATGTGTGTGTGTGTGTGTATATAGATGATGATCACTTTCTATATACTTAAGCATATACATTCCAGTCATACGAATGGACATGTGTGGATACAACTGGCATGTTTGTTGACAGCTTTCTGCAGTGTGTCTGCTGGCATTCAGCAAAGGTGAACAAAAACAGACACTGAATTGTTTTCTCACCCTGGAGTTTCCTGTGTGAATAAGGGCTCTGGTCCTGCACTGATCAGGGGCAGCTTGCAGGGTAAGGTGCAGGGTACAGTGACTTGAATGGTGACATGTGATGTGTTATCTGAGTGAAGGTTGACCTTTATTCAGGTTTCAGGCTCAAGCCCATATTCCAGCTGTTCCTGTAATGTTCTCCGTGGAGCGTTTGCATGCTTCCAAATGGTCCCATAGATGGTCTGCAGATGCTCCTGTGTGACTCAGGGTCACGCAGGTAGAGGAGAGGTGTTCTAGCTTCTGCTCTTCATGTTGTTCCTATATTACACTGTCCCAGGAAATGCCCAGAACCTCTCATTTCCAGTGTTTCTTAGGATCAGTACCGCACCAGAGATGTGGCCCTGCTGGTCTCAGGCCTACAGCAGGACTGCAGAGGATGGAGAGGTTCCTCTTAGGCGGTGGGTTTACACACCGGGTACAGAGCAGTTTGTGTGCTCACTCCCTGTGCTGCCATGGATTTTGCTGGAGAAGAGAGAACACAGTGGTGCTGGTGGACCCTTTGTATTCCATGTTACCTCAAGCCTTAAACAGATGGCAAGGTCACATTCTGTACAAAGCTATATTTAAATTACAGGGTGTGGAAATGTGAATTCTGACCTTTTTGTAAACTTTTTTACTACTTGCTCTTATCGTTTTTGTTTTTCATTCACCAGTGTCCAAAAGAAAAAAAAAATCCATCAGAAGGTCTGAGAGTGACATTTCCGAGTGAAACAGAGAGTGCAAAATTTCAGTTTGACCCTGGCACTGCAGCTGCTGAAATATTAATGGCATTAAATGCAGGTGAATCGGAAATGTGTGCGCAGGCCAAAGATTCCTCCAGGCGGTTTTCCTGGAGCTCTCCCGCTGCCTGCGTCGCTGCCGCCGGCGGGGTGTCTGCTCTGCTCAGCCGAACGGGGAGTGACAGGGGTGATGCGGACGGCACTTATCGCAGCAGCCTCTCCCTGATGGGGAAAGCTGTCCGGCTGATCAGATTTAACAGGCAGCGCGGGTTGCTCAGCCGCTGCTGGCAAACACACAAGCCAGCTGGGGAAGCAACATACATTCTCGCACAGCCCCAGCTGCCCCTGCCCAGCCCTGACCACCTAGGCTTGGGGACACGGGTGACTTTGTTGAGGCGAATCAGGACCTCAGGCTGGGCTGCATTATCTCTCCGGTACCAAGCTTCACCTGCGATGTTCCTACATTTACTTCGTACATATATGTTGTAGTGTGGGCCACCCCAGCACATGCTGCAGCAGCAGCGAGGTAGGGGATGCACCCACTCTTCCTGGGAATTGCTTGCTCTGTTAAACGATTGCAGCCTGAAGTCTAGAAAATGAAATAGTTGATATATATTAAAAAAAACCAAAACAAAAAACATTCTGAGCTGTCTGTCCCAAACAGCTTACACAGTGGTGGTGCTACATGGCTGTCAGGTACTAAGCTCCCGTAAGATTTTGGTGATGTTAGGAGGTGAGTGTTTGGAAGTGGGCACTCTCGTGGCTGCCAGAACCATTTCAATTGTTAATTTCCATCAACGTCATGCCAGCTTTTTCACAGAACTGGTTAATGAAGTAAAGCAACTATTTCAATACTGTCACATTTAGGTTACTAGAAAATCTGCTGTGACATAAATGGACTTTTTAAAAAGCCAAAAAAAAATGAAACATCTAATGACTCCCCACTCTCTTTTTTATTTACAAAATAAAATGCTAAGAAGGGGATGTAAATATTTACATATGTGCCCAAAGCACAAGTTTCACTCCTTTCCCCTTTTAGGACCAGAATAAACCCCACGAGTTTATTGTCAAAGTCAGTTCTCTGTCGAGTTTGTTGCCTGATTTTTCCTTTAACTTTCTTTCTGCTCTTTTACCCCATCATTCTTTCCTCCCCCAACTGCCACCACACACCATCCTTGCTCACTGTCTTGCAAAGCTGCCAAGAAACTGTGCACAAATTTAATGTATGAATAACTGCTTGGTCTCTCAGTGACCTTGAAAAAATTGCTTTGCATCATTAAAAATTCATAGAAATGAAATTTTTGTGAGGAGACTGGCACATGCAAAATTAGTACTTGTTGAAATGCAGCTGGAGTAATCCAACCTTGTGAACTTTCAAAATTGTAATTCTTATGAGAGCTAATTGTGGCCAGCTTACAGCTTGGATCAAGTGTTGCTGTTTGACTTCCTGAAATAGTATCATGCTATGCATGATATACCTGTTAGCACATGCAATACAAGTGCAGGTAAAGGAGAAGCATAGCTTAGCAGAGACAAAAATGTTTAAAGATTGTTAAGTGCTGATATGCTGGTCAGTGTGTAAAAGGATGCAATGCCTGAGTGGGATAGTTTGGAAGCAAGTAAATTATAATTCTTTGCTGCTGTTAGTGGGCTGTGTAGAGCTCTGGGCTGCATCTCCATTAACTGACATTAGTGAGCTGTGGTGCCATGATGTTCAAGTTCACGTAAAATGCGACTCCTTGAACTCTCAGAATTTAGCGGTCCATATTTTTTCCCCTTGTGCTGATCATCTAAACTGTAAAGCTTGGTTTTGCGTCTGAGGGAGTGGGGAACCAAATAACATGCTGGTGTGCTAGCTGTGTTCCAGGTGTCCTTGTTTTCCTGTTATACATGAACAATGTTTTGCCAGGGAAAAAAACATAATTAAATAGTAACTACTGAAGTACAGCATGTAGTAGCAAAGTGCACTTTGCCTTCTTCAGCTGTGTGGCAGGATGGAGGCTTTAACAGATGTCACAGTTCAAGGAAATAAAATGCAGTGCTCATGGCACCTGAACAGGAGGGATGCTGTCCCGATGACCCAAGCAGACTGGGTTGTTCAGCCCTCATGGAGGTAACCACTCAGAGTTTCCCAGTACTGACCAGCATCCCTGTGGTCTGGCTCGCAGTTTTTTGCAGTTTATTCCTTGAAGGCTGCTTGCTAAAACAGGAGAGCCCTGCAGTGTTTTGGGCGTGATCCCAATTTTGTTAATACCAACTGGACGCTTTCCATCTGCTTGCTGGATTTGAGATTTGGGTTCGTTCCATCCATGGGAAAGAAAGTGATACCTTTTATGCTTATGATCCATGGAGGCTCTTTACACTGCCATTATTTAAAAATCACAAACTTTTTGGGTGATTTCCTGTGCAATTCAGTGTGTGTCACCAGAAGTGTGATGTCCCAGGCTCTGAAGCAGAGCTGGGAGCGTACAAAGGCTGCAGCTGGCAGCAGCAGTATTTTGTTGTGAGTAGCTTTTGTTTGCCTGGCTCTGAAACATGCCTGAGAGCTCAGTGGACGTGCTGAATACCGGTTGCAGCTCTGTCATCAGCCATGCCACGGTCCATATTGCTGTCACAACGTAATTAAAAAATCATTGCTCTCAGTACTGTTTGGCACTGTGGCTGAACCACAGCAGTGAGCAGCTCCGATAGGATGTGTCTGAATGACAAGAAGTTTGACTGCCCAGCGTATTTGCAGCCAAAGTCTGTGAGGATAGCAATACGCACGTAACTTTGGGGAACAAGCTCGCTCCTTTTTGATTTTCCTTTGTTCCTGGGCATTTGTTTTCCTGCCTTTGTTATAGGGCACCTTGTTTTTCTGAACACATCCTGTTGTCTTCCCTAGCGCCTTGCTGCTGGATGCCATTAGCATATATCTGGGCCACCCCTTGTGCAGACTTGTCCCCAGGTGAAAGCCCTTGTGGTCTGGGATGGAAAGAGGCTGCAATTTACTGAGTCCATTATCACCTCTGGACGTGTAGAATGATAATGGAAGTGACAGAGGTGCAGCTGAAAATTGGCTCTTAATATTTTATGTGTTAAAGCTGAGGATTGGAAATCTCACACTGCTCTTCAGGGAAAATGAAGTGTGTGTGTCTCCCCCTCCCATCTCCCCCCACCCTCCCATCACATTCAACCATTGGGCAGATCAGCTCTCTTTTTACACCTCCTCATGATGGAAACACTGTGCTTCTGCAGCAATGTTTCAAAAGAAATGGCGTAAAATAGTCTGGAGAAAGACGAGCTGTCCTGGGTGGTTGTATGGCCCCATCAGGACCACTGCTGCAGTGAAACTTCGTAGGATGTACATGCAAGGCTACTTGTTCCTTTCTCTCTTCAAGTTAGGGGTGAAACAAAATGACTGCCATGAAGCAGCATCTTCAAATTGCTTTCCTTCACATCCTGTAGTCTGTAACCTGGGCAGCTTCATTCCCCTGCTCTAATGCTTGCAAATTATGCTCTTTTATCAAGGCAGCTTCCTTCCCCCACCTCTGCACATACACACCAAACTATTATTCAGGATTACTGTTCATCCATTCACGTGTAGTGTGTCATGGATACATAATTTTAAATAGTTTCTTCTTCTAAATGACTTATGCAAATGACAAATTAACCTCCTGGCCTTTCACCAAACTCTGTCTGCTGACTTTCTGCATCTTTCTGGTCCTGATAACATGCAATATTAGATGAAATTGGTTCTTGCAGCTCGGCTTTATTAATTTCTCGTGTTCTTACATCAGTTAAAACACTTAGGACTGGGTGCTGCTGTGATTCCCAGTGACCCAGAAATTTCTTGAGTGCTTTGGAGGACTCCTTTCCTTTTGCTTAGCCTCTTCTGTACAAATGGTAAGACTGGGAATAAGAGTGCACTGCTGAAAGGTATTTCCACATGTACAAAAAGGATTCTGGCTTTCCTTATGCGCTCTGCATGTTTGAATGAGATATTCAGCAAAGTGTTGCATCGCTTCCCTCACAGGTGAGTCTTGCAGCAAGCAGACTCATGGACCCTGCATTGTAAGACACTGGTGCAGTTTTAATGCCTCCAGTTGGCCTGAATTGTAGCAGCCCCTAAGTGCAGCCACAGTCAACTTCATATCATGGGTGCCTTACTCTGTACTGTGGGCATTGTTTCTGCTGTCCTACTCA
The DNA here is from genome assembly GCA_013398055.1 of Ifrita kowaldi. Lineage (NCBI taxonomy): Eukaryota > Metazoa > Chordata > Aves > Passeriformes > Cinclosomatidae > Ifrita > Ifrita kowaldi. The sequence goes on from VZRS01009365.1 coordinate 553,691, forward strand.
CAACCAGAAACGTTGAAATATTAATGCAAACCACCATTTTGTGGCTGTTGTTACTGTAATGGGCTGTGAGTTGTGTGGATAATAGATTAACCTTGGATTTAGGGAGCCTAGGTGCTAGCCATGGATCTGCAGATGACTTCTGTTGGCGCAGATGCGCGATTTATCCATGACTTGGTTCTTCATTTTTTAATGAAAAGTAAACACACTTTCTCAGTAGAGTAGTTGTGACATAACTGTTACTAATTTGGAGACTGCTCAACTATGATGCCATTATGAAAATGGAAATGCTTGGGAAAATTCAATATTACTCACCACTTTACAAATCGGTAAAATAAAGCCTTGAAAGAACTTGGTTGTAAACAAGGCTGAGGCATTGTAGCTAATCATGTCTATAGTGTGCTGAACTAATTTAACACAATGGAAAAGTGCCACCCACCCCCACTCTAGTCTTGCTCCTCTTCTCCACAGAGACGCACTGGGAAGCAGGGAACACCACTAACAGAAGCTGGTTGAAACTGGGATGCAGGAGGCAGATGCGCCACTTTGAGGGGTGGAGAAATTTCCAGGATAATAAACAACTTTCCTTCAGCACTTCCCATTTGATTGTTGTCAAAATTATAGAGTTTTTTTAAATTCAGAATTGGTGTTATTGGAATCAGCAACCCTGCATGCCATATGGGTGCACATAAAATATAAAGTCCAACCTTTTCACACTATTTGTATTCCATCTTTTTGCTTGCTTGGTTTTAAATAAGGAACCAGGGAATCACCCAATTAAGATTTAATTGACTTAATACACAGAAAAAATCCTCACTAAGGACGAGGAGCAAATGTTTCTTCTGATCCCAACAAAATTTTATCTGAAAGCGAAGAAAACTGCACGTATTCAGATTTTTTTTTTTAATCACCATGTTTGCTCCCAGTTTCTGTCTCATGCCAAGCCTACTGCAAATAGACCATCGGGAAGGAGGTAACTTTTTTTTAAGTATACATATGTTTTTCAACCCTAATGTTTTAGGGTTTTAAAATGTATAGAGCAATTTCGTGACTACCATGGCAAATATTTTTCAGTTTGGGGTAAAAAAAAAAAAACCAACCTAATTATAAAGTATGCTTATGAACATTTGTAAAGAGTTAAGTTTGGATGCGATGTAGTGCACATGGATTCAATTAGCTCAAGGTACGAAACTTGAAACAGTGAGGAGCAATACTCAGCCATTTCAGCAGCCTGATTTTCTGGGGACGTTGCTAGGTTGCTGATATGTGAGGAGCTTGACATACAGGCACGTTCAGTTCTGGCATCCCATGAAGTACTGGGTCCCGTCTGGAAGCTGTTGTATGAACAGGCAGGCTGTTATGGTGGGGCCATGTCTCTCTCTTGCTTCAGAAAGGTGGAAATGGGTTTGACTGAGCTCTTTGTATTTCAAGATATTCTGTTGGGTGATGTTCTTGATGAACCTCTGCCTGTACCATGGCTTCCTTGTCACCCACATGCAGTGACCAAGGCAAGGAGAACAGAAGCAGTCAGTTTAATGGCAACCAGGACGCGACAGCAGGAGGAAAGAGACTCCAGATCTTTGATTTAATAAAACTCTGCCTCCTCTCGCAGACCACAGGGCCGCTGAGACATCTTATTTCAATTCCATGTACTTATTACTCACATCAAGTGTAAATAGGGCTATTCATGCTTCACTGTCTGACCGGTATTTCCCCCTTTTTCCAGTTGCTTTCAGAGCAACAAATGAAAAGACTTTATTTTGGTTAGGTCTTTATTACAGCTGCACAAAGTGTGGAAGGATCCACCTGGACAGCTACAAGTTAGAAGGTTCTGACTGATCTTGAAGTAATTTAATTTATTTATTTCCTTTTTAATTTTGCTATTTGATGTTAGGTTAATTACCTAACATTTGACATAGAGCGAGAGAGAGAGAGAAGAAAAACAATAGCACTGATCAAGGTGGTGAGTGGCTCTGTGCACCCTGAGACCCAGTATCCAAATCCCAAAGTTACTAACGTTGGAATGACCTCAGGGGACTCATGGGTTCCCAAGTACCTGCAGCTTATGAATTTTAGCACTAATGATGTATTGTTTCCTACCTGCTACATGTTATTCCCTGATTTCTATTGTTAATTTTTTATAAAACTACCTCAGTCAGTGAATTAGCAAAGAAAAAAACAATCCTGTATGATTTAAATAATTAGTTCTTCCAAGTTACTTTGCAAATAATTCTAAGTAACATATATCCCCAAAATTCAAGGTCAACATACAGACTGTTTTCATTTGATGAAGGGAAGAAAGTAGTGCTACATGTGAAATCCATTTGCATAACAAATTATTTTGACAATGTTTTGATGTGGTTTTGCACAAACTAGTCATATCTTTTTAAAAGTGAATACTCCTTAATAAATATTAGTCTGTTTTTATAATTTGAAGGAGGAGATATCATTGCCTAGTGGGAATCAACTAGCACTCCTGTTGTCCTCACAGTCCACTGAGGGAAGAGATCCTCAGGATTTACAAGTGAAGAAGGAGCTGAAAAAGTAAAATACTCAATATAAATACTTTGTGTAAAGAGACCTATTGATTTAAGGAGAAAATGAGAGAGACATAATTCCATTGTAGCAGTTGGCTTTTCATACACTTCTAGAGCAGATGGTCTAATGGTCTAAGCATCTGGTTTGAAATATCTGCCTTCCCTAGGGCCATCAGCTCAAATTTAGACAAGCTGCATTTATACCTTTATTTTCAAGACAGATCAATTGAGCTGACTCTCTGGCTGGTTACAGGAGGGTTTTTCTCAGGTAATACCACTGATACTGGCTCGAAGGGTTTCATGCCATTCATAGGGTTGATTTTTCAGGCTTGACCTTAAAAACAGAAGTTCAGTTAGCTATATGTCATTCTTTAAGAGGATCCTTGTGCCACAGAGGGATTTGTCCTGGTGTCATTGCTCAGAATTCCCCTTGTGTCCATACTGCTATGCAATATTTCTGGGATGGATGATGCATCACTCTTGTGTCTCTTCTGTGCTTTGAGTATTTCAGTGAATATCTTGGAATTCACATCTGAATTGGGCCAGGAAGCTTTTGGGTAAGAGCAGGTAACTGCGTTTAGAGTGAATAAAAGATTCACTCTTCTACAACAAGTAACACAAGAGTGTTGCATCCTCGGTGCTCGTTGCATGGGGTTTTACAGAAAAAGGCTTCCTATGTGCTTTGAGTCACACATCTTGCTTTGCTGTCTGCTATCTGTCACACAGAGCGTTCCCTCAGACACTGTCTAATAAAACCAGGAGGCATATTTTCTTGTAATAAGGAGGCAAATCTGAAACAACAGTAGAAGAATAGGAGGGCAATGGAAGGGCAGGTTCATTTTGTGATCATTGTGTGAAATTGTTTATGCTATCATGTATTCCTCATTGCTGAAATTGTCTAACAGAATGTCTGCAGATTCTGTATTATGCTGCACTACAGCTGGTGACCTATATGCTGTCATCTGCACGGGTTTTGTATTCTAAGAATTTTAGTATGAATTAGTTTTTTTCTCTATTATTTATTGACAGCGTGTTTTTAGAAAAGCAAGGGGGAAAAAAAAGGGAAGAACAGGGAGATTTATAAGTCAAATGATGAGAACAGAATTTAGCCTGCTGTATAGTAATTGAGTGGCAAAACCAATTCCCCCTGTTGAAAAGAGATTAATCAAAAGATTAACCAAAGCCACTTGCTAACAGCAGTTCTTAGGACAGTCCAGAATATGTAGTAGGAAAAATTAATCCCTCCAAATTGCTAAGGAACTCAGGGACTTTGAGACTTAAGCCAGGGTGCTGCAGTTAGTAAACCCTTTCCAATCAGCGTGTCAGGTTTGTAATTCTTTTTTGTTTCTGTTTGGGTTTTTTGCTTTGGAAATATAAAATCTCAGCCAGGTTCATGCTGGGGGTCAAACCTGGACTGTGGCATCTTGTGTTCCTTGGTTCCTGTGCAGGTCATACAGGGCCAATGCTTTAGAGACTGCTCCACGTTGTATCGGCTCTCTGTTCTAAAGGAAATTAGGTGGCCACTGTTGATTTGAGGAGAAATCCTTTAGTTTCTGTCCCATTGGCATCTTTGCTCATCTTTAGAAGGGATCCCAGAGCAGCTGATGTAGGCACTAGGCTGATGGCTTTTAGCAACTTCAGGGTCTGGCTACATAAGCAAAGGGATCCTTCATTAGTCAGCTGTATTGATTTTATGTTGGCTTTGTACAGTCGCAGCCCTACTGCAGGAAAAAAGGTCTTACTCCACAGTATTGGATGTCACAGGGCTTTGATGGTGCATTCTGTATCTCCAGGGATGATCCAGGCCTATAATGAAGAGTGTGCCTTATTAAGGGGTGTCTGTGTGGGTTAACTTAATAGGTGACCTGAGCCATTTTATAGAAATATTTAGTACAAATAATCTGTGCTGTGATTAAAATAATCTCCTTCTCAGATCTGGTTCCCAATGGGTTTGTTGTGATCAAGGAAAAATTAAGAAAGAAATGAAAATTAAACAATATTGAAAAGATAAATGGGAATCCTGCACAATTCATTTAGTAAATGTTTTTTTTCCCTAAATGCCTTCCACAAGGCAAGGGATAAAGCTGCAGCAGGAGGACAAAAGACTTCTGCAAATTTCACTGCAATGCTCTGTTTTCTACAGGCTCTTTCTTCTGCCAAAGCACAAAAAAATCCCAGCAAACTGGAATTGAGACAGCAGCTTTGTCTTTTTTTTGTTTGGATTTTTTCTCTTTGTCTTCACGACTGACATACTTGGTGCTTCACTTTCCAAACTGTCACCTTCCCTCCACAAACTGCTATCAAATCCCATGGAGCTCCTGCAAGGGAGCACCCTGTCAGAAGTGCCTATCAGCTTCTGGCACATCGATGTACTCAGGGACCTGCAAGAGGAGTTAATCCCTCCTGGTCTTGCCCCACTTGTCTTTTTCTCAAATTTTCTCAGTCCAAATTTTTCTGGAAATTGTGGGTTTTTAAGTAGGCAGACACCTTCATGGAGAGAGTGCTCAGCTCAGCATTGGCTGGAGACCACAGCAGTCAGAGGGGACAAAGAGAATCTTGGAAACTTGTCCTGATCCAGAGCAGGCAAGGATAAGAGATATGGTGACACGTGGGGCTACAGATAAGATTTCCTCTGCTGTGAGAACCAGTACGTTTCTTACACATCAAGTGCTGTGGTCCAGAGAGGTGTGATTCTCCCTAGAGCTGAGAAATGCAATATAACTATTTTCTTGCCTTTAAGAAGTTCTCTAGAGGGTTAGGTAAGCTGGCAAGTGTCCTGAGTTTACCGTTCCCTTCCCTCTTGCTGAATTTTTTTATTCCATACTATCAAGTTTCTCTGAGCACATAGAAAACTAGTTTAAAAGAATGAGGCAATTAAAACCAGGTAGCAGATCCTGTTGATTTTCTGAAGAGTTTCATGATAAGTCAGTATTTTGCTGTTGCTGACTTTTTTTGCCATTTTAGAGACCTTTGAAATGTACTTCTTTTCCTGCAAAAATGGATTCACTCTTGTTGATTAGCTACTTTACTTTCTAGGTGATAGCCAAATGTAAAATACTTAAGCAAAGCTCTGGTGGGTCATCACAACTACCATTGTTGATTCTTCGTCAGATATGCTATGGCTCGTTATCAAACATTCTGTGTGGGGTTAAATGAGTTCCTATGTTATGCATTTTTGCTACAGAAAATGATCAACCCTTTTTTCAGCTCTGGGCCCTTCAGTATTTTGAGGGAGGCAAAAAATGGGGAACCAAACCGGTATTTCTTCAGTAGTTAAAGGCTTAACTGCAGCAGACATGGTCCCATTGCTCTGCCTGGCTGGACACTGGAACGCTGCTGGAGTTTCGGGGTTGGTACTGTTGTAATTTCTGTGTGGTTTTCTTTTGACATACTGCAGTTTTGAGCTCCTGAGGTCCCCTGAGGCTTCATGTGGATTGAGAGAGCCTTAGTTAAGCTTGACTTGATGCAGCACACTTGGATCCAAGACAAAGCAAAGCTTTTGTATTTCCTAAAGAGCACATTATCCTCAGAGCTCTTAATTTGTACCCTCTACTTCTGCTAGCAAAAGAGGCATTGCTGCTCTGCCCTCCATGGGGGTTTATTCCATTCTGTCTTGCATGTGTATCTGTTTTAACCACAGTTATTTACCTGTATTTACCTGCAGATCATGACAAGGAATCTTGTATAAATAAGGTGATAAAAAGGAGACAGGAGGATATTTTGCTCTTAGCCTGGAGCCTCTGGAGGCCTTTTTTGTCTCTTTTGTGCCTGTTCAAAAGGGTATCTCAGAAAGCAGGGGAAGAAAATGCGTGTGAGTGAATATGTAACAACGCTTCCAAAATAAGAGAAGTGGGAGAAGAGCAAGAAAAACATTACCCACCAATACTGGGATACAGGTAGAAAGTCTTGCAGCTGAGTTGGCAATATACAGAAAATCTAATCCCCTGGATATTCTCCCAGGCCTAATCTGATGACTTCTTTTCACTGCTGGGTGTTGTAGCATTTATCCTCACCCTGGGCCACAACTCGTGCAGTACATCCAAGTGTGGCATGGCATAATACTCCCGTGGTTGCTGCATTCTCCCTTGCTACATCTCTGTGCGATATCCAGAGCAAGAGGAGCTGCATTTTGACTGTCTTATCTAGGCTCTGAGTAATGCAAGATACCAGTACGCAAAATTGAAAGCCATTCTGGGGTCTTTTTATGTAACCTGTGTAAGTGTATCTATGTAGTGTGTGCTTGCTATGCTTGTTACACTCTCATACTTTCTGTGCTGCGTTTCTGTAACTTTACATATCCAAGATACTCCTTTTTTTAAAAGCTAGAGGGAAAAGTCGCACTGAATAGCAAGATAAATCTGACTTACCTGCAGTGCTAACAGAAATGTAGAAGAGACTTTTCTTTCTCTGGGAAGAAGAGGGCAAATATATTAAATGCATTTTCCATAAAGCAGAGCTCCTTTATTGTTTTCTTCTTCTTTTTTTTTTGTTTTGTAATTTGGTTTGTTTTGGTTTCAGGGAGTGAAAAAGATCCTCACACATTATTAATAGTCAGGAGCAGGAGTGAGCTGGATTTTACCCACAGCCTTGCTGTTATCGCTAATGCACAAATAAACTACAGCTAAATTGAAGAATTAATCACATTAAATTTTTTTGTCCCTGATAAGGAAAATGCCAGTCTGTTTTTATTTGTTTGGAGCCTGGAAAAAAATTTAGCTGAGTTCCTCTGGATGTGCAGTTTGCTTCTGTTTTGGCATCCTACAGCATTACATTAGATCTTAGCACTGCTGCTGCATTAGTGTGTCTAAGCAGCATTCCGGTGATTATATCCACCTTCTTCAACTCCGCTGCTAAATGAACTGGGACAGAAAAGCTAATTACACCTCTGCTATGGAGGAAGGCTTCCTATTATCATGTCTTTATCCACGGAAAAAGAAATGCACTCTGAGAGCTACAAGCCTTGGCAGGTTTGTTTTTCCCTGTAGAGTTTGGGGGATCCATGAAATGTAGGTTTTGGCAGGGTCTGGCATTCAGACATCTCTGGGATCTTGACCTGTGGACAGAGACAGCAGCAGCTGTTTTCCAAAAGATGCTGATTCCTTTTATTATATAACATGCCAAAAACTGGGAAGGGCCTAGGCTCCAGATCTGCTTTCTGTTACGGCATAGTGTGCTGTCTGCCTTACACAGGCCTACAAGGATTGTTAAACCACGGGCCACCAATACCTGCACTTCAGGAAAGACTGGAGGTGGTGGGGACAGAGGAAACTCACTGCTTTTAGTGGAAGGAGGCAAAGGAAACTGTGCTGGATCTGGGACAAGAAAATTTTAGAGGCAGGAAGGAATGCAGCCTAACAAATCATGCAGGTTAGGGGTAGGGTCCAAAGTTGAAGGCACATCCTTTATGGGGCATTGGTAGCTTTGCTGTATATGCAGCCCTGCTTGGCACTATAAATGTTATAAAACAGCCATAAAAAATAACAAGTATGTCTGAGAAATCCATGACCTGATTATAAAAAAGCATTCTAGTTTCACTGAATGAACTATTTCCTGAAAGTGATTAACTCAGATGGAGTAATAAATGAAGTAATAAATCTCTGCATTTGATCCTCTGGGTTTAATCCATGAGACAAGATTTATGACTGGAACCATTAACTCTTGTATTGGGAAAATGTTCTTCATATCTCATCTGCATGATATTAATTTGGAAGGTTTGTATTCAGACAGGTACGTCTTAGCTTTCAGTTGAAGTACGGAAAACTTTGAGAATATTTCACAGTAAAATTATGCCAGATAAAGTCCCAAAGCAATGCTCTTCTGATGTATGCAGCATTTTGCTGGTTATTCTGAAGTCAAGCTGTGGTCTGGCTGAAGCCTAAAGAGCTGAGGAAATCAATTTAAAGCTTCAGTCAGATCTGAATTTGTGTTACTGTTGCCAAGTGGAATCATACAATTATAGACTATCCTGGGTTGGAAAGGACCCACAAGGATCATTGAGTCCAACTCCTGGCCCTGGGCAGGACAACCTCAAGAATCCCACCACATGCCTGAGAGTGTTGTCCAAGTGCTTCTTGAACTCTGTCAGGCTTGGTGCTGTGACCACTTCCCTGGGGAGCCTGTTCCAGTGCCCAACCACCCTCTGGGTACAGCTTCATGCCATTTCCTTGAGTTTATTACAGGTCACCAGAGAAGAGATCAGTGTCTGCCCTTCCACTTCCCCTCATGAGGAAGATGCAGACTGTGATGAGATCTCCTCTCAGTCACCTCTTCTCCAGGCTGAACAAGCCAAGTGACCTCAGCAGCTCCTCGTAAGGCTTCCACTCAAGGCCCTTCACCATCTTCATAGGTGTTCTTTGGATGCTGTCTGTGTATCATACAATCCAGTGGTCAGACAAGGACAGGGTTCTGTATGTATGCATACACACACACACACCCGCATATATAGGTAGTAAAAAAAAAAAGTAAGAAAACTCCACTGCTTCAAGTGAATGTAAGTGCCTATTCGATTGCTACTTCTGACACTAATGGGGAAAAAAGTTCCTTTACAATGTGCTTTCAGGCACTAATATAATAAGCGTGTTAGTATCCAAGGTCCCCTAACATCAGTGAGAGCTTAATTATAAAATATGAGCCCTTAACAAGGACATGCAATGTTTCGTTAGTGTAAACATTAAGGCTGCTCCAATTACAGGTTTCCCTGTAGCTGCTTTGGAAAGCACACACCTCTCTGCCTCCTTTCAATGAGGACGGAAAGGAGTAATCCAAGTTACGGGCTGATCCTGTGCATGCTCTGCTCTACTGGCTGAATAGTCCATTGACATTAAAAAAGTCTTTGGAAGATAAGATCTTGGCATCTTATGGCCAGCTAGGATTTCACTAGGCTGCATAAATGAAAGCAGGTATGTATTTTTTTTTCAGCTTTTGGACCTTCAGACCAAACATTGCCCAGAGGTAGGGCCCTTTTAAAATCATTAAGACAGCAAAATTGAGCTGTGCCACTAAAAATCTGAAGAAGGAACATTTTTTTTCTTCTTTTTCATTTTCTTTTTTTTAAAGGTGGTGAGGTGGCAAACTGTGAAGAATTGGTTTGGGATGAGTATCCATAAGGTGATTTAAATTAGTAAATCTGCACAGAAATTTCCGCACTTCTTCCTTGATCATTTCTGTTGTTCAGTTTTAAGTTGAAATGCTCAAAGGGTGTGTGCAGCCAGGCACTCTCCAGGTTAGCACCCACATTCTCATGGCCGATGTGCAGTAATGCTGCTTGCGACCTGGGAGCACCTGAACTGCAGCCATCCACAACCTGATGGTGGAAGTAGCTGGGAGCTATGGCCTCCCATTCTCAGGAATGCTTTTGGAAGTGAAACTTCTGCTGTGGCGCTTGGAATATACTTGTTCCGAAGTTTCTGATGCGCTTTTAGTGCTGCTCTGTGTTTTGGAATGCTGTCCTCTGCTGCTGTGCAGCGTTGTGGGGGGATGAGCTGCCCTTGCACTTTGCATGTAGAGCCCTCCCTGACACCAGGGATGTGTCCCCTAGGGTGGCTGTACATGTGTGAGCTGGAGGGACCACAGTTCCTGTTATGTGCCCAGATGTTCTCATGGATACCTTGGCATGCTCTGCCTTTGCTCTGGATCAGCTGGTTATTTTATACAATAGTAAAACCGCCCAAACACTCCTTCATATCTAGTAGATCTGGAAGCAGTAAATTATCCCAGTACCACCAAATCCAAAGTCAAAAATAGATTCCTCTCTTTGGAGGTATTTCTGGAGAGCCAGGTCTCTATCATGTGCTGCAGTATTCAAATGGCTGCCTTCAAAAACTGGAATACTGGACGGTGTGGGTGGTGGCTGAAAAGAGAGCTGGACATGGGCCATGTGAGATGTCTGGGCTCTGCCATCTGGCTCTGCCAGTCATAGCAGCAGAAATGCAGAATACGTCGTTCTGCATCACTGCAGTTTGCTAGTGGCATAACTTTGCAGAACTTGACCCCTGGCCCTGCTTGTGGAAGCTCCTCTGATCATCCTGCTCCCTTCCCTGTCCAGGAGCGGGGCAATGTGATCACACATGCTTATGGACTGGGAAAGACATACAGGACTATCTAGCTTAAGGTCCCTTGGCTGTGCACTTGAGCAACCCCTTTCTTCCCCTTTGGTTTGTTCTCCCAAGCCCCTGCACAGGAGAATATTCTGTTTCCATTTTATCCTTCTAGCTCAAGTCAACATGACTGTTCACATCAGCTGTGTTTACAAGATCAGGCTCCCTGGTTTGTAAAACTGTATGTAGCTCGTCTCTGTTGGGAAACTTCTTTTCTTACTTGTCTGCTCAAGAGGAAATGGTCAGAAAAAAACAGGCTGGGAGACTTGCTAACCTACCATTTAATGATGGTTGAAAGGATTTCTTTATTGTTATGTAGAGCGCAGATCGATAAATCTTTAATAAAGATCCATTTTTTTAGATAATGCATCTTTTGAGCTATGGGATTGCTGAATTACATACAAAGATGAGTTTCAGTACAGAAAAATAGGAAGAAAAGCTCACATGTAAAATTTTAGCCCCAGGCATTTTATGTTTTAATCAGTTTGCTTAGTAAAATACAATAAGGTTGTTGCAGTTATCAGAGAGATACTTTTCAGAAATATGATGCTTGCATCTGTCTCATTTATTAATGTGAATCACAAAAATGAATGGCAAATACAAAGCATTCATCTGCAGTTGTGTTAACTCCCAAGATGGCTTTCTTGTTCTGATGCCTTACTAGCTTAAGTTTATAATGACAGCACTGCAGATCTGATGTCTTTGTACTGAATTTTTAAATAATCCTTAGAAGAAAGAAAAATCAGGTGTCTAACCAATTAAGACTAGGGATTTGGATTTAGAGTTGCAGATACTTCAAAGAAAGCTAAGTTTGCCCAAAAAGACATTTTCCCATGTCACTTCTGGTTCAGATGTGTACTGTGAGACGTATTTGGGGGGGGAGAAAAAAGGCTGTTTGTTTCATATTTAAGAGACATCTAAACAAGCCTGTGGCTGTAACAATGACCGTCATGTTTAAAAACTAGTTGTATATATTATAACATAATAAGGTAATAAATAATACATGTCTGTCTGTATCTATCTATCCACCCATCCATCCATCTAGCCATCCATCCATGTAAATCCATTCCTCTTAACTGTGAAATTATGAATAGAAAAAATGCTCATTCTCCCTGATATGCTCTCTTTTTTCCTGGGAGATCCTGAACCTGAGCTTCAGATATAAGGAACTCTTATTTCAATCAGGCTTGCTTTCAAATCTAAATTTTTCGTGTGACGCAGTGCATCCAAAATGTTCCCTTGCTTTCAGCAATGACATTTTGTCATGGCCTTTCTTTCCAGGGAGAGAGGTCTGGTGATAAGCCATTATTGGCATTTACAATTTGTTACACGTTGCTTGCCTGCACAGTGCATCCTATGATGCAGGAGCACGTCAGGTTTTGCTAGTGGTCAGCCAGTATTTGGGGTTATCTAGAAGGGGGCCAGGACTCTCCTCTTGAGCAGAAACCTTATACAGAGACACAGCCCTGCTCAGGCCTCTCTGGATCCAAGGACTGGGACCTCTTGAATCCAAATCCCCGCAGTGTCTCCATGGGCTACAGTCAGCTAAATGGTGTTTTCTGTTATCTGCTAGTGGCAGATAAAGTCCCTGCTGCCCTTGGAGGAGGTTCAGTGAGCTGTTTGGGGTTTGAGGGCAGGCCAGGGAGCACGCCTCCCTCATGGGGAGCATTGCTGCTTTTCACTGAGGTGGCTGCTACCTGCCACGGGCTCCAGGTATGGCAGGTTTGACACTTGAAAACTTTGCTCCCCTACACAATTCAGAGCTTTTTACCCTTCCTTCTGTGAAAACTTCCCAGTTCATTTTGCTGCTGGTAAAATGCCTGTCCATGGGCAGGTGCTGGGGACAGCCTGGTGCTGGCAGCCCCCAGGCCCTGGGAACAGGCACCTCAACAAAGCCCCAGTGCCAGGATTTTATGCTGCGGGCTTTTCTCGTCCATGCAGGATGCAGATGAGTGAATAATATTTCAAAGCTTCGTTGTCACAGTGGGACACCCCTGAGGCAGAGCTGTGGGGATGCAGGGGGCCACTCTCAGCATGTCTGCATTCTCCCACATGGGGCTGGAAATGGAGGTATCTGGCATATGGCAGGAGTGCCTCCTGTAGAGCAGGGGATGCACAAGGCAGGGGCGAGGTTGTGGTGCTGTGGAGGCAGTGAGAGGAATACTCAGCAGGGTAGGATGCCAGCGAGACCAGCACTGCAGAGCAGTGGTGTTCACACAAGGAACCATAACTCTTTTTGGCTGCCTTTGCATCCTCATTATGAATTATTTGAATTTCTTCTGTGGATTTATTAAGCGCCTCTTGTCCTGGTGGTTTAGCACTTATTTACCAAGTTAAACCAAGCAGTAAATTACCTATGCTTGCCTGACAGCAATGGACAAAATGATAGAACTGCAGTTGCTTTGTTATGAAATTAAACTCAGGCTGGAAATAAAGAAAATAGGAAGGGTTTTACTGTATCTTCCCCTTTGCCTTCTGCTAGATTTCCCTGGAGAGAGGAATCCTTGTGGGAAGTCCTCCTGGAGAAGACCTCTACTGTCCCTAGGGCTTTAACAGAGCCTCCTAGATGATGGATAAGCACTGGTTTTCTTCCTGATGAAGCCTGTGTACACAGTTACTTTTTACCACAGCTCCCATTATTTCCATGAAAAAGCACCTTCTCTCCAGCAAAGGCTGATCCAGCCTGAGGGCTTGCTCCATCCATTTATTTGGGCTCCAATTTTTCTTCTGCAGCAGAGTTGCGTTTTCCTGGTGATTTGCAGATAGGTCAGGTATTAACGGGGCATGCTGGGGTCTGGTGTCTGGTTCCACAGCTGGCCCTTCTCCATGGACCCCATTAAAGCTTTTATGCTACAATTTAGGCTAAGAAATTCTGTTTTATCAATTTGATAGTCCTCAAGGTATCACAGTGAATGGCAGATTGGATTATACAAAATGAAGACAGTTTTACTGAGAGCCTGTTAAAGGCTCTATGCTAATTATATAACTTAGTTTATATAGTGCTTATACTAACAACAAATTGATTGTGAGCAAAGAGGCAGAGGCTGTTTGGTCTTTTGAGGCATTACTTCTCGGTAGGACCAACACAGTTGTGGTGTTCAGTTGAGAATAGCAGGTAATTGTAGTGTGTTCCCAGCATTTGGTCATTTAAAATCCCCATACATTTCCCGTGCAAACATTTCCCCTTTTCTGACGCTTGTTTTTGCTGACCCTTCTTAGTCAGGAGACTGGGTTCCCGTATTAATCTGTAAATCAGAGACATTTAGTTGGCTCCTGCAGTTTCAGTGTGGGTTTGGTCATGTTCCAGTGGAAAAAATGTTGCTTTGACCAACCACTGTGATGTCTGTTTTTCCAAGCAGGAGACAGAAGAGAGAGTAGAGATAAGATACAGTCAAACAGAGAATGCCTTTTCTAATTACAAATGGCCCATTCTGTTCTGCTATGGGCAAAAGGCCAAATGTAATATATTACATACTAAAACAACATAACTGTATATACGTGTGCTTAATATTGCAGGGAAAAAAACATGTGAGCTGAGAGTTTTCAGCAGAAGGAATGTGCATGTTTCTTTGGAATAAACAAGCAGTTTGTAAAAGGGAGAATTTTTCTTTTATCTTCCTGACTAGCTGTGGACTCGGGGTGCAGTTACAATGGTGTTTACATTCACAGTCATACTCAGATCAATTCATAATGAAGGCAGATGAAGGCAGGCTCCTCTAATGACTGGAAAGAGTCCAGAGTATGTTAGGAATTTCTGAGACTCTTTTTAGGGTGCACTGCAGCTAATTAAATCCAAGGGAAAAAAAAAAAAGAATAAAAAATAGTAGAGGAAGTGCAAGTACAGACTGCAAAACTATCCTCAAGGGTCTTTGCCATTTCTAAGCTGTCTTCATTTGAATCTAATTTTGGGGGGAATAACTGCATTTATTTACATTCCTTAAGTACCTCTCACAATCCCAGTAGGATGGACTCTGTCTTCCTCCGTTCTCTCCCAGCTTTGTGCACCACATTTTTACCTGAAAATGTTTCTTTTCACTTTCGCTTGTAGGCATCTCTGTGTGTGTCTCTTATTTACTCCCCTTCATTTGAAGATGTCTGAGAGGCTGATAACAAAGGACAACTGGCCATGTGTATATAGGCTAGGCTTAAGACATGGAAAGACTTAATCTCTTCCTGAGGTTGGCAGCCTGCACTGGAAATCATCAAGCTCTTGGCAGACTCAAATAAAATGCAAAGAACAGCTCAGGGGGAGTCGAGCACTGGTGTGCAGGAATGCTGGGCAAGATAAGGCTGGGCTACTCCGTGGGGAGAGGGCTGTCCCTGGGGCACCTTGGAAGCAAGGCTGGGGGAGCAGACAGGTTGCAGCACTCCGTGAATCAGGGAAGCCAGGCAGTTGCTGTCCATCTCCATCACCTGGAAGGAGCTTGCTCATCCCCCCAGCTACAACCACTTCACTTGTGCTGCTTTAAATAAGCCGAGCAAAGGGGATCAGAGCTTTCAGCTGTTTTTTTCAGAAGCTGTTACAGGGAACTAATAGGGAAACTGGTGAAAAGGAGAGCTGGTTTGGAGCTAAAGATCTGCGTGCAGCCTGAATCCTGGCTGCCTAAGAGATGGTGTCGTGGGAGAGGAATACTGGAGCAGACTTGTCACAGGGGGAAGAATTGCTGGGCTCTCCCACTTGACCTCTGGTGGGAGTATATGAGCTTCAGGGGCTCACAAAGAGCTTTGCAGAGAAGCTGTCTGCTCTCCTGGTGCTCACAGGTCTTTGCTGGGGCTCAGAGGCCAGTGGCTGCTGTCTCCTCTGGGCCCCTCTGTTTATTTGCCTTCAGAGAGTCTTTGAAATCCTGCTAAATGAAGTCTTGTGTAAATGTATTTTTTTAAACCCCTACAGTTTAATGCAAATAGAAAGAAAGTTCTGTGTTCCTGCATTTGCTGAGCTCGTTTCCCACTGAGGAATATGAAGTTGTTTCAAGTAACTAGTAAAGTGGCTTTAGGAATACGGATGTAGACCTTGAATTTGTAAATCTTTAGATGTGATCCTGTGGACTGGCTACAGGAATCTGTTTTGAAGTATTTGGGTTAACATACAGGCTGCAGGCCTAGGCTCTCTGGTGCTTAATAATGCCAAAGATTTCCCATATGAACAGATAAATGCAGGTAACAAATACTGTGGCAGTAGCAAAACTCCAGGAACCCCAGTGCAAAGCTGCAGATTCCCGTGTGTGCTGGTGAGAGGCTTTGTTTCGAGATCAGGCTTTGGTTCTGCATTTGCCACTCTGTGGAGCTGAAAACCTAAGAGCAGTAAGAGCCTTTGGATGAGTGACAGGACAGAATGGTGACTTCATTCAGCATGCTCAGTTCAAGACTGGTCCTTTTTTCAAGCTACTAATTTTTTTTTCTTTTCTGCAAGTCAGTTACTGTTAAGTTTCCAAATATTTTCTGCCCTTACATGTGTCTTTATATCTGTATGTTTATGTAGGCAAGCAATTAACTAGACTTATTTAATGATTTTTCTCTTTGAAGAGAATTTGGGTTTATTTAGAAGGAAGCCATTTTGGGTTTATTTCTTGGTGAAAACATAGATGCTGGGAAGATGCCAGGTTGTCATGTCCCTCTAATAACTAGAGCAGCTGCCCTCTAAAACTTTGCTTTCACACTGAAGAATAAGTTCCCGATTTTCCTTTGATGGAGAAAATGTTGAAAAACTCAACAGATGTAGGGCATATCTGAATGATAACAATTATGTGCCTTTTATCCTCCTATTTTCTAACTGCCTTGTAAATGGAGGGACTTTTCATGCTGCCACCTCTGGGACAAAAGGACCCCTGAGCTACCTTAGGCAGTCAGCCCTTGCCTGCCATTCATTTGCTCTTGGATAGCCATGGGATGGGAGGGTAGTTTCCATGGGAAGGGAGTGGGATTTGTGGGGTGAAAGAGAGCCTGGAACATGGCTGTGTTTCACAGGGAGCTCACAGGTTTTGCAGCATTTTGGGATCCTCTTAGACCCACAGCTACCGGGGTGCAGTTGGTATTTGTGATTTCTAACCTGCAGTGCTCTAGGCAGCAGCCTAAAACTGTGACTTAGGCACGTCAGGACCATCTCATAAAAAGTACAGAGGACCTTGAACAGAATTCCTTTTTTAGTTTCCTGTTTCTTTTTCCATCTTTCATTCTCTTAAGTGACCAAAGTTTGAAGGTTCAGCTGGTTTGTTTCTCTTGGCAGTGCCGTGTCTGGTACAGGTGGAAGGGAAAGGTAGTTAAGCGGTAAGTTAGAAGGAGAAGAGGGCTGTCCTTCTCCCTTGGGATGCTTGCCAGGAAGGAGGTGGGATGACACTTGGAAGCAAAAGCACTCCAGAGCATCCTTCAGGGAGGCCAAGCTTTTTGCAGCTTCTTTTTGACATTTTCCTGTCCCATGCTGCTCCCACATGTGCGCTTGTTGGCTTCATGAGCCTCTCACTCAGCAAGAGTGATGTGCCAGTACCTTTAGCTCTTGAATCCTGCTCATACATGAGAGATTTTCCCTGAGTGCCTTAACGGGATGGTGTCAAGCAAACCGTATATCTTCCAGTGTTCTCCGTCTTCTAATGAAAACAAGGTCATTTCTCCAATGTTATGTGATGCTTTGTTTTATACAGATTACACTGAAATTCTTGGTTACGAGGTTATTACAGTTTATAATCCCCTGAAACTCCATTATGAATCCTCTTGTAGTAACAAGTACCTGGCTGTCACACATGCAAATGCCTTATCTCAGGAGAGCAGCCGGGCACAGAGGGTGCCCTTTGCTGAGCACTTCACGGTGTGTGCTGAGACTGCTTGTTTCTTTTTTGTGTGAGTTCATCCCAAAAGGAACCTACCCTCCAAGAAATCAATAATGCTTCTATATTTAGATATAGATACAGATATAGTGTTTCTTATTGGTTTTCCTGGCTGTGCCAATCCAAATTCCAACCAGAGAAGTTATTGAAGCAGGAAGATGAATTTTGACCAGCTGCTACCAGAAATACCTAGTTACTCAAAATCTATAGGGTGTCATGTTGTATGTGTGATCTGCCTCATCTATGATGCTCAGCAGCAGCTGCTTTTAGCATCTTAAAAACAAAAAATTGCAATTCTTTGTAGTTTCCTGCAGTAATTCTAGTTCCTTGGAAATGTTCAGTGAGCAGATAGGATTTTACTTTGCTGCCTTCCAGCCGAGCGGATCAGCTCCTTTTGCCAGCAGTAACTTACAGAGCTGAATTTCTTAAAAACTGTCCATCCTAATCATGGGACTTTGGTCGCCTATATCATCTTTCTGCCCACACTTCTAATGATAGGGGTTGCTCCTCTTCCTGCAGCACTGGGGAAAAACTGCAAACTCTGAACACTGCCACTCATCCTTGCTATAAAAGTAATTAGGGAACTTGCTGTATTAACATGCAGAAAGTGAAGCCAGATTGCATTCTCTGCTGAGACCCTGGGGGACAGAGAGATACTAGGGCTTTATCGTAGGAACACGGGGCCTTCGTGTGGGCTAATTGAAATGTCATAAGCTGTGCATCAGTTAACAGGGTCAGATACATCTCCATTGTGAAATCCACAATTGGTGGATGAGGTGGCTTTCTTCGGACAAAATCCTGGCCTTGCTGCAAGGCCTTCCACTTCAGAAGTGAGGGTGAGTGGGAGAGAATGTTAAAAAAGGGAGAAAGCAGGGGGAGAAAAAGAAGGTGAGAGTTTAACTGAAGTTAGAAGGGATTTTATTTTAGAGAATGTTTTCTTAACAGAGTGCTGCAACCCTCCCCTTTAGCATTTCGGATTGAATTACTCTTGGTAGTGATAAGCTCCATTAGGGCTGTCATTTCCAAAGGAGGCTTTTTCCTGTCTGTTACTCTCTGTTCCTCCCCCAAACCTCAGGAACAGTGATACAAACATTAAAAGGGGCCAGAGCAGGCCGTGAGGATGAACTTGTTATTACTCTGCTAGTGCAGACATTGTAGAAAATTAGTATTTCATGTGTGCCTCTCTTCACATGGCATGTTTCGATCACAGGCTCCTGGTGCCTCAGCTTGGCGCCTGGCTGCGAGCTCTGTTGTCTTAAGCAGGGTCATGAACTTATTTTTGTTTCTTGCTGGCTGTTATCTGGGAACGAGTCAGGGGCCTTGGCCGTGTTGTGCTGGGCAGGCTGCCCCAGGGGCTGCCTTGGCACTGCCATGAGAGGAGCTGAGCACGTGGGTGTGCACAGCGCTGGGTGCCGCTCCCCACACCCATAAAGCTGTGTTGCACATCCTTACCAGGAAGGAAGCTTGGGGAGCAACAGCCACAGCAGTGAAATAGTTTTCTCTGCACATCCCTAGCAGGTAGGTAGGCAGTGCTGCAGAGAGATTGACAGCTGAGATGTGAGCAGGACAAGGTGCTGTTGGGTGTGCTAACCCCACTGTGTGTTTGCACAGCACTGACTGATGCAGGCAGGGACACGGTGCTGGGATGCTCCTGAGAGTGGTTGCAGCAGAGCACATCTGCTTGGCACAGCTGAAGATGCAGGTTTCCTCAGACTCCCCCAAGGGCACTGGCAATCTTTGGACCTGCCTTTGAGAGAAACAGCATGTGGTTCCCCAGCACCTGCCCATGGGCAAAACTGCATCTGCAGTGCACTGTGCTTTGGTCCCTTGGGCTGAGGCTGGGCTGCTGCCATGCATGCTGCCCAAAAACCCTCACAAGCTTGGGAATACCAGTTCATGTCTGGGTCTTGCCCTTCTTCTCTCTTCCTCAGCCACTTTGCAGGAGCAGCTGCAGTTTGACCTTCACTCAGCCTCACAGCGTGCCTGCAAGGTGGGCAAGTGTTGCTGTACCATTTGTTCAGCAGGCAGGCAGTTCGGGAGTGGCTCAGCCAAAGTGACACAGGACTCCACAGTGAAGTTTAGGATGGGTCTCAGGAGCAAGTGGTCACTTGTTCTTTTTCTTACTGTGATTTTAATGACTGCTTATCACAATCCATATGCAAAACCAAAAAGCATGAGTCAATATACCACAACCTGAGACCACGCAGGCAGTGTTCTGCCTCATATGCACTCACCTAGGAGTAAAAGCCTCTTAATGTCTTCAGAGTATTAATATGCTTAAAGTGGATTTAAAGAAAAGGTAAGAGAGTTGTGAATTAAATATTGATCACGGTATTTCATTGTTGAATTGCAGGCATTCAATTGCCTGTGGATTATTCTGCCACTGAATCATAGCAGCTAGAGATGGAAAAGCTGTACAGTTATCCCATTCAGCTCCTTGGCAATGGAAGAGTGTTCTCCACAGTACATTTCTGTAGCGGCTAAAGTTGATTACTTAATTCCAATTACTGACAGTCTACTAATTGCTTAGGCTGTATTCCAATTTTTGTCAGCCCTCCCATCATGTTAACTCCTTACAAAGAGGTCTGCCCTGCCTTCTGGATGGGGTTCATATGAGTGGCTTTGAATAGGAACTTGTAAAAGAATTTTTTTTTTCGGTTTCATTTCCGACTACATTTGTTCTTGATCCACCTGCACTTTATAAAATAAACAAGCAAACTAAAATGCCTCCAAGTGAGTGATTTAGGGAGATCAGACATGTCAGTATGCCCCAGCCATGATTATTTTCCTTTCAATGTGTCCGCGTCACTAACCTCCAGTGGATGGATTCTGATTTTTTTATGCTTCTAAATAAATTAAGGCAAAATGTCTCTGCCAAAGTCTCTAGCATTCACATAATTTCTATCCCTGCCATTAGAGAATTATTCTTCAGCAATCCTTAATTACAGAAATTAGTCCTGATGAAAAGGAAATATTTGTTTTCTCTGTTACTGGTAAACTCACACCTTTTCCCTTCAGCATCTTTTCTGTTCTTAAAACTGCCCTGTTTTACCCCAGGCCATTTTACTGTAGGGAAAAGTTAAGTGCACACTGGCAAACATCAGAGGGCAGGGGACAGTTTTCTGACTGCCGAAATTTCTTTAAATCATTTATTTATTCACCCCTTCATTTTTTGGCCAGTGAATGTGTATGAGCAAGGGTTTTTTGATGGGACTGGACAGCCAGAAAGGTGCCAGATGGAAAGGTTGGCAGAGACAGGGGTCATGGGGGAGCAAGGATGAGTCTGTGAAGTTTATTTTAAAAAGAAAGTGCTGGTGAGTGAGCTGAGGGGTAAAGGCTGGTGTGGGTCTGGGGAAAAGATGAAATGCTTGAAGGTGGATAAAAGGACTTCTCTTCTGTGTGTATGTGCACTGCAGAAGCAAGTAACAGCAGACTGGAATATGCTCAGCATCCCTGAGTGCTGCTGGGCTGTGTCCAGCACCGTTAGGAAACAGCAGGTACCGAGGGGCTGGTGGGCTGCCTGTGCCCACAGATATCAGCCATCCCTGGAGGTGATGCAAGTGAAAGGAGAGCCTTGTGGCTCAGAACAGCATCAGGAAGTTTCCGAAGGGACCATCGTAAAGTGGCTTAGTTTTGACAGGTGAAGGGACAGAAAGAACTCCCAGGTGAAGTGACATCAGATAAATGGCTGTCATTTTCAACCACATCTCCGGCACAGTTTTGCGAGGGAAGATTTCCAGGCACAAAGAGGGGAATTTGACTGTTGGTGGGGATTGCAGGCAGAAAGAAGTCAGTAAAAGAAAGTCCAGTTTTAAAAGAATTTTGCAGAAGACAGACAACCATGTGACATCAAGTCTATTAGACCTCCAGGTACATGAAATTAGAGAATTCTGCTCAGTCACAAGATGGCACAGAGACATGTCAAGCTTTTGGCCTGAGAACTTATAAAATGGCTTAGAATCCTGGCTTTGCTTTTACTTTGAACATCCCAATTGAGAGCTGAGTGAAAGAATAGCTGGAGAACAAGCAAGGTATAAATGAGCCTGTGCAGCAGAGCTGCTTCTTTGAAGGTGCATGGCCTTTCACTGCCACACAGCTTCAGCATCTGAGGCTCATCAAGTTTTTAACCTGACAAAATGAACTAGGGAAAGGTAAATGCACAAAGGGAAATTGTTACATCTGTCTGCAGTTTAAGATGAGTCTTGATTTCAAGTTACAGAGCAAAGTAAGGTTCACAGGAGTTATTTTAATATTTCAGGAACTGCTGTCGAGACCATAGCTGTGCTTATGACTGGCTGTGTAGAATAATGTACAGGAAACATTATTTGCACTGGAGAACGCAGAGTCTGAGACAGGGATGCTGTATGTAAGCTCAGAGTGTAATATTAAAAGGAGCTACTATCTCCCATGGTAGTTGTTCATGAAACAAGTATATTGCCAGTTATTGTAGCTGTGCTATGTAACCTCCAAAAAAATTGCCACCATCACCTCCAAACAATGGTTTGTGGATTTTTAATCTTCTATTTGATGGTTCACATGGCCATTCTCTCAAAATGTGAGTTGTGTCTGTATTACAGATGGCTGTCTAAAGCGAGGAATCATCCTGCTTTTTTCTGCTTGCATCACGTTGGTGCATAGCTTGTGGCATTTGCACTTGACTGTTCTTAAACCTCAGCATGTCCTGTATTTTTCTGTCCCTTGCAATGTGAGTCTGAAATGATAAGATGATAAGATGATGGGGAAACATTGGGTCCCATGGGTCTCATACCTTAAGCAGTTATCTTTGGACATAAAATTTTTGCTCAAATAGCATATAATTTTATACTTATAGCTATGGCATTTTATCATTAGGAACTGCTTTTATTTAGCAGATTTTAAAAATTCAACCGCTTTCATTAATTTTCAAGCCAATGCTGATGTAAGATACTTGTGTTTGAACACATGAAAAAAATTAATACAAAGAAGGGATCAGACGTTTCTGTGTTCTCACAGGACAAGGCTGAGTGGGCTGAGATTAAAGGAAAGGAGATTCAGGTAAATCTCCTGAAAATCTTTCAAATGAGATAAATAATTAAGCACAGGGTAAGTTGCCTAGAGAAGTAGTCAGGTCTGCACTGAGGAGCTTTAAAAACTCACTGGGTACATGGTATAAGCATGATTCAAGTTGAATGGAACTTGCCTGCAGACTGAAGGACTATGACTGACTGTTCAGTGATTCCCAAGATTCAGGGAAGAAAGAATGCTGCAGGTCTTGCTCCAGTTCCTAGTGTCCTGCCTGGATTTACCTCTCCTTGTGCAGGTTGGGTTGTAGCATTAAAGGTCTGTAAGCACCCAAAACATTGCTGCATTTGTGGCAATGTAATAGTTTGGAAATATAACATAGTTGCAAAGAAAGGTCAATAACCTTATTGGGAGTTAAGTGGGAGTTAAGTGGTCTAAAAGGGAGTAAGTTTTTTGCAAACAACAATAATCAAATTTAGCAAAGCAGAAGAGAATAAATCAGTGGGCAAAGGCCCTCCTGTTATTGTTTAAACTGTGATGCTCTTCTCCTTCATGGTTGCTCTACAGCTGAACCTTAAGCAGTTGCAAACAGAAACTTTAGGATCCCCTTCCCAAATAAATAACAGCTGTGGAAAGCAGGTGCAGATTTACAGGGTGGTGATGGGTGGCTGCAGAGATGTTGGCACACTCCATTTACACTGCTGGGGGAGTATAGAGTGTGCTCCAAGATCACGCCGTGTGGTTCACAACTCTTCCATCCACTCCACACGAAGATTCTTTAGAAAGCAGTCAACTTCTATCATGGATGGCATGTTTCATTGATGGGTGGAGGGAATTAGAGAACTCTGGCAGCTCTTCTCCCAGTAAATGTTGCCATCAAGGCAGCTCTGGAAAGAGGAGGAGAGAAAGGAGGTAATTTCTAGTTCTTTTGACTTGCTCTGATTATCTATTTCACTTTGAAATGTTGAAGATGTGGTTCTAGTGCTTTTGCTAAGAGTGCTTTGGGACAAATGCTGATAATCACCAATGGCCCATGTGGCTGGTAGGAAGGCTTTCCAGCAGCCCAAATGCAGCAGTGCCATCCTGCGAGCCTGCACACTGAACTGCTCTGAGCGATAACGTGTTTTCAGTTGGGCTACAGAACTGCCCACTGAGCCACACTGCATAGGAAATGAATATGCATGGATAAGAATGGAAAACCAAGCAAGAAAAAATATGTTTTCAAACGTTTTGTGGTTTTTCCATCCATCTTTTCATCCAAAGGAAAGCTTCATGGAGAGCCACTGTTGAACTGTCAATTGAGGAAACTGAGGGAGTGTGCCCATATGTGTGCTTATTTTAAAAACAGCCATCCTCTTTCCCAGGTGAAGGAAGAGATGTATTCTCTTCCCTGCTGCACACAGCTCTGACTGATTGATGATGCATGCTCAGGAAGAAAACAAATGCTTGTCCAAAAATTAGTTCCCGTATCTTTGAGGGGAGCAAGCTGTATTATTTTTTTCTCTTGATTCCCAGAGTTGAAAGCTCTGCTTTTACCCTTAATGGTAAGAGATGGCTGTGTTTGATGAAGGCTTTTTGAACCGCCTAAATGGTCAGGTGTCAGAGATCTATAGGCAGCTGGTGTTTGTTTAGTAAGTGATGTCCCTGTTATTGTAGTAAAAGACAGGCCTCAGTGGGCTGTAAGTACACTCTGTTCCCTTGCATGGTGCCTTTGTCCAAATGTACGTTTCAGACCTTTGGCTGTTTGCTCTAAAATTTCTTTCTTCTTCATTACATTTCCCCCTGCTTCTCTCCCACCAGGTTATTACACTGAAATAAGACCAATCCAAGTAATTCATGTAATAAGCCTTTCATAAGGAAGCAGAACTTTCTCTGTACAACAGTTGTCATTGCAATCTTCTCTGTTGTTGTTTGCCGACCATCGATGCTCCCCTGTAACTTGAATAATGTGACAAAGACAACAATTAACATGTATTTAGGGTATACCATTACCACAAAATGCTTCTACCTATCTGCATGAGAAATTGTGAATTGCAATAAATAATCTATTTTCTGAAGTTGATTGCATGTCTGCACTGTAGAGGGTTAGAAAGGGAACTGTCTTTGTTAGAGAGTACGTGGGATTTTGTTATCAGATGAGTGGCCAGATGAGAACTTTAACAGCTGACTCTTTCCTTTCTGTCTCTCCTCATTTTACTCCTAAGATGTTGTTCTTACAGATGTAGAGGAATTGTAGGTAATTTACAGGATCAGTAGACTGTCACCAAGATCCCAAAGCTCACCAGACATTCATTCGAATAGGAAAAAATGGCTTTGGGGAACAAATTTTTGTCGACCTGTATCTCCCGTGTAAGAGTTCACCTTGTTCTGTGTTTCACATACACAGATGCAATTATAAAAATAGCTTGTCCTGTGATGTCTTGACCATTTGGTTTCTGGTTCTGTTTCAGACTGTAGTGGTTAGAGGTGGGGTTTTGGTGCAAAACCTGGAAAATACACCAGTGGGACTTCTACAGGACCTAACCTTTCCTTGTCTGGTATATTGCATGGTCATTATTATCTCATGTGAGCTGCTTTGCTTCCTCACTTTTGTGTCACCCCTAACCCAAAGCTGCCAGTCTGCTTGTCTGGAAGTGCTAGTGTGGTGTAACTGAGAATAGAGAGTGCTCTGTACGTACCTGGCATACAGGTGGCACTGGGTTGTACCTTGGAGTCAAGTCCATCCTGAATCTGAAAACATCTGAATCCAGGAAGAGAATGTATTTGAAAGAGGAAAGGAAATTGTGAATTCTCTGAACCTTGGAGAGGTCAATCGGTTCATCAAACTCTGAGTCCAAGCTTTCCAAATAAGAGCACTCTGCCCTTAACTCTTTCTGCTGTAAATCTGAACATCTGATACTTCACTTCTGATGAACCACTGGCAGAAAGCCCAGGAATGCAGAACTGTCCTACAATTAACATTTCAAAGTCTCCAGATCTGTGAGTGGGAATTAAGTGTCCCATAGGTTCTGGGCACACCCTGTAGCCAGGTTTGCATCTGACTGTGATTTAACAAATGCACTTAAGATTTAAAAATTCCCTTAAGATTAGGAGTTGGATGGAGTTGCTGGAGTAATCTTTCCCTTGTAGACAGAGAGTTAAATTTATGTTTCTCACCAAAAGATCACAAGGACAAAGAAGGGTGACATTGCAGGTTTCCTCATATTCTTCTGAAAGAACACAGTCATTTGTTCAGTGTGGAGGAGAAGCACAACCTCCTTTCAATATTATTTTTTCTCTTCAAGCATATCTGGCAGAATTAGAACTGCAGTAAATCTGTCCTGATAATGATGCAAATGTGTGAAATTGCAGATGTCCTTCAACAACCTTTCGCTCTTAGTTTGTTTCTTTTCGGTTGTCAAGCTGCTGAGTTCAAGTAACCCCTTTCCCTGGAACAACACTTTTTTTGGGGAAAAAAACCCCAATACTTTCCCTTTTTTTCCTGCTTCACTTTTTATTCTCCTCATTGATACTCCAAAGATGAATCTCTGAGGGAGCCGAATAATTGGAATCTTCAGGGTACGGATTGTTCATTTTCCACTAAATATGAAACCCATCATGCTGAACTATGAATACAGCAGGATACACTTAGCAGGTGTATGAAAATGAAAATAAAAGGACACTGATTGAAAGGAGAGGGGAAAAAAGAATCATGAAAGTGACATTTCTTCAACTCATCCAAAATATACAAAACTATTTTAACTGCTTTCATAACAGATACCTTGCAAAGAGACCCAATTAATTTTATCTTCATGCTGCTATACAATCTGTGTAATTCTTTTGGTCACCCAAATGTCTGAGGTACATTATATTATTCATACAGACTTTACTCCTTGGTAAAGAAATCACATTTAATCTCTTTTCTCTTTATCTATGGATTGATCTGTCTTTGCACAGTTCCAAATCTTAGCAGGGAAAAAAGTGTAAGTAATATCAACCTGAGAAGTTCTGGAAGAAACCTTAAAGAGAACACATATTTGCATCAAACAGAGATACGTGTCTAAATAGAGGAGCACACACTGTGTGAATGTAATATGGGATTGTGTTTAAAGGTATAATGTCTTCTAGCTTGGTATATTGAAGCAAAGAAGTGCAAGAGATCAGTGTCCTTACAGTTTTCATGAGGCAAATGTAACTATATCAAATGAAATCCAAATTCCATGCATAGTTACAGGGAACCAAATCCATTTCTACAATTCCTTAAGCCAGACTCACTTTTGGTTTCTGCTACTGGAAAACAGCAACAGGGGATTTGCCCAAGACCCTCAAAGGAAAATGCTGGTTCATTTGAGCAGTGGGCAATGGCAGAAGTTTTCTGAAACTTCTCTGCTGAATTACAGAATGGGAAAGTCAAGTTGCCCTCCAGTTTTAGGAACAGGTACCTTAGTTGCTTTGCAGAACTAGAGCCAGTAAGTCCTTGCATTTTCATCACAGTCTTCGCTTTATCCTGTAGTAAACGCTACAGGCTGCTCGGTATGCCTGAGCTGGGTGTTTTCATCTACAAGGGTGCTGGAGACGGAAAAACCACCATTGACTGAAATTTGCTTATGGCAACAGAGTGTAATTGACAAGTAGGCAAGTGGGTGCGCTGAGATTTGTTCTCCAGAAACTGTGAAGAGGGAGGATGAAACTATGAAGAGGGTGGATCAATTTTATAATTAAATGTGAAACTGCCTCATTTTCTGGTTTCACTGTCTGCTCAGAAGCCAGCCCTTGTTTGAAGAATAGTTTTCTCTGATTTACAAGGCTTTCAGAAAGCTTTGGTGCAGTTTTGAGTAATCTTGTGCCAAATTCATCTCTATACAAGAAGCTGGGTAAATATGGATTCATGTACAATTTCATGCATATGGTACAGAGAAACCAGCAAATTGCTTACAGTTCTTTTTCTCCCTATGGGCTGATGCAGAGGGGAGCCACAGCCATATACAGCCAAATTTTCTGGGAACTCCAAGTGCCGACGTTGGTATATGGGCCTACATTGTATTTCAATCCCCAAAGAAGCCAGCGTTGTTGTTTCATCTGAAAATAAATTGCAGTGTAAAACTTGTTTATCTCCTGCAAAGTAAAAGCATGAAAATTAGTCCTGTAATATTCACTGAATTCAGTTTGCTGAATCCAGGGACCAAGCTGAGATCAGGCTGCCTTTGGGAGAAAGTCCATACTGTGGCCATTTGACATTCAGTGGGTGGGAGGACCATCTGCATTTGAATGTGGAAAAGGTAAATGGCCATAGAAAAGGAGAAAGTGCCACAACTTTGGCTGACCGCATATTTCAATGGCTCCTTCCTATTCAGATGATAACCAAGGGGGAGTTGAGACCCGATCTGGAGCACTGTTTATTCTCCAGTTTGCTGCCCACATTGCCCCACTTCCCCTTGCCCCTTTCTCCCAGCAGATCTCTGAAGTACAGGCAGGTCTGCCTCACAGGCTTGTTTTTGAAGACTGCAGCATCTTCTGCAGTCTGGCCTGATAACCACACAGTAAGTGTGTGTTTGTTACAATGTGGGTGGGAAGCCTCCTGGACAGAGGGCCTGCCTTGTATTACAGGTGGGTTTTTTTCATTTAACAAATGCTCGTTTATCAAGCTGCTGCAGGGAGAGAAACCCAGCTATTTCTGCCTGTGTGCCTGCAAGGATATAAAAAACACCTTTAAAGGTATAGACAGACTTGAAACCCCACAGGATTTAAAGGCAGGCATGAGGTATATGCAAGCTTTTAGAAAGATAAGTAGTTCGCTTCATCCTTATTGTGTTTTTACTGATTCTATAAAACATCTTAAAGTAGAGATTTAAAAATGCTTCCTTCTATAAAATTATTCTTCTCCGTGCATTCATCTTTGCATGGTCTTCACATTTCAGGGGAGTTTATTATGGAATACTGGATTTGAATAGTGCTTTTCCTTTTCATTATTTTAAGTCATTTCCTTGGCAGTGATTATACTTAACATTAATGCCCAAACTAATAGGCAGAGTGAATGTCATTGACTCTCACTCCTTTCTCTTTACCAGTCAAAGAGTAACTTTGAAGTTAAAGTAGTTTTGTTGGTCTGAAGTTGGCATCAGAAGCTTATCCCTGTTGAAAATGATTCTTTGTGTGTTTCTTTTAATACAGACAGTGATTTTAGGCTTTTGCTTACAATACACATACATACAACTACTTGAAGTATCATACCTACTTTTTGTGTCTTCTACTGACTTTATTTATGATCTAACTATAAAAAAACCCCTAAGCTGGTTCCTCTTTGAGGCTATGACTTTGATCATAGGATATTGCATTGAACTTTACTTTACTTTAGAGGTTCTAACAAGAACAAAAGTCAAGAAAATTTAGAACAGCGGGGATGGCCTTTCTATTCAGATACAGATTATCTTTAATCCTCTTCCCTTCCTTTTGCCTGATGTGATATGCACATGCAGGCATCCATGTGTACACAACTACTTGTACAGTTTAAGTTTCTCTTGCCCTCCCTCAGAGCGAGAAGCATAAATCTTGTTTCTCTAATAAAGGCATTTAAAGCCCAAAGTTATGAAAATATTCTCTAAGTTTCTGTGTGGGGTATGTCACTGGCAGTAGGAAGCATTTATCTTCTCTGTCACTTAGTTTCCTTGCTGAAGCCTCTAGGGACAGCAACATTTGGTTTTCTTGAAATTTTCAATAAAGGACAGGCAAATAATGTCTTTCGCTACTAGGCTTTCCCCAGCTTAGCTCTGCCGAGGGTGTCTTGCAGGGGCAATTACCCTGCGCCACTGCCAGAGTTTCTGTGGTCATTGTTATGGCAGCATTTGTCCCTTTCCTGACAAATCACATTATTCCCATGGCTGAGGACCATTAGTGGACCCAGGGGAGCCAGGAGGGGATGGCAGCTGGCAACTCGCCCCTGGGCAGAGACAGGCCGAGAGGGGGTGAGCAGAAGAAGGTCAGAAGAGCCCATTTGGGTACTCTGCTGTACCTCTGAGCTGCCAGCTATGCAGTGCTCGCTGTGCTGGATACTCCTGCCCTGCCTGGGGTTTGCTTCTGTCTTAGCTTTGCAGTGCTGCACTCACTGCCCTCCCTACATTTTCTCCCGTGAGGGAGGGGGTCTTTTCCATGAGCTTCTCTCTCTGCTGCAGCAATTGGCAATGTGCAGTCACCTAAACATTAACAATACCTGGAAATCACACCATTTTGATAAAATACCCTCTTATTGGGGTTTTTTTTTAACTTGCTATTTGGTTTAGTTTCAGGATTTGGCTTCCCTGGCAACACAGCCAGTAAGGATAGCAGATGTCGTGGAGTAGCTGGAGTTTTGAGGTCTGCAGAGTGAAAAACAGCCAGAGCTTTTTGGCCTCGTGTCAGGCACTGTCAGTGTGGGACATCCCTGAGGCTGAGAGAGCAAATCCATCCTCGCTGCTGCTCATTACATTAAATGGCTCTGTGTTAGGTGGTAGTTCTGTCTTTGAGAAAGAAACAGGACCGGGACAGGAAAGTATTAAGACACGAATAACTAAAGCCTTATCTTGACTTGAAATTCTTCCTCTGTTCTGTTCATGATCCCAAACACCCAGCTGCAAAATCCCAAAGGGGCTGGTTTGTAATTCTCACCTGCCTTTATGCAACCAGCTGTGTTTCCCGCATCCCAGGGGTAATGTGGGTCTCCAAGTGTCCTGCTTAAGCCTTGTTAATTCATGCGTTTCTTTTCTAATATGGATGTTCCCAATTCACTTTTTGACATCTGATGCATCTTCATTTCTCTCTGTTTATTTCCTACTATGTCACTATTTCTGTTAACCTTAAATAGCCTGCTTGGGAGAGATGTAGGGAGATGGTGGTGCTTTGAGAGGTAAATGCAAAACAGTCTCTGGTCTTCGCTCAGATTACAAATACTGAAGAAAGCTGGTGTTTTAGTCTTTTAGAAGTCCTTCCTGTTTGCCTTCTTTCCCTAGAAATCTTCACCCCAGAAACAGCAAGTACATGGTACTCCCTTCATGTGTCACCTTCATATGGTACTGCATTTTAGTGACAGGCTGATTTAACTTGCTCCCCACTTCAGTTTAGCGTCTAGACTTCTAAGCACAGCTGTATTGGTAATTGTTACCGTTGGAAAACAGATGCTTTGCTCTCCCTGTGAGGCAGGCAATTTGCTTGATGCTTTTGCTCTCTAGGAACTTTTAGATTTTGTCGGTATTTGTTTGTAGTATTTCCATTTGCTATGGACAAAATGGATATGCTAGCACACCAATCTTGTGCAAATTTCTGCTGTTAGAATTTATGTAGAGTCTAGGTGGAAGCAAATGAATCAAAGTGGTTAAAGAGTTTACATGTAGCAAGATTAGTTCTTCCAGATCTCTTTCTACCTTTGCTGCAGACAATGTGCTGCTTTATACAGATGCTTTCTTGGGAATCTCAGTACCTTGCAGTAATGATCACTGCAGATAATCAGCCTCTGTCTGCACCAGAAGAATTACTGCAGCTGGATACCACAGTTTATCTCTGCTGGGAGCCCAGATGAGGCACGTTAGCAGAACTGCACAGCCGACACAGCGGCGTTGAGCACCGTCCTGAACTGTGGGATCGGGGATGCTGCCTGCTTGGTAGGGCAGTGGTTGCCAGCCATCTGCTGAGTCCCCACTGCTGTTAATAGTGCAGGCACTGAATTCCCAAAATATTCCTTTCAGGGACCATAGCCATGGCTAGCACTGCTGCACTCTGGCTGTCTTTACCTGTGGAGATCTCCTGTTCACAGGAGGAGTGCTGACTTTGGTGGCAGTGCTCAGATCTCCTGTACTGTTTTACTGAACAGAGCAAACCAGGGACCTTTGTTTCAGCATGCCTAAAAATAAATGCTGTCTTATTAACACTGGGGTTTAGAGATAATTTGTTGAGGAAGTGCACCATGTAAAGTTACTGCTCTTATAAAGAAGCCACATTACACTCTAAACTATGTGAGCTTTGAATTTGCTTTGTTGGTTTCTGAGAAGGTTTAATTGCATGCAGCTAAGCTTTAGAAGTATGGATCAGTTCTGAGATTTGGGAGGCACCTTGATGGCATCCCCAACCTTCCTTAGGATAAAACCTGAGTTCATGGGGGCACAGCAAGAGCTGTAAGCCGGCAGCAAACACTAGATCCTCGTGGAAGCTCCTGCGCAGGCAGAGATGAAGCAACCCTGAGCTGCCAGTTCACAGGAGCCCCATGACAGGAGAGGATAAAAGGGACTTTTTGAGCAAACACTAAGACTTACACTTCTGAGAGCTGGTTTAGCAGTGCTTTAACCTTACATAGATGTTGGTACAGTACCTGTGAGTTAAGATCTTGATCCTAATAGAAAGTATAAGTACAAGATAGTGTTTCTTACTGTAGACTGGTTCAGGGGAATAAAACAAAATGATAGAAACAGCAGCTATGATGGATAGTGAACTTTTAATTTTTTTTTTCTCATATAATGTTGGTTAATTTGTGCATCCAGTTGGTCTCATGAACCTCAATGGGACTGTTTGTAGGAATAAATAGGCTAGTTTTTAATCCCGCAGGTTTTCCTAATAGCATCATTATGTCATTTAAAACATGAGCAGCATTTATCTTGATGACCTCTTGTTATTTGAGATCAAAGTCAGATAAGAGTTGAAAATTAATTCAACCCAGCAATCTCATTAAAAAACTGTCTACAATATGACTTTCACAGCAGAGTCATTCTGAAGGTTTAATTTTGGTCTTTTGCTGCAGCCTTTCCTTCCATAAATCCACTTCTTGGCTTGGGGCACTAATTACAAGTTTTATCAAGACTCCTGTCCTCAAAATGCCTGTGCACATGTCTGTGTCTTGTGGCATCACCACAGTCACCGAATGGGAAATGAATCAAATTGCAAAGACCTAAAGATCTAGAGAATTCTAGCCTTGAGTAAGATAAAATACCTGCCTACCTCAAGGTGAGTTGTGAGGGTTTGATAGACACATGAAAAATCCCTATTAGTGCTAAAATATTACTGGAATTAGGTCATGCTCCAGTGTCATTTTCCTAAAGATAGGGGTGTGATATTTATATCAGAAAGACACGTGAATCTATGTGAGATGAAAGTGTACTAATTTCAAAGTTGCTTTTAAAAATATTTTTCTTGCCTCCTGCCTTTTTGAGGGGTCTCACGAGTATGTCTAGAGCCGGTACCTCAGTGAAGGTCTAGTTTCATTGTCTAGTTCAGATTTACTATAACATATGGCAGTGATGGTGGTGAGAATCACATTTGGTGGGATAAATCCCAGAGACAGAAGAAAAATCAGCTTTTTTTGAGCTTAAAGGTTTCTTCCAATGAGCACCATTTATCATTGGTAACAGAGGAAACAAAACCAACAAAAAACTGAGATGTTGCTTTGGTCTGTTGAATACATCCACAACGTTTCCTTTCTGACCATCTCCCTCTTAATGGGTAAATCTTGCTGCTTAAAAAAAGGTATTTAAAACACAATGTAGAACAAACTCGAAGTATTTTCTCCCTAAGTTATTAACTGTTGCCAACCCAGTGCAGGCATGAGTTGTAAGAGAGTGCATCTCAAATTGCATTTGATATCTACATTTAGGCAACTGATTTAAGCCCTTTGTATGGTGATGGCAGTATAATTAATTCATACTATATAATAAAATATGCATAAGTAATTCATACTGTAATGAAAGTGACTTTCTTGTGGTGTAGTGTGAGTAGAAAGACACGATACTGAAAAAGACTGCAGGATTTCCTACTATGTGTTCACACATTGCAGGGTATCTAAAAATATTTTAAACTTCTAGTTGCATTGGGCTTGTCATCTAAAGCAAAAGAAGCAAATTTGCACTACATATATAATTGACATCAGCCTTGAAAGGTGTGTTAAAGATGGAAATTCATCTTAAGATCAATTTGTAAGCTTATGGTACGCTCATCAGCACCCATTTAATGAGAATTGGGAAGACCTGTGTAGCCAAAGGGAAATAACAAGCTGAACTGCATCAGGAACATGGAGCCACAGAAATCTGCAGGTCCCTCAAGATATTAGGCACTAATCAAAGAAGATAAGAATGTTGCATATGCTTTTCAGTATTTTCTTTTCTTTGGTCTTTGCTGCTGAGAATGATGGATAACTTTGGAATGGGGAAATTCCAGAAAGTTAAGGTGCAGTGCTCCCTTTGACAGATATTTCCAAAAAAATTGCCTCTCTATATACCCATATATATGTATTCATGTGTGTGAAATGGAAAAACTCAGGAAATTAAATGTCAATAAATCTTTGGGACCAGATGGCATTCATCTGAGATTTCAAAAAAACGCAGAGCAGAATTACTATAAAAATATGTATAGATTGTCACTGAAAACAACCTCATCTATCAAATGAAAATAGTTGCCAATTGAAAAGATTTTTAAAAGACAAGAATAGCAGCAAGAATTACATTGTGACCAGTGAATTTAATCTTCCATGGTAGGAAAATAAATGTGCTCTGTTTTAATAAATTAACATACTATTTCTTTTGATATCCTACCCTCTTTGACTGGTTTAACAAAAATATTTAAAACAATGCAGAAAAAACCCCATGTGTTGTTCGAACATAGCTGTAACTAATTTATTTTTTCAAATGTCTTGTTATTGTTCTTTCTACGCAGTCTGTTAATGAAATTTGTTAACAAGAGGGTGAGAGTAAAGTTCGATCTGTTCAGAAATTAGGAGAAGAAATTAAGTTACCTAGATTACAGGTAGGAAAAAGAGTATACGAGGACTGATATCTATGCCTCAGCACAGGGGGAGGTTGTTATTATGATGTAGCCACAGGGTTCAGACCTGAAGTAAGTGTCGTTAAACACATTGAGAGTATGAGGAAAGAGGTGACTGCTGGCACAACAGGAACTCGTCTGTGCAGCTCTGCAGTACATTAAAAATTCCTAAGAAAGCTAGAAACTTGGGCAGTGTAGTTCAGGATAGGCAGGTGCAATGGAATGCATGAAAAGATCAACTTGATAAGCACTCATTTTGGACTAAATCGAGCCACCCCTAGAGGAGATAGAGATGGGAGTTAACCTGTCCCTTCTACATAAGACCACACCAGAGGTCTTCTAGAATAAATTTTGTCTCGTGGCTGGAAGGGAGGTGAACATCAGGTGTCCTGTGGGTGTCTGAGGTGCATGGCACTCACAGCAGGCAGTCAAGCACTGCCTGACTTTTCACTGCCCGTACAGTAATGGTAGCTGTGACTGTGCCTTCCGGAGTGTTTATGGAACACATCACTTACCTTAGTTCAGACATCCAGGCAGCTGCCCTTTCCCATCCCCGAAAAAAATGTGTGATGAGCAAAATTGGCCTCACAGAGCCAAGCATCACTTAAGATAGGGATGGCTAAAGATGTCAGTGTGGCAGAGAAAGATGATGAGTGGATTACCAAATGTTGCACTTTGTTAGGGAGGAGATAATGTTGTCTATTATACCTTTTCACCTTCATTAACTGCTTTACTTTTGCTCATTTTATTCTGACAAAAAAAAGGGAAAAGATAGCAAAGAAAAGAGATGGGAAGGTTCACCAAAGATGAGGTGAACGGTAGTTAGAAGTGTGGAAAGAGCTTCAGCGATGAAGACTTGAAGCAAAGCTAGGAAATCGATTTGTCTCCCTTTCTATGCACAGGTTGTAACTAATGATTTGGAAAATGTTTCTGAAGGAGGTGCTTGCTATAAACCACAAACTAATTGATCCATTTCACTTCAAAGTATGTGATAAGGGAAAAGTCTGCTTTATCTTCTCTACTCAGGGTAGCAATAAAGTCCTACTCGTACTCCTTTCAGTTCCAGCAAGGAGTCTGCATCACTGACATTCTCGAGCCCAGCTTTGCAAAGAAAGCATCTAGAGACTGCTTCTTAAAAGCAGGCTGAGATCTGGTTTTCTCCATGGGAATCAAAAGGAAACGCTGGACTTTTCACAAAAGATTTATGGGTATCTATTCCAAATTCTCGGCGTTCAGCTGAATAGGAAGTCTGCCTGTTGTAAGGGTTGGATTGATAATTCAGTGCAGTGGGGATAAAGTACTAGCTTCTAATGTTTGCCAAGAATTTCGTATCAAGCCATCCTAGAGGAGCAGGAAGGAGGGCTTCGTGCCCGACACAGCAAAGCTCATCTCTAAATACAAATATCTCACAGTCTGGAGTTTCAAAAGAGGATGTGTTTGGAGAATTTGAGAGGTCAGCAGAACAGGACTTTCTTCCGCTGTGATTTTTCTTCTAATTAGACAAAAGCCAACTTCTCGTCAGAAGGAAAGCCTCCTTCCCCAGCTCCCTCATTTCCTCATGGAATGTGCTGTTGGCAGAACAAGGACTTACTTCTGAAATCATTGCTACCAATTTCACAGATAATTCCACTGAGAAAGTCTAAGAGAAACATTTTCTCATTAAGACAAGTCCAGATGTTCCATTTTTGTGTGTTTTAAAACCGGTGCAGTGAAGTCTTTGAGATACATGTAACTGGCAAGAGAAAGCAGAGGACAAAAGGGTAATGGTTTCACTCTTTTGCTTTAAATTAACAACTCTGGTGTGTTGTCTCATTTCCCAATAGAGATCTGAACAAGGACATGGATTATACGGAATGCCAAAATGAGTTTGTGGGCTTAAGTTGCAGGAACAAAAGGAAAGGACTCTCTGATAGGAGATGCTATGAAGACTCTTTAAGACAGTAATGTAACAAAGAGGTCAAGATGCCAGAAATTAAAGAAATAATGTCAAATAGTCATCTTCATTATTTTCAGAGTTGGAGGGGAGATAAATGTTGTTTTGGGTCTTTGGAAGGAGAGCATTTCTGTCCATGGGAAGGGGAGGGAAAGACCCTCTCTCAATTAGCCAGGCTGTCTGAAAGCCTGTGTGGGAGAAGTTGGTGATGCACCTGGGCGACTTTGTTTCAATATACAGATACTCTGCAATACAAATTCCTCTCCTGCCTCCTGGGAGCTCGATCACAGGTAATAGAGAGCAGAATTTTACACAGGAAGAGGAAAAAACCCTGCATTTAGACAATTCTCGTTGGAAAATTATAGCCCAAGGCTGTAATAAAGATGCCAATTTCATGAAACTGAAACAGGCTTGGACATGCTGAATTATGGACTAAGGGGAGCACAGACAATTAATAGTGAAATTGCTCTTAAATATAAATGAGAGTTTAGGATAATGTTTTTGATAATAATCTTTTTGTAATAGCACAATAAAGGGATCCTCACTCGCTGCCTTGTACAGATGAACTCATTTAAATATGTACTCTATTCCCTCAAGACCAGGCTTGGATATTCGACGCACACCGTAATGTCAGTCATTATTTCCCGAGCACATCGACAAAGTTTGGCTCCGTTTTTCCTAAGTGCTGGATTTCCCTGGGGGCTCTGCAGGTTCTGTGTTGCACCGGAATGACTGTAGCAGTGATGCACGAGGATGTGTGAGGTGGAAATGGTGTGGCCGCTGCGGTCCTGCCTCCCCTGGCAGGACAGGGCAGAGGAGCACGGTGTTTTGCACAGGTGGGACACACACCAGGCCTTGGCTCACCTGCTGCAGGGCAGGCGGTGCTCTTGGCAGGAACAGGAGGGAAAAGCTCGCTGTGAGGGGTCTGTTCATAAGGGGAACACTGGCAGACTTCTTTCAGCCTTGTGATTTGAGTAATACAGTAAGGTTTTCAAATGCGTCTCTTGGAAGTTGTACACTGGAAGGATTGCACGGAGCCACAGCGCTGGAGACGGCGCGGAATTGCTCCCTTATCTGTTGATGTTGGCTTCACAAAAGAGTACGGCAGAAACTATGGCCCCAGTGAGTCTCCCGGCGGAGGGCCACTAGCAACCCAATCTCACATCTGCGCTGCTTTATAGGGCATTGATTTTCTCTTAGGAGCAGATAAAGCTCTCACTAAAACCAAGGACAAAATCCCTATTGATACCAGGGGAAGCAGATTCCAGCATTTGTAGTTTAAGAGGGGTGTATAAGGAGGGATCTCTGTCCCGAAGAAGAAAGCCTCTAACTTTTTTAAGCTTGGTTGCATTCATTTATGGGCGATCTGAAACAGGTATTATAAGCATCCCAGTTCCCTTAAGTGCTTTCTGGGGGGAGCGCCAAGTGCACCAAAGCTTTGTGTTATTTCTCTTGCCTCCTGACTAAAAGGGCAGACTGATATTTGCAGAGATAGCAGAGCAGCATCTCCCTTTCATGCCTGGAGGGAGCCTGGTAGTTGCCCAAACTGCTGCAATTCCTTTCTGCCCGGGGCTGTGCCCCCCTCAGGCTGGCAATCCAGGCAGAGCCCAGTGCTGTCACCCCTGATCTGGCTGTGTGATCGCTGGCAGTGAAGTAAAAGTGATGCATCTTCGTTATGCCATCTATGCTGTCTTCTAGGGATAGGGTTAATTGGCTTTTTAGGATGGTGGGAGAGAAAAGTGGGAAAGTGTGACAGCTGTTTCATTAGATGGGATGTTGAATAAAACAGTTAAGAGACTGCACCCCCCCAGAGTTAACCTTTCCCACCTGCATTTCAAAGCTCAGTCATGAGGTTAGGTTTGAAAAGGCTGATGGGGTGGAGAAGGGGAGGTTAATGTATTTTATTAACTAAGGAAACTAAGGGGAAAAAAAGCTTTTCTTTCATGATGACCTGAATCATTCTCTCCTACTGTAAATGAAATGACAGCTCACCTGGGAGAAGAGAGAGCGGGGATTTAAAGCCAAATAATGATTCATCAAAATCCATTGCTACAAGATAAGTAAGTTTTGAAGAACATGTAGTGCTGGACCAGCTTTGCTGTATGCAAAACCCTTATAGCTGAAAGCCATTTAGTCAATTAATACCATGCAATAAACCAGAGCTGCTTTGTGCCGACAGAAGGTCAGCTCAAGAGAACGATGCCATGATTCAGCTGACGTGCTCTCCTAAGACATCACAGCACAGGGCACTGTCCTGGCAGCTCAGGGCAGGATGTGGATGTTGGCTGGACAGCCCAGGTTTTTGTGTTTTACAGCTGGCTACTGCATAGACTTCTTTATCTGTCTCCAGGGTGTTTACTTTCTGCACATTTTTCTGGCTTCTTGGCCAGCAGGAATGTCTTCTTTGGCAGAAATTTCCGCAAGGAGGGTATCCTTAGCACTGGTCTGCTGATCTGCGGAGCGACACTGCTCTGTTTTTTATGTTCCTACATAACACCAGGCTCTACTGTGTTCTGTTTCACACTGGTGTAAATCTGGAGGAAATCTGTGGCCTATTAGTCTACACCGAGGAGAGAAAGAGAGACCCACTGCAGCGAGTGCATTGTACAAAATGAAGTAATAAGTCAGTCTGGGTCTCCACTTGGCCTTGTCAAAGGGCAGGCAGAAAGACATGCTGCAGGGAGGTGGGGTGAGGTGAGGGGGTGGCAGGCTCAGTTTGAATGTTTGCCCTTTGAATTAATTCTGGTTGACCTACTTCAGCAATGATTGAAGAATTTTTTATTCAGTTTGCCCTGATCTATCCCCTGGTGAGCATGTGCTTGTTATTTTTTAATGAAACCATTTTCACAGCCTGTTGTTTTAGGTGTTGCGAATGGAGGAGAGTGGGGTTATTCTTTGGTTCGTATTCTATTTTTCGTTTCTTCAGGGTTCCCAGCACCACACAGTTGCTTTTAACCACGTGTGCACAGTGCACTCCTGGTTCCTCGCTCTCAGCTCAGCAGGTTTGTTTTCACAGCAGATAAAAATAGTGTAAAGATGCAATCATCGATTGAAAAAAAGATGTTTCTTACAGGAGTCATAAACCGAGTATTTTTGTCTTTCCTTGCGAGTCATGTGCAAATAGACTTGAGGAGCGTCTTGCTCTGTCTTAAAACTTCTCTGGAGCATTGACGTTTGAGCCTTCAGGCACAGAATGTAGGTAGGATGGGATGCACTGAAGTAACTGTGAAAAATAGCTATTAATTTACACTCTGTGCTTGGGTCAGACACAAAGGACTTGCCATCCTGGATGAGATCACTGTTCCATCTTGTTCTCTGTCTGAGGAGAGTGCAGCATGTCTCCCATCACAACACTTGACATTCTCCCACCAAGGCTGTTTCACTGCAGATGAAGTTCCAAATGGCAGGATCCCGAGGCGTCTGCAAATTTGGGAGCTTACCTTCACAAGAATTGCACTTACTCTCCACCACTCTGGAGCATTTGTTGTACAATGAAAGAGGCTCCAGGGATGACTAATGACTTACTGCCTGCAGATCCAGGGCTGATTGCCTTTTGGAGGTGTTGATTTGGCTCTGAAGTGGCAGGTAAACAGTGACTTTGGGGGTTTGTTACCTATCAAAAGCTGCAACATTTTTGTCAAATTAAAAGACACCAGGTTTGGTTTTGCTATACAAAGTGATACAAAGGAGGCTTCCTTGTGGCAGTCTAAGGGACTGTTGTGTTGTGCCATTCCCTGTTGCTGACAGTATCAGCTTTTGTTTTGTGGGGCAGGGGTAAAGGGTAGAATGCATGGAGGTTGAAAGAAATATTTTTTTGAAATAGTTCTTTCTGAGGTTTATATTTTTTTCCCTGTCTTTAAGAAAGTAATTTTCTGGCTATGAAAAGAACATGAAAAATGTTCACTGTACACATCTGAATGTTAAATAAAAAGGCTTTCAGTTTGTTAAGTGAATGCTTCTTAGGCAACTCGCATTGATCACAGTTTCAAATATCGATTTCTGACTTAAAAGAAAAATTGACCAAATGCCAGTAACTATTTTTCAACAAAGAAATAAATAATGCTTCTAGAGAGGAATAACATATTGTATTGTTATTTATCGTATCATATCCCTGTGATTCGCTATGTGACATATATGTTGAAAGGCAAAAAACCCCAAGAAACCCTTATCTTGAACAAAGACATACAGCTTTAGTCCTTCTCAGTATAACTTGCCAGGAACAGGTTTCATAATGGGACACTATTATCATAACTTTAATCTTGTTTAAATTCAAAAGTCTTCCTGCAAGCCTCAAGGCCTAGAGGAAAGACCTTTACTAAGTTATCTTAAGAAAGCAGACTGCCTGTGAATCACTTCTTATAGTCCATAAAATCCTTTGTAATTTGGAGAACAGCTGTCCATAATAAAACATCAGAAAAGCTCTATTTTGAGTCCTGAAATGGAAATAAACACGACACAGAAAAAATACAATTATGTGGAACACATTTAGAAAGGTGCATGTGCCAGCTATAAGGGTTTCACCCATTTACTGCTAAAAAGTCTTAAGGTAACAGGTTAGAAAAGGTTGTCAGATGAAATAATACCCAATAAAAATACATGGAGGATCAATATATTCAAAGATCATCCACTGGAGCTTCTAGGAAGAAAAACAAGTGACCTCTAAGGAATTTGAGAGGGAAAAAATGTTTCTAAATGCAGGTTTTGTTAAAACATTGACCTTCAAATTTTTAAGTTATTCTTCTTTTTGCTGTTCTTATAAACCAGTTCTAGGATCTTTTCAAGGTTATGAGAGGAATTACTGTAACATTTCAATGTAATAGGTGTTCACTTAGCATATGTTGGCCATGAAGAGGACAAATGGAGCCTTTTCATTCCATGGCTGTTTAGAAAAATAACATTTATGATACTGATCCCACGTAAATGTCTTCATAACT
Source organism: Ifrita kowaldi (assembly GCA_013398055.1). Lineage (NCBI taxonomy): Eukaryota > Metazoa > Chordata > Aves > Passeriformes > Cinclosomatidae > Ifrita > Ifrita kowaldi. The sequence goes on from VZRS01009365.1 coordinate 594,758, forward strand.
TACAGATATGCTTTTTTGAAATGAAATTTCCCATAAAGTCAGGTGCCAGTTAAAACAATATTGATGTCTGTTTCTCTAGCACCTTTGTTCCTTCAAGACCTTAAACTTACTTTGATATCACAGAGCCATCCATAATTTACTGACAGAGTCTAGGACATGGCAGGATGGGAAATAAAATAATAATGGATCTGAAGACAGATTTTTTTTTTTAGAGAAGAGCATTTACCTCCACTGGGAACAAAGCTGCTCCTTCTAATGCTCTTTCTGCAGTTCTCCAGAGGGGACTTCTGTTTTCAATATTTTTCCTAAGTTCTGTAAGGAAACTAGCTCATATTTATTGTGGCTCAAAAAAAAAAAAATTAAAAATCACTACAACTGGAATAGCAGCTGTGGTAAAAAAATCCCTTTTTGAAAAGCAAATGGGCAGTTAGCATTTAAGCACAGCAATGTGGATGCAGCAGAAGAGAGTAGGGAAGGAGAAATTATTCGACTAGGTTTTGGTGGCAAAACAGTTTCAGCCCTCCTCATTTTTATACCTTCTGAAGGCTTGTACTTGTTTTCTGTCATCAGTGACTGACTACTGACATCACAGCGAGTATAACGTGCATTGCAATAGATGTGGACACCTGGTGATGTGATGTATATAATTTGCAACCTGTGATGGCCTTTATGTAAAACACCAGGTTGCTTAAGCTATCTTTTCTTGTTTCTGTCTCATCAAATGACGATGAGAGAAAATGGCTTTGTCCTCATATAAGGGACAGAGATTGTTTCTTCTGTCCAGTGTTAATAAACAGATGAGACAGGACAACATAGTGGACTTTTTAGGGATCCCTTCGTTTCCTCAGCACTTGTTGAGGATTGTTGCCATGAAAAGGCTTGACCTTCTGCAAGGTGGGAGGTGTGTGTACTTAAATAGTTGAAAAAATCTGTTTAATCATATTACAAACTACAGCAAGTGTTTCATTTGTAAAGCAACGAGAAGATGATTTATTGAGGACAGGTTTCAAACTAATGTTTTACAGATTCTCTGTTCAAGACCCAGTAGCACTGTTATCAAAACAGTGATACTGAGAATGCATTTGTGTTCTTTCCAAAGGAACTATAGTAAGAGCAAAGACTGAATTGAGCAAATGGACTGTAGAGCAGGAAGCTTTTCATTCTAAGTTAAGGGGGGAAAAAAAAGAAAAAAAAGAAAAAGAAAAAAAGGGGAAAAAAGAAAAAGAAGCTCGGCACATCATTTACATCAGCTGCTTTCAATCACTTTCTTAGTCCAAGGCGCTGGTATATGTCCCACATCAGTGAGTGGAATGGGAGTATGAAAGGCAGGAATGGAAAGGAACGAGTATGAAATGGGAGTACAAAAGGAAGGAATGTCACAAGCCACAGGAGTTAAGGTAAAACAAAGAAAGAGAATGTGAACAAAACATAGTTTATGCAACAAACACCCCACATGTTTATGCTTTGCCAGCTAAATAACTTCAACAAGTATTTTTTCCAATTGCCTTCCCTTTCTGTGAGTATTTCTCATTACTGTTTTCCCAGTATTATCTAACCCTAAATTCTCACCTTTGTAATATTGACAAATCAAGTTGTTACTTCCTTAAAAGACTAAAAAATTATTGGCTGGGGGAAAAAAACAAATGGGAAAAAATAATGTGTGATGAGGAAAACGCAGAGGTAGGGAAAGGGTACATCGAGTCTGTCCAGAGCTACAGACGCATTTTGTGTCCTCGTGTGTGAAGGGATATCCCTAAAGACAGTTCTGCCAGGAAAGATTGAATCACGCTTGGGAAGAGGGGCCCAGCAGTGGGTATGGCTATTGAAGAAGTGCAGCAACTCTCCTGGGCTTCCAGGATGTTTTTGGCTGTCTATTCTTGATAAATACAGGCAGAAAGTGAAGGTTGAAAAGGATACAGCTTCCAGTTGCAACTATTCCCCCATACTGATAAAGGGATTCAGGACAATAAGTTTGAGGTTTTAAGGATTTAATTGCTGTTTTATAAAAAGCATCATGGTTGCTGAATTTTTGTTCTTTCAAACTGGGCAGATTTCGGAGAATGTTACCCCTACACCTGTTCTCCAGCATTATCCTGATACTGACCTGATGCTGTGCTCATGGTTACAACTCTTCCTGTGGCATGTAAGAGGTGGTGCTAAGTAGCTGCTTTTTCTAGACCAGTAATATTCACAGTGTCTTGTTTTTATTTTGTTGAATTCAAGCAATCAATATACCCATCTGCCATTTTTGTGTCCTTCAAATTAGATATTTCAGATCTGTACTTTTTTGTCCTCTCAGCAGATGTACCAAATAAGGTGAGTCTCATGAAAACTCCACTTTTTTAGTAACATTGGTGGCAAAAGCTAGTGTAAGCCTCAATACAGAGGCCTTCAGAGCAGAGTCTTTGAGAGAAGAGGGCTGAGTACTTGAGCAAAGTCTGTGCAGTTTAAAGTTGGCCAGGGCCTGTTGGCTTGGTGGCATGCTGGAGTGTCGCAAGGCAGAGAACCTGAGATGGCCTCAGAAGGCCAGCCATAAACACCCACTGGTGTCTAGGGATGGCCAAAGTGAAGGAGGTGAGTGATGGGAATGTTGACTCTTGCCCACACCGCCCCAGTTCCAACGTTGTGCAGCACAGGAGATGGCCCAACTCGTCAGCGTGGGATTTACACTCCCCTGGCCCAGTGAGAGCTGACAGTGTCAAAGAACCACATATTTTTTGCTCTCACACACCCTAAAACTCGGCTGTCAGTTTGTCTTTGCTCAAGGGAAAAACAGCAACCTTCCTCCCTTATCAGGCTATGCAACATCTGTTTCAGTTTATTAGCTACTTTCCTGAAAAATTGGAAGACTTTGGTCTGCTGGAAATGAAGTTTCTGTTATCAACAGCTGCCAGTGGAATGTGCTTTTGTGGAGCATCCTGTGCCTTTGCACAGGACTTGCTCAGCTTTGTAATTAAACCTCTCTGGTACGGAGAGTGCGCAGAAGGTGTGGAATGGGAGCAGAGCTCGTGTCAAAGATGTCAGTCACAATTGTTTCATATCTAAACTCTGATTTTCACATTATGAGAGTGGTGACATATTGCTTTTCTTTTGCTGACTCCTGACACCAACTCAAACACGTATTGTGGTTTCCTTCATCTTAAAACCCTGCTTTTGCAATGCCACTGCTCAGGCAGGCCAAGCATTTGTTAATAAGTTTGTTCTAGTAGCTGATCTGTCAGTTGTGAGGGAAACACTTTCTTGGGGTGGTTTTTTGTGACCCTTGGTGGGATTGGTGATGGACCACTAAGAAGAAGTAAAGCCACTCTGTTGCCCACGAAGTGAGTTGGAACTACCAGCCCTGGCAAAAATAAAATCTGCTGGGGTAGTGGCACATCTGCTTTGTATTTCTATTTGTATATATTTCAGCGTGATAAAGTGTCCTCCAGCTCAGCAGCTTGAGCGGCACAGCATTAAATTTCTCTGTTGCTGTTATTTTGAAATTTATCAACTCCTGTGTTGATACATCCTAAAGTGACAGGTTTAAAATACAGCTTGTTCTTGTGTCCTCCTTCCCCAGATGCAAAATATCGCTCTCTTTTTGAACTCCATCAAGTGCATGTACCGAGTAAAATCCTGTGGTCTCCTCACCCTCCCATCTGCAGATTGCTCCCCATATGTTGCATTATAAGATGTAATTTAATAACTAAAGGGAATTAATACATTAAAAAAATTGGGCATGAATTTTAAGTGCTTGTAGGAGCTGACAGATGGACAAGCAGAGGAGAGGGAAGACCTTTCTTTGTCACCAGGGTCCTAAACCAGTGTACCAGCAGGACAAACCTCCTCACGTTGCCTGTTAATGTTCCTTATCTCCCTTCTTTAGCAATCACTGAGTTTTTTCTTGCTCCAGTCCCATTTTTTCATCTGTTCTGCTGTCTGTCTGTCCAACACCATGCCCCAGTCAAAAGGATCAGCTTAACCACCAGGAGGAGAGGAAAACAGTGCATCTGTGCAGGTAAAGTGTGCATTAGTCTTGGGCTGGGAAATGGTTTCCCTACTTGCTGGAAAGGATGGAGCTGGAAGCCAGGAATTGCCAGGTTGGTGCTTCTGGAGAGGACACAAAGGCAGCTGCAGATAAACAGAACGACCACTTTACACATGTTTAGTCTGCACTGGCACAGTCTGTGGTTTGCTGAGATTGCCAGAGTATTATGCGGCAGAAGTCTGTTTGAAACCTGGGTTTATATAACTAATCCACTAAAATACTATAATAAAGAGTGCATTGAGCTTTTAATCAAGAAGTGGTCTTTATAGCTACAAAATCAGTGCACAGAAGTATTATGTAATACAATTGAACATTTAAAAAAACCCAAACCCAAGGGTTCAGCACTGATGGCTTTTGCTATCTTATTATTTTCCTCCTTTTAAATCTGCTGTTTATCAGTCTGCTTGTTTCTCAGAGCATGCTTTTAGGTAACATCACGGGTAAGGCTGCCATGTTTATTTAAAAATAGGTCACCCAACAGTATGCAGTGTTCCTTGAAAAGTATTCATGTTTGCTTACTGGATATTGAGTATTGGCACTGTTTTTCCCTGTAGACTGAAGCAGGGCTCTTGTGAGGTTTGTTCCGCTGTTGAACTACCTCCCAATCATTGGCAGATTTCATATTTGTTTGATAGAAGTCAACCATTGATCTTAGAAAGTCTGAAGTTTTACAAGAGGTTTAGCTAATGCAACTGTTAAAATAACGAAAACACAAATGAACACAGTACAGTAGAAAAAAAGGTGTTTTGAGGGCATGCTAGCAAAGCCAACCCCTTTATCATCCTGGTGCCACTGCCACTCATTCTGAGCCACAGAGCACTGTCAGACAGGGGCTGTGACTGGAAGCCCATGGGCTTCATGAGCAGGGTAAGGGTTCGAGCTAGGTCAGCTAGAGATGAAGCAATTATGTCAGTGGCACACTCCAAGTTATTATTTTTAAGTCTTCTTTGATGGAGCTTTTTACACCTACATGACACGGTGAGAACTTTTGTAGCTGTCTGCCCAAGCTGTGCAAAGGTAGCTGTGATAAAAGAGGCAAAACAGTTTGCAATTGAAGAGATATTTTTTTCTTCTGTTTTAATTTAATATTCGTTGTGATTAAAAGTAATCAAAATTCAAGTTGGTAACAAAGACGTTATCACAGCATTTTATGTAAATACATTAAGCTAATAAATGAACAGAATAGTTAATGGAAGTTAATGGAATAATTTCAAACAGATGTAATAAACCTAGCTGTATAGATAATAACTTACCGCATTTTTTCTATATAAGAAAATATCTCTTCTATGTATCAGCTGCCTGTTGGCTCTCAGGGTCTTCTACAAGTACCTGAAATGAGGTTGTAGGCAGGTGGGGTCGGTCTTTTCTCCCGAGTAACAAACAGTAGGGCAAGAGGACACAGCCTTGAGTTACACCAGAGGAGGTTTAAACTGGATATGAGGAACAATTTCTTCTCTGAAAGGGCGGTCAAGCATTGTAACATGCTGCCCAGGGAAAAGTGGAGTCACCATCCTTGGAAGATGTGTAGATGTGGTGCCTGGGGCATAGTTTATTGGTGGCTTTTACAGTGTTGGGTTAACAGTTGGATTTGATGATCTTAGGGGTCTTTTCCAACCTAAACCATTCTGAATCTCTGATTCTAAGGCAGTCACTGAATGTTGGCCAAGGCTGCAGCTGGCTGCTGCTGAGCTCATCCCCCCTCATATTGCCCCTACACATGAGGCCCGTGGCCTGGGACCCAGCACACATTTTTGGCCAATCTGTACCCTGATTTGGTTGCTGCTTGTGATGAGTACGTCTAGCAATTGAAAGGTGCTTATTTTCTAAGTCATGATGTTGCACCTTTTATCTCCAGAGGAAGAACCAGACAAAGTAGTAGGTTTTTACATTAGGTTTCTTTTTATTGTCTAATTATCAAGCTACCTGCAGGCCAGGTTGGATGCTGCACTCAGTTCTTTCATGCACGTTACACTCAGTGTTTATATCCCATTATCATGCCCTGCTGGCAAGAGAGTGAATAGGAATTTTGGAGAATGTGTGACAAGCAATTTAAGGCAGCATTTGGACAGCCCTAGTAAGTTAATCAGTTTTTGATATCTGCCGACTAACTGTACTTGGGGCTGGAAGACACGACACGACACCACATTAAATTGTTTCTTCTTTGTGGAAAGTGTGTGGTGGCAGCATCATTTGGACAAGGGAGCATTTGACAGCTGACCTGTCACACGCAGCACACCCTGCTCGAGCTGCTCATCCTTGGTTTGGCATCAGCCAAGCGCTGCTGAAGCAGGGGCTAAACAGGAGAATCATTTCCCCGTCAAGCAGCAGCCTGGCTACTTATCCCATTGCCGAAAGGATCTGTCAAACACTGCTGCCAGCAGGACGGTCACTTGGCGTGTTTATTCAAGTAAACCTGTGCCTGGCTGGTTTTGCTTCATGCATTGGAAGTTGTAGGCTTTTTTAATTTTTTTTTTTTTTTTTACATGAGGAGAGGCTGAGGAGATAAGGAAACAGGTAAAATACTTTGCTGATTTATGGTCTCAACATATTCATTAATGCAAAGTGGCAGGATGACAGATACTGGGAAAACTCTGCAGGGTCTGTGCAGCCATGCAAAGGGGATCTTGCCAAGGTTTAGTAAAAGAAAGAGTGATGAGACAGAGTGCGTGTACAAGGCCTGACCTGGTTAATCGGTGCTTGGCTTGTCCAGATGTTGGAATATTCGAGTAGCTTAAAGAGTGACCTGTAAGCAGAATAAACAGCGTTATGCATGTACTGTTGAGGCATTAATATGAACTTCCTGAGGGATTTAAAATAAAGTAGAACTATGATTTTACAAAGGATGGGGATTGGGATTATCCAGGTCTTAATATAGCCATTTCTTTTTTATAAAGCACATGATCTCTATTCAGTATAGAATCACTTACCTCCTAAAACTACTGGGAAAATCCTACAAGCAAAGACAAACTCAAACATTGTTATCTGAAACAAGAGGGAGGTGAGGGGGAAAATGCAGTTTTCATACAATAACATTCCCTGAATTATTTCACATGTCTTTGTGTGGATCACATCGCCTTTCCTTGTACCTTAAATTTAGTGCTCTACCACGGCAATTGTGTGGGTTTTAGCTGCTGAGATTTTTGGTTTTTTTAAAGGTATTTATTAAAGAATAGAGATAATACACATTTAGAAAAGTGGCAGTTTAGGAACTTACAGTGGTTGGAGATGAACTCGTCTTTCCCCACTGTTCAACAGCAACTTTTTGCAGACATTTGAAATTTTTTCCTAAGTCCCAAAGTTCTAAAGACAGATACTTTTTTGCCTATTCCTGATTTTCTTTACCAAGCACAAATCTTTTGGATTAATTGTGTTTAAAAAAAAAAAAATTGCTTTGCATTGATAAAAAATCAGTATCTTTTTGTAGAAGTTAATAGGTCTGGTTTAGATTTATACTTGGGCAAATTGAAATCAGAATTTGTCTTGTTATACCTGTGCATATGCACACACTTATTTTTAAAATCTCTCATTATGAAGCTATGTATTGCTATATATTACATTTCTGAGACAGTGAGCTCAGATGTCCTGACCACTCTGGTTTGCTGATCCAGTGACTTTTGGGAATACTCTTAACTCCTTTGATCATCTAGCTTTTCTCCTGGGTGTTGATTTCTTATGCTTTAATGCAGCTTTCATTCACTTGTGTCTATCTTGGATCACTGCAGCCAGAGCTGTAACTTCTAGGAAGGTGTCCAGGTTCAAGTGTGCAAAGTATTTTTAATTTAATTCTTAACCCAAATGTGGGTTATTGCCCGTGCGCAGAATCAGTGCGTATCTTAAAATTCCCTCTTACTTTCTGCCCATTTCCACTTGGATGTATATATCACTGTATCATAAGTTCAGAAAAAATTACGAGAGGTCTTTCCAAGTAAAATTTGGAAATTTATGTCATTTTCACTGAGTTATTTCTTTAATCAACTCATGCATCTCAGACATTGGATACTTTGACATCATCATGCTTAGTCCAATACTACAGAGAGCTCAGATTTTACTAAAATAACTGTAGATTATCAAAGATCATATGTAATAACATCACATGCAGCATATGTCTGTCAGACCTCATGGCATTCTGCAAGATCCTTGAATGTGGTGCTGAAAATTTCAGTTCAGAGTATGTAAAGACACTGAAAATAACCCTTCCCTCTAAACTTAGGTTGAAAAATGTAAACTCTAAGTCCTGTCTTCCCACACACCCCTGAAAATATGCCTACATGTTAACAGGCACCTGCTTCCTTAGCAGAGATGACCCATTTCTGAGTTTATAAATAAGGGTATGTTCCACTCGGTTTGGTTCTGTGTTTTCCACAAGCGAGACCTAAAGATTGTGTTTGGCTTATGTCACAGACCTGACACCATGGATCAGGCATGGGCTGTAAAGGGCTAAATAAAAATCTAGCTTTTCTTAGTCCAGTGCTGGGTTTAATCTCTTGGTTTCTAATTCCTGTTTGCAAGTCAGTAAATTTGGGCACTGGATGGCTTTCAGCATCTGGATGCGAAGGTTGCTCCTCCATGGCTTTGCACTGATAAGTGTCTGTCCACTCTATACCGCTTTGTTTGAAGGTCAGAAGCCAAGGAACACACAGGTGGGGCAGGAATGAAGAGCTGGCAGAGGCAGACCTCCAGGTGCAAACCACTACTATAGGTGGAAGAGAAGAGGGAGGAAGGGTCAGGGGAAATGTCACAACAGCAGTATGCAAACTGGTTGTGATTTTAGCAGCAAGTTTGCCAGAAAAAGATCAGGCCATGTTCTATCTGCTGTCCAAGTGTCCTCTCACTTAGCAACCCCCTGCATGGGTGAAACAAAATATGTACTGTTGGAGACTCACAACTAAAATATTTGATCCTAAGCTCTTCCTAATGCATCCCAGTATTTTCTGTAAGAAAGTACTTTTCTTAAATTTGCTTTGTACCAGTGATGCCATGATGATTTTTTGCCTTTTCTTTTATACCCCTTTTATATACCTTTTTATAGCTTTTGTATTCTTAGTGGTTTTTTTGCCTACAGTCTTAGACTTATTTTGTTAAGCTAGGAGACTAAACATTTTAGAAGCTTCATAGTTAGGGATCCGTGTGCCCTAGACCCCAAGGTCCTCTCCAGAGCACATTTTGTAAACGAAGATAGAACCATCCAGGGGAAGGTTCCTTGGGGAGGGGGGCTCACTCGAGCCTCTCACTGGGGAATCTTTGACAGATATGCTAATTGGTAAGACCTATCATTTTATACCAGATCTTTGGTGGGGGGTGCATTGGGGTGTGCATTTCGGCACATTCCACCTGGACATGGTGCACCTAAGGATCCTTAAAATAAATACCAAGGTAAAACCGCTTTTTCCCTTCTAACTGCCAGGAAGAGGCATCACCAGCAGATAGAAGGTTGTTTGGTGATTAAATAACATCAACCTTTTCTCAGCAGGGCTGGGCAAGCCACGGTTGTGTAACATAGCAGAAGTTCATACTACATGGGTCCTATAGGTACTGCTTGTGTTAGTGGCAAGCACTAGAGAGCCAAATAAAACAGGACAGGGAGAATTCTGTTCTGGTAACACTTCTCTGCTACAGGGTGGTTATGTAGCCTAATGGTATGTTACCATATTGCACATAGTTCCTTACAGAATGAAAAAAAACCCCTAAACTGCATCAAAATACCTAATTGTGCACCTTTCTAGTGCAGTTACAGGGCAAAAGTTTATGGACCAGCAGTTCCAGGTGGATGTGGTAGGAGTTACATCTCACTGCCTTTGGCTTTGCAGCTCGAATAGAAACAGGGCTTGTTTAAATTAGAGTCATCTGCCAGACAGCTTTGGGGGTTTTCAGAATGAGTTCCAGATTTGCAGCCCTAAATCTTTAGGGAAGCATCTTCCCTGCTCTACTCCATTATTACAGTGCCTATGGCAATTCTTGGTTATGCTGAAGGAGCTCTCAGAGACCGGAAGGAAGGAATTGAGTAGGAATGATGCAACATTGTCCACTTCCCATGTTTACCATTCTCACTGAGGACTCTTCAGGACTTCTTCTGGGGATAGGTATGGAGAATGAAATGGAGTTATGGTATTTCTTGAGCTGCTTTGAGTTCATTACTCCATCATTTAAGAAGCTGCATATTATTTTCCATGGTAGCTAAAAATCTAAGTAATAGAAACATGCTGCTTTAAAACTAATGGTGCACTGATGACTCATAGGATTGCTTGAGCTGGGAATGTAACGGGAGTGTCTTGAAATAGGCAACACAAATCTTCTGTTTTGTGCAAAACAATATGGTGATTTTAAAGCGTGGTTTTTACAAACAATCAAAATACATGTTTTCTGGCAACAGCGGCTCACACACGTTCTTTAGCAACCTCTGAATGAAATGCAGTGTTTGGGAGGGTGTGCACCTGCTTCTAGAATAATTTAATTTTTCAGACAATGTGGCACTTGGGGGGATTTTTTTGGGAGAGAGGGTGTGGTTTTTAAAGACACAGGAAGTTTTATCTAAACCAAGGCTGCATGCTATTTGTGTCATAACCTTATCTTCTTAGCAGATTTTCCAATGCTGCACAGTGTGCATCTGTGACTGAGACAAAATCAATTCTTATAGATTTAGCTGTGTAATCCTATCACTTGTCCTCCTAGATATGATTTGAAATGTAAAGTTCGTTAATGTTTAAATGAACTTGAAGGCCCAGGGTCTCTAGAGGAGTTTTCAGTTTCTTGGAGAGTAATCCATTTCTTATCTTTTTTTTCCTGCTTGTCACTGTCTGTCTTTTTGTCTCCTTAACCATTTAAGGCTCTGGAACACTTAATCATGCCCAAACTATATATGGCTAGAAAAAAGTAGGAATATTGCTAATCATGTTACCAAAAGCTGCTTAGGCATGGTGAACGATTGAATTCCTCTGTACAAGTCAGGGTTTGGAAAAGTGAAACAGAAAGTGAGTAATTGGCTTCTGCTGCTTTTGTCATAAAATCAGTTAAAATTCATTTTTCCCGCACTGTAGACAGCTGCCCTTATCTTTCAAATGAAAGCAGTGTGCTTTTCTATAATACTCTATCTTACCTGTTTTGGCAATCAATATTTTTATGAAGATGTAGAAAAAAATGGTTGATTTTATTTTTCTCATTCTCAGCTTCAGTGGGTCATATATACAAGTGTCAGGGGGAAAAAAAAAGGTATTGGAGGTCACTTTGAGAGAAAAATTCCTGTACAAATTTGTAGAAGTGTGAGGCAAAATAAATTTGTAACTTGTTGCAAATTTTGCTGCTCCTGCATTTAACCATCTGTTACTTATTTGGATTGCACTGGTGAGAAGCCAGGCATGTTCACCTAGGTAAGGAAGTAGACTACTTGGAGGAGGTATTTCAGTTTTTTGAGAGCTCACTTGGCGTGAGTGCTTGAATGCTTAAAGCAGCGATTAACTACTTTTGGTCTCTTAGAGCCCAGTCTAAGTGCTGTTTCATTGGGCTGATGTTTTGCACTTTAATGGATTAAACTGCTGGATTGGGCCCCGAGTTCTAATATTTTTCCAGCTTATTCAGTGCCTTTCTACACTTTGTGCATCTGAGCCTTATTTGTATGAGAGCTGCTCAGAAGTTTGGAAATGGGGCTCACGTGGAAGAGCTGCGTTCAGTGTAGACCGCCAAGCCAAGCTGCCTCAAACACATCACACCCAGCACAGGGTTTGTATTCTTCATATTTATGGCCTTCGGCAGTTCTGTGGGAGAACTTGCCTCTGGATTTACCTTATTCCCAACCCAGCTCTCCTTCCTTCATTTCCCACAAATGAAAGTCCCTCTTTTGAGGCACTTCTGAAAGTGCTCAGGGTGCATTGGGAGGGATGCCTGCCTCCCTGCCCGCACACATCCCATGTGGGAACAAAACTGCAGTAAGGTTACCAAAAAGCAGAGCTTATCTATCAGAAAGCACGTCCTGATAACAGAAGGGTCTTGCTTTGAAAATCATTATCCATGTGTGCTGATGCCTGCTTACATGTACACATCCTGTGGGCTCAGCTTTGAGGTGAGGTTTTACACTTTGGCACAAATACTGCCCCAGGCTTGACCTCCAGCCCTGCTTGAGCAGCTGGAGCTCAGGGTCCGTGGGCTCTCTGCTCACAAGGAGCAAGGGCTTGTCCTCCCCCAGGACGGGCAGAGGGACTACCACTGCAGGAGGGAAATTCAGGAAGATTTGCTGGTGGCTGCAGCATAATTAATGAGTGTAAAATCAAATTGATGGTGATCATTGGTGAAGCTCAGGGGTGTGCCATTCTCATCTGTCAGAAGGGTTCTCTGTGGTTTGCAGCATGCACCCGCTGAGAAACACTGGGTTTGGAGTCAAAGTGTGTGGGTTTTTTGGTGACAAAGTCCAAGGAGCTGAAATCATACAAGAGAGGAGCATTAATGGAAACCAGGGGCTATTGCTTGAGGAAGTGTAAATAGGACTAGAGAATCTCTCATATTAAGCAGCTGTCTGTATGTGGTGCTGTTTATGACTGTGAAACTAATCTATGTTAATAATTGATTGTTCAATTAGTAAAACAAATGTGACAAAGCTAGGCAGCTTTGTGTGCCAGTGATGACAGGAATATATTTGACTGCAGCCCATTATCAGTCTAAGGCTGAGAAACATTATTCCAAGAAAATCCTGTTTGTTATTCCTCTTGCTTACTCTTTTCTTCCACCACCACTTATAATGGCATAATACAGGCAGACACTAAGTACATGCAGTGAATAGCATTAGATGAAGATGTAGCTCTGCTTATTGTATTCCTGATAATAACACCAGACAGCATAAAAAGCCCAGAGCTGTTTAGGCAAGGTGACATCAGAGCGCCAACTTTTTCTGCAGATTTTGAGGAGGAAAAGCAAGCTGGCAGGAATTCTTGCAGAGGGGCACAGAAACAACATCTGCTGCTGTTTTATCTTGTTTGCCCTTGTAGTGTCATTATGTCCAGAGTTACGGTGTGTTTTGCAGAAAGTGCAGAAACTTTGGTGTAAGCAAACGTAACTTTCTGACAAGCCTTGGAAATGTGTAAATGTAGGTACTGATTACTCCCTTTACAGTGTGAGGCTTTTTAAAAAGATGCCTGGAAAAGTGAAAATAAATCCTTTTTCTTGGTGTCTTATCTTACAAAGCAGTGAATGTGGAGTACACTGTGAGGGTTTTCTGAATCAGTTGCCAGGAGCTTGCAAATCCCTTATCAGAAGTTACACAAGAGCTGGACCTCCTCTGCTTAGCCTGTTTAAATCTATATGGGTTTTTACAAATCAGCACTGCAAGTAACGCGCCGGTAATCATTCTTCTGATTGCCACTAGTAGCTTTCCTAGAAGGGTCTCAAAGAAACACATAACCATTAATTGCTTAATCCTCACTGCTCTCCTGCCAGCACAGTCTGGTGAGTGTAAAAATGTATTATGACCATTTTTCAAGGAAAGGTTGCAAGGAAAAGGAGGCAGATTAATAAATGGATGGAACCAGCTTAATAAATAGCTGTGCCCTGTACTCATCTCTCTCCTTTCAGAAAGCCTGATCCAGTCCCACAGCCCCTCTAGCTCAGTCAGCACTTTTCAGGCTGCTGCCTGGCCATTTGGGAATTTGAGCTTCCCATGGTTTTGTCCCTCTGAGTTTTGGGAAAGCAATTAGTGAGTTAGTCTGCTTATTGCTTACTCCTGCAATGCCCAAGCTGCGTGGAGCGTGGGGATTCACACCTTCCCTGGCAAGGGCCCTTGTCCTGTGGTGTGAGCAGTGTGCTGGCACGGCGGGCTCTAGCTGGGGACATTTGGGGGCAGGTCCAAACCTGCAGCTCTGCGTCAATTTTGGCTCCAGGAGTGCAGAGGCAGAGCTAAGGGCCTTTAGGTAATGAATGTTGGGAAGAGAGGTGTGATTAATAAAGACTGTAATGTGGGTGAATTGGTACAGAGATCACTAATGCTCATTTTCACAATCCCAGAAGGCTTTGTGCCGTTAAATAATGGTAGTGACGAGAAAAAGTCAAGAATAATGATGTGATAGTGAAAGGCAGTGGTTTATTTTGTTGTTAGAAGTGTTGTACTTAAACTTTCAAAGATTTCATGCCAAAGGAAATGGCACAACAGTTTGGAAAGAAGAAGAGGTAGCAATCACTGGGTTTTTTTTCATTGTTTTGTTCTGTTATTCTCGCATCTTCCTTTGTGTTTTTCTAGACCCTGTGCTTGCCAGTGCAGGAAGATTTAATAGGTGTTTGTACAGCATGTTTGGGCTTTGTTTTAATTGTAGTATTTGAACACTATCAGAACAGTACTAATAAACAATAATTATATCAATAATAGAGCCACGCAGACACATGTATAGAAGTCTGGAATACTGAAATAAATCTCAATGAGATTAATTTGTGGGTAAGGTATATAAGCAGGCTTATGGTAAATTTCACTGATTTTCTGATATGAGCCTCTGGTGATCACATCAAAATTTCTGTTGCACATAATTTCTGGCACATAAAATAGCTTTGCTGTACACATTTTTCCGTATCTATGCCTATATCAGTGCAGTGTGAAAATGGATTGGTTTGTGCTACAGACTGCAGTAACTTTGACAAAAGAACTTCACAATTCCAAGTGAATTAATAGAAACCTGACATGATTATTTGCAACCCTTGGCATGTTTGATAATATTAGAATTCTTAAGAGGATGGATGTAGTAGGAGACAGATTCCAAAGAAGTTCATGAAAGGTGTGATAAATTCTCCATGCCTCTCAGGTTTTATGGCATGGCTTTCTACTCCACACATAGTGTTCTCCCACTCTTCACTTCTCTATTTGTTTGAAAGAGGAATAAATTAACTTACCAGAGCAGGTGATGGAAGTGGCTCAGCATCTTAGAGTGGGCATTCTTGGCTTCTGCCCTGGCTTGTGTTCAAGGAAGTAGATGACTGAGCAGAGAGGAGGTAAATTGTCAAAATTATCACAAATAAATCTTTGGCACAGTTCTGGAAGTTACATTTGGGTTTGGTTGTGAAGGTTTAGCAGATGTCATGTGCCAATGGCATTTATTAGTGAATTTGATGTTGCATCCTTCATTATTGGCTTGAAGGACTCCCTTGGCTTGAAGGCATTTTGCAGAGGTTATTGATGGCAGGGAGGAACCTGGTCGTTTTTATGGCAATGTTGCTATGTCCTGAAGTGGTACTCTACATTTGCCAAAATGAAGCCTGAACTGCTATACAAAGTCCAAAATTATAACTTTCCATTGGTGCTCTTCAGGGGTTGGAGTCGTCTCCCAGTCCCATTTGTGTCCCATAAAATAAAGGGGCTGGGCAGGGCTTTTCCTTTCGTGCTTTCCACACAGCACATGTTCCAAGTTGCTCTGTGCACAAGTAGGACAATGTTGTGCACAGAGAAATCTGGCTGGATTGCCTCACTGTGGCCAAATGGTTCTGCAATGGCAAGATCTATTTGTCTGGGAAGCAAAAGTAAATGAACTGATGTTGGCTCCAATTTCAAAAATCTTTAGGGCACACTGGATCCCTGTACTCTGGTGGTTTTCTATATAATTGCTGGCAAATGGCAAATATGAGTGCAGCTAAGTCATTACACTTTTATTTGCTGTAGAGTTCATGAGTATGTAGAATATATATTGTTAATACAATTACTAAAGCAAAATTAAATTCAGAAGTCTGTGGTAGCCTTGTGCTGCTTTAAAGGAATGCATTGAAAATCACTGCTTTGCTGAATCTAAATTCTGTCTCTTAAATGTAGGTATAGCATAGCTCATCTCCTGGAAGTCTACAGTGCTAGCAGTGATGTTCTATTGTTTAGCTTAATTTAGGCTTTGAAAACATGGAAGCCAAACACTTAGAAAGCAGCTGTTCAACTGAATGTATTAAGCAATTTACTTTAGGTAATGTAGCCTATAAAATTTTAATTTTGGATTAAATAAACCGTATCCTTCAGCATGACTCTCCTACCTTGGTGTTCAGAGAATGAAATATGGGCACATTTAGTGAATTTCTTCTCCAGGATGTGCCAGTGGATAAGGGTCAATAGTTTCCTAATGAAAGCAGTCAATAGCAATTTCTCTTAGTAAGCACAAAGAAATTAGCACTAAACAACAGGCACAAAGTGGCGAAAGTTTTATGTGATTATTTTGTTGGACTGCTCCAGGATTTAGGAAATAGCTGTAGCAGATAGCATACTACTGCTCAATAGATAGCAAGCAGAGGGTGGCAGAAAATAGATCAATTAAAAAAGTGTCTAAGCAAGTTGGCAACAAAAGTACAAATATTTGTGTCTGTGTGTGCAAAGGTAGGCATGTTTTCTACAGAGTTTATTTTATGCATTTGTCTTAAGATGTGGAACTAAGCAGATGTTTTGCTACGGAACAAAAGTTGAAATGATTTCTTGTCACAGTTCCTTCACAAATATCCTTCTCATCCTAAAAACATGTGATTTCTTGCCTCATAACTGTGGCAAGATTGCATGTGTTTTACCCATACTCCTCGTGGGACAAGACCTTCAGCTGGTATTGAAAAGTTTTGCTCTCCTGATAGTGGCTGAAGTGTCCCTTGAAACTGCTGAATCCTTGTCCCTTTCCTTAGTCTTGGAGTAGCATAACATGGAAATGATGGAACTTAGAGCATTAACTGAGGCTGTTTTCCTATATGAAATTAACAGTGTTCTGCAAGTTTCAGATCCAAATCCTGCAGATATGTCTCACCATTGGCTGGAGTCATTGGGATCTAACCATGAGAGGATGCAGGGAGGGATGTTTGTGTGGGTACAAGTAATGACAGAGGCTGTGATGGGAAAGAGTTGACGAACTCAAACACATCCTATTTTTAATCTACAAAAATCCGAGCCAAAGAGTGTCTAGCAATTTTCTAAGTAGGAAAAGGCTGACTTATATCCAGCACGTTTCATAAACACGTGTAAAAATAACTAGACCTGAGAAACAGTGAACACCTCTAGCCTGTGCTTACTCCTGCTTATTCTTGATATCAAATTATCTTTTGACTTATGACTCAGTCACGTGTAGGCTCTGAGATGTAAGAGATGGGAATTCAACAGATTTTATTAATATATGTAGGGAATGTTTATAGCCTGGGAGGCTTGGTTTGTCATCTGTTTATTTTTAACTTCTCTTTTTTTAATGCGGTCGCTCTAAAGCTCTGCTCAATTTTTCACAGTAAAATAGAAGTCTCACACGGTCGATAGCTAAGTTTGCTCAATCTATATCGTAGTATTGATTTGGGACAGGTGAGGAACTCAGCTATTGGCAGACTGAGGAATGAAGGAGCATTTTTAATATGGCTCAGACGAGGTTCTGCCATGGGCCCTTTATTCATCCCAGTTCCAAAGGATTTAGATTGCATCTAAATAACAGCAAGAGAGACAGAGAGACTGAGTAAAACAGGGGAGAATAGCAAGATCTTAGAAACAAGTCTCTCCTAAATGCTGTCCAATGCTGTAGGCTGTGAGGTACTGTGAGAGTAATGCCTGTTTAATGTGTTGCTTTGAAAAACCAATGTTTCATCTCTTAACATTTTGATAAAATCTAACTTGAAGAATAAAATTAATATAATAAGCAAAAATACTTTTGAGTGGCGGTAGAAAAACTCAAGTATTTTTGTATGAAGGCACAGTGAGCAGTCACTTTTTCTTAGTTTCAAAGACTCACGCTTTCATGTACTTGTTTCTTTGATGAGACAAGTAGCTTAGTGCTCATATTATATACTTTCAGAGGTATTGTTTGATAGAGAAATTTCAGGCATGGATAGTTTATTGAAGTTTTGATTTTATTCTTGATCGACTACCAATTTGTCCAGCAAAGGAAATGGTTAGGATAAATTTTTCTTCAGCCTGCTTCATTCTGCAGTTCCCTTTCCAAAAAGCGTAACTTTATTTATATATTCAGTCCCAATCTCTGCTGTTACACAAAGACTATGCTGCAGAGATACACACTGCCCATCAGAAAAAGCTTTGCTCTTGATCAGCCACGACTTCATGAATAACCAGGCAGAGAATGACTCTTCTTGTTTATCCAGGCTGCGTTGCAGTGGCAGAACTGAAACGGTGCTTGTGCCACAGGTGTAGGACAAAAAGTGTTTTGGCTTCCAGGCTCTCATGCTTCCACGCAACCCTGTGGTCAACATCTTTATTGCTAGCAGTCTCCAGTTGCTCTGTAGTCTGGAGCACAGAGACACCTAAAGCAAAGAGAAAACTGGCATTTGTGCCTTCTTGAGCCCAGGCTCCTTCAGTAACAGGATTTGCAAACCCGCTGTTATTTGTTGTTATTGAAATGACAGTTTTACTGGAAATCCCAACTTGTTGTGCCAGGTCTGCATAAGGTTGCACAGGCAAAGGACAGGAAGGTTGTCTTCTACTGGGAAGATTAATTGTGTGCATAAGTACAGAGTGCTGTCATGTGCATATACACTCAGTATACATGCCCAAATCCCTCAGTCCCAGCAGACTGAAGGACAGATTATTCTGACACACTGGAATAGCTCATCAGTTTGTACAAGGCAGTGGTTTCAGGAGCCAGGAGTTGAGTTGTTGGCCTTTTTCTGCTGGAGGAATAGGAGATAAGCCATTTGAGAATACCAGAGGAAGTCAGTAAGGGTGCTCCATATTGTGTAACAATATTTTGGAATAGGACTTGTATTATTTTTCATGAAATACCACTTGCAGGAGGAAAAGACTGTTTTAAAATTGCACAATGGCAGTGGCACATGTAGATGTCTCTCATTTGGATTGAAAACCAGTACAATTATCCCTAATCAAGGTTTATAAATGCAGGGTATGTAGATTTCAGTTCAGACATCCATGCTTGTCAAGGTAGGGAAGTGCTCACTATCCAAACAAGCTTAACATTCACCACCTTTGGTTAACAGCCCTATTATTACAAGTGAAACATTTAACCTTCCCGGTCCTGGATTAAATTAAGCTGATCTTGAAGGGCAGTAATAGGTTCTTGTCTTGTGTGGCTGTGTGATTATGTTGCATTCCCGTGCCTCTAGGCTTCTCCTGGAAACACACAAGTTCCAATCCTCCCTCTCCCCGCGGTATCCTCTTCTTCTGCCAGTGCCTCCCACCTCACAGCTGTAAACACCTGCCCCGCTTTTTTCAAGACTTTTGACATCCTCCCTTGGTATCAGACCAGTGACAGAGCTGTGCTGTGGTGCCCTTTCTCTACATGACCATTTCCTTCACTATTTTCAAAAAAATGAAGTTGTCTTTTTCAGGAGCTAGCTGTAGTCTTAGTTTTGTTGTAAATAATGGGAGATAAATACTCTCAAAATAGCCACCTAACAGTGAGTAAATTATTCGTTTTGTTCCTTTCAGAGCAATTATGGACATTTGGTAAGATGGCAATTCTACATTAAATTCTCTATGGTACAATCATGTGCTCATGCTGAAAAAAAAAAGCTCAAAGTTAAAAAGAATCACTGGAAAAGTGCTAAAAGGTTTCCTCCCTTCCCATGTGCCCAGCTTCTGTGTGCTATTTCTGTGAGTCTCTGGCTATTTCTGACTGCAGAGTATCTAGACACACCACAGCTTGTATTTATCTTGGGTACCACTGGTATGAATCCTTTTGAAGATCCAGTACTGCAGATTGTGATGGAAGCTAAATATCCAAGGTCCCAGGTGGACTGGCACAAAATGTACTGAAGGCAAACCTGTCACTTTTTCATCACTTTTATTATCCAAGCCATGAAGATTAAAGTGGCTCAGTGCCTGCAAATACAATTCAAATTGTGTTGTAGGCCCAGATTAAACTCAAAGGGAAGCATAATGCACCCATTTTATTCAATAACGAGAAAGAAATGGTCTGACACCCACAGGCCAAATTTCTTGAAGGGTTCATTTTAAAATAAACCCATATATTAACCAGTTTATTTGCATTGTCTCAGAGAAAAATGGGTCTTTGATCAAAGGCATAATCAATGGAAGGTCAAGTGTCTTCCTGCTGGAAGTGTAAATACTGTTTTGCATCTGTGCCTAAATGTGGTTTTGGGAAGACATCTTGTAGATGTGTAGCCATGGCTTTAAGGTGGAGCTGTTGTAGATGCAGCATGAATGCAGTGAAAAGGCATCTTTGTCCCTTCAGGATTTGGAGATATTAAAGGATAAAATAAGGGTGGAGAGAATAAAGATTATTGCTATGATCATACGGACTGAACGGCTTGCCCGTGCTTGTCCAAGTTGTCTCTAGACCAGCTGGGATTGACCTTTAAGCCCTGCGTACACATCTGTCACACAGCTTCCTTCCCCTCAGGACTTTGCCACTGGGTTTATGTTGTTTTGGGCTGGACTTATTTCCCATGTGAGATGTTAAATCTTCCTTTCCACACCTGGAAGGAGCATGCTTTGTGTTGTCCTCACCTGGGATGTTGAGAGCACAGGGAAAGCCAGTACGGTGCAAAGCCTTGCTCCCATGTGACTGGCTCGTCTTGCAGAGAGAATTGAGTTGTCACTGCAGCGTGGGACACAGCTGTTGGTAGCTGTAATACAGCATGCCTGCAAATTTCCTGACAAAATTGGTACAGTCAGCACACAGTATGCTTTATAGCAATGCTAATCAAATGTTCCATAGTGATGTATGATTGAAAAAATAGTGCTGGCACTCCTGGCCCCGCTCTCACAGGTTCTTCATATTAATAGACAGCTTTACCAATTTTCCCTCTCCACCAGGGGGGAAATCCATCCAGGCAGCTGGGCTGCATTTAGTTTTGCAAACCTCAGGGCGTTCTCAGCTTGCTCTGGAGCGACAGGACCAGCAGCGCCATATATTTATGGGAATTTGCCTGAATCATTTCTGAAGCACGCCATGCACTGGTCAGGCTGTAATGGGGTGTGCTGAGAACTCAGCACTGCTCACGGTGGGCACCTGCCTGTGAGGATGTGTGAAATAGCAGCGTCTGCGGCTGGCACGTGATTCAGGGTGCACATGAAGACCATCCTCTGTGTTCCCTGCTTCTGTCAAAATTCTGCAGGAGCTGTTCTCAACACAGCCACTGGAAAGAAAAATAATAGGCAGCTCGCGGGCTGTGTTGTTATTATTCGGCTGGTATTGACTGGCAGTACCAGGACACTGCAGAACTGCCTTTCTCTAGCTATCAGCCGATCAGCTGTGACAGCCCTAATAATGGTTATGTCAGGAGGCAAGTAAAGAGATGCCACAAATGGATTGCACGTGTACAATTGCTTCAAAAACAAATCTGTTAATAAAGGGAGATGATAAAATTGACAGGAAGAAATGGCTTATTGCATGCTAATTTTCTCCAGCTTTCATATTCCCTCTCTCTCTCTCCATTTTTTTTTTTTTTTAAATTCAATTGGGTCACTTCTTCTGTGGAGAATCATGGTCAGAAAATTGAATATGGGGAGGAATTCTATACAATGAATAATTACAATGGTGTGTTATTCCCAACAAGGATCAAGTTCAGGCAGATGGATTTGGCAGAAGAGCTGTTAGCTATCTGATGGCTTTTTCAGTTTACATTTACCCTGCTGTGGTACTTTGAGTTTTTAGATAAAGGAGAATATGAATGGGGTGGCCCAAAAAGAATAAAATCTCTTAGCCTATGCCTTCAAATGTCCCAAGATATGGTTGCACCTCCATTATCCCTCTAGAGGAAACAGAAGATGCTGTAAATTCTGTTCACAGAATTGGCAAAACCTTCAACAGACGAAAAGGACTTTATTTGCTCGGTTCACAACCTACCAAGATCTATATGGGTGTTGCAGAATTAAAATGCTTGGCCTTTTGCACTGCCTCAGTAAGACTGCTAGTGTACCTAAGCAGGGGTGTTTACAGAGTGTGTAAGACTTCCTGTTACATATATCTGAGCAGTTGAAACTTGAGTCGTCCCAGAAATAAGACAAGGGAGCCCTGTAGCAGAGAAATGAGTGAATATAGCTGATGAGACAATAAGGTTAGAAGTAAATAATTTGAGAAAATTGGACCAAATAATGGGATCAATGCTAAGCTTGATGAAGGCAGTGGTTTTCATGTGGCATTAGGGGAAGCAGCTGCAAGACTTATAAATACAAGCTCAAGAATGCCCACTTTAGTGCAAGTTTTTATTTTTGAGAAAACATTTAGTTATTTTTTCTAAAGAAAAGCATCTCTTTATCGATGTATGGGTGAATATATCTATACTGCCTATATATATTTAGACACCCCAAAGTCTCTAAGCTGTCAGCTGTGATGTGAGTTGTTCTGGCTGCAGGAACAGACAGAAGCCCTTCTGAACTGGGTACTATAATGATGCCGATGTGCAAATCAAAATTTTGTGTATCCTGCAGTATTTTATCGATAAAGTCAGTGGATATGCACTGGGATCTAGACGTTCAGGTAGTTTTATGAACTTAGTTGACAGACATTCATTAAGGTCAGAGTTACAGTCCGAGGTGTAGTCTGACTTGAAGAGTGTAGGTGAAAACAACCAACTGGAAACGACCTGTTTGGAAGAGGTACAGACAGCAGTATGGTTTATTTTTTGGTTTATTTATTGTCTCACATTGCTTATTGTGAAATTGAATGATACCTGAGAATTTTGACCTTAATTTGTCCTCGTGCTGGCTTTCTAATGAACTCTTTTCTGTTGCATGAATCTCAGCATCCAGATTGGTCACCATTTGTGGCCTCAGCAGAGAGCCCAGGAGTAAGATTGCTTTGCACATAAGGTCTGGTCTTTCAGAGCAGTCTAGTAAAGCTAGATAAACTGCTTTCAAGGAATAATTGACTCTAAATTCTCTAGCCTGTGAGAAAAATCTCAACTCAAAGTGACAACCCTATCCCCAGAAAAGTTTGTCTAAGTGATGACTAGGGCTAATTTAGAAGAGTGGAGACTAGACTGAGATTTCAGAAGGGTGGGCTTGACTCCTGGTTCAATCAGTTCTGAGTCTGACAGGGTCTCCATGCTGTGGAAAAAAAAAAAAAAAAAAAAAGATTTTGTCTTCAAGATGCATGAGACTACTTCTGACAAGGAAGTGGATAGGTTTTCTGCCATGTTGGCAGGTGTACTGCACACTTGTAGAAACTCCTCGATTGGGTGTGTTTTGGGGTGTTGAAACAACCTGCCTAGCAATTTCTCTAGTACTTCATGCTACAAATAAAAATTTCAAAAAAAGTACCTGGGCAACAGTTATTTTCAGGTTTGTAGGAGTTATTACAAATGGCAAATGATAAGAGCAGTAATACAACCAGGGAAAGTGGGACAAATATGAAGAAAGATTTGAACAATATTATTTGATATTATTCATTTAACAAAGAGAAGACTTGTTTCATAGATTACTCCTGTGATCTGTGCTAAGATAGTTCACGGCATCATCAGTTTTCACTCTTTTCCTTGAGTTGTTCAGGGATGTTGCATTTACAGTACATTATTTGAATACAATGCAAGCTTCATATTTGTGCTTCCCTTAATTAAACATTCTGCTCCGTGGTTTGGGGTTCAGGAGAGCAGTCACTGCATGAGCTCTCTCCGCTTGAGCAGTGAAGAGCAAGTTGCTGTACATGACAGCATTTCATCTCTGTATGGCTGGGGACTGTAATGCATGAGCAGCAGGCGAAGGCATTAATCTCCTCAGCTATCCAGAAATGAACTGTCATGTACAGCAACTTGTTCTCTGCTCTTGCTGCTACCCACTCCCCTCTCCTTCTGCGCCCAAGATCACTTTTGCATACATTAAGCAAGTTCTTGGGATAATGGCAGTTTTCCTCCTGGGAGCAGTACACTGGGGCAATATGAAGCCAGGAGGTGCTGCAGTCTGCAGGGCCAGGCAGTAGTGATGGTTGTAGCAAGTACAGAGGTGCTGGGGATGGCACAGGATATCTGCTTTCCAGGCCTGCAGGTCATAGGTTTGAGGGGTGCTGTGCTGGAGATCCTCAGGACTTGAAAGAAGCTGACGCGTGTGGGGTGATGGAGAAACAGACTGGTGATTTGCTCTCTCTGAAGCATTAGAGTGCATCCCCAGTACCTTGGCCCATTTGCTCCCTGACTTTTGTGTAAAAGAGTCTTTTCCTAGTTGACTCCCAATCTGTTTGAGTTTCTGCTCACCTGGACAGAGCATAAACTGTCCTATATGGGAAGGAATATCCTGGAAGAGAACAAGTCACTTAAAAACCAGGCCCTGCTATGAGTAAATTGTGCAGAGCACTGTAAGTTCATCATATTGGCAGAGATTAATGTAACAGTTGGGCATTTTTTGAAGGGGGGAGGCAAATTCAGGTTAACTTACAGTGGTGGGAAGTGCTGTGCTCTGTTTAGTGTCAGTGGGGTGACAGCGTACTACATATTTCCCAGGAGTAGTTACAGCAGAAGTAGGCTTGGGAAAGAAGCAACTCAGCTTATAGAGATCTTGTTCATTAACAGAAAGCTACAGCCCAGATTCCTGAGGCAAAATGCTCACAGTCTTGCTCATGCAATACCTGTTTTCAGCTGTGTGTGTGTGTGTAACTGTGTGTGAGTGAGCAAAATGCTCACAGCCTTGCTCATACAATACCTGTTTCCAGCTGTGTGTGAGTGAGCATTTTGTGTGAGTGAGTGAAATGCTGATAGTCTTGCTCACACAGTACGTGTTTTCAGCTGTGCTATAATGTGTTTTGGCATCAGCACCGAGTACAGTGGGAATCCAACCAAAACACACCCCTCGCTTTAAGTATTACTAACGAGCTTCTGAGGTTTCTTCCATACAATTGCTACCCAAATGCACAGCTGCTGTTTTATTTTAGATATTAATTTGCTTATGTGCTGTGATTTTGCCACTTAAAAGGAAATGTGGCTTGGAGAATGAAATGGAACCATTGCAAATGACCTTTTTGGTGAAAACCTCCACTTACTGTGGCTAGCAATTAATTTTATATGTTTTCTCTCCCTTATGCCCCAAGCCTAGTGCAACCACAGAATGTGACCTTCTACTATATATTTAGATACGTTTGATTTAATATTACTGTGGTTTCCTGGTCACAAATTAGTAACCTGCTGAATGAGGCTACCTAACTACTACCTAACCCAATTTTGCCAAATGAAGAGCAGAAAAAGCTGTTTAAACTAACTGGAGAACCACTTTAAACTATTGTCTTCGGTTAGACACCAAAATAAAGCAGGACCAGCTCTTGCTTTATTGCAGAATGTTATTACTATTGCACAGACGAGAGGATTTTGCTTGAATGTGGATAAATTAGATCTGTTGTTAATTATTCTGAGAGTTTAAAAGTAGGTCCAGCTTTTTAGTTTTGATGTTGGCTTTTGTGAGGCCTCTGTCCCCAGTCATTCCATCTCCACTTATTGGCCATTAGTCATTATCCATTTGTAACAACATAAGGAGATTCTGGACCAGTCAGGTTTGTTGTACTTGGGGAAAAAAAAAAAAAAGAGTGGGAGGGATGTGGTTTAAAAGAAAAAAAAATTAAAAAAGGATAGAGAGCCTAGAGGCAAGAAAGAAGATAAAAATGGGGGGAGAAAAGACATGACAGAAAACCTAAGAAAAGGGATGAAGAAAGAAATGAGAAAACTAAAGTGGAATTTAAATACATATGTCTTATGCTCAAATCAGAGATAGCTTAGGTCTGTATTTCTGTAGTGATGGTGTTTGTGATTAGAACTCAACAGTTTCAGCTGGGGCTGGATATCAGTTTCCTCACAAAGGCTGGGGATGATGGGGAGGGAGATTAGAGTACTGATTCATTGCTCCCTAGCTTTGAGCTGACTTCCTGGGGAGTGCTGAATAAAGAAATATGATACAGCAGCACAAAACATGCCCAGTAAAGCCTACAACTTAATTTCATTTCCATTATTCCTCTCCAGTGTTTCTTTATGTTTTGGATTCATTCATTAACACTGCTGCTCTGTCTTTTTGAGTGCAGATCTGTATTTTAAAAATCAAAACTGAAAGAATCTATTTGCTTCTTGTTGGGGCCAAGGCTCTAGCACAGACAGCACACTTGCTTGTGCTGAGGGAGTTGAGACCTCAGAGATTTACAGTTTTTGGACTAGCCTGAGATACGGAAAAATGCAATTTCTTGGAATAATCTGCACCATTGCTGAATGATACCACTTTCTTAGGCACAAGGGAGTCAACAACAGGTATAAATGTCCCTGGGTCCCAACCTAGGCCATGCAGATTTAAGAGACAATCTGGCTAAATGTTGTTATCCTGCACGCTGTGCAGTGTGTTATCTCCTGTGGCATCTGCAAGACAGAGGTGGATGTGTCTCAGTGCTTGTTATCCCTGCCAAGCCAGAGACACTCCAAGCCACCATTTCCCTCTGTTTCTGCTGTGTAGTTTCCGCTACTGAAACGCAATACTGTTATTATCTGGCCTGTGGTGTGAGTTTCAGAGTGCTTCGGATTTTGTCCAAACCAATTCACAGCGCCGTTGAGAAACAGCAATGTAACTTGGTAGCTTTTGTTTTGCAGGATCTGAAGCCCCAGTTCCAGTGGCATTTTCTGTTGACATCATGTTATCAGAAGGTAGCAGTTCCTGTAGGAGCCTTACATTAAAAATGGATGTAGCAGACAAGGAACTAAACACAGATAAGGGAGGGAAGCAAGTCAGTGTGTGATCCATAGATTCAGCTGTTAAACTTCAGCTGCTGGTCTCTGGACATTTACACTGTCTTTCAATAAAACTTCAGTGCTGGAACTGTTCTCAGCACTTTCTGGGGATTTCTCAAATTTTGCTGTCATTTCCAGTCATAAGTTTGATTACTGAGTATTCAGAAGACTTCCTTTTCTTTTCTTTCCCCTCATTTTTCTTGTTAGTGTCCATGGAGTGAGCTTGAAAATATTTGGAGGCAAAGGGTAGGGTGGTGGCTGGGAAGAGTGACCATGCACTTCGCAGGTGCAGGAGTTTTACCAGCTGGGATTCAGAAGTCTGATGGCACATGTCAGAGCTTCCCATACGCACTGCACATTTGCTCTCTGGTCACAACGACTTCTGTTTGAGCTGTCCTGGGTGCTCCTGATGTTGGAAAGGGTGATAGATCACAGACACTTAAGCTAAAGGTTGAGTTGGAGGCACACCAAAGCCTGGAGACTGCTGTCTCAGGCTTCTCTTTGAATGTTAAGATTTTATTGGTTTGCAACTGTTAGAGAGCTTGTGAGTAAGAAATCAGCTGGACTTAAGAAACAAGTGTGAATGAAATTAGTCACTGCAGGGGAAAATTTCCAGCCTGTAACCAATTTCTGAAAGAACTGTATGGATGCAGACTGTTTCTGTACCTCAAATGAGAGGGACTGTAGTGCAGTTTCCCCTCATGGGCCCTGTCCATCATAGCTTCCAGCTTTAGAAAATGATAGGCTGGGTGTTAATCCCAGTGTACTTGCAGCATTCTCCTTCCATCATCCTTCCTTTTCTGAGTCTACTCAGCAAGGGTAGAGTGGCAAGAGGAGAGGATGTGTTCACCTGCAAATAAACGTATGCTCAGTCAGAGACACCGTCCGTGTGTCTCCTCAAATAGGCAGGCTCTGAATGGAGGATGATAGCTGATTAAATTATCCTGTATGTTTCCAAAGTAAATAAACCTTTTTTGCTTTCATTTTCCCTCAGAGCAAGGAATGCCTTTGATTATTTTGTGTTAAGATTTGGTTGAACAGTTCGTTATTAGCTTTATTAGTATATATAGTACACGCAATCTGTTGGTGTTTTCATGATGGAAACTATAACATTCAAGTGAACCAGAGTTTTTCATCTGCTTACAAAGTCTCATGCATTTACAAAATCAATTGCTAGTCAAAATAAATAAATAAATGTCTGAGTCATATTTCTGATGCTAGGCAATAATCTGTGTTTTTCCATCTGGCTCTGTAAATACCTGGATGTTTAATTCAATAAGAAGATATTTATCTTTTCTATTCTTTTTCTACTTCTTTTAAGGATTTTTCCCCTTTTCCATATCTGGTGTTCAGATTCCCAAGTTTCCCCCGCTTCCTTTCCCCTTCTCCCCAGAAGGTCCTTCTTAGAATCTGGCTAATGGATTTCTAATTCAATTTGGACTTCTGCTGGGATAATTCAGCCTCATACAAAATAATTTATGGTTCTTGAAAAATTTGCTGTGGATGAAATTAGGTAACCAGCACCAGGCGAATAATAATTTCATTAAGATCCATGAAAAGAAGTAGCAAGTATGCAGATATTCATGAGGACTAATGTCAGTCTAAGGATAGCAGGATTCCCCTAGCCCATGGAGAGAGCCCTTCAGAGCACCCAAGGCCAGCATCCAATCCATCAATGCAAAGGGAGACCAGTGGCAAACTTTGCATCAGCTTCAGGATAGACAGACTTTGTTTCCTAGTCATTTTATAAACGCAGATTTGTTTGTGATCCTTTGTGTAACTGCTGGCTGTTTAGCAAATGGTGCTGGCAGGTGTTTTGGAGAAATTTTGAAGGAAGCATCTGAGTCCAGAGCTGTTTGCTCAGTTTGAAGGTAGTGAGCAAAGAGTGCTACCTATTGAGCTCCTACATCCATTTTGCAGAGGAGACCCTGAACCTGACAAATCAGATTTCCCCAAGGTTACACAAGAATATCTCTCCCCTGGGTCTCAGCTCAACGCCTTAACCAGGTGGCCATGCGACTGAGCTATTGTTTTGGGTGTGGTCAAGTGTCCTGTGTTTTTCTGAGATGGAGTGATCCTGCTAGCTAGATTAACTCTACACTTCAGATAGCTCATGCCATCAGGATCCATGACATCCCACTAGATCTCAGTTTTATTAATTGTGAAATGCTGGATCATCACTTTTTGATGAAACAAAAATGCTTTCATTGACAGCGCTACAAAACCGGGAGCAAAACTCTGCTGCAGTTTTAAAAATGGGAAAAGTAAGGATAAAAATAACCATTCTTGCTAGAAACAGAGGGTTGACTTTTTAACCCCAACATTTTGATGCAAGAAGCAAGCTCAATTATTAATATGAAACAACATAAAAAAGCAGAGAAAGTATTTGTAAAGTGCCACGTTCACTTACAGATCCTCACTCAAGGTAGCAGTATAGAGCTCCTTTCATTGTGCCAAAGCCATCAACAAAGCACTGCACACAGATTTCTCTCTATTAAACAAACTTGTGCTGTGTAATATGATTTACCACTGGCCATAAATCCATCTGCCTGCGGCTGATGGCTCTAGCCTGAGCTCTGTCTTTGTTTCCAGTACATGATAGAGCCTTAAGAGCGTGAGAAAATGTGGGATCAATTTTTCATTTGGTTATCATGTTTGGGACACCATGTTCGGACTGTTGACATAGCAGTCAGATAAAGGACCTGAGTCTGGACTTCTAATTCTAAAAATGTGTACAGAGTTAATCATCCTTGGATTTTTCCTGAATTGTATGCTTTGGACTATACCCAGGAAACTTGTTTCCAGTATGTGTTGAGAATATATTTTATGTCCTGTAAAATGCATTCTACCATCTAACCACAAAGGTTGTCAGGTCTTGTAAAAGGAGATTTTTTTTGCATTATTGTAACAGGCACTTTCTTTCATGTTTATGTAAATATGGCAGGCTCTGTCCTGTGTGACAAAGAGTGCCTGAAGGGAACTTGAGAATGAATAGGTTTAACAAAAAGTATTTTAGCCTAAGCCTTGTCCATCTTTAATTAGTTATCAGGGTTAAAGGAGGGGTCAAGAGCCTGGAGGTGCTTCAGGACTAATGTGTCAAAGGGAAGCGAAGCCTAACACTGAAGAGGAAATGATGCTCCTCAGAGGTTTCATAATTTCTGACCTTGTGTCAACCATTATGACCACTAATGGCAGCTGGGGCAGAAATGTTTCAAATTAGACTTTGTTTTGCAGGTGGTTAGGAGGGGATCCCATGCCATCACACAGACCCATCACAAGCTAGAATCCCAAATGAAAAATGCTTAAGATGGACAACACAAAACCTCATGGGCTGACACTGAAGTTTCTCTGCTGTTCGTATGTTGCATCTGTATCAGAGAAGACACAACTAGCCATAATAGGCTTGAACTCTACAAGCACAACCGTATCTAACAGGAGCTGTGTTAATTTTCCAAGCAGATTAAATGGCTGTAGCTCACACTGGCTGAATACGGTGTGTGTGCTTGGCAAAGCAACACTTGCATGTTATTCTCTGTGAGTTTGTTACATGATAGAGTAAGGAGACAAAGTTTTGGAGATAGTCTGTAACCCACTTTTTTTTTTTTTTAATCATGCATATTTTATTAATTTTGAACAACTCGTACATTAATAGAATAGTTTAGGTGAGAAAGACCTCTAAGATCAGAGAGTCCAGCTGTTAACCCACCACTGCCAAACCCACCACTAAACCATGTTGCTAAGTGCCACATCTACACGTCTTTTAAATATCTCCAGGGATGGTGACTCAACCATCCCTGAGCAGCCTGTTCCTATGCTTAACAACCCTGGAAGTGGAAGGAGAGAGCAATCTTCCACAGGATAATCACCACGAAATGTCACTGATGTTGTCTGCTGCTTGTCAAGCACTTTATTTTCAAGTGTTGTACTTTTGAGAGCCATGGCACAGTAACTGAGCCAATCTCATCCAGTAGCTCTGTACAAGCCCAACGAGTCTCCATCAGAAGGAATGAATATTTTGCAAAGAGGGTGTCTTGGGGTGACTCCATCATGCATATCCCCTATCACGGCTTTATGCCAAATACTTAATTTTGTGCCTTTTCTGTGCCTTTAAACGGAGCTTGAGAGGGAAGAAAAAAACGGACCAAGCAAACTTTTCAAAGCAGTGTCTCAAGGACACGGAGATTACACTCCTCTGCGTGCTCTGGCTGCGGTAGCACAGGGGGAGCATCCTGCTTGCTTCTTCAGCCAGTTTTTTTTGTCCTTTCCCCTCTCTCCGGTGTGAGACGGAAAGCTGAACTTTGTTTCCTGGGACTTTGGTTTTTTCCCTTCTTCTCTTCTGGACTGTTTCAACAACATCAGAACACATCGGGAGAATTTTCCCCGAGGCCCGAGGGGGTGGGCCCTCACCCAGCTCCGAGGAGGAGAGAGACCACACCTACAGAANTGTCCTGTGTTTTTCTGAGATGGAGTGATCCTGCTAGCTAGATTAACTCTACACTTCAGATAGCTCATGCCATCAGGATCCATGACATCCCACTAGATCTCAGTTTTATTAATTGTGAAATGCTGGATCATCACTTTTTGATGAAACAAAAATGCTTTCATTGACAGCGCTACAAAACCGGGAGCAAAGCTCTGCTGCAGTTTTAAAAATGGGAAAAGTAAGGATAAAAATAACCATTCTTGCTAGAAACAGAGGGTTGACGTTTTAACCCCAACATTTTGATGCAAGAAGCAAGCTCAATTATTAATATGAAACAACATAAAAAAGCAGAGAAAGTATTTGTAAAGTGCCACGTTCACTTACAGATCCTCACTCAAGGTAGCAGTATAGAGCTCCTTTCATTGTGCCAAAGCCATCAACAAAGCACTGCACACAGATTTCTCTCTATTAAACAAACTTGTGCTGTGTAATATGATTTACCACTGGCCATAAATCCATCTGCCTGCGGCTGATGGCTCTAGCCTGAGCTCTGTCTTTGTTTCCAGTACATGATAGAGCCTTAAGAGCGTGAGAAAATGTGGGATCAATTTTTCATTTGGTTATCATGTTTGGGACACCATGTTCGGACTGTTGACATAGCAGTCAGATAAAGGACCTGAGTCTGGACTTCTAATTCTAAAAATGTGTACAGAGTTAATCATCCTTGGATTTTTCCTGAATTGTATGCTTTGGACTATACCCAGGAAACTTGTTTCCAGTATGTGTTGAGAATATATTTTATGTCCTGTAAAATGCATTCTACCATCTAACCACAAAGGTTGTCAGGTCTTGTAAAAGGAGATTTTTTTTGCATTATTGTAACAGGCACTTTCTTTCATGTTTATGTAAATATGGCAGGCTCTGTCCTGTGTGACAAAGAGTGCCTGAAGGGAACTTGAGAATGAATAGGTTTAACAAAAAGTATTTTAGCCTAAGCCTTGTCCATCTTTAATTAGTTATCAGGGTTAAAGGAGGGGTCAAGAGCCTGGAGGTGCTTCAGGACTAATGTGTCAAAGGGAAGCGAAGCCTAACACTGAAGAGGAAATGATGGTCCTCAGAGGTTTCATAATTTCTGACCTTGTGTCAACCATTATGACCACTAATGGCAGCTGGGGCAGAAATGTTTCAAATTAGACTTTGTTTTGCAGGTGGTTAGGAGGGGATCCCATGCCATCACACAGACCCATCACAAGCTAGAATCCCAAATGAAAAATGCTTAAGATGGACAACACAAAACCTCATGGGCTGACACTGAAGTTTCTCTGCTGTTCATATGTTGCATCTGTATCAGAGAAGACACAACTAGCCATAATAGGCTTGAACTCTACAAGCACAACCGTATCTAACAGGAGCTGTGTTAATTTTCCAAGCAGATTAAACGGCTGTAGCTCACACTGGCTGAATACGGTGTGTGTGCTTGGCAAAGCAACACTTGCATGTTATTCTCTGTGAGTTTGTTACATGATAGAGTAAGGAGACAAAGTTTTGGAGATAGTCTGTAACCCACTTTTTTTTTTTTTTAATCATGCATATTTTATTAATTTTGAACAACTCGTACATTAATAGAATAGTTTAGGTGAGAAAGACCTCTAAGATCAGAGAGTCCAGCTGTTAACCCACCACTGCCAAACCCACCACTAAACCATGTTGCTAAGTGCCACATCTACACGTCTTTTAAATATCTCCAGGGATGGTGACTCAACCATCCCTGAGCAGCCTGTTCCTATGCTTAACAACCCTGGAAGTGGAAGGAGAGAGCAATCTTCCACAGGATAATCACCACGAAATGTCACTGATGTTGTCTGCTGCTTGTCAAGCACTTTATTTTCAAGTGTTGTACTTTTGAGAGCCATGGCACAGTAACTGAGCCAATCTCATCCAGTAGCTCTGTACAAGCCCAACGAGTCTCCATCAGAAGGAATGAATATTTTGCAAAGAGGGTGTCTTGGGGTGACTCCATCATGCATATCCCCTATCACGGCTTTATGCCAAATACTTAATTTTGTGCCTTTTCTGTGCCTTTAAACGGAGCTTGAGAGGGAAGAAAAAAACGGACCAAGCAAACTTTTCAAAGCAGTGTCTCAAGGACACGGAGATTACACTCCTCTGCGTGCTCTGGCTGCGGTAGCACAGGGGGAGCATCCTGCTTGCTTCTTCAGCCAGTTTTTTTTGTCCTTTCCCCTCTCTCCGGTGTGAGACGGAAAGCTGAACTTTGTTTCCTGGGACTTTGGTTTTTTCCCTTCTTCTCTTCTGGACTGTTTCAACAACATCAGAACACATCGGGAGAATTTTCCCCGAGGCCCGAGGGGGTGGGCCCTCACCCAGCTCCGAGGAGGAGAGAGACCACACCTACAGAAAGACTCTGAAATCTTCCCAGGTTTCTCTCTACAGCGAGAGATTTCATTATTTAGCATTATTATCCTTTTCTGGTGTGTTTGTTAAATAAATAGTTTTTAGCTCTTCCACTTTCCTTCGAGGAAAATTTCCTTTTTCCCNTGCCTTTTTCCCCAACAGTAAGATATAACTTGCAAAACTCTTTATAAACGTGGTACGGTCAGTGTTTTCCTCATCTAGATGTGATCCTCCATTTCCTTACTCTGGTGCAAATTAGATTTGACTCCACTGGAATTAGTTGTTGGTTAACAGCAGTGCAGTTCACCAGGGTAAGCCAGGCAAGATGCACTCCGAGCACTGGGCTGGGAGGACATGGCACTATCAAAGCAGGGGCGGTGGAGAACACACTGATTGCTGGGGGCAACATGGTTGCACAGTGCCCACATTGTCTGTGGCTGAGCGATAACCATTTGTTCTTTCATCTTCCTCTGCCCTTGGCTTTATTATCTTAGCATGCACCATTCACATAAAATAGGAGCACAGAGAGAAGGGCACAGGAGGAGAGGGCTCCATTCCCCACAGGGCTGCCAAGGGGGAGCACCAGCAGCCACTCAGTCAGCTGTGTTCTTTGTCTGTGAAACCTCCCTGCTTTTGAGCTTTTTCCCAGTCCCCCAGTCTAATGGCAGACTGTGCACTGCTGTTAAAAGGGAAAGCATGGTGCTTTCTTCTCCCCTTCAGCTCTTCAGAGCTTTCTGAGAAAGGCTAGTCGGGGTCTGGTGGACATAGCAAGCACGATTACTGTATTAGGTATTGCTGGGCTTATTCATTTAGGATGGTCTGTGTAGTAGGCCTGTCTCCAAATAATAGAAACCTCCTTCCTGGACTCTTTAGTTGAGCCAATAGTCTGGTATTTCAGGTGTCTGAGATGCCCATTTTCTGGGTTTTTGAAAGGGCTTCAGGTTTGTGCCTGTGGCTGACTGTGGATCAAGTATTGATTCCTGTGCTGCTGTGAAAGTTCCTGTTTTGCTAGGGGTACAGAAGGACAGGATGGGATGGGTTTGGCTTTTCTTTGACGTTCCTGTGTTTGAGGGGGAGACTTTTGCCCAGCAGCCTTCTGATGCATGCGTAGCCACTCAGTGGATATGTTCTTCATTCTTTAAGTGCATGCAAAGCTTGGGTTTGACCTCCTGGGGATGTGTTGTTACGCTGAGGTGTGCTAGGAGAGTCTTCATTGAGCTGCTGCAGGTGCAGGGAAAGTTCATTCCTCTTTGTGATCTTTATTCTGTTTCTGGACTGAAGTCACCCAAAAAAGATGAACATTGCATGCCCTATCGATTTCTCTGTCACTTCTCCCAGACTGTGCCTGCACTCTGCCTTCCTTGACAGAAAGAGCATTTAATTTTGTGGGTGCTCAGTAAATTTGAGTCAGAAATTCCCTTGGCCTTGCTCCCAGGAGGGTCCAGCAAAGTTCAGCAAGCATCTGGTTTGTGGGCTGCCACAAAACCAAGCCTTATCTTTAGGCACATAAAGGCCTGCGAGTGAATTCAGCTACAAGCAAGCGGATGCCAGCCTCCGAGGCTGGCCAAATATTTTGCTGTTGCAAAATTGCAGTCTTCCTGAGCTGTTTGGGGATACTTTCCCCTTTTAGGGTGCTGAAGAATAAGGAGGGATTGCCTTATTGTATGCTCACCTTGCAATCAGCCAGAGGCAGGTCTGACAGAGGGTAAGTGCTGAGGAAGCCACTCTCCTTCTCCCCAGGTCAAGGCAGGAAAATGTGCTTTCTCTTTCAAGGCACAGGCTACACTTTGCTGTGCCCATTCTCTGTCCCTATGTGGTCTCCAGGGCTGAGGCAGGGTTGAGAGGGCCTTTTGGTATGGAAACTATTCATAAGTGATTCTTAGAAAAAGTCCTGTTTTCTCTCAGTTTTTATTCAGCTTGGCCTAATGTTGGATTCACAGCTCCATGGTGTTATGGTCCTCTAAGGTGGAGGCAGGCTCTATAGCATACAGTATTTTTTGCTTCCTTGCTTCCCATTTGGTGGCACTTCATGCCCTTCCTAGGAGGATAGAAAAAGGACTTCCAGCCGAGCAATTTTCCTTTCCTGGAAGAGTGTGCGCTGTAGTCCAAACCCTTGCCTCCATCCAGATAAGCTGTCTGGCTGAGCTAGCACCTGCTGTTAATTTCACAGTAAACAGTACTTGTTGCTCTAGAAAGCTTTTTAATCATAACATTAAAACCTGAACAGAAATCCCATCCATACAGTGAACTCCAGCTGCCTTTCTCGCAACGCTCAGGGAATGATCTTGCCGAGTGATGGGCATCCAAATGCAAATAGAATTAACTTTGCAGCCATTCATTTTAAATTGCTCTTGAATCATTCTGAAGTAAATTCCATTTGAGGAGAATTTGCTTCAGGTCTCGCATGAAGAGATAATGGTCCAATATATTATCATCTAAGCAATAATAGTTCAAGTCTCGCAGTTCAGATATGTACTGAGTTATATGCTGGCTTGATGAGAATTAAAGCTTCATATATAGTAATAAAACTAGTGATCTAGAGATGAATAGATCGGTGTACGGAGCACAATATTTTCCTGCCACAGATTAGAGCAGGGATACTAATCCATAAAAGGGGAAATATACCATTAAATCTCTCTTTTCACTTGTTATGCATGGAGAGCTTTAACACGTACAGTTTTAGAGGCAAATGCATGAAAAGAATAAACACCTTTCCTAACATCAAAAGGTTCCTAACTTAGGCAAAGATTTGTTTTACCTTGAAAGAAAACTGAACTAAAATTAAGCTAAAATTCCTATATGTGACAGCCCATGCCAGATTGTATCAATGCTGATTTCAGTGGCATTTCCCCTGTTCCTGTAGATTGGCGTTTGACTTTCCTTTTAAAATGCATAGTTGCCAGATACTACAGAAGGAAAATAAAAAAGTGTATCTGTATTTGGGCCAGCGACTAAAATAAAAATTCCAAATGAAGTTTATAGATTAAAGTGGCTTTTAAAAAAATTATTTTCTTAATATGAATGAATTGTATGACTGGAACCAGTTTAGCAGTACCATTAATCAGGTCTTTTGTCTTGCTAATATAAATCAGTCAATAACAACAGATGGGCTGTACACTTTATTATGTGAAAATAAAGATGAATGTGGCATACTGCAGAAGTAAATTTGCAGCTCAAAGTTACTGAGCACGGAAGGGGATTTGTTATGACAGGGGAGAACAATGTGTGTCTTGTGTTTGTGTTTGATCGAGGTTGTAAGGGGAACTTGCTGCACACGACATTGTCATAATGACTGGAAATCCAGTATGTGAATTTTTAGTGTTTGTTTGTATCTACACTCCCAGATCACTCCCAAATGGTTTAATTAGCTTTTTTCCTCCAGACAAAGGAAAAAAAAAAAGTCCAACTACTTAGGAGAGTTAAATAAGAGAGTTATAAAGTTTGCTGCTTTGTTGCACCATTGGGAGATGAACATTTTAAATAACCGGTGATAACTGTCAGGAAGATGCAGATCAAAGTCTCAGGCGAGATTTATCCCCTCATATAGCAATGGAGCACACAGTGAGAGGCAACCCCCATCCAAATTACAGAAACTGGCTCAAGAGGCTTCATAGTTATAACAAAATCACCCCTGGAAAATCTAAGTCAGAGTTTGGTTTTTGTATGGAGAGAGGAATGTCCTGTGTTTAAGTAGAGCTGGTCAGGAGAAACTGATGGGAGTGTTTATTCAGTTGTTAGAAACTGTGTCCTCATGAAAACATAGATTTGTTAGATTGCTTTGATGTTACCAGATCTTGTTCTCTAAAGAACTGCAAAAAATCCCAGCACAGTCAAATGTCCTATATTGATGTTTTCTGTGTTGGATTTTTAGGAATATTTTGCTATATAATTACACTAATGTTATAATTATGCTTGCATGTTGCTGCGAGCATTACAATGAAAGCACAGCAGCATATCACTGTAATTCAAAAAATGAAATGCAAGACTGGGCTCCAAGATGTGTGTTGAGGTTGATGGCTCAAAACCCTGTCCCAGAGCGGCAGCTGGATTGGCTGACTGTCCAAGCTGTGACACAGCTGTGCCTGGTGTGATGTACAAGCCATCATGAGGGGATTTAAGGTTCTTCCTCCTCAAAAGATCCTCATCCTGAGAAGCAAGTCACAGCCTGGCACAGAGGAGCTGGGGCTGCACACCCTCTCTACCTGTCAACCACCATCCTGCCACTTCAGCTGGGTGCAGCTGGTGTGCCTGCATGAGAGGGCAGGGGTGCTTTGTCTCCCCACAGCACCCCACCCCATCTCTTTGGGGGATGCAGGGAGCACCAATGACTTACTGCTGTGGTTGACAGAGGCTGATTAAGCCACCTGTTACCTTTCAGCAGTGAAAAGCTGGAGCAAGGGTCCCTCAGTGCTAGTGGAGGTAGGACTAGCTTTGCTGTGGGATTGCTATTTTTTCTGCCAAACCCAGTCATGGTGATAATCTGTATGTTCCTCTTGAGAAACTGCTCTGTAAAAAACCACCATTGTTGCTATTAACAGCAGCAGTATGAGGGCAGGGATTGAATGAGCATTCTCAAGTTTAAAAAGAAAAAAAAAACCTTCCTTAGCTACTATCTTAAATTTTTTTCTGAAAGTGACAGTTTTAAATGCCAGTTTCCAGGGACATAGCAGCCTTTAAACACTATTTGTGTGACAGTTTGTGAATGGTTTCCATCTATATCCCTAACATTTAAGAGTGGTTCAGATGCCTCTTGATAGAAATGAGAAAGAGTATGGAAAAATAAAGCTGAGCTTTATTATTGCTCAAGAAGAGTAAGGAGGAATCACAGCAAGAAGAGAGTAAGAAAACGGGCTTGTACCTGACTGCAGGATGCCAGGTTGGTGGAGAGAAGCAGCTATCACCACAACCAAAATGGGAGACTGGATTGTAATGTGCTGGGCAGTACTTTGAATACATACAAATAATATCTAGACTTTAGAAGCAGTTGCCTTCAGGAGGAAAAGCCAAAACCCACACAGGTTTTCCAGGCTGATTAAAGAAATAATTTTGAAAACCACCTTGTTTCTTTTTTGCAGCTTGCTGATCCCTCCTTTTAGACTTTCTAGATGTCTTCGATAAGGTGAAGTTAATTGGTCCAGCATTGTAATTATTGCCTTTGATAATGTGCAGAAATTTAGTGGTGAAAGTAAATACATTTGGTCTTCCAGTCACCAGAAATTAGTGAAGCAGTACTTGTTTAATTATAAAACATATGTGTGCTTTGTTAGTTTCCATCTGTCTGCTTGCTGATTTGCAATTAAATGACCAGAAGAAAAAGATATGTCCTGTGGCAATTCAGGGGAAATGATTCATCTCTAATGTTTCTGTGTTGTGGACGTCTACGGAGCAGCGTGTGGGAGAGGGAGAGGGGAAGAGGGGACCTGTGCATGGAAGGGGATGAGGAATGCCAAAATTCCTCTTGATTCAGTTCAGACATGTTCCATTGTCATGAAACCATGTGAGGACTCCCATTAACTTACTGTAACTCGTGTTTCTTTTTGGAAAAAATTGGGGAGCAAAATGGAGCAAGGAAGAAATACCTAACGAGCAGAAGTAGCAGAAGGAGGCTGGTGTGGTCAGAGTGAAAAGGAAACTGCAGAAATAAAAGGAAGCATGGGAAAGTGATAAAAAATTAAATTTAATTTGAGTATCTGGAAATGATTAATTGGAGATGGAAATGGAAGTGTTATAGTGGGTCACAGATTTTCCCTTTGCTAGAAAAATGTCAGGCCTTATTTATTGGCCCTTTTTTCTATCTTTGAGCCAGTTCACTTCTATTAACTCTCAGGGAGTGATGCAGTAGTGAGTCAGGCCTGATACTCCTTATAAAATGAGACACCGAGAAGGACGGGAGTATTTTTAAATTAATATTGGGGGAGGTGGGGGGGGTGGGAAATAAAAATTTAAAAAAAAAAAGGTGAACATATGTTCTCTTCATAAACAGTTTAAGAGGTTCACAAAATGGTTTACTCTGGAAGGTATTCCCATCACTGATAAAGACATGCAGTTTACCTTTATACAGCATGGATGGGTTCCGTATTACCTTCTTCCCCTCTCTCCTTCATGTGTCCCTGTTCCTTCTTGTCTTTCTGAAAAGCAGTATCTGGAAGGAGAATCGTGCCCCTTGTAATTCTGGACACGGCCTGCACAGGGAAGTCTCAGGTTCGGGGAGGGAGCCGTCTAACATTTCATCTTCATGAAGACTGGCAGGGAGGAGATAGCCAGACAGTATTTTCAGTTGGATGTTCCGTGGTTTTTTATTGATCAGCATCCGCGTCCGTCACTCAGTATAAGGATAACTGCGTCAGAGGCAGAAAAGGGAGATTGAATGAGGCTTTCAGAGCTGCCAGCTCGACGCTGGTGGATCTGTCAGGAGCTGGGCCCCCCCACCGCTTTGCTGCACAGAGCCTCTTGGATGTTCTCGTGCTCTGACGGCAGGTGGGGAGGGAGATGGGGAGAGGGTTATTCTCCGCTGAATTTGGTGCTGTCTGATGTGGAAGACTTCCTCTGCACAAAGGGGCAGAGGGGTTGTAAAAGAGGACTTGTGAAGAGGGAAGGAGAAAGGAAAGTAGGCACGTTTGGTGTTTTCAGTCTTGCCTCCCGCATGATGGATTGTTTTCCTCTTTCTCTGGGCTTCTTTCATTGACTTTATTCTTTACCAGCAGCACCAGAGAGGTGCTGAGGTTCCTTATGTCAATAGCATGTGTCCATGTTGGCCCAAAATGTCCCCATGCCACAGCTGCCCTGCCCTATGTCCCAGCTTCCACGTCCTCTCTGTAGCAAGGACTGCCCAGACCTGTACTACAGACAGAGTAAATAAAGCACAGCTTGGCACCTTCATTAGCAGTCTTAGCAGGAGAGTCAGAGTACGAACAAACAGGTGCAGACTGGACTTGCATTTAGTCTTTTGCCCTTAGAGCAGATTTCAAATTGCTCATCTGAAACAAAAGGTGCTATTTCCTATTTGGACCAGCCTCAGCTGCCAGTAGCTATTGCACGCACCTGATTACGCAGTGCGATAAGCCACTATTGAAAATGTGACCTTGAAGCCTCCGAAAGTTTCTATTATTTCTCTTTATGGCTTTGCAGGCAACTCTCCCAAGCACTAACACAAAGCTTTATTGATGGTGTTGCCAATGATGGTAAAAAAGGACTGATCCCAGACTGTGAATGTGCACATCTGTGTCACATCACAGAGAGGAAACAAAGCTCAGGATGTAAAGAACAATTTTCTTCTTTGGAAGAAGTCTGGAAACAACAGTGCACCTAAGCCTCAGTTTAGGATTGCTCCTAAGATAACATTTTATTCAAAAAGTATGCACCTTTTTGAATTTTCACAGTTTTTTCAAGTGTCTGCCAGCTAAATTTTTGTTCTTTCATTTTTCCTTTACAGATGATGACTTTTTTCATGAGCTTCCAGAAACTTTTCCATCTGATCCTCCAGAGCCATTGCCCCACTTCCTCATCGAACCTGAAGAGGCTTACATTGTGAAGAACAAGCCCGTGAACCTGTACTGCAAAGCGAGTCCTGCCACACAGATCTATTTTAAGTGCAACAGCGAGTGGGTTCATCAGAAGGACCACGTGGTGGACGAGAGAGTAGATGAAACCTCTGGTGAGTTTGTGTTATGTCATGAAGGGATGTGAATTAACACCGTTAATATCAAGCCCACTGTTGTAATCTAGCAGCTGTTTCATATGGCAGCTGCTTTTCTTTACTCCTGTTGGCAGCTGTGAATTCTGTATCTGGCATTACAAAATGTTCCTGTCACAGCACAGAGGTGGTGTCTGCGTCCAGGGTAGTTGGTTAAACAGGGGTGTAGAACACCCTGACCAAGTCTGAAACCACACAACCAGAACTATGCACAAACAAAGTGCAATTCCTTTCTTCAGACAGGTCTACTCCCAGTTCACTTCCCCAGTGTCACAAATTCACAGTGGTTGCGCTGTGTTGCTGTCACAGACCAAGAGCCACATTCTCCCCCAAGTGTCAAAGAGCAATTGGGTTGTTACTAGAATGATGTTTTCTTGGGGAGATATGAGAAAAAAAGGAGAACTTTAATCAGTTTTCATCAAGAAAGGAGAAAGCACACCTGGGCACGCTTTAGAGCAGTGTATTGATCCAGAGGAAGCACCTGGCTGTTATTCAATGCACTTCTCTGCCTGCTCCATAGAGCCTGTTAGAAGGAGAACTAGAGTAGGTTAGCATCCTTCCTCAGTCAATACCAGAAATCCCACCAGCGGTCATGGAAGTAAAACAGGATCCTCATAGCACAAAAAAAAAGGAGGGGGAGGTTTTAAAAACTTGAGTAATAAAGCAGTGTTTGGGAAGGCTGGTAATCAGTAGAGTCTGAGACACATGCAAGGAGAGAAGCAGGACTTACGGCTGTTTTGATGGCTCTGAGAAATAACTGGATACCAAGCAAGAAGGTGCTTTCCATTTGGGAATTACACCACCACTTGGTCTAATTACTTAGAAAAATAACTCCACCAGATGTCTTGGAAGTCTCTTGTGAACCAGGTTTTATTTGTTTCAGCTCATTTATTTGCACAGAGATCAAAAGCATAAGCTTTTCTTGGTACTCTCACTTGAAAAAGGGAAGGTGGGTGTAGGAAGAAAGGCCGTAGAAAAAAAGTCTGTATTAGACTTGGGGCCTGCGTATTCATTTGTTAAAATTGGCTTTTCCACAAGTTGACTGCAGGAGAAACACTAAAAAAAAAAAAATTCATGTTGCTTAATACATCTTCAGGGATTTTTACTCCATGGGAGCCCAAGGGAATGAAGGGCAAACAGAAGGACAGCTATGACTGGGTTGATTTTTTAAGCTTTTGTGAACATCACCATTTAGAAACATGAAAATTTTTCACTACAGGTGAAATACTCATTCTTTTTTTCTCAAAAATCTCATTGTGGGAAAACTTGGTGATGCCATAATGCAGATTGCATTCTACAAGTGTAGAAGGCGAATCTTTAAAAGAGATGCATCAAAATATTTTAGAGGACAAATATTTTGCATAACGAACAACAGCAATTATATGCAAATGATAACCATGTCCAATTAAAGATTAATATAATCTGCTGGAGTTGAGTGGGGGGAAGAGGGTGTCAAAGCTCTGCACATCAGATTATTAGCACAAGAGCCCCAAACTTAGTCATACTAATAGCTTGTTAAAATGAAACTGTCATCAAACCCCAGATTTGTCAGTCAGCCTGGTTGTTGCCAGAATATTGGTTAATGCATGTCACAGTGTTTGTGCACCTTCCTGTAGGCAGATTTGGAATCTAGGGCTCATAGCACATAATTGGTATAGAAATGGGTAGAGAATTTAATTCAGGTTGTGGTAAAATAGTGTTTTCTTTAAAGCAATGGAAGCTCAGGGAAATAGATTCGCTGCAGATGAAGCTGTAGAAAAAAATTGCGGGAGACAGTGACTGTGAGGGTTCATTCCAGTGCCCAAAGAAGGAGATATCAGCTTGGCAGCTTGCACCAGTCGGGCTGGCAGAGCCCTCGGACTCTATCACTTTTGATACTATTTTGGTTTCTTTTGCTATTTTTGACTAGCTAGTACAGTTGTAACCTAGGGCACAGCAGTAATGACTGAGCTGCTCGGAGGGTGATGTAAGGATGGCAGCCCAAACCTGCACCGCTGCTGCTGCTGCCTGCAGGCTTGTGGTTAGAGAGGCAGGAGAAATTGCCCACAAACCAAGTTAGGTGTAGACTTCACACGGGTAACCTGGGGCTCAAAGGGATCTCACTCACACAGTGTTTCTGCAGGGTCAGTCGTGTAATCCCAGCAACTGTGGGAAAACTGTGTGCTTTCTTCTTTCCTGGTATTTTATGGTTCTTAAGTTCTGTTCTGCCTGCTTATGAAAAGAGGATCGTGCTGAGGAGATATTCTGCTGCTGGGTTGGA
Source organism: Ifrita kowaldi (assembly GCA_013398055.1). NCBI lineage: Eukaryota > Metazoa > Chordata > Aves > Passeriformes > Cinclosomatidae > Ifrita > Ifrita kowaldi. The sequence continues at coordinate 638,148 of VZRS01009365.1, forward strand.
ACCAGGCTTTCAATTCTTTACATAGACAAGCAGAGCAAAGGAAAACAAGGCAAACAGACAATAAAATATGAGAGGAAAGGAGTAAAGGTCACTTGTGCTTTCTTTTCTAAAGGACAAGTAATCAGGAAGAAAGCGAACTAAAATACAGGTGTGATGCTAGCAGTACATCATCTTGGGATTGTAAATGATGCACGAAAGAGAGAAATAGGTCTTGATTTGCAAAAGATTATGTGTTCATGGACTTTGAGCCCGTGCCCAGGAATGAAATCTATGTAGAGATGATTAACTCTTCTCATAAGGCAAATTTGTTTCTGTCATTGATAAGACCAGAGAAAACAGCACAGCAATAGCAATGGCACACGAGATGGAATTAGAGTGCAGCCAAGCTCTCATTGAAGGGAGCTGCTAGACAGAAATGTTCTATGTATTAAGAATGTTAATTTTTAAGAGAGGAAAATAAATATTTATATAATTTTTCTCTGTATTTTTGTTTTCTTTGTGAAAGAGTGAAGGTACAAAATAAGAGTAATAGTTATATGTACTTTGCACTGTGGGCTATTTTTAAACAGTGGTTAAAGCATTGCTGTAAAGAACATACACGGGGACTCTGTGGGAGTTGTTGCCTTCTGGTTGGAGAGGATGAGAACCATAATAGTGACAGGGTGTTCTAGTACCACTTTATTTAATTAAATTAGCCTGAAGAGAGAGCCTTGCAAAATATTTTACGCTGATCGAGTCGGAGAAACCAGAGGCTTTGCAGAGAAGATCATTACATTCTGTTTTTAAATCCTCAGACTCACTGGAATTTTTCTTCTTTATGGAAAAAGCTAAGTGTTTTCATAAAGAAGTCAAATGGGAGCTTTGGAAATGTCTGCTGCACATCTTTGACTCTTTCATTTCTTATGTATGGGAAATACAAGGCAGGGCATTGTCTTTTTTTATGCCTTTATGTCTCTGGAATATTTTCCCATTAATGTAGGAAAGAATAAGAACACTGGTTTTAAAAAAACAAAGATGAGTGTTCTGGTGGGGGAACATTTGATTTTATGGCTGACTGTCATGAAAGATAACAGCAACAAAAATAAAAGGAGCCCTGCAGAACTGATGCTTTTGGGAGCAAGAAAATTGCATTGTTACAGGGCAGGAAGTTCAATAGCATCAATAATTGTTAGAGCATTTTGTGCACATTTTCCAAATTACTGTACCTCTGAAAATGACTATGGCAAAAGATTTTTTTACAATGAGGATGGCAAAACACTGAAACAGGTTGCTCAGAGAGGTGGTGGATGCCCCATCCCTGGAAATGTTCATGGCTGGGCTAGATGGGGCTCTGGGCAACCTGATCTAGTTGAAGATGCCCCTGTTCGTTGCAGGGCATTTGGACTAGATGACCTTAAAGGTCCCTTTGAACCCACACCATTCTGTGATTTTATTTTGCATATGTGCTTTTATGGAGAAACATTTTCCAAGACACACATGCTGGTTCTGCAGTGGTGGGAGAATTGTGAATGTACAGAAAATCAGTGTCTTGCACCCCTTTCATTTGTCCAGAGGGATTAAATGCTGCTATATTAAACCCCACATCCCAGTGATGTACAAGAGAAAAGCAGAAAAAAATCTGGAGCTTTTTTTTATCTTTCCAGTTTGGATATGCATTGTAACATTTTCTCCTTGACTATTAAGGTGAAATGGTCTATAAACCCCCTCTTGCCCTCTTCAATGCCAGGGACATGTTCTTCTTCTCTCTCCTTCAAGCAAGGAGAAAACATTTGTGATTCTTAAAGTGCTAATTAAATAGACATATTGGGCAATTCAGCCAGCATTATTGTTTGCCTACACTGTCTGTCTTCCTCTGCTGGGATGCATAGGGACAGGAGGGCTTGGGGAGTTTGCTGATGACCTCCCACTTTTATCTGATTAAGAGGGTTTATCAAACTGCACTTGGAGTGGACAAATATGCACTTCTTTTCAGAGAGAAACCTGACTTCTTTTTTTTCAGTTTCTTTACACAGCCACTGAGATTCTGACGCTTACCTCCCACCATTACCTTTCCCAATTAATAAAGTATTTTTGGATGGTTTGCAGATTCAAGGAAAGGAGACTGAGCTTTTGATGTAGGGTCAGCATTGATCTGGCAAATAGGAGTTTTTTATCTTAAGCAATGGGCTTGGCAGCCTGTCGAGGGAGCAGATACCCAGCTAGCCAAGTCTTTAATAGATCACCCTCTCAGCAGAAGGATCAAGGATTGACATCTGCCCTTTTGCCTTCAAAACAGCTCTTACAAGATCCTGCAGCCACGACAGCAGCAGGGAAGCCTTCACAGTCACTGTGCTCTTCTGGCAGCATGTACAGAGGCAGGAAAATCACTTCCAGCACAAAACACTGTGGCTTCATCTTCCTCTCTGTGTGTACATCTCATGAAAGCCATTTATTTTGGTGTTTGTCACACCATGTACTAGAAGGCTGCATTGCCCTAATGACAAAAGTCACAGACATTGTTTAAGCTGGGACTTCTGACTCTACAACAGAGGTCATCATACAGCTTCTCATTTTGAGATGTTGCATTTGTTTGTGTTAGTATTTTTTATAGAAAAAAAAAAGCCGTTTTTTCTTGATATTGCATGTCTCTGAACAACAATGTTGAAGAACTTGATTTGGCAGCCCGAATACAAAATTCCAGTGCCTCCAATCCCCAAGTAAGCACAGCTCAGGGAGAGATGTGGAGGGACAACGTTTTACTCATTTCTTTTACCCCTACATCTTCCTTTCCTTACAGCTATTTTCTTTCTCTGCCCATCTTTTTTGCTTAATCTCTTTTGCTTCTTGACATGCTGTAGCCTCCTAATTCTCTGTATTGTTTTTGAAGAATCCAAAAGATAAGGAAAAAGCTATTTTTCTGAGCAAATGTGGCCAGTGTCCCTATGAACTTCACTACACATATAACAAGTGATGCTGAATGCTGCAGTTAGACCTAGCCTGCAATATTTTCATTCTCTGGGGTAGAATACCTTGGGGTTATGTTAGCAAGGGTAGCCACACATCATAAATAAGGATTGCTTTCATTCTGCCATTGTCAGAAGTCATTTTATTTTCCATTTATCATTGGATCAAATCCATTACAGACATCAAGCACCCATATACAAAATAATTATTTCTCAGCAACATATTGCCAATTTTTAGCTCTGCTCCTTCAATACTCTGCCCTAATCCAGCTCGTTTCAAGGAAATTTAAAAATGTGTCTGAGCATCTCTTCCCAAATGCTCCTATTAATAGTTTTGAGATGTGGGTTAGAATTGATACTACAATCTGTTTTCTTCCGTAATTTGAAGTCTGTTCCCTCTCTGGAAGGTTGCTGCAAGTGAAACATGCCTATATATGTATGGTCTGAAAGGCCACGGTGGTGCACAAAGAAGCACATAACTCTGTTTCTCTAAAGAGCTGGAACTCTCTGGGGAAATACAGGCTCTTTACTTCCATAAAATATATGAAGAAACCCATGGGTTTTTCCTACTTGAAATTTAAGTTGCAGACATTTTTTGCTGTCACTTGGGCCATCTTCTTTCTGCCTGTCACTCCCTGTGGCCTGACAGGCAGCTCTCCTGGGGAAGAGGAGCCCTGTGCCCATCACGGCTGCAAGAGAAGTTCTCTCTTCTCACAGACTGCATCTTCAAAATCAGCTGCTGGGAACGTGGTTTCCCCTCACCCAGATCAAGGGAATACCCAACAACAAAGCTGCTGAAGACAATGTTTTCAAGCAGACAAAGTCTGCACTTTTAGCTTGAATAATTAGTATATTTGGACAGAAAAAGTAGCCATTTTGGAAGCATCAGAAGAAACACACAGAGAGGCAGAGAACCACCATTTTCTAGGCTATACATTTAAAACAGTGGGGGGTTTTGTTGAAGTAAGTGGAGAAATTGTTATGGTCAGGACATACCTGAAGAAGGGAAATAAACTTCTGTAAACAGAATAAGACCACTGAACCAGATATTTGCTTCTAGAAGCAAATCTTACAGGCAATACCAAGCCACCCCCCAAGCCCAGGGAAATTATTTTTTTTGTTTAGAGGCCTGCAAAACACTTGAGGGTTTTTGTGTTTAGACTTAGTCGACTGAGTATAGTATTCACTTACAATATGTGCAGTAACATATCAAGTATTTTTTATTTAATCAAACTGGTGTATTTGAGGGTTTTGTCCCTCTAAACCTTTGTGGAAGGCTGCTTCCAGCTCTTAGACCAAGACACCTTCTTTTTGTGTTCACAGCCTTTGAGACCTGCCTGTCCTTCTCCTACTGCTGCCCTTTCCAGCAGCTCTTTTCCGTGTGGGTGTGTGTGCCCAGCCACTTTTGCAGGCAGCAGCAGAGGACCTCATGAACCCTCCTGGTGCTAATCTGACTGGGGCAGGTTCTCCCAGCTTTGCTCTATCCTTCAGGGTACTCAGGCATGCTAACAGGGGGCCCAGAGGGAGCTACTCTTCCTGCAAGTTAATCCCTCTCATGCTCCTCCTCTGAGTAATGATGGGCCCATGGGAAGGGTCATTTGCCCATTCCAGATTTTCTGTGTATTCACCACGTATCTGTGCAAATCACTCAGTGTCTCTGTTATTTACCTCTGCAAAGTGCTTTGGGACCAAAAGATAAAAGCTTTGGGATATTTATTCATTTCTTATTGCAGCATTAACTTCCTATCTGCAGCTGTTTGCCTGATTGTCCTGGAGGTTTCCTGTGGGCTTCTAGAAAAACAAATCTGAGACAGGAAATAAAGTTATTTAAAATAATTAGAAGAGGAATATGGATGCCTAGTGCATTCATCTGAAGCTTTTGAAGATACCCCCTTGAATATTTCCAGCCTACATCTCCTCCAAGTTTTTCCTTCGTTAAACCCTTTGTTACACACTTGTAATCCCATTAATTCCCCAAAAGACGTCTTTTGACATCAGTCCACCCACCACAGCTTCTGACTCGCCACAGTTTTGCACAGCAATGCTTCCTTTTTCCATCCATGTCTCCCAGCTCCTTTTGAGCCCTTTGTGTGGGATCTGGAGCCCCTGCAGCAAGGGTGGTCTGATGCCTGAAAGGCTCATAAATGTGATCTTGGTTTGGAAGTGAGTCCCAAAGCTTAGTCTCCATCCTGCACCCACTGGCCTAAATGGAAAACAGCTGTTTCTTGGACACAGTAATGGCAGAAAAGAAGAGCAGGGTGGAAAAGAAGAGCACATCCAAGGTCTTGTGGGCTGTCAAACAAAAGTGCTGCAGTCAGTAGCACCCTGGCAGGAACACTTGCATCCTGTAAGTGTAGTTTTTTCAGTTAATTAAATATGAGGATGTGTAGGAGTAGTAGATCTGTAGTTTCTTCACAAAAATACCTGAAACACACTCAGAGAAATGGAAGGTCAAAATTATACCTTACTTTTTCTTCTGGGCAAACAATTTATAGTCTGATGCAGCCAGGGTATGTGGCTGTAGTCTAACACTGTTTAGAGACATTGGGGTCTTAGTGACTGTGCTAAACATTTAAGTGTTTTCCAGACTCCCTTGATATCTGTCTAAGCTTGTATCTCAGTTACCTGAGTGCTATCTTCTATGTTTTCCTCTATTAGCTCGTTAGGCAGAGAAATCATCGTCTGAAGAAGAATTCCTATTCCTTAAAACTACATTGGAGAAATCCTTTCCTTTTTTTACTTTTTAAAATGGTTTTTTTTAGAAAAAAAAAAAGCATTTGTATGGAGCAAAGCTTTGCTCACAGATCAGATTTAGCGAGACTATTTTTGCTATGCAGGTAGGGTGCCAAATCACCGCTAATGTTGAAGGGGAAGAGAGGTGCCTGTCACACGCAGCTCTGACCCATACAGGATCTAATTTTGTGCTGCCTTTAGAGGTTCACTGCCTCTAAAGTCATTTTGTCATTCCCTTGCATTCCCAATTTGTGCATAAATGAGCAGCATGATGTGGTAAGTACCAGCAGAGTTGCCATTCACCTGCAAGGTTACGTACAGCTCTTTCTCCTCAGGTTTTGTTGGAATGCCTTTCACAATTCCTCATAACTTCTCATGCTCTTCATATTTTGATTGTAAGAGTAGAAAGTGAATCTTTTGTCAGACTCTTCTGTCTCTTCTACCTCCTGAATACAATTCTTTAGGCCCTTGTAGCGTCTTCTATTTTTTGTTCCCAGGTTTTATTCAGAGACGATCTTGGTTGGTTGATTGCAGTTTCTGGGTTCCCAGTGACTTGTATAATTATGTTTTTGTAATGAGCGCTGATGCTGCATCTGGGTCGGTTGCTGCACCCTCCTCTGAAGAGGAGTAGGACTGCCAGCCCTGAGGAACAGCAACTCCTAGAAGTGGATCAGGTTTGCTTTGGGGGTTAGGTTTAGTGCTTTTGTTTTTCAGCTAAGGTGGAAACTAGTATTGGAATTCAGAGTGGTGGGTACCTAGAAAAAAAAGTGTAAAAGGAGGCAGCTAGACTTACAGGGATACTATAGATGGCATTTACTTACATAATTTAAAAGGTCTTTTTTTCATGTCAAAGTCACATGGAGCTGCAGAGAAACTTGCTTGCATCCCTGGTGCCCCCCTCTAGCTGACGAGTATCATGAGCTGTGCTGTACCCAGAAACACGTACACACCAAAGGACTTCTGTGACCACCAGGCTGCCCCTTTGCACGCCTTCCTGCTGTGATTCCTTTGCTCACTACACACTAAGAAAATCCTCCTGGCGTTCAGGAGCTGGTGTTTTGACTGCTGCCCTGGCACAACCCTGAAAACATGCTGGGTGGGGGAGCAGACAGTAAATTCCCAGAGCTTCATCTCTGTCCTGGAGATACTCACTTCACTTGACAGCACACTGGACAAAGCTGCTTTGAAAGCAGCTGCTAGCCTTTTTCTTCTTTTCTTTTTAGTTTTCTCTTTTTTTTCAAGGTACCCAGGTCAGCTGTGAAATGCCATCCCCAGCATGCAGAACAACAGTGGCAAAAATGATGGAGGTCTTAAACTTCTTCCCCAACCTGCTGTTCTTGCACATTGCAGACTAAAAAAAACAGGAAAACCACTGCTGAGGAGGCTCCCGAGTGACCCCTTGTGTCACATTCAGACTGTCCTTGTTCCCACAATAGCTGCACCAGCCACTGAACTGTGTTATCTCATCAAGTTCACAGAAATAAGGCATTTTCATGTTGCCTCTGCTTCTCAAAACCGTGCAGAGTGGATGTGGTACATACTTACATGTGCAGATACATATTTTAGATCTATAACATGTATAAGGTGGTAAGTCAGTAAAATAAACAACTTGACGTATATTTTTATATATAAATTTACACACAAACCCATTTATTGTTCATTTCCCTGCCCCCCTCCACTATGCAAAGGGAATATAAACATGCTGTTCAATATTCAGACGCTCTCAGTTGGCATCCCAGATGTTTGAAGTTCAATAGATTTCTTTTTTTTTTTTCATAATTTCCCCTTCTTCTTCTTGTGAAGTGCTGAACAACCATTATTTCTTTTTGCCTGCACATTGAGATTCATCTGTAGGCTCTAAACTGCCTCAAAAGTGCTTCAATTTTGCATGAGCACTAAGCTGGGGACTGGGAAGCATTACCCACTGCTGAAGGCCCAGATCATTAAAAAGAGCATGTAAATCCTCTGAACCAGAAATAAGAAGTGCACAGATTTTCTTTGTGAAGTCTCAACTGCTGCTTTAAGTAAAACACGAACCATTGCCATGTTTTTTGCTGGCCCTTGAAAAAATCTAAACCAACATCTTTTCTCAGCTGCATGTTCCTCAATCAAAAGAAGGGAAGATTGGGCTATGACCCAAAAGCTGGAGCTGCTAAGAGCTCATACTCATGCTTTTCTCTGTGGACAGCCTGCCTTCTTTCCACTCCCTGTAAGTAGCACCAGCCAGGCAAGGAATTGTTTGGGTATTGCCACCTGGGGCTTCTTAGTGTCAGGATGGCTTTTGGGTCAAGATGCTTTGAGTCACGTTTGTTTCTGCTCCTAGACTTCAGCCTCTGTGAGTTCAGAAATGACAATGCCTACTGTTAAATGTAAATACGTATTTTTAGGGAGGTTTTCTTTGGAGTCCTGCTACACTGGAGCTCATTGCTTTTGTTCCAGGAAAAAGGAAAAAGAATGTGGCAACTGTAGGCATGCATTGTTGTATGTAGAAGAGAGCACTGAATTTTGGAGCAATTTGTACATATTTGCAAAAGCTGCTGTCAACCATAAAATAGCCTTCATTAAGAAACAAAGCGGGAGGTGTTTTTCTTTTATCTCTGAACGGTTTATAGGCTGAGAACAATGCAGTTCTAAGGTATTAAACAGCAGTAGTTCAAGGGTGATGTAAAGCAATCAGCTGCCAAGGTTGGCCAGGGGAGGAGATAGAGGGGCTATTCTTCAAGGGAACAAACCCACAGGGCTGTACTGCCCACCCCCACCATGCTGGCAGGGACCAGGGCACACGGTTTGTTTTCCACCAGCATCCAAGTACTCTGTTTTGAAATCTTCCCTGCATCTTGCTCAACTTGGTCCTTCAGCTGTTAATGGGAAAAGAACAAAAATGCCTTGTTTTCACTAAAAGAAAACAAAACCCAAACAGAATGCATGTTCTTTAATTCCAGTTCAAAGTAAAATCTCTCTGAAGACAGTCCTTTGTAATTTCTGTGTAAGTCAGTCAGTTAAAAAATATGAGGGGAGCTGGGATTTTAGCTTAACTCAATACCATTCGGTGGTAATTAGATACCATAGGTAGGTGATGCAAAGCTGTGCAAACTTGGCATGGGTTTTAAAGCAATCTTGACTTTATTGCACTGTTGCCTTCACCTGTGTTAATTTGAATTAAGAATATATCTGTTTCCTAAAGAGAAAGTTATGAAGAGACCAAAAATAGCTGGAAGCCTCTAATTTGAATATTTAAGCTAATATTTGTGGAAAATTGTTTGTGATCTTCACGCTGTCATTTCATATCTCCAGCCAGCCTCAATTTACAGAAAAGCAGTATATTGAGACAAAACCAGGTGTAGGCAGTCACAATGTGAAGGATTACTGGGTGTAAAAGCTGTTTACTCTTTTAAACTATCTCTGGATATCTATCTGTCTATCTGTCTTCTGTTAAGATTACAGGTACTCTATATAGAAAATAAGCTATAGGCAAAGTGTGCCATTCTGCAATCATTTCAGTCCCATTATGGTGCACAGAACACATTTTTCTCAGCAAGAACTTTAATATTTGAAGCTGTTCTTCTTGTGCATAGCCTATTTATTCATTTTTAAACATCGAATTCTATAGCTTAAGTACTCTGATATATTCGAGTGGAATAACTCTCTGACTGTGAGGGATCCATCTCTGCAAAAAGGTAAATAAATTTAAATTCCTCCATAGCACTGATTTTTTTTTTTACCTTTGTAAAAAATTTATTTCACCAAGCAAAGTGAACAGACACAGGTTGTTTGTAGCACCTGTGATGAGCAATTAAATAAATTGGACAGGTCATTCCAGACTATCCATAAGTAAAAAGATCATAATTCTTGGCTTTGGTCACTTAAATTGTGCTATTAAAGGTAGAAGGACAAAGGACTGCATAAAAAGAAACCTATCTATTTCCCTTTTATTAAATCTGTTTAAAGTCATATCACTTTGACGTATGGTCTTAGCCACTTTCATGAAGCAAAAACTATGCTACCGTTTTAAGTATTTTTGGGGTGACACTTTGTTTGAAATCTTAAGAGAGGTGAAGAATCTGAGAACTGAAAATGCTTTCATTCTTTTTGCCAAACACTGTGGAGACAATCCATCCCCTCCTGAAATGATTGCAAAAGGCTGACTTTCTTTTTTGGTATCAGGATTCTCCTTCCACTCTCATCTTGCACTGTAAAAGTGTGTATATTCACATCCTTCAAATCTGTCCTGACTGAGCAGCATTCATAAAGTATCCCTTCCCTCCCCTCTCCTACTGCTGATAGCTGGGAAAAGGGACTGTGAATCAGAAAGCTTGGCCTGTTTCAGACTGGCACTGATTTATTTCAAGACTGCACAAGCCACCACACTTTTTGCCATGTCGAAGTTGGGGACCTGAGTGGAGACAGACCGTGGTTTTCTAAGTGACGTGCTGTGTAATTTGATTGTGTAGCAGCATGTGTTTCATGGGTGTTCAGAGGAATCCCCCTACTCCAGAGCTGTTCTGCTGCTGCCTCCCCACACCCTCTTCTACATCAAACAGAAACACTGTCCCTGCCCTCTTGTGTCCCCATCAAGCAGTGGGAAGGGGGATTTGGGGTTTCAAGCATTCGGGGGAACTTGTACCTGTCTGAGCAGGGAGGGAACCAACAGCACTGAATACCAGGTTTGTGAGGATGCTCTGAGAACTGACTTCACAAAATTGAACGTGGAAGGGGTTGCAAGTTACCTTTGTGAAAATGGGCTGTATTTCCATACTTATTTGCAGTGGCTGTGAGATACCTGCAATCTGTATGCAGGTATTACTGTAATGTCTTTTTCCAGACCAATAGATCATAAAGTTCCATCTCCTTGAGAAATGTGTTCTTTGGCATATGTGATTACTAATTAATGAAATACCTTTTGGGCAAATGAAAGCACAAAAGCACAGGAACTGTTTGAACTTCTACTTACAGAGAAAATAAACAAAGTATCCATGCAGTTTCTTAGAGTTTGTAAGTGCAGTTTAGTCTTGCGACTAAATAGTTCCTGTTTACTGTTCTGCCAGAGGGTTCAAACACATACCAATGTAGCACTTTTGCCAAAATTGCTCTATCAAAGTCCTGAGGAGTATTTTCACACATCTTGGGTATTAATATCAAATGCCGAACCGTTGTGACAGCCAAAATACATCAAAACAGTTTCTTGGCAGAATGATGCCCAGTGAGGTGTAGATATTAACTCTGTGACCCAGACTGACTCCAGGCTGAATAATTACATTTGATTAATTGATAATAATTTTTTGCTTTCTGATGTTTATGGTGATCATTTATTGTCTTGTGCAGTCTTATATGGTCACAGAACCTTGAGATATTTTTGCTTCCCTAGAAAGAAATGAGTCTGATCAGCAAATCTGTTTCTTTTAAAATCATTGGGAAATTTGCCAATTACTTTGGTGGATGCAATATGGAACCCATGAGTTATAATTGTGGTTATCAATAATCTGCCATAATATCTACAATTACATTACATTTGCATGCATTAAAAAAGATAACATTTGTGCCTCTGAAGACCAGACAATCTACCTCAGTTTATATAGCCAGCTAAGCTAAGCACTTGGGGACCGTGTGTATGAAGTGTGTCTTTGCTTGATTGTGTTTCTAGGATACAGTTATAATAAAAGACCATGCATATAAGGCATGATTCCCTCTTCACGCTTCCTTTTGCTCCATCAGGGGTATTAGCTTGGATTTTGATATACACCATGAGCTGGTGCCTTTCCCCATGCCAATTGAGCTGCACACATTAGCAGTAGGCAGACTGAGCAAGGTTCCTTCCACCCTCTGCCTCCCTCTGCCTCTCTCTTCCCATTAATCCCTCATAATGTGCAAATACAGAAATAAGAAAAGTTTTAACCTTTTCAGAGCCCAAGTTGTATTAGTCCCAGAAAGACATTTATTGTACTGAAATGAATGATTGAATAAGCTGTGCTAGTAAGTAGGCAAAAATTATGACTTATGGACAACCTACTTAATTCACTGGACTGGGACATAATTGCAGGCCGATTATGACAAATGTCATGAGCCTTCTTTGTCGCTGTCTTTCACCCTGAACTGGACAGTTAACTACTGGGGCAAAAGAATGTCTTAGTCTGTGGTTGTTGTGCTTTAGGTCCAGCTGGTAACTGAGCCCCACACAGCCTCTCACGCACTCCCCTGGTGGGATGGGGCTGAGAACCCGGCAGGTAAAAGCGAGGCAGCTCATGGGTTGAGATAAAGGCAGTTTGATAGGCAAACCAGAAACCGCACAAGCAAAACAAAACAAAGAATTTGTTCAACACTTGGTGGGCAGGCTCCTTGGTTCCCAGGAAAGCATGGCTCCATCACAGGTGACTTGGGAGGACAAATACCACCACTCTGAACATCTTCCTTATTCTTCTCTCAGCTTTATATGCTGAGCATGTCATCCTATGGTCAGGGATACCACCCTTTGGTCAGCTCTTTGTGGATTTATAGAAGGAACCAAGCATTCTAGCTGCCCACATTGCTGTTATTTCCCTTCAGCTATGTTTGTTATTGCATTGCTTGAAATAGGAAGATCCTGGCTTCTTGTGGGTTGTTCCACCATCTAAGTGATTATTATGTAATTCTGGAAATGTGCAGCTTACTCAAGAGTTAAAAAAACCCCCACATTTGTGCTGTGTATCTTCACCTGCTGCATAGCTTAGCCATATGCAGAACTAGACTGAAAAATTCAATATATTTCTAAAGAAGAAGGTAAGGTAGAGGATTTACTCTCTGTGAGAAGAAGACATTTTGTTACTTAGCACAGTGACAAAGTAGAATTGGCCAGTACTAGGTAGGTTATATGATGCATAAATTATTGCTAATCTCTTAGTCTATCTTGTCCTAAGTGTATTTGGGCACAATACAGGAACTCATTTTATAAAGCAACTTCTAATTTTGCTCTCAGAGATTGTGCACTCACCTATAATCAAGCAATTTAATAAACAGTTACCTGAATAAGAGGTGCAGCATGTCACATTGTCTGGAAATATTGAGACGTGTTATTCAGCTTTTTTCTCCTTTTCCCTTTTTCTCTTTTTCGTTCCTCTAGCTAATGTTTTTTTTTGGTGTAGAAGCAGAAGCAGGTCCAACAGAGATAAGATGAAGATCTCTGTTTGAAGTCATCATGCAAGGGTTTTCCTGCACTTGGTGCCCACGTGAGACGGATAAGCAATACACTCCTGAATGAAAGCAGACAGAGTGTGCCAGCTCCTCTGTGAAATCCGATGTACCACAGTGTGGCAGCTGGTAACAAGGCAGTTGCTATCTGAGATATCTCAGCAAATTGTAGTTTTTGCAATATGGCCTAGAAAGGGATTTTCTGTTAGGGGTGATGTCAGAGTGCGCTAGCAGAAGGAATAAGATTGCAGGTTGGTACGACAAGGGAAACATGTCCCTTTGTGCTTGCCCCAGGGTCTGAGGGTGGGTGCATTTCAGCTGGTGAGGGTTTTCTCCTAAATCAGTGTTGCTGTTTGTGCAATAAGGTGCCAGTGGGCAATGCTGGGAAGCAGTCGTGCAGTCAGCTCCGAGTTCTGGCCATGGGTCCTTGTATCCCAGATGATCTTGTGGCACCACCAACTGTTTTGATACATTTTGAACTCTAGGACAGGTAGTTTACCTCAGAGATAAAGACACAATGACATTTTTTGCTTGTAAGCAGAAAGAGGTAGAATTTATTTGCTACGGAAAGAAGGTGTGAATCTCTTTGGTCATGGCACAACTGTTGATATTACTCAAAGGCCAAATTACTTTGAATAACCTGAAACCTGTCCATACTTCACAGCTGTTGCAAAAGACATTACCTGGAGTAGCCTGTTATTTTGAATTAGAAAGCATCTCAGGAGGTCAGAGATAAATAGTTCTGCCGGTGCATTCAGAGAGGGCAGCTATTTGCCATATAGTTTTGTATCTTCCAAGGACAATCAGAAAATGACATTTGTGTTCTGAATGTTAAGATTATTTCATAGTCATTATTAACCAGTATGGTCATTATGAGCCTGCTTGTTTTGGCCCTTGGGTAACAAAGTTCACTGCTCCATCAAGCTCTGTCATAATCAGCCTTATTATAAAAACATAATATTGTAACCTTCAGAAGCTCCCTGGGCTAGTGCAATAAAAACTGTGGGAATGAACTGAAGTAATCTTTAGGCTAACAGCAGTTGCACTGGGAAAATATAACAATTTTTATGCATGTAGTATACATGTTCCCTCCTCACCCACTTCATGCTCTTCTCACCGGGACAAAAGCTATCCCTCAGACCCCTTTTGGAGCCAAATTAGCTCATCAAAGCAGAGCTTTGCAGAGATATGCAGTGAATACTGCATTTGATATGCAGTATTCACTGCATATCCAATGCCCATGCACTGCTTTGATTTCCATTCTTTGGAGTGCCGTTGCCATATTTTGAGTATTTAATTTCAAGGAGAAGAGCTATTAAGTGTTTCCCCCAAAGTAGCTGATTATTCAATGGCTAAAGATGTCAAGGATAATGAAATAAAAAGGGAGCTGTGCTGTGATAGTGTCTAGCAGGAAAATGCATCTCATTAGAAGGCATTCCCACCAGAGAAGTCTGTGGTGTTCCATGCCTTAATTCCTTTCTGCTGCTAGGTTGTTGCCCAAATTTGGGATGCAGGCAGCACGCAGCCGCAGTGATGGTGCACAACCGTGTGCACACAGCAATTAATCGCTGGCTCCCTGAATGGAGCCTCTGTGAGGCTGCAGGCAAATCAAAGGGCTGGCCTGGTTTCCAGCGCTTGAGGAACACGCCATGCAGTACAACTGGGAAAATTCACGTTATGAATATCCCCTTGTAAGCCGTGTGGCAGGAGGCTGAGGGTAGCCGGCCTCCACAGGCTCAAGTCTGTGCTCAGCAGAAGGACCTGCCCTTTGGTGTTTGCTGATGGGGACAAACTGTGCATGCTCCGATCCAAGGATAATTCAGTTCGGTTTCCTGGCAATTCTGGAAAGAAAAAGAAAGTCAATCTCACTACACAAAAGATTTGTATGTGAATTTATATATTCAAGGCTGTTTGCAAGAGTATGTTTTTGAAATGGCAGTGGTGTTCTCTACAGGCAGACAAGCATCAGAAATTTGTTGATACTTGGGCATCATCAGCAAAGACCAAATATGCTGAGAAAAGGTGTAAGCGCTCTCTCCCACCCCCACCCAGTAATTAAGAGCCTTTTGACGAGGCAGTGCATTTTGAAGCAGAGAAAGGGGTTGTGTCAGTATGAAACACAGCAGTTGTCATTAGAGGATCTACGCATTTTGCCAGCAATTCTCACAGTGGTGTCTGAGACACCGCAAAATTTCCTTGCACTTAGAAGAAGCAAAACAGCTTCCCCAGAGAGAGTAGTGTGTGGGAAATGTGGGCAAATATCGGTCTGCTTGGAAGGATGGCAGGTGGGTCACTGTCCTCGTGGGTGCAGCTGTGGGTTTGGGGGAGGGTTGTGCTGAGATGGGTTATAGAGGCCAGGGCCAGAGAGACTGTCAGGCACTGAATTGTGTTTCACTGTGTTATAAAATCTCTTCAAAAATATCCCATTATCTGCAGCATATATGACAGTAGTAGTGCCCATCTTGCAGCTTGCAATAACCGTACTTCAGCACGTGTGCTCATCATTACAAAGTATCAGGACATTTTCTGCAGTCCTAAAATCCATTTTCCTGGGCAGTTCAGTGTCACAGTTAAAGGACTTCTTCCTGTGCTGTGTAGAAAAAAGAGATGAAGTACAAAAGGGCTAAGGAAGTTGTATAAATTGAATGACTATGTGGTTTTATGATATATCAAAATAAAACTGGTCTGCAATATCCCTTGATGTAAATTGTCCTAGAGATGTGGTACGATTTGTATCAGCTGAGGTGCTGTTCCCCTGATTTGTCTAAAATACATGCTGTATGTGATAAAAGTCAAAATCTCAGCAATTAGTTTTTCACTCACCCACATCTCTCATTATGCAGATAAAGTGTGAGGTTTTTTTCCCTTCCCATCCTTATGACAGTCTGTGTTGCTGAGTAGATATTTGTAGAGAGCTGTGAGGACTCCTAGCAGCTCTGCAAGCAGACTTCTGTAACTACACTCTGTTTCTGTCCATCAGTCAGCCCAACACTGACCAGTGTTCCTTGCACCCTGACAGGTCTGATTGTCCGGGAGGTCAGCATCGAGATTTCCCGCCAGCAAGTGGAGGAGCTCTTCGGGCCGGAGGATTACTGGTGCCAGTGCGTTGCCTGGAGCTCCGCAGGCACCACCAAGAGCCGGAAAGCCTACGTCCGCATTGCATGTGAGTGCTCTGGTGTGCAGCTTGGGTTTGGTGGTGTTTAGATGAGGAGAAGTGCAATCCCTGCCGTTTGAGGGAGATATTTCGTTACCAGCCACTTAGGCTCTGCGTTTTGTGCAGTTATTGATGCATACTGAAACCGAGGCCTTCAGAAATATTCACAAGAGTTTCAGTTTATTCTCTTCTTAAGAGCTAAACCTCATTCTTCTCCTGTATGTGGCATCAAAACCAGTATTTGTTGAGTATAGCAGTTTTATGTTCCAATAAAAGTGCATGAAAATAATGAGAAGGAACCTTAACAAAGCAAGCTATGAAAAGAGGCGATAACTGTTTTTTTCACAGACCCACAGAATGTCTGAGTCTGGAAGGCACCTTAGGAGGTCATCTGATCTAACCCTTGGCTCAAGCAGGGCCACTTAGGACCAATCTCCCATGACCACCTCCAAATGGCTTTTGAGTATCTCCAACAAAGGAGACCCCACCAGCTGTCTGGGCAACCTGTGCCACTGCTCGGTCATCCTCACAATGAGAAAGTGTTGCCTGATGTTCAGAGTGAACTTTCTGTGTTTCATCTTCTCTCCACTGCCTCTGGTCCCATCACTGGCCTCCACTGAAGAGAGCCTGGCTATGTCTTTGTTGCGCTCTCCTATCTGGTGTTTATACACACAGATGGGATCCCCCTGAGCCTTCTCCTCTCCAGGATGAACAGTCCCATCTCTCTCAGCTTATTCTTGTTGGAGAGATGCTGCTGGCATCGTTGTGGCCCTTTGCTGGACTGCCTCCAGTATATCCATTTGTCTCTTGAACAGGAGAGCCCAGAACTGGTCCCAGCACCCCAGATGTGGCCTCACAAGGGCTGAATGGAGGGAAAGGATCGGCTCCCTCACCTGTTGTCAATACTTTTTCTTTAACACAGCCCAGGACTGCATTAGCCATATTTGCTAACATTTGCCGCATTTCTGACTCATTATTGGCTTGGTGTCCGCCAGAACACCCAGGGTCTTTTCTGAAACGCTGAAAATATATATCACTGCAGTCAGATAATAAAGCTGCTGTTCCTTAGCAAAGAAAAAAGTGTGTGTTTAGCATATCATGTGATCAGATTGGTAATATGAGTTTGAAAGTGGTCATCCCAACCCTAGTATTTCATCATTGTTATTCATGGCTACTAACCTCATTATTTATTTGGAACCATTCCCAGCTTAGACCCCAAGAACACAGGGCAACCAGTTCCCTGAAAACAGATCTTCATTTGACTGTACAAATATTTAATGTTCATTAATTTTCAAAGAGGTTCTTTTCTTTGTAATAGAGTAGTCACACAGGGGACTCCCATTTCTCTTCTACATGATGAAATACTGTTCTGTATAATAGGAATAAAATGTATCATCTAGAATTGCCTCTCTTCCACTGCTTTCACCTCAGCAAAAACACATTTTGTGAGAAAAGGTCATTAGAAGCTGGATTTGCAGCATACTTATATTTCCTGCACTGTGCCTAACAATTTATAATGGGATAAGAGAATTCTTCCAGCCAAATAAACCTTTTCACAGACACATTAGAGGTAGGACTCTCTGTCATTATAACTCTCCATTAAGGGCTTGATTCTCTTTCTGTTCTTGAGAAAGTACTACTTGGTTAAATCCTCAAAGAGGAGGTACCTTCTGTAGAAACATCCAGATACAAATCTTGGAGGTGCCATTTAAATACCCATTTTTGAATGCTTTTAGTCCAAGTAACTGACTGGAAAAAGGGACCTGAACTTTTGAGTACAGGACTACCCTCAGAGAAGAATTTCCCCAGGGCTAAGGGGAATTAAAATTATTGTACAAGACAGTCTTCCTGCAACAGCAGAAATGCCATTACATGTGTGCATATTACTTTCCTGTGGCAGGAAGCTTTTCAAAACTTTGAGGATTTTCCTTTTTTGTACTGAAACAAAAGAGGGCGTTTTCTATTCTTTTTTTTCCTTCCAAACAGTCAGCACTTCAGAGAGGCTTAGCAATGTTTGAACACATTTTTTGGATTTTGACTCTGCAGTTAACTCATTCAGTAGATTTTCATGTCCTGCCAGGTAGCCCTTTACAGATGACCATTAAATTAATACAGTTTGGAAGTATTTTATATATACTTAAGTGTATTTTACTTGATATTTAAGTAACTTTAGTGTGCTGGCATACTTGTGCACCTAATTTCTGTATAACACATAATCATTATGTGTGAATGCAAGTTATTTTATATCAACTGACATTTCTTCCCAGGTGTCCACATTTCTATTGAAGGTGCTCATAATACAGAGCTAGCTTATTTTTCTTACTGTGTTTTGGAAAGAGGGGAACAATCAGTTCAGTGATTTTTCCAGAGTCTCAGTGCCTTTTTTTTTTCCCGCCAGAAAAGTCTAATTAAATAAACACCAGAAGGTTTTACAGGCCTGTAACTCAAATGTGGCTTTGTATTTTACTGGAGTTTTTTTAACCTCTTGTCCCTGAATTTGGGGTTCTTGGACAGCTGTGGCACTGGCACTTAGAGTCCTTGGGATTAAGGGTTGAAGTATTAGTCCTTCAATCTGCAGATTTTAAACCAGCAGCAAAAGCACATTCTCTGCAAAATTGTCTATGCACAGATTTCTATAAATTTCTCAGGTAACTCATTTTTTAGGAACTCAGACAGATGATGTGGGGAATATGCCTTACTTTCTGACTTTATTTGATCTGCGAGATCACTGTTTTAAACTCAGTGTTTTAAACTCAGTTACACCAACACTCATCTGTATTCACAGCTTTGACTTCTTAGGACTGAATCTGCACTGGCAATGTCATAGTTGTGTCATCATAAACTTCCAGCACAGCTGGCTAAGTACTCTGATGGTTACACATGAGGCTGGGGTACAATACAGGTTCTATGCAGTATTTATTATTCCAGGCAATCAAGGATGTCCAAAAGGGACAGAAGAGTCCATCTCTCCACATCAGTCTGTAGCTATAGCTGCTTATTTGTCACCAATGCAGTCTGCCCTTTTAATTGGCACAAGAGTGAGCACTGACACCGTTAGGAAAGTTGAGGGGCCAATGAAGCGTGTAAACTGCTTGAGTGGAATTATTTATCTTAATACCCGAACCTGGTAATTTTATCTTGGCAGATACAAATGTAGCATAGCTAGCCATATCTAGCACATTAAGAAAAGCTTCTCTCCTCTCTCTCTCTCTCTCTCCCCCTCTCCTTCTCTTTCTCTCTCACTCTTTCTCTCTCTCCCTCTCCCTATTCATCTCCTCCTTTTCTCCTTATCCCCTTTCTGTCTTTTTTCCCTTATGCCCTTACGTCTTATTCTGGAATTATTGTGTCCTCTCAAGGGCTGGAGCTGCACTCCATTAAAACAAACAAACAGAAAAATAGCACCCAGCATCACTGTTCACTGAGCGTGTAATAGAATTAACTGAAAAGTAATTTGAAAGTGTGAAAAATGTGCATCCCGGAAAAGCAGCTGGTGTTTGTTTAATACAGGGTCAGGCATGTGTCAGAAAGTACATAACAACCTGGTCAATGGAAGTGCTCTGTGAAAATCCATTGCAACATTGCTTTGACCAAGAGCTTCAGTTATTCAGGAAAGGAGTGAACTGTAAATATGGAGTAAAGATGCTGCTGGTTTTCAAAGGTTGCCCATGCTGGCAATATAGACAGGAAAAGAGTCTGAGTCTAAAGACAACATTCCAGCTTCCCTAAGTGTTCAGGGCATTTAACAGCAAATCACTGTTGCACTCCTGGATCATGAGTATGCTGGGAAATGACTCCCTCCTGTGCAGGCTGTTTCTGCAAAGGCATGTTTTTCCTGTTTCATGGAATTCATCATCCTGGGGCATTGGTCCCCCCATGAGAGCAGAGCTGAGTGTTTCATCCTCTTAAACCAGCAGATTTGTTGAGATTAATTTTCACTTTGCCATTTTAGATGCATCAGAAACCAACAAAGTAGTGACACCTAATGTATGTATCTTGGTGGAGCTGGAAAGATACAATAAATTTTCTGAGATATTTGCCTAGGAAAGTGCTAAAACACATTTCCTCTTTATTCGCACATTTCTGATTTATTCTAGGCAAATCCTATCAGGAGCCTTAGGATTCAGATTCACTAATGTGTTTTGATACAGTTTTCCTGCTCAATTAAAAAATTTTCCTGTTGTGGAGGGAGGGAGAAAGGAGAGGGATTGGACAGCTTTACCTTTGGCTGTGAAAAATGCAACCAAATATAACGTTTTAATGTGAATTTTCTGTAACAGAGCTGATGTCATTGAGCAGATGAAACCTAACAGGGCAAAATTCCTGTTAAAACAATGAATGAGATCTGAGCCTGTGTAACCAAAAGTAGAGTTAAACCCACTGGAAAATACTTCTGATAAAGACTAAACAATAGCTGCAGGATTTGACCTAATTTTTAGATCAGATAATAAAGAGGTGGCTAAGACAAATTGCTTTGAGCCCCTGTGCATAGAGCAACCTCACTTTCCATTTGCACCACTTTGGTGTTGCTGTAGCTTCACTGACTTATTGACGTTAACCCGTGCTCTCCTTGAGAAAATATAGTAAAAATTCAAGCCCTAAATCTGCTCCCAGGTTTTGGATTTGTTGAACATCTATGAGAAAATAGAAGCTTTTTCTGTAATTTCTATTACCTGACCTTTTTTTGGTGTAATGAATGTGAATAGTTTTTTCTTTTCCTTTATTCATTATCTTAAAATCAGAATTTGAAAAACACAAAGAAAAGGTTTTTAAAAGCCCTGATGTAGTAAGGAACTGTGCTTGTTAATCTTTTTTATAATTTTGTACTAGTTTCCAATGTACTTATCTGAAAGCCTTTATTCTCCCAGACGTTTTTTCAAAGGCATGCAGTTAATATATGCATGTCAGATACTGTGTGCTGATAAGATAAATGAGGTACAGAAAAATAGATTGGTTCATCTGATGGCTTACAAGGGGTATGCAGTTATGCAGAGCAGCAGATACGAAAAACAATCACATGTTCTTTACTGATACTTGTTTATCTCACTTTTTAGTGCTGGGGCCCACGCTCCGTGTCACATGGCCGCAGTGCTTTTCTTCCCTCTCTTCACATACCCGATCCAAGCAGAGCTGTGAGAACATGTTCTGCAGCCACAAAAGCATTAGAGCCCTTTGCAATAGGTACAAGGTTGGGTGGATGTTGAGATAAGCAGAGGGAGCTAGGAAGGTCAACACTTAAAAAATTTTAATAGGAAGGTACGTCCAGGAAATCCAGTATTAAAAAATATCATATCATAAAAATGTGGTTTGTGTACTTTGGTAAGTGTGTATGAGAGTTAGCAGAGATAGGACCTTAATTCCTTCCTTCCTTGTGTACCATTTAAGTTGCTACTAATCAATATCTGCTGCTTGTAGTGAATAAAGGGATAACTGAGGCACGTGGTCTTGAGCTGAGATTACTGACGAACAGCAGATTACAGAAAGGGCAGCAGAGAGGTTAACTGTGCATTTAGCATATTCAGTCCTACCTACCACTCTGCTTGTGCTCCTGATCAGCATGTTTCTGTGCCACTTCCCAAGTTAACAGGGATGACCACTCCCAAATTTAAGACTGCCTTTGCAACAGTAATAAATACAAATTACATTGCATTGAAGAGCCAAGACTCTATCTAGGGTGGACTTGATGTTAGCATTGCTTAAAAAATGAAAGAAAACTCCTTTACTGAATTTACATTAATTTAATCCTTCTGTAGAAGCCTTGAGAATATCCTACTTGCACTGTCATGCCGAAGAAATTATCATCTTTCAGTGGAGTCTGCTTAGGGCCTTAGTGCTGATAGATCCAGCCAGGAAGTTAACAAAATTTTGCTTGTATTTTAGTACTGACCAGACAGCTGTGTGAGTTAGGTTATTATACCACAAGTGCAACAACAAAATTTATTTACTATTTTATATAAATATTAATTTTATATAAATATTTTTTCACTTTTAGTGTTTTGATGTCTTGTAAATTCAATTCTACATATGAATTGTAATGTACACCTAATGTTTCTAATGTCCATCTTTAGTACCTTTAGCACATCTGTCATGTAAAAAGGCACTTGTCGAGGTTAGGTCTTTCGAACATTACATTTAGATTTTTTTGAAAAGCAAGTATTTAGGAGTCCATCTTCAATCACCAAATAAAATAATGAATATAATTAAGTTTCTAAGTTGGTTTTCAGGTTAAGCTTATAACAAAGTATTGAGCTATCAAGTAAAAATAGAAGAGGAGGAGAACAGTGTGATCGATGTACACCTGGGAACCTATCTGCTCAGTGAATTCTTGATGAAGTTTGTTTGCTCGTATTTTTTACAGTTGTTTCAATACCAAATGTGTTGAGTGGGTCATTCTTTGCTATAAGCACAGCCCTCAAGGAAGCTGTCTTGCAAAAGAGTGTTCAGTCTTATGAGCACCCAGCTGAATTAGCTTAGAGCTAAAGAGAGGAGGGGAAAAGAATAGGTTTTTTGCAGATCTGTAGGCAGTGAGTCTCTAGAAAGTCATCGGGGTATAGTGTTATCCCCAGCTGACTAAAGATGCCATTGACAGAATGAAGGCTGGCCAGTCTGCACCTCCCATTTGTTCAGGCTGAAAGTACAAATGAAATAAAAGAGGAGAGAAGGTCCTGAGCTCATGGAGTGTCTCGCAGATTGTAGCCTGGCAAGAAAAGGGTGTTCCTCACCTCATTCTGTTGCTCAGGTCAGTGGATAGAGCAGCCTGAATCCCCAAAACAAGGTGTGCACTTCCAAGAAGCTGCCTCAGTCCCCCTCAGCTGTTCAGCCGTGAAAGCTCATGCTGCTTCCTGGCTGTGTGGGGTGTCAGCCTTACTGCCTGGGCCACCAGAGGGCTACAGACAAGCTCAGCCCAAGCCACGAGCTGCCAGGCATCTTTGGAAAGGTGGAAGTTCCACCATCCTTGATGTTCCTCTCCTGACCGTGAAGGTTGCTGTGTCAGCCTCATGGTGCTGCAACATTTGTCTTTAGGGCTGGCTGGAAGTGAAACAGCCCCTCCAGAGAAGGAAAGAGTAGCACAGAGTTGTGCATTGAGCATTAAGACAGAGTTTTGAGGTGTTGACTTATTTCCTCAGTCCTCAGCTCTAGCTGCTGTGTGTGGGCCAGCTGAGAGCACAGCCTTTTCCAGCTGCAATTCCATTCCGTGAGCAGCAGTGCACTAGAGGAGGGCAGGAGGCTTTGATCAACGCCCAGCGTGCAGCTGATACAGCAGAGCAAGGCACCACACTTAAAAAAGCCATTGATAGAGGTTGCAGAGGAATCCCCTGGGTTGCAGACTGATGATACTCCTGTGACTGTCTCACTGGAAATCTGGTTTGATCTAATTAATAGCACAGAGCTGGAACCACACAAGAACAAAATGGAAAATAAGAGGTTTTTGAACCTAACCTTTCCATTGCTTACCCACCAGTGCAATTGATCCCCGCGCAAAGGTCACAGACTCAGCTGTGAACAGAAAAGCAAGGCCAAAGTGTGCCTGACAGGGCATGGTTTCTTACATTTATATTTGCAATTCAGCCTTTAATGGCTTTTTTGGA
Source organism: Ifrita kowaldi (assembly GCA_013398055.1). Taxonomy (NCBI): domain Eukaryota; kingdom Metazoa; phylum Chordata; class Aves; order Passeriformes; family Cinclosomatidae; genus Ifrita; species Ifrita kowaldi. The sequence goes on from VZRS01009365.1 coordinate 661,724, forward strand.
AGCAGAAAAGTGTCTCCTAACTCTATCCATGTTGTGGAAATTGACGGAAGAGGAAGAGACCAGTTTTACAGTATTAGTCATGTTTCTTGAACTAAGAATCAGTCATCCAAGTTTGGGAATACACTGAGATGTGTTTTCACAAGCATGTGGATTATCTTTGCAGAACATCAGTGGCATTTTGCCAGTCTTTTCCCACAATTATTTTTCTGTTTGGGTGTTCTTATTAGTCTAGGTAAAATTAAAACAGAATTGAACCTTGCCTCTTGAGAACACTCTCAAGGGAAGGAGGTAGACTTGAAATCTTGCCTATGTATCGCATATCAATCCTCTGATAACAGCTAAAATTATGCCAAGCCATATTCACTTTTTCTTTAGTGTTTTAATTGTATTTTTTGCTTATGACACGTTTGGTTTTATATGGATGGATGTATATACTTGCCTACATAAAGCAAGCTATCTTCTGTGTGGAAATACATACTTTTTGTGGAGGTCTTTTCACGTTCTTAAACCCTTGTTCCTCTGAAAGCTCACACTGCACCTATTTCTCTCAATGGCCATAGTTAATATGACAGTTGTATAGAAAAAAAGTGGGGCTTTTCTTTTTGTGCTCTTCAAGCTTGCTCATACTTTAGATTGTTTGTTATAAGAGGAAAGTTGACGTTGGAGTTACTAGAAGATGCAGAGTGTCTTGAAGGTCTACCAAGGGCAGAAATCCATCTTTCCCTGACAGTAATGCTGCATTGTTCTGTTCGTCTGGTTTGCATCTAATTCCTGGCTGACAAGTGTCCGTTTTTCATGCTCATTCATTAGTCACCCTTGCATTAGCCCCCTGCTGAAGCGCCTGGTCTGCCTCTTATCGCATTTCTCAGAAATGATAAAAGATATCCTTATAGTTTTACCCACCCACACATCACAGTAAAACCCCGGACAACAAAGAGATAAAATATATTTGATTAAAAAAAAAAATAGGATCATTCTTCGCTCATTCTTAGAAACTGACAGGTAGAAAAGGAAGTGGGGAAATGACATGACTTCCTGTATAATCTATTACCTTTGGCAGGCAAAAATGCAACTTCTGAGTGTTTTGTAAGATAAAAATGCACTAAACATATAATGAAGTAATTTAGCAGTGCACCAAAAATTAGATCTAATGCCCCTTTGCCCAAAAAGCATAGTAATTCAGAAGTAAAGTAATATGGTGTACACTGAGAGTCTGATTTCCCATTACTTTATTTCAGTTTTATGCTTATGAAAATTCTCTCATTTCAATGCAGCTCTTATGCAGCCATATGTCCTTACCAGAAAGGGTTGTGCAGGAGTATTTCAGGAGTCTTGGAGGGAAGTCTCACCATAAGTATGCTGTAAATGTTCTGCAATATATGCCACAAGAGCCCCCTCTGAATTTAGTAGGACTGTGCTTTAGTAAGGAAAATAGCCTGGCTCAAGGTGGCAGACCAGAATTTTAATTGCTGTCTTTCATTTCTTTTATGAAGACAGCCTTGAAGGGAAGGTAGAGGTGGGGTAAAGTGCCTAGTGGGGGTGCAGGCAGTTGCCTGAGGCTGGCAGTGACATCCCTACCTGCAGCTGGGTGAGATCTGTCAGAGCGCTGGTGAAAGACAAGGTGCGCCCTTCAGCGCCACTGTCCACCCCGGCTCGCTCCCCTCTGGAGAATATTACCTGCATAAGGGAAGGAAGAGTATTGCTAACACAGACAATATAGGATTATTCTACATTACCAAACTAATAATGGAAAGTGCAGCTGCCTTTCTCCTGTGTCCCCCCTACGGAAGGTGAGGGTAGAGAAGGTGCTCTCTCAGCGTCTCAGTAACAGGGCTGCTGCCGACCCCAGGCTTTAATAATGCACACTGCCTGTTCACAGACAGAGAGGTCCTGATCCAGAATGGATCAAATGTTTTATTGATTTGCTTTTCCAGGCATATTTTCTGAAGATTGTTAAAGCTTCTTCTTTTTCTCTTTTTTTAACTGAGATGTATTTTATTAGTCTCTTACCATTCTCTGGGAAAATGAATCCCTTCTGTCCTTGCTCAAAAGCAATTGTAACTTACATGACACTTTGAGAAATTGAGAAATGTTATTGAAAATACTCTGCTTGAGAAAGATCCAAAGTCCCTCAGTACATTAGCAAGCTCACCCACTCCCAGCTGACAGTGCGGGGTTTCCATGATGACTATAATTGTTAAATGGCAAAGGAAGCTGAGGATTGAAGAATTAGAAGGATGTCATTTTTGTCCACAGAAATCATAGCAAGGGCCATAGAGAAAAAGCAGTCATTTCAAAACCCAGTGCTGTCCAATCAGGGTGTTTCATGATGGTTACAGCAGGTGATGAAGATGTTTGTTCAGGTCCTGTGCTTCTTCATCAATTAAAAACCTGTCTCGTGTGTGTCACAACCAGCCAACCTTATGTTTGGTTAGGCCAACTAACCACAAGTGCCTTGCACTGCTGCCGTCTGGAGCCGTTTGTAGGTGACATGGCTGCAGTGGGAGGTGGTGGGATAAAGCTGTGAACACGTGGGAGGGAGCCAACAGGATATAAGAGCTCCCAATCTTGTAAACACACAATTACATACTTTCCCCCCTGCCAAACTAGTATCATTTACTCAATAGTATCTAATGGCTCCTTTGAGAACATTACTGCCTATCATGTCAAAGGCCCTACCGAGTGTATTTTTAGTTTGTGGATCACTGAAATGCTTGAATCCCACGGTGCCATTGGAGCATCCTCCCACAGCAAGGCCCTGTGGGTGGGGGCAGCCAGGAGAGCCGGGGTCCCACGAAGTTCATCTCACCTGCGGCAGCACCACTGCAACCGTTCCCAGGGAAAAGGAGCTGTTCATACACAGCAATTCCAGCTGTTGGTGATAAAGGGGCTAAAGGGGGACTTTTTAACTGTTATTAGACCTTTCTAGATTAATGCTATTTACTTTTGTATGCACTAAAACTTGGGGATTTTTTTAAAGGCGAGTGCTTTGTGGGAGAGGTGATTATTGTGCAGGCGAGGCAATGTAGAATGTCAGAGCTCTGTTAAATGTTTCAGGAAGGTAGGCAGGACAGTAAATCAACATGTCAAGAAAAATATTCAGATTATTATCCAATCTCCCTCTACTGTCTTCAGCCCTCTATATCTGAACACCTGAAAGCTATTATTAATATGCTGTTTAATACTGTGCTTATATGCTTCTACAGCTATTACAATAAGTTTCTCATTTTCCCTCAGCCATGATATTAGAGCACAATAATTGTCTGCACTGTGCACGTGTGTGTACCTGCTAAATGTGCTAAGGTGTACCTGATGTGGAGGTAGTTCTTTTCTTCTGAAGATACCAGTGGAACTAGCAATAATGTGATCTCATGGGTACTGCTGGCAATATAACCCCAGCTGTTTGCTAATTTAAAGCACACTGTGTTATCCTGGCATTATGCGTGCCCAGGATACCTATCAAGCCTATCAAGATGGGTGAGTAGCCTGGGCCAAAGGAAGAATGTAACTTCCCAAGAAACCTACCAGCTCCGGAAAGAGCTGCTCATTTCCATGTTTAACATGCAGAATTTCAGCAAGCCAAAGCTCAGCATTTTGTCCTTGGAATTACTCTCGCCCATGGGCACCTGGAAGGTTTAAGTTTACTCAAATGGAGCTGTAGAACCCAAATGTCAGCTGGGTAGTCTGTCAGAGAGGGGATGAAGCTGATGGTGTTGGAGCTGGCAATATGTTGGGAGCTCTGTACCCACATCAGAGATTTGCTGTGGTTGTTGTCACACGAGCAAGCCTCACTGGCCTGGAGTAACTCCAGTGTCACAGGGATGCTGACAGGCACAGCCTGGCAAAACTTGGCATGTCATCCTCAGAAATGTTCATGGCCAGGTTTTTGCTCCTCCTCTTTGCCCTAAGTTATCGGGTGTTGTAGGGTAGAGCCCCCTTCAGCAACAGCTGAGGTTCGAGTGGGGGGGTTTGTGGTGAGGTAGCTATGACACTGACATGTGCTTCCTTTTGACAGAAGGTAACCCCAAACAAGCAGAGAGCTGGAGACAGCAATTTCTTACATTGCTGCAGTGCGATGTACCACATCTAATCTTTCGGTGCCTTAAACTGTGGCCATAAATCTGGTCCCATCAGAGGGGCTCTCAGTATCCCTGCCTTGTGTGCCACAGGGAGCAGGAATGCCCCTGGTGGGAAAGCGGTGAAGTGTGGGGCTGCTTCTCTCATGCCAGTGGTGCAAAGGAATGACTGAGATGCCTCAGTTTCACTGGGGAAATGCTTGGATATCAGAAGTTTACTACTATATCAAGTTAAAATGAGCATCTCCAGCTACGACAGAGCTTTTTCATGGTACCATTAGATTGGTACATAATTCCAGGTAATTGAACAACCACATTTTCCCAATTTAGGCTAAGAGATAGAGGTCTCATGATATTCAAAGTTTCAGAGTTTCAGGGTATCAGAGGAGCTGATTTTGGTGGCAGCCACCCCATCTCCTTTTCCATCTTTGCATTTGCCAGCCTCTGGTTTTGCCTTTTGGTAGCACTGATGCAGTGCGTTGTGGGGTCAGCTCTAAAACAGATTTGGGGGGTAATCTAGATGAAAAATAACTCTTTATGTGGTTTATTTGTAAACCGGATCAATTCAGCCCAGTCACAGGTTATGGCTCCAAAATATGAAATATCTGGCTTTTAAATTGTTCCCATATGACTATGTCTTGTTGCCAATATGACACAAGTATTTGTGCAACCTCACCGTGAGCCGATGTACGGAAATGGTTTGACTTCAGAACAAGAAGTAAAACAAAAATAACTGCCTTGCAAAGTTTTTGAAGTCAGGCCAGCTCTTTGATGTGACTTTGAGCATGGCCTCACATCCATTTGCAGAAGGATCCGGCAGCAGGGAGAAATATCCCCAGTAGCTGCTGGGGCTGAATGCGCAGTTCTCCAAAGCCACGTCCTCCCTGGCACAGTGGAGAGGGTGCCAGTCCATGGCAGAAACACAGAGATAGTGGTAAGGAGGGAACTTCTCAAGTCCATTTTGCCATCAGTGCAAAGACATTACAGAAGTGTACAAAAAAGCCAGACTTCCCAGCTGTCAGTACAACGAACTGGTCCCATCTTCGGAGGTGCATTCACTGCCCTGTCAGTCTGCCACATTTCTGTGGTGCTGTGGAAAAAAGCATGGTTCAGCTCCTCATAGTGACTTTTTATTATTATCATTATTATTTTCATTACATTATTATTAATAGTAATAGTAACTTAGTGCTACAGGGATAATGATAAGGTGTAGACAAATTAGCTAAAGCTGTAAAGTTAATGCTTCTGAGCTAAAAGTACATTAAATCACAGCATGAGCACTTTCATCTATGAGTTTAAGGCAACTCAGTTTATATGCTGTAATTTTACAAATTTATTTAATTTTCCACAACTTTCTTTAGTACTTCACTGGTATAGTTCACCAAATGTAAGTTATCTGAAGAAGGGACTTGTTTCACTTTTTGTTCTGTGTCTGGACATGACCTTCCACAGGAAGCCTTGGCTGCTCACTGGATTCACATGCTGTACCACAATATAGGTAATAAATCCATGAAATCTTTGCTTAATGTTGGAATGAAGTGAAAACATGACCCAGACTTTTTAAAGTGTTTTATTTTACAGGGAGCAGAGCTGCTGTTTTCTCTGTCTCTTGCATTTATCCAGTTTGGCAAGCAAATGTAATTTAAATGACCAACTGAAAATAATGCTAAAGATTTCTTTTTCTTCTCCCTCCCCAGATCTCCGGAAAACTTTTGAGCAGGAGCCCTTGGGGAAAGAAGTGTCCCTGGAGCAAGAGGTCCTGCTCCAGTGCCGTCCCCCTGAAGGCATCCCAGTAGCAGAGGTGAGCGACAGCAGCAGTGTCTGGCACTGGGGCATCCTAAGTAAGGCCTGATGGCTAATGGTGCAGTGACTTACAGCAGGGCACGATGAATGGGTGGTAATGGAGAGCTGACTGACTGCTGCTCATGGACAAGATTGATTGGGACCTGATTAACAGCTTTGGGTTGTGGTGCCTTGCTGGGCAGTTTGGTTTCAGTTTTTTCTTCCCTTTGAAAAACCATGACGATATCTGGCATCCAAAGGACACATAGCTGGGGGAACATATTAATACCAGCCTAGCATCTTTTCCTTTAGCTTTTAAAGAAAAAAAAAAAAACGTTTCACTTATTCTGAGGGGCACCTTTCAAACATGGTATAAAGGTATTTTAATTTTTAGTTCGCCAGATTATATTTCACTCATGTGTGTGTGCACCACTCGGCCAACTTGGCATGAAAAGACGTACCATGGTTCAATACAGGCTCCCAGGTAAAGCAGCATGACATTTGGGAAAATAGAGAATGTGTCTGCCTGATAAGCCATCTTCAGGGACTTAGCTGTTTTTCCTACTGGCTTTTAAGCAAACTCAGAGTAGGTAGCCTGCCCTCCACCTGCAGGAGCCAGCTTGCCCTTCAGCAGAATCTGTGCCTGACAACAGCAGTGAGCAGCAGCTTCCCTAAGTGCAGCGGTGGCTCCAGCTTCAGTCTCACAGCTTATGGAAGGGGGGTTCTCTGAGTCACAGGGGGGCCTCTGAAATCCTAAATCCACTGTGGCTGTTAAGAGAAAAATTGATTGCTAATGACGGTAATTCCCCTATCTGAATTCTCTTCGGTTTTCCTCTACCACGCACAGAAGAAACTGTTGCCAATTTGCATTAGGATAAGTCAGACTGTCATGGCTAAGCAGCAAAGTGGTTGTCACTCAGAGCTGATGGCTGATTTCTCAGGAGATGAAGCTTAAGGTGTTACCTCCCCATCTAACCCAAGTTTAGATTTAATCAGAATTGCAGAAACATATCCACAAACATGAGAAAGAATAATTAGCATAGAAGAGTTTTCCCATTTTCTTGTTCCACAGGCTGTTTTCTTTCCCCATTAAGATCTCCAAAACTGTAAAGAGTGTTTAGGTCTGCTGAGCCAGTTTGCTGACAACTGTAATATTAATCAGTTGGGTTTCGTCAGGAACTTAGTATCATGTTTTTATTTTCCTTTCTGATGCTTCTTTTGCATCAAATCAACTTGTTGTTGTACCATGACAGGAGTTTTTGCACTGGGATATGTTGTTCAGGCAGCGCAGGGTAGTACTGGGGAACTTCATTACCTGTGCTAGAACCAGATTAACGCTGACAGACAGTTCATTTTTATGCAGTGTTACAAGCACCTCTGGAATTTCAGCAGCCAGTCCGGTTGTTCCCTCAGAAAGATCTGTTATACCCAGTCGCGTGGCTGAGACCCAAACAGCATAATTTAACATGATTTGTGGAAAGTGATCTCTGAACAAATCCTCTGTGAACCGCTGCCATAACAGTTGCGCTTTTTCCTGCCTTCCAGCATCCTGCTCGCTCTGTCAATAGCTCTTCATGACGGTGCATTGACTGGCTGGGAATCTTATTTGTACCCTGGTCGGGGCAGACACCAATTAACACTTGGCAGGCTCAGAAATCTTATACTCCCTATCTGACATTCAAAAGAACCATTCTCAATGTGGGTTTTTTTTCCTCTTCTGACTTTTGAAGTCAGAAGGAGATCAAACACCCAGATTGGACAGCCGCCTAATACAGCCTCTTTGTAGATTCTTTCCAACATTATTAAAAGAACAAAGACCTGAACACTAATGAATATGAATACCTTAATGTGACACTTTATTACAGTCACTTGCTAAAGCTAGTAAGATAAATTTAAAAAAAAAAAGGAAAGATGAAAGATAACTTGGTGCGTTGAAGGATTACATGATTATTTTAATTTAAAGATGAAGGAGTTCTTTGTTTAAGGCTTAATTTATTTGTTTGGAGAAGTTTCTGATATGGTGGTACGGGTAACTCTAAGAAGGGCTTGGGAGAAGGCAGGCAGCAGACTGAGGCTGCTTTCCATCTTGTTGAAGGACTGCTTTGACTCTGAGTAGGGTAGTGCATATGCTGCAGATGTGAGCAGCATTTCCAAATGCTTTGGTGAGCATGTGCCTCAGACTCTTCACACTCTGGAAACTGGGTTTTGTTTAGGCTTTTTTTTCACTTACTGGCTTCTGAAGTAGTCACTGGCTTTAACACCAAAACAAATGAAAAAAAGCTTACACTGTGAAACCGTAGAAAATGCACTTTCAGTGTATTGTGGTGCAGGGCTGGAGCCCAGAGTCCCAACATCTTTTGCTTGCTTTTTCTGTTTGATTCTATCCTCCCCCTTCATTCTCTGTTGGGTGTTTGGTTTGTTTTTCTTTTTTTTCCTGGTATTTCAAAGTGGTGAGAACAAGCATGCTCAGGGATAAATTCACTCTTCCTTTCAGTATCTGGGGAATTCAGTCTTATCATTCCCAGCATATTTAATTGCAATTAACTGTGTCAAGCTCTTATGGATCAATGCTAGAGCAGATCTTAGGACTTCTGAAAAGCTGAAACACACAGCAGCGTACTGCTTCTCCAGAGGGCAAGAAGGACAAAGACAGAGCTGGGCAGGCAAAGCTTTTAAAGCAACACTTACCAGTCCCTCAGATCCACTAGTACATGACAAGCATTAAAGCAGGCTCAGATCACGGATGTGAGGAAAAGGAAAAGCTAAAATCCAAATACAAACAGGTGTGTTAAAATACACTAGCCTCATGGCCAGAGGTCAAGTCAAAGTACATCTCCTTGTTCACTTGGGATAGAGTAAGGAAACGAGAGTTTCCACGGTCTCTGGGAAAACCAGATCAGCTTCTCTGCTGTCATATACCGCTTCCCACCAGCCCCAACCAGAGTGGGTGTCAGCTGCACCACGGCATCCCTCCCCACTCCCAGGTTTGTAGCCAATATCAAGCTGAACAAACCTGCAGGTTCTGAACCACCCAGGTAAATGTTTGGGCTGTTCCAATGCATGGCCCACGAATGCAACAGCAGGACGAGCACAGGTGTTGTTACACTGAGGTTTCCACACGTAGCTGAGGGGGGAAGGGGCAAACTCACATATTCCTGCTGTGACAAAAAGAGAAAAAAAAGAGTGGACAGAGAAACAAACAGCACCCTGCCCGAGCTCTGTGCTTCCCTCCCTTCTGCTTTTCCCCAATGGGGAGAAGGATAAGGTGGTTGGATCAGCAGTCTGACCCACCAGCCTCACACTCAGTGGGAATCAGACAGTTGCAGCTCCCCAGCATGAACAGAAACATCCACTTCAATTCCACTCTGCTGTGTGTGATTTTTTAAACCTAACCTGAGAAGGCAGGAAGGATCCCATTCTGTGACGCTCCAACAGTAATGGCTGAGTTGTCAGCAATTAACCCCTTAGCTCATTTAACTTGTTCTTTGAAAGACGCCGGCATCATATTGCACATGATAAAATATAGTTAGAGACACTGAGTCACATCAAATTAGCTCATTTGGGTAGGTTATAGATCAAAACACAAATGAGATGTGAGATTGGTTAATATGCCGTAAGCTGCCAGATGAACTTTTGCATTGAAATGTATGATTTGTGGTGCCTTTAACAGGGGGGTAATTGCTTCTTTAATTTTAATTGAGGTGTTTCACAGAGTAATTTAATTGCAGAACAGGGTGTAGTGTACGGTTTAGTGACCCGATTGGGTTTAAAACTGGATATGATATTTATCCACATTCATGGCTCAATTAGGAGCTAGAGCAAGGGGAAAAGGATCGCTGAGTCAAGAGGCAGAAGAGAGTGTTTTGCCGAGTCAAGATGACTGTAACACAAACTTTATTCAGCTGCTCTTGCACAGGCAAAGGCTGGTGGAAGCTAGGGACTTCTCCAAATAGGCAGCTCCTTCTAATTGATTATTAATATGACTGCTGTTTGCGTTGTTTCTTGAGAGCCTCTTATGTTTTGCGGCAGTTATCCCTTAATTGGGAGTTCATGTCTGTGCATTTCCATGCAGGTGTGTGTCACTGAGACAGTGTTTTATATCCCCAGCAAGAAAGTGAGCTCCACGAGAGACAAGCACAGGAGTTTGTGGCCGGAGATGCTAATTGCTGAAAAGTGACACTGTCCTTTGCAGTGCCTTGTGACATACAGCAGAGCTGCCTTCGGGTGTCAGTGGGAGGAAGAGGGGGGAGGGGGAGGCAGAAGGAGCACAGCCCAAAATGAATGAGAGCTGCTCATCTTTGGCTGTGGAGAGCCATTGGGCAAGGTCTGGCCATGCAGGCCTGTCTTCTCCGAAAGTACAGGATAAAGCACCCTGCAATTGTCAGCTCCTGGTCCCCTACATTTCTGCCCCTTTCTACACACTTTTTACCCCCCAGCCTACTGGTGGGTGGTTGAGTCACTCTTGAGAAGCGTGAGACATAGGTTACAACATCCTGCTGAAGGACAGGTTTGCATTTGGGTTTGTGCTTTCCTGGGAAGTACGCTGACTACTACATTATTAGTGGCCTTAATTTTGCATTTCCTACCAGTTCGTTTCCACAGGGCAGAAAGCCATGCCAAAGTGCATGGGTCTTCTTGCAGGACTGCTTTTTTTGAGGCCTGAATTTGCTATGGGATCTACCCCTGTGCTTTTCCTTTCTAGTGCAGTTCCATTGTTGCCAACGTAAATGAGGGCAGACCATGCTCCAAAGTGAATCCAGTTGCTGTATGATTCAGTTCAGGCAAAGGTGATCTGTGGGATTGGAGAGCAGTCAGACTTCTAGCTCCTCCATGAAATATCACAATGGGAGATTTTCTACAAGAGCACTGGCATGAATCCTGCTAGCTTATCCTCTTCTCTACAGCTTGCTTTCTGTGGCAAAGACAGATCTGGGGTTCTGATTTAAATAACACAACCTACCTGTCTTATTCAGGCTGCACTCAGAGCAGCATTTTATATTTTTAGTTTTGGAAGACACGCAGTGTGGGACAGAGCTTTTGGCTGCATTTTTTTGATGAGATGGATGAGCATACCTCCCAATTCTTCCCTTGGAGATGACTGCTTCTTATCCACTGTTCTGTACTCCTACAGGATCAGTCCATCAGGTCCTACTTTGACGCAGTGATTCTTGCTCACTATAAACAACAGGCCTCGTAGTGCCTGAGGCGCGAGAGTTACCTCTGTCAGGGCTCTGCAGAGCTCCTGGTTCTTACCAGCACCCCCAGTCACCTGATGATAGTGTCTGCCTTGCTCAGTTCCTCTGACAGTAACGTCTTCAAATGCAGTGCTCACCTTAGGCATGAAGAATTGCGATGCTCCCACGTTTTCATGGAGATACTTCCAAAATACAGCCTGTAGAGCACACATCAGCTCTCACTCAAGAGTTGTTTGATCAAGTTTTGCTGGGCTTTGCGTGGGAATTTTCATTTCACCAATTTTCAGGTGTTTCTACACCTGGTGCTTTTGCATCACTAAAATGTGTAACCATATAGTATTTACAGCCTTTTGAAACTGTGTGTACGAAAACAGGCACTATGCAATTTTGAAGTAGAGTGGGAAAGGGGCTGTCCTTGGGGACTTCAAGCGCCCCCCAAATCCCATCCCCTTATTGAGTTTCATGATCCCAAAAATCAAATAGCTCTGCGCTGTGAAGAATAAGATCCATCCACCTCTGCATCCAACCAAAGAACCACAGACGTTGCTGTGATAACTTGCTTAAAGCTGCTCCCCAACAGACCCCTCCCAGCTGCTTCAGGGACTGGGGAGTCCACATGCCCACATGGTGCCAAAAGTGCCAGTCAACATGTGCAGCTCAAGCTCCTCTTTCAGGTGGGATAAGGCAACCCAGCAACTCCTGATGGCCACAGAGCAGATGCTATGGTTTTCATTTAGTAATGCCATGATCCGTGTTTGAATTTGAGACCCTATGGAACAAAGTTCTCCATCTGCTGCTACCAGTCCACCTCGGAAACTTGTTCTGAGGCTTAACTTCCCAGTTGTGCAGAAAGCAAAGCTCTATTGAGGCTGGAGACAGCCAGCCTCTGTACATACACTCTGCAAGCAGAAAGCTGGATATATGTGTAATTAAGGAAGTGTTTCCACAGCAGGAACAACAATTCTCCTTATTGGCAGCAGAAGCACAATAAGAACAACTGAACAAAATGCCATGGTGGTTTCCATTTGCTGTCTCATTCTCAGTATGTTTTGCAGTCCCTCATAGCTGTAATTTCAGTCTCTTTGGAGATGACTTCTTTTTCCTTTTATTTTCAATCTTAAATGTGTATGAAATATCTTTCCAGTAAACAGTGCACAGAGGACAGCATCCTCTTCAGCAGGCAGTTGCTGGGATGAAACCAGATCCAAAATCAAATAACATTCTTCACAGAGGCACTCAAGTCTCAAGGTACCTGAAATTACTGCTGGCTCATGTGAAAACTGCCAGAGTTTTCTCAGTCTCACTTAGACATCTTGTACTATGTCCAAATCAGTAGTTAGTTAGTTTCACAAATGCTTTATTCTTACTGAAATGTGTGTGTGTGTGCGTGCCCTTGCTATCAATATGGCTCAGCACGTGTGTGTGTTACAACACAGGTGAAGCTGGGGAGCTGGGATTTGCCTGTGGCTCTTGGAGGTGATGCCAGCTCAGCAGGGACTGCTGCAAGGCGAGCAGTGCCACTGGGACCAGTTGGCACAGCTGCAGAGAACACCAACCACAATCCAGCCTGGATGGGGAACCAGATGGAAAGCAATCCTGCTGTGTTAACCAGGCATGGGGAAGGCACGGGTGCAATGTTCTCGCCTTCCAAAATTACAAATTGCCTTTCATCAAGGCAAGTCTCTTGCTGCTCCCAGATGTTTGCATCTTGTTTCTTGTGGAAAATTGCACTGGCAGGCTTTGCCTGTGTCTGGAGGGTGGAAGACTTACTGTTTTCAGCAGGTGCTCCTCACTCTGAAGATGACTCTAGGGCAGGTTGGTGCAGAGGAGGCAATTGGTGACTGGGATCCAGAACTCAGACTCTGCTGAATGTATTCTTGAGACTGTCAGATGTGTAGGGAACAACTCGTACGATCAAGAGGGCAGCATCTAGATGAGATCATATTCCTGTTCCATCCTCGGGTTTCTTTCAGAGCAGATGTGTTTCTGCTCTACCAGTTTCTAAAACAGTCACGCATACGCAAGTGTGCCAAGAGATTTAAGTGCCTAGGAATGCTAGTAACTTGGTATGGCTAAATTTGTATCAGCAATTAGCTTCTGTAATAGGTTTTCCTGCGTGTGTAATCGCTTGTGTGATTTATGTTCCCTGTGTTCATTTAGTCTGCACAGAAGCCTGGCTTGGCTTTGCAAGTCTTAGTGTCTGTCTGTGCTGCTGCTGGAAACACCCTGTGGCAGCACAGGTCTGGCTGCAGCTCCCAGGTAGAGCTGAGCTGGTTATTGCAGTTTTCTGTTCTTGCTGATGGTCTTGCTTTTCATGTTGGGTGGCATGTGGCAGGTTCCTTCTGTTAATTAGAACAAATGTGCCAATTATGTTAATGTATCTCCCGATACCAATCAGTGAATGATTAGAGAAAACACATCTGTCTCTCACCAGGGAGCGGGGTGACAGAAAAGACGCTACAAGGTGTGTTGTTCTAAATTACAGCCACCTTGGATCGTGCCTTCCCCCGCCGGCCGCTGGGATGGCTCAGTCTCCTGCAGCCTCACTTGCCAGCCCATTAGCAGCCCTGGACGTGCAGATCCAGTGCAGCTGGCAGGAGCCGTGTGCCTCGTGGCTCTGCAAGTTACATCCAGAGTGCTAAGGAGCTGTGACCAAAAGGTGGCTGGCTCCGGGTGTGCTCCGGTCTGCAGGTTCTGTTGGTCAGGATTTCATTCATCACTCTCCCACCTCAACTGAGTGGCCTTCTCTTGCTAGTCAGCTTGCAAACATATAACAAAAATGCCTTATTGAGTAGAAAACTGACAAGAAGAAAAGGGATTTCGTGTCTGCTTTGTTCCAGGGGTTTGGAGCGAAGAATGAAAATGAGAAATGAATATGAGAATATGAGAAAAAACATGTGTATGTTGTTGTAATTTCCTATAGCTGTCATCCCCCAGAGGGTACAATTACACCACCCTTCATGGCATAATTGTTGCCAATTAAATGATTGCTGTTATGATAAGGGATAACTGATTCCATGCTTTTTCTACGTATATGCGTGACCATCAGTACATTTATCAATAACAGTTAGAGGGATGTGCCTGATTTAATTGAATACATAGAGCTAGGTACATGTTCAAGAATCCATCTGATCATAGCCAGTAAATATACATCCTTAATATCTAGGCAAAAGCAAACATCTACTCTAGAACATCTGCAGAGAGATGAAAAAATGGAGGCATGGGGGTGTGATTTGGTTTTACCTTGAAGTCAGGCTTTTGTGCACTTAGAAGTGCCCATGGGTACCCTGCTGCTCCTCTGTCCCCTCTCCTGCACAGAAGTGTCCAGTGCCTTAGCTGCCAGTGACTTATTCAGGCTGCAGAATGAAATTCAGGGTAAGTTTCTGCGTTGACTGGATTAACAGCCTGTTTCAGCAAGGGGGCTGCACCTTGGGGAATGACATGGCATCAAAAGACATCCTTGCTTTTAACTTCTGTGCTAGCAGTTTGCATACTTGTCACTCATAAATCACACTGTCTCGTTCTGCTTGCTTCTCTTCTGTGTTTGACACCTGATCTCTTCCTACTTACATGACAGAACAACCCTACTCCCACCTACTCTGGTTACCTCAAAAAAAAGTATTCTGGGGTTTGGAGGCGCTGAGCACTGCAGGCACCTGCACCATAAAACATGGGGCCGGCAGTAATTGAAAATAAGTACCAACAACAGCCTCACATGTTGTAATGTGTTTAATTAGTTCCCATTTCTGTAAGGACTGAGGGAGCAAACACAACCACTAGAGGGGTGTTCTCTTTTATGTGTTGTTCTACTGATGGCTAAAATACGTGTGAAAGGAGACTCCCACTGCTTGTCAAATCATCCATCAGTTCCTTCCTTCAGATTTGACATTAGAGTTTGGAACATTAACAGACAGCATAAAAACCAGGATGCCAGAAGACTAAATTGGATATATTAGAGATACCTTGTGAAAGAGATGGCATTTAGACATGCACAAACTGTACTGATGTACTGGCAGAAAAAAAGACATCCTGTTGTTCTTCAAACTTTTACTGTTAGCAAATTCTGTGAGACATTAGGTGAAAAGGATCTTTTTCCTAAGAGATTCGGTGTAGAGCCAGAGGCAATATACTGAATTATACAGAGCTGCTTTGTTTAGTTTTGGGTTTGTTTTGTTTTGTTTTCTTGTATTGGCAACTTCTCTTTTCATATTATATTTGGTGGTTTCGCAGGGATGATAGGAAATTCAATGGTTACAGCTTTAATTTTGTCTACTCATTTGAGACCCAGACTGAATATGTATGTGTGTTTTTGCAGAGAGAGAAAATGTTGCACAGTAGTAGAGAAAAGAGCCATGTGCTTGGGCATGGAACCTTCAGGGTGCCAAAGGCTGCTGGAGTATATTCTTGGATGGGCATACCAGAACTACTTTAAACTGAACCTTAGACCATGTAGACTGTAGTCCTGTCCTTACTGCTGTTCTGGTGTCCTCAGTGTGCAGAGCACAGGAAGAATACAGGCAGATTTGGAAGTGGGATGTACACGGCTCTGGCAGTGGGTGTAACAGCTTTTAGAGCCCTGGCATAAGTCTGTACTCCATCCCAGAAATAAATAATGACATTAGAACCAAAGAAAGACATTTTTTTTATTGAGGCACCAGTTAAATGGCAGCCTACCACTGGTGGAGATAAGCTCCTGGCTTGTTTTTCAGTCTAGAATGCATGCAGACTTGGCCTGCAGGTGAGGAAGGAGCTAAATATTGCCATTGACTGAACAGGAATCTGTCTGTCTTGATTATACCTGAAACCTGTTAGGATTCCAGAAAGGCAGAAAAACAAGTTTAGTCATTCTGTCACGGAAAAACAGATTATTGACTAAGAGCTTGTATCTTCCTTGGTGAAACGTGATTGTGATAGTGACAGAAATACAGCCTCCTAAGTTTTATGCCTTTTTCTTCCTCCCCTGCTCCTCGCAGACACACATACCCATTTCCAGAGCCCTTCTCACACCACTGGCTTTAAGCTCCGCAGTATCGACAGCTGTGAGGCTGCCACATCCCACAGTGATCTGCTGTGAAAGAGAGGGGTTTAAATCAAGCCTTCCTTGGAGCAGTGGCTCTACATTCACTAAGGTATAAATCTCTGGAAGCAGCTCATACCTGGAGTGCATCCACCCAAACTGGAGTAGGGGAGCTGGAGCTGCATGAGGCAGGGCTAAAGGTGGGGAGTGGGCAGTGGGCATCTATAATCCAAGCTCACATCTGCCAGCACTGGTCTTGCAGTATTAACTGGCTTTTTCTGGGGGTGAATTGAGCCCTCTGTGTTGAACATCAGGAGAAATCCTTGGTTTTTCTCACCACAGTTTGGGGCAGTCTGTACAGCTGTCTCAGGTGGTAAGCAGGTCCTCTATTGCTTTTGGGGTGTGTCAATGCTTGGGTAGTTCCTCAAATGTCTTCAGAAAAGTGGGGTTTGTGAGAGAAGGACTTGGCAGCTGGCACCACAGAAGTCTGGTGAGTTGATTGTATTTGTGTTTTTCTTCCTTTAGTTAAATCCTGGGCACAGGCTGAAGTGACCCCAGTGACATGAAGGCTCAGCTTTGTTCCATCCTGGGCCTCAGTCCCGTCCTCCAGCGCACTCAGTTCAAGTGAAAATGAGCAACTAGATTTGCAGCCAAATTATATTGAAGTGGCTCACAGCAGTCAGCTGGGATATAACAGGGTGTTTTCTTAGGAAGGCAATAAAGAGAATATTGTCTAGATTAAAAATCACATAGGAAAATATTTTTCTGTGCAACCAAGGAAATTATGCTTTATTAAAGCAAAATATAGCTTACACAAATAAAAAGGAAAAATAAGCACTGATGTCCTTGTGATTTCCTATTTCCTTGGCAACTGACTCTATTTTGTTCCATTCTGATTGAAGCAAGACAATGACATGCATGTGCATGTGAGTGCAAGTGTACTTAAAAGCATTGGGGTTTGTGATTTGTTAGTGTGACCCACACCAGTACAGGGTTTCATTGTTGTAGACCCAGGGCAGGTATGTACAAGGCTACTGCATTATTAACTGCCTAATTAGACAAGATGTGGAAAAGAATGGGTGAGATCTGTGCTGATTTAGAGTTTCTGATGTTGTAAGAGAATTTTCTGTTTGCAGATACACTCCTAAGGTATCACCCTTCCCTTTTGTCTTGCCTCCGACTCCGAAAGCATGGATCAGCTTTTCTCTGTACAGTACCTGGCAGCCTTTGAAAATGCATTGATGTTTTCAAGGCAAGGGGAGACAGCTGTTGTGTGGATGGGTGGGATGGAAGGGGATTTGAAGGAGAGGGTAGGCATGAAGGGTGTTCTCCTGTGTTTCTGCCCTGGTGTTTTATTTCAGTTGGTGATGTTCATCAGGTGAGTCTTTTGTCACGTGCCTTGGCTCGTAGTGTTTTCTGGGATGAGCAATGTAATCATAGATACTGTGTCTGTCCATATTGGTGTGACTGCGTGCTGACTCACTGCCTCCCCTCTGGCCCTTTGAAACCCCAAGGTGGAGTGGCTGAAGAATGAAGAGGTGATTGATCCCGTGGAAGACCGAAATTTTTACATCACCATTGATCACAACCTGATCATCAAGCAAGCCCGGCTTTCTGACACAGCCAATTACACCTGTGTTGCAAAAAACATTGTGGCCAAGAGGAAAAGCACCACAGCGACTGTGATAGTCTATGGTAAGTGATGCCTTGTACTGGTGCACAGGGATGGACACACACTCAGAGCAGGAGGCGGGGCAGGAGGGGGATGCACAGTGCCCATGTGTTGATTTTTCTCTGAATGTTTTGTTGGTTTTGAGAGTCCTTTTACTCTGAGTTTGGATAAAAGTGCAGGAGACGCTGGGCCTTTCTTCTAACTTGATGTTTATTATTTCTTATCTATGGCACAGCTGCACGGATTGTGTGTCTTAGTTAACAAGGTGAAAAATGGCTCCGAGTTGTGACTTCCAAGGCCATTTAAAGCCCAATTTACCAAATTATGAAATGCCAAGTAAATTGTTTTCACTTATAACCCAATAACTAACTATACATGACCTGCACTGTGGGATTTTTGACCCAATAATAGAACACCTAGGTTTGTGAAGAAGAAAGAAGAAGTAAAAACCCACACCCAAAATCTTCCATATTGTTACATATATATATATGACTATATTCCATAAACCTAAATTTTCTAAACCCAGGGTTCCAACACCCATGTGCAACACTGGCTGCAGTCAGTGTCCAGGCTGTTCACCTTGCTGTAACACAACCAGCTGGATACAGCAGGGAGCCACCAGGGCACATCCTCCAGCAGGAGTGTCCAAGGCATGGCTTACTACCGACACAGCCCATGTTCTTAGTGACCCTTTTCAGAAATAAGAGTGAAACTGATAGGGAGTTTGTGCTTCCAGAGACTGGTAAGAGTGTCAGAGCTCATCATAATCCACCATCGTTTTATATCTCTTTAAATAAGCTTATTTTTGGTGCCTGCTTCTAAAACATGCCCTCATAAAGAGCAAAATAGCAAAGTGTTCTGGGACTGCAGTTCATAGGCACACAGCCTAGCTTAAAACTAAACACCAGGGGAATATAAAGCATGGGATAGCATTATTCTGTGTCAGCTCCCACAGTCCTGATATGACTGAGGCTAGCCATGCTTTGGCTGGGAAAGGATGAGATGCCCTCCTAGGGTCTCTTCCAGCTTGTGTTGCACTACAGCTCTACCCCACCAGTCCCAGCCTTTGCCCCTGCAGAATTACTGCCCCAAATGCATTCCAGGTGGGGGTATCCACCAGAACAAAACCTGCTCTGATTATGTGCCAGCTGACTGAACTGGTGTTTCTTACAATCAGCTTAATTATAGGATAGACAAGTAGGAAAAAATCCCTATGATTATCCCTAATATTCATTTCATATTCAGGGTAGCAGTAAGATTTAATTGTAAGCAGTTGCTTCTCTGAAGTTACAATGAGGGCTTTTTACTTCAGTTTTTATAGAAAACTGGCTGAATTGAGTTGATTAGCAGTGCTTTTGATATTGAGGGATGGACCATGCAAGAGCACCATGTTTTGTAACTGAGATGAATGCAGAAACATAAAGATGTAGGCGTACTACAACCCTTCCTCATACATACACAGAATTTTTTTCAAAAGTGTATTCAAGAGACATGTGTAGGGAGCAGGCATTTTTATGGGTTTTGCTGCCAGAGATGCTTAAAGGTTGTGTCATATCACAAACATTTGGGTTTAGGGAATCCGAGCAGTTAGTATGTTATTACCCATACCCTGACAATGACATTATTATGTAGAGCAGCACAACTCCTTCTTCATCCCTTCATCTATCCCAGAAACTGAGGTGGGGGAAAAGGAGAGTCATCATAAATATCTTCCCAGAGATAAATATCTTCCTAAAGTCCAACAGAAAGAAATGCATTTAGTGTTCGCTCATTCTGAACAGCTTAAATATCTGTTAGGGAAGTGCTGGGACATTCATATATGCACCAGCTATGTCCACAGAGGGGTGAGTGAAGTTGTCCTGACATCCTAAAGTCACTTTCTTGAAAGAAAGGAAAAGAAAATTCTCAAAATCTAATCAAAGCATGGGAGTCTCTCAGCATGCATAGGTGATGGGTGCATCCGAGTGGAAATGCAGGTTATCTCCCTTTGGAAAACGGTGCACCTCTCAGAGCACAGGCTTCTGGCTGGCAGAGCTCTCTGAACCTGCAGGGGTCTTCGTCATACACACTCCCCCAGGCACTTAAGGCTGGGTCAGGTTGGTTTTCAAGATAAGGCAGGTCACCTGCCAACCCTAATAGTCATCAAATGGATGGTTTTCATTCAGCATCGGCATTCCTTCAACGTGTACAATGACTTCTGACATACACTTGGTGTGTTGGAGACGTGGGTTTGTGCCTGTTCAGTGTTGCTTGTTGTGCCATCTCTTGTGGCCACTGCTGGAGGCCACATGACACAGAGCCAGAAGTGCCTTGGGGCTGCCCAGGCCAGGCTGCTTGTGTGACCATGCTCTTTCTCTCTCGCTGTGCAGTGAACGGGGGCTGGTCCACCTGGACTGAGTGGTCCGTGTGCAACAGCCGCTGCGGGAGAGGCTTCCAGAAGCGCACGAGGACCTGCACCAACCCTGCCCCGCTCAACGGCGGCGCCTTCTGCGAGGGCCAGAGCGTCCAGAAAATTGCCTGCACCACTCTGTGTCCAGGTTCAGTATGAACAGCACACATAAACGCTTTGTCTGTCACCAGTCATTTCAGGAGAACACTATTAGTTGCAAAAGCCTCCTTCTCCTTATAAATAAATCCAACATTTCAGGGAATTAATATGCAATTGTGTTGCAGAAGTAGATAAAATAGCGAACACATCTTATCAAGCAGCACGGGTTCCAGCCCTTCTTTTGCACACTGCTTGCACTGTGGTCTCAGCTCTTATACTTCAGGGGATTTAGGGGACATTCAGAGCTTCAAAATGTTGGAGATAAAGGTTGAAATCTCTGGAAAATAATTGGGATTTGAATATAGAAAGCAACTGTGATGCAAATATATTTGCAATGTCTGTTCAGTCCAGCTGTCTCAGCAAGTAAAGCATCTGGGATGTGGATATTAAATTTGAGGCAGATGTTTACCTGACATATACAATCATCAAATACAAAGGCATTTTTATTGGAAAGAGATGTGTGTCTATACTTTTAGGAGTTATTTAAATGTAAACTCCTGAAAAATACAAGATTGTTTCAGGACATGCAGTGTAGTTGGTGACTTCTCTGTGATAAAATTCTGCCATCTGTCCTACTGTCCACTGCTCTCCTACTACTGACCCACTCAAATCAATGGCAGTAAGGTCATCTTTAGCTTGTGAAGTTTGGTAATTCAGCTCTGCCACTGGAGCAATTTCATATTTTGTTCTTCAGCTTTTTAGTTTAGTGCTTTTGAAAATCATTTTCAGGATTTTGAAAGGTGCTAAACGCATTCCTGGTTCTGCTCATGTGAAATAGATTGGTGCGTCTGGATATTTCTTTTAATAGAGAATATTTAACATTAAATATCTTCCTACTGAAGAAGAATTCCTGGACAAGTCTAACCTCTGTGTTAAAAAATGCCACCCCCACGCCAAAAAATTAAATCACAGATTCCTGACTTGTTGCTTGTACACTTTGAGCACCGATAAACTGGTCAGAAGTTTATATAAAGGGGAAGAAAGACCAGAAATGGAGCCAGGGCAGAGAGATAGGAGACGTGGGGGTGAATGTACATTTACAGGCCAGAAGCAGAATTTAGAGAAGAGCAGGCTGATGGTCCTTTTGCCTTGCTGGGAATGGCTGGGAGTTGAAGGCTGGCTTGTGCCAACACGTGCATCGCTCTGTCTTGGTCTCACTTTCGTGTACCCCTAACAAGTTGTGTTCTTTCCTTGTCTCAGTGGATGGCAAGTGGACATCCTGGAGCAAGTGGTCCACCTGTGGCACGGAGTGCACCCACTGGCGCCGGAGAGAGTGCACGGCCCCGGCGCCCAAGAATGGGGGGAAAGACTGCGAGGGGCTGGTGCTGCAGTCCAAGAACTGCACGGACGGGCTCTGCATGCAGGGTAAGTGCTCCCTCCGGGATGTGGGGCGTGTGTGGCAAACCCAGAAATAGCTGCAGATCAGCAGCAATGACCTAAAGTCACAGAACCATTTGTAGGAGAAATGAGTTAATCCAGTTCTCAACCAGTCTGGACACCCCGCTCTTCTTGCCTGGAGTATGAAACAGTGAAGAATTAGAAAGAATCATAACAGAACCTTCTCCCCACCAAACAGCCCTCCTCTCTATCCTGACTCAGCATCTGTCCACAGAAGCTTGGCAGTGGCTCTTACAGCACTGCAAATGGAAAAATAGAGCATGTAGGGCAAAGCCAGCACTTTCAAAAGAGTAAACTTGGCCAGGTAGATCAGCTTCTGGCTTCTCGCTGTCAGGAATGGTGAGTGCATGTGTTTCTATTTGTAATTGTTATGCTCCTTTTTGAATTTTGGATGACCTGTGGTAGGAAAGGGTACATCAATGCATCAGTGCAGTGCTGATGCAAACTTCATGTCCAGTCATCAGCATGCTGCAGCTTCGTGAACATCCGCTCTAGCGCTGAAGTCTATTCCACCTGTGCCCATTCACACCGTGGTCCTGCCTTTCTGACTAATAGAGACAGAAGCAAAGAAAAGCAGGATTTAAGTGTGATTCTGACATAAACTGATGAACAATTAGTCAGCTCTACACTCTGTGCCTTCTCAAAAATGAGGTCTTCTTTGGCCTGCTGGTGCATCAAAACTCCCTTTCGTGTTTCATTAGTGCAATAACCTGAGCCAAAATCCTCTCACATACCTCTTTGCTATTCCTTCAGCCCATCTCTTTGCAGTACCTCTCTGTCAAGCCTCAGCTCTCTGTTGTGCAAAGAGTTGTGGCTGTACCCATCCAACACCTCTTTGTCCAGATCACAAAATGCTTTGAGTTCTGTTGT
Organism: Ifrita kowaldi; assembly: GCA_013398055.1. Classification (NCBI taxonomy): domain Eukaryota; kingdom Metazoa; phylum Chordata; class Aves; order Passeriformes; family Cinclosomatidae; genus Ifrita; species Ifrita kowaldi. Next base: position 684,282 of record VZRS01009365.1, read on the forward strand.
AAAAAAGGAGTAAAGAATTTTTATTCTCTGAGGCAGGTAACTTTTGACTGAAATAGTCATGATGACAGAAAATGACACTACCAGCTAATAGATTGGTCTGCTCTTTGAATAAGTGCCATATAGGATAGCTACTGTGTTGGTAGTGAGCTCTGAGCTACCCTATGGCACAGCGTGGCCATTTACTTTGAGGTTTCCCAGATTTACAAATATCTTCCTCAGTGTGACTCACACAAGCATTTCCATCATATTAAAAGCTATTCGTCCGTGTCAGCGGTCTATAAAGCTGTAATCTCTCAAAACACTTGTTTTTATGGTGAAATTGGAAAAGTAGAATTCAGAACTCTTCTCTTTTTCATTTCTAAAGATAGGGGGAAAACATTCAGCCACGTCTTACTATATAACACCTTGGTGACTTTTATTGTAGGGAAGCTAATGCACCCCTAGTTCCAGCAGTGTTAATAAGTCATTATGGCAAATTAGGAGGAAAAGATGCATTTCCCCACAAAGAAGAGCTCTTCACTATCACATTATATTTAGACAGGTGTATGTCATCTCTGCGTATGTGCATAAAGAGAGCCATTTAGGCAGAAATCTTGTGGAAAAGTAGATATAATAGTACAGCAGAATAAAAGCCCTGTAGGGATCTCATTTATCTGTTGATAGTATATTGCATTTTATTTGTGAAAGTGGATGCTGAGTATAAAGCAGAGGTCTTCAGCAGGAGAGAGGGTGAAACTGTTGTGAATCCTATTCTGTTTCATATATATGTATATAAAAAATGGTAATGAAAAATATGCAGTCACATAAGGACCTGCTTAGCTCCAGGGGCCGTGATAATCCTTCAGTGTTGGAATTTAATGGCAGTGTTTTAATGGTGTCTATACTTGTGGGGTTTCATATACCTGTAAAACTTACAGCCCTGCTCCCTGATCCATCACTGCTGAGAAGATTGATATGCTGTACTTCATGGCAGTGTTCCTGCTGCTCTCTCTCTCTTTCTCCTTCCCTCTCTTTTTCTTTATTTCTCTTTCTCAGTTTATGCAAAATCAATCTGAACACAGTTACATTTTTGCTCGTGTGGCTTTAGATTCATAAAAAATCTGCCTGCTGAGCCAGGAAGACACACAGCACTCCTTTGATTCCTAAAACAACATGCTTCTTTCCACAGTATTTGAGGCTTTGGGGGTCTGGAACTGACAATTCTCCTGGCCTGGGCATCTGTAGATTCACAGCAGTCTTTTCCAGTGGTTTCATGCCACTGGGTCTGGTATGGCACATGCGATGTGGAGGAAGCTACAGCCACCTTTTCTCTGTGGCCATAGCCCTCTGGGAGATCTGTTGGCCAGCTTCTCACCTGCTCCACTGTCAAATCCTGTTCCTAGGTGCCCTAGTGCTGCCTTCTTACTGTCAGTCTTCAGTGAGAGCTTGAAGGTTGACACCATGGGTGTAGCTGAGGTCAAAGGATTAGTAGGTAGACTTTCTTGCCAGGAGTCACTAGCCTGTTGCTCTGACAAAAACTCACTTGTAAATATATATCTCTATGTAGCTGCATGTAAAAGATATCCTGGAAAATGCTGGATTGAATGAGTCCAATTTACAAGCCCTTTCTCTTCCAGTCTATTATTCACTTCAGTAGCATCAGCTGGATAAATCAATAAGCTCTTTCATCAGACTGCCCCTGCTCCAGCAAAGAGCACACGTCTGCACCACTATCGATTTCTGTGGGGATAAAAACAGTGGAGCTTTCTCCATCTCTTGTAATTACAGTATTTTACACCCAAAGCTGTAGTTTGTGCTTACCACTAACTGTGGCGTTCCTCATGCAACTCCGCTGTTGCATTTATTCAGACTAATCATCTTGCTAGTACACACACACTCTCCCGTATGCACTAGTTAGTATTTTTCTGTTAACACGAAGGGATGAACAGTCATTAAACTAGGGGGCCCACAGAGAGACCGCAGGCTGTACTGAAGAGGAAAAGCAGATGTAGTGAAAATTTAGGGCAGTCATTGCTATTTTAAGTTTTCAAGTACACAATATTGTGTAGCAGTTCCCATTATAACAATTTCATAATTCCCATAATAGCAATAATACGATCTTCTGGAACAAAATCTGCTGTAGGTGTAAGAAGAATTGGCTGGTTACCACCCACGCTAGTTGCATTATTGCCTCCATAGTTGCATTATTTCCCATTTGATGTATGAGTACTGTGGGAAATACTTCAGTGCAAGGAGCAACACTTTTAAAGGCACGCAGTGCATCTCACAGGGGATTGCTGTAAACTGAAGCACAGCAATTAGCCCTTCACTTGTACCACCTAATGACTTGGGTGGGTGTTCTGTGCAGAGAATAAGAAAGCAAAGCACTCTCCTGCTGGCTCAAACTTCAGTGCAAGTAGTTCCCTTCACTAAGTCACAAACGTTTTTAAAGCAACGTACAAGGGGAAGTGTTTTGCTGGACACAGTCTGGAATGAGCGCGAGATCGCTCGTGTGGTACAAAACAGATGCTGCTGCTTTGCATGATGTGTAAAATTCTGCTGATAGTCAGGAAGAGGTGGACAACTTGTGAGGAGAGTTAGCTGTGCTGTGTGGTTATGTTGAAGGCTTATTACCTGAGTTGTTTGAAGGCTTATTACCTGAGTTGTGGCATGCAGCTGTCATGCTTGCAGCATGTCACGTATATCCTTTCTGTTGAGGATCTGAAGTGACACAGTGTTCAGATCTGTATTGTCCTTGTCCTGAATGAGTAAGTACAGCAAGCCCCTAGGCATGAGGTTGATGCCTGCTGGTCTTTTGGTGTTTTCTGAAATCATTCCTGGGATGTGCAGGGTTGGCACCAGCATAGTCAGAGGGACAAAACCAGTGCCCCTTTTTCTTCTCACCTTTGGCTTTAGTTGACCACTGTTGCTTTTCATAAAAGGCTGGCTAAGTTGTGCTTTAATTTTTTTTCAAAACACAAAGCTAACTGTCCTACAGCAGCAAGCAAGATAATACAGAAATACATGTTGTTGGCTGAAGACTATGGGTTACACAAATAGTACTGTTGCTCTGTGAAGTAAAATTGTTTACTTTATACAGTCTCACAATATGGAATAAAAATCTCTCATTGAATAGCAACAAAAGGAAATTTCCACCTGTGAATCACTGCCGAGTGTCATCAGATCCAGTATGGACTTTTCCTTTGTTTCTTGAGCATGAAAAGACTGAGATGTGCTACTGTCATTTTAAAAAATAGAAGAAGAGATTCAAAAGAGCTTAACCAGTTGCTACAGACAATGCTCTGGACTAACTCTCAGGTCACTCTGGTTCTCTCCCTGCATGCAGCTTAACTACTTGGAAAATCAAATAGCAGGTGCACCACTGGAGGAAAAGACTCCATACCACGGTGAAGATGTTATTACCAGATTGATAATTCCATTCCTTCTTAGAAAAGGCTGCCTCTAGTCAAGAGTGAATTGATGTGAAATGGTGACAGCAAATCTGTATTTGCTGAGTGCCCTGAAATCCCTGTCTGAAAGGCAATATGAAGTTCATAAGGTTCCCTCTTGCAATGATAGTGCCTGAGCGAGTGAAAAAGATGCAGTTTATCCTGCTTGGGCATGAAATGGCAAACTGCTGCCCTTTCCCCATCTTGTCTCTGTTTATACACAGGTCCTGAGCAGAAAGCAAGGTTACCCTGATACTAGCATCTCTTTCTTCTCAAAACATACATGTTCTGCACATGCCCTGCTTGGTTAATGTAACATGTCAGAACCTCTAATGGAGTAAGTGTTCATTTCCCTTTTTGGCTTCATTTGAAAGCAGGCATTCAGGGAAGAATTACAGGGCAGAGCAGCTTGATGAGGACCACAGGTCCACCAGAGCAGATCAGTGTGCAAAGAGCAGGGGAATGTTTTCCAGGCTCCAGAAGGTAAGCAGAACTCTCTCAAGGGAGACTGCAACAGAAGCCTGTGTGTGCAGAGGAATGAAATAAAACCTTTTATTAAGAGCATGTGGGTCAAGAGAGGACTTCTAATACATTCAGTCTGTCAGCATAATGATGCAGCCACCTGGCCTGTTTTGGCCTAGCAGGAGCAGTTCATTCATTTGAAGAAGGCATCTCATCTGTTCCTAGAGGAAGTTTTCCATAACACTGTTATTTGATATGAGTAAAGGGATGTGTTATTCTGTTTTCTACCCAGCTACTACATAATGGTGTGGCAGCCAAGGGAGTTTATGCACACATCTCAGAGTTATGACTCATCTCTATTTTATTGTAGCGACATGAAAAATCCCCAGCTGAGAAGCATCCACGCTCCGATGGGCCCTATGCAACGGAGAGCTCTTGCCTAGAAAACCAACTGCTTGAAGCTTATAAAAGTGTTGGGAGAAAATAGAAGTGCAGAGCCACAGGCAAAACCCAGGGCACTGAAATCCCTGTGTCTTAACCCCAGTCAGTTCAGAAAGAGCCACCTCCACGTTATTTTTAAAGACAGCAAGTGCTGTAAGATCTCCAGGCTGTTTTGAAAAATCTGCACTAATTGAAAAAATATTATAGCCATGCAGAGAGGAGAAAAAAAAAGACAACCTTGTCCATCTATACTTTTCATTCTTCTTTATTCTCTTAGGTTTTCTTTTATTCTCGCCTATTCCTCTACACATTAAAAAACTCAAAAAGTTACTCAGGTAGATGAAAGAAGAATTCAAATCTTATGAAGTCTAACTGATTCAAATCTTATGAAGTCTAACTGTTTTGATTTAATTGTAGAAGAAAACCACCCCATACAGTGGCAATAATGTACGTTTATATTTTCCTTGTCATATGCAAAGGTGGATATATTTCATGATTTTTGCTTTCTTGTCAGGGTGTCAGGCAGGGCAAAGTTACATGAGCATCTGAAGGCTCATCAAGGAATAAGTGAAATAATAAGCAAAACTCAGTGCTATTTCTAAATCTGGACTAACACAATTATTGGCAGTATGCTTAGATGAAAACTCATGTTGGGGAAGGAAGTTTCCAGAATTTGGGAAACAAACTTCGAACTGATCAGCTGAGCTGATTCTGGAGTCAGTGGGATTTTTGAGGTTATAAACTGAAGAATACAAGTAACCATATGTGTGAGCTTACAAACCTGCCAAAGGTTTTTATACCTGTTCCATGTGGATAACGTATGCTTTCCATGACCCTTTCTGTCCAGCATTCTTAACAGTTTTGATCCCCCATCCTAGATCCTCTTCCAATTTTCCCTACCTTCATCTAGCTGTCTGCCATGTATCCTCTCTTTAGTGGCATCCCTTGTCCTCATTTCAGTGCTCTTGTCCCACTACAACAAAGGGAACCCCAGGAAGTCTATCTAGCATTCAGGCATTGCAAGAGTGGAATTTGCAAATACATGATCTAGTGAATTGCAGTGCTAGGCTTGTGTTTACTTTTGCTGTCAAACATGCATAACAAACCCAAAGCTGAGGTTCTACTAAAGATTGACATAAGATTTAACCAAAAGGTCAAAGTCCTTAACTGCAAAAGACTGCATAATGTCAAACTTGGATATTCTAATCCACATCAAATTTTAGCAACAAGTTGTCTTTCTCTTCCATCTTCCCTTATTCCCCTATAGATGTCATGAATGTTTAAACTCAGGCAAGACCTTTCTATCAATGTTAACAAAATGTCAGGATCTAATTTAAAATGAAAACATAATTGCAGTCTTAATTATAGAATATCATGAACTCCTGTTCAAGGAGAGAACAAGAGAGTGTCCCTGTTTAACTCACCCACTCAGGAAAGATCTGAGATAATACCCAAGTAAATAATCAGTCACAAAACCTCAAGCTCCCTGTTTAATAGCCCACCCTGAATATGCCAATAATTAGTGCTTCAGAATGAAAATAAATTGCTGTGCATTATCTCTGGGATGCCTGATATCACATCTGACCTTCAGATCATCATTACTACAGACATGAAGGTCTTTCTTTAGAACAGAAAATGTAGGAAGAAGCTGGGCACATTCTGTCTGAAAGATTTTTTCTGTGCCAGGGACTCTGTTGGTTTTATTTTTGGGATTTTTTTTTAATTTTTAACCACCACAAGTAAGGTATAACATATCACATCTTCTCGGTTTTGTGATACATTTCCTGGGAAACAGCAAGGGAGAGAAACAATTAACAGCAATTAGAGTTCAAATATTATTGTTAATACTTTTCCTATGGTAAATCTGCATTAGCAACATGTTAAGTGAACATGAAGCCTTGACAGTAAAAACAGTCAGAATATGGGGTTTACTCTAAGATTGCTTTTGTGCCATTAACTCTGCCCCTTGTAGAAAAGAAAATAGTGGAAATACGTGCAGCCTCTGGACAGTGGAACTTGCACAAAGCAATTTAAAACTCCTGAATGTCAAATTAAATCTCCTAAATTCCTTCTCGTAAGCTGGGACTGCTTGTTCATGGCATGATGGACTAGATGGACTAAGATGGAAGCCAATAGCATTGCAATGCAGCTGAATTAATATTTTGAAAGCCCTTGAAAGTCTTTTCTGAAAGCTTTGAGCCTTTGCACACTGTACTGATCATGTAGAATTTCCTTTAAAAATAATGAAGAGACTCAAGCAAGCTGCTGGTAGCTGTAGGAATGATGGTGAATGAGGTGAGGCAGAAGGAAAAAAAGACTAGTAATGCTAGGTCACAGCCACAGTCACAACACTGCAAACACCGCAGGGACATATAACATTTTTTCTTCTTTGTCTCAAAACCCTCTCTGTGTAATGGAATTCAGAATGTAGAATTGATGGATGTCTCTTCCCATGAGTGCAAAAAAGCCTGAAATTGGGCAGACATTGAACTGAGAATGGCATTTTACAGGGAAAGGGAGATAGGCTGAATTTCTAGAACTTGGAATTTGGAAACAGCAATATATACTTGGGGGGAGTTGAGGGTTTTTTTACTCATTGAGATCCATTGAAGTAGAAATTAACAACAGGAAGAAAAGTTACTAGGATTCGTAAACCAATTTTATTCAAACTTTCCAGGATAATTTCTGAGAATGAGACTCATTATAGAAAATTTCAGCAAAACCCAAAGATTTAAAATTAAATTCTGAGCTACTGGAGCTGGACCAAAGAGGAGGGTAATATGACTCAATGATGAAAGAAGACCTCATCTTGGGAATTAAGAGCAGAAGCAATTGGGTGCATGTTGTTTGGGTCTGGTATGAAAAATAATGACGAGCTTGCTGGCTTTGAGTTACCAGATACTGGAATTCATCTGATGTGTATGTATCACAGCAAAGCAAAGGGTTGTTTCAGTAAACTCACGTCATGTCTTATTTACCACACACCTACTTTAAATCATCTAAGAACTGCTTCCTTCCAATGTTAAGCTTCTGCATGTAATAATTAGTCTCTGTTTATCTGTTTCCTGAGAAAGGAAGGTAGCAGTTGAATGTATGGTGCCTTCTTTTCTCACAGATGAATTAAGGACATTGATTTGGGAGCCAAAAGGGGGGAAAGTGCTGTTACAGTATGTTATGCTTAACCTGTTGAGTTCTTTGCAACAGGATGTTATTGAGGCACTCTTCATGTGGCTAGGCTTTCAGAAGGACCATGGAATTGCTTGACCTCAGCTCTTCTTGAAACTGCCACAGAGAGAGTAAAGAGAGTTTGTAAATTAGAAGAAAGTGGTGCCAGATTAAAGTATGATTCATTGAAGAAACTAGCAGTCATGGTGTGCTTTATGCAATCTTCACTTTGTTAAACAGAAGTGCATGTCTCCAGTTCTCACTGATCTCACAGTCTCAAACCGTGTATGATTAACTGAGACCTCAGCAGCTAATGCTATAAACCTATTTCTTTGCAGGATAAATGTAAATATTTTCATAAATGTGACCCAAACTGTAAAAGCCCTAGTAAATAAGTTGCCAGAAAGGTCATCTTCAGCTACTTCACCTGTCTGACCTAGGTAGTTGCTGGAAAGAGGGAAAGTAGACAGGAAAAATACTAATTGAAAACTGGGTATTTTTTTTCCCTCTTTTGTAAATATTTTGATTTCTGCAAGCAGCAGAGCAAAATATTTTCATAATCTGATCAATTCACTCTAAAATTGATGTCCATTAATACAAATTCAGCATGACTAGAAAGCTAGCAAAACCAATTAAGGACCAAAAAGTGGAGCCAGTTACAAAGTTCCCTCTGCATGAAGCCGTGACCTAGTGTTTTATACCACAGGGATAAAAGTTCTCTTTAAAATATGCTAGTTCACAGGCCAAGGCACTATATTGCCATGGCTTTCTAGGTAAAATCAAACACAGGATTTCAGAAAGCCCATGCCATGATACTGAGTTCCCAGGCTAAGCGCCGTGTATGTGTATATATGCCCATGAATATGCTGAGGAGCAGATTCTTTCCCAGCGGAAGAAAAAGAGCTCAGAAAAGTTGTTTTGGTGACTCTTTGTTGACAGTCTGTTAAATGTCAGTCTGAAGGGAGTCAGTGCAATAATCTCTGCACAGTTATCTTTCATAGGTCTGAGATTCTCCGTTACCAAACACTTTATTTTACCTCAGCTTGGCAGAAGGTTTGTCTGCTCCTCCCAGGGCAAACTGCAGCAGAGGAGTTGGTGCTGTGGAAGGGGTCAGCCTGGCTGTTTGTCACAGCTGACCCCGAAGGCAGATGAGCCCACACATGCAGATACGCTGAGGGACGTTCAGTGACACAGAGCAGCCGCTCTGTCTCCTGGGGCCTCTGGCACAAACGTGCTCCCAGAAGGTCAGAGCAAGATGTGTGGGACCAGAATGCTCAGGCTGGACTTCCAATGTTTGGGGATCATCTGCCTTCAGAAACTGCACCAAACTAATTAAATGAGCTTCACAATCTATTCAGTTAAACAGTCACAATTTCCCAAATCAGTGCCAAGTGTGACTGATGCTTGAATTGAGTTAAAGTAAATTGATAAAAAGCCTGCTGTAGTCTTTTCTATATGTCAACATTGGATTGGTTAATTTTTCAAGTACACTCTGACATATTCACCCTTCTTCACTTTTCCCAGTGTGTTGCATCATTATAAAGATGAACAAATTGCTCTTCTCATGCTTTCTAGAAACAAAATAGGCAATGTCTACTTAAAGCACCTTTTTAACAATACATCTGCATTTGTACAAAGGATTTGTGCCAGTGTAATTAATTTAGTTAAAAAAGAACCACCTTTGACACTTGATAGAAATACTTCCATAGGGACAAAAAAATATATTTACAAGCCTAAATTGGAATATAAAGTAGAATACATGGAGAAACACTGACTTAACTAAAGGCTTTTTACTGAATGCCTTTACCATGCAATTACAGTGGTTCAGTTTCCGTGCGTTAACCCGAGCCTCCCAGTGATTCTCCAGGTTTGACTTAGGGTGAGGTACAGGTACAATGAGGGAAACAAATACCCATTTTGGTAAGCCTTTGAGAACCTCAAACAGCAGGCACTGTGCAAGCATAAAGTGTGATTATTGCTACTTTACTCATTCAAAAGTAAGTTGCACAACAAAATAGCAAAAGCACTCTTGAAAACATGTATTTCCCAACAAGCTGTAGGAAGAAGCTTAAATTACTTTTCTCAGAGTAGCTCACTGTGAAACCAGCTGTTCTAAGTATGAGTCGGCAGCCTTGCTAGAGTCAAACCCTCCAGCACCTTTCTTAATTCACACTCATTAAAAATGTTCATCACCCTGGTAGAAGTCCCTTAGGTATTTGCCAAGCAGTGCTGTTAATACAAGGAAGAAGAAAAAAATAAAACACGGGAAAGATCTCTCTTCACTGCAATTACTTTGAAGAGAGGAGGGAAGTCATTCTTCATTATTTCAGTTACTAATCCCAGCAGGTTTGGGTCATTATCTGATGAAAATGTTCTTTTTTTATTGTTTGAAGGCATAGTCAGAGGGACCAGTGTGACAGCCAACTTCCTATAGAAATCCCAGTTCTCTTGTGCTGGGATCATGGCAGTAACCCTGCCTCCTGCCCCTCACCAGCACATGGCTGCAGGCCTTCTCTTTGCTCCTGCAGTGCCCACTCCCTTTTGGAAGAGTGACAAAGGAGTGCTTGACGCTAATTTTGTTGTAAAACGTCCTGCCCAAATGGCAGAAGCAGCCTGTAGTATCCTTGCCTCTTCCTCCTATTTCAATAGATGTGCCTTTGAATACGTGCACAAAACATTTCTGTAGAGGTAACTGGCATCACCCTTATGCAGCTGCAAGGATTCTCTCCGTAGTGGGCAGTAAGAGAATCTGTGCAAACTTGTAAGCCACGAGCATGTATTTGTGACTGACAGGGTCTGTGGAGAGGTTGCAATGAGGTCAATTTATTTTAGAGTATTTGAGGACCACGCTTGTTTACCTTGCTGAAAAAGCTTGAGCTTGAGTTTCCATTTTCCTGTGAGGAAAGAATGCTTTCAGTAACATCACGGCTAATCCAGGTGGTGCCATCTTTTGTGCCTCTTGAGTGGCAGCTGCTGGACCCCTTCAGACACGGCAGGAATGATGCACAACCTTGAACACAAAACTTAGCACCTCAGATGCAATGTGAGGAGAGAGGAATAGCCTCTTCAGCTCTGCACAGGTGAGCTCAAGCTCCATGGGTGATGCAGAGCCACGGGATGTGTGCTGCTCCCTTCCAGCTCCCCTGAGAACCTGCTGGGGCACATGAAGAGTGGTGTTGGTACCCAAAGTGCAGGAGACATTGTCCTGCCAGTTTTAAAAGATTTATCCCCCCTGGACGGCACTTATTTTGACCTCTGTCCATGGAAAAGATGNGCAGGGAGACACCCTCAGCTTTCCCACTGGATTTGAGTATGAGGCAAAAATCATTCAGAGATGCATCCAGCCTAAATTCCACTTTGTCCATGGGCCTTTTAGTTCCTTCTGCCTGCCTCTTGGTTTCTCCAGAGACATCTTGCCAAAGGAAATATTGGGCATAAGGCTGTAGCTGAAATTTAGGTTTACCAAATTATGGGCCTCAGCACTCATCTGGGGAGTAGTTGGGAGTAACAAGGATACTGTAAATTCTTGCCCAGACTTGCTGAGCACTCACTCAAGCCCTCAGAATTTACTCACCAGACAGACTTTTCATGGCCAATACCTCAAGTACACTGGTAGAAGGAGAAACCAGTTATTAACAAAAAATTGAGTATGCGTGTTGAGAGTACACATAGGTGAACTTGCCTCAAAGAACCAAGGAAGACAATGTAAGTACATAATATTTCTAAAAGCAATTGTACGGCTGGAATCCTTGCCATGAAGTAAAGATTTAAACAGAGATGACAGGCAGTCTAGTTTGTCCCATGATGTCCCGGAAAAAAAAAATCATCATCAAAAATAAGATGGCTTTGCTCTGGTATTTCAGGTAAGGCAGAATTTATGCAATAGTTAATGTCTGGAAATTTTGGAGGGAGGTATGTCTGTGCCAATGATTGGGATAGACCGTGTCTTCATTAACAAAAAATACAGCGAAGCAGCAAGGGATGTGTAGAGCACAACAGATGCCGAGCACCCAAGCTCAGCATTTCTGGGAGCTGGGGATGTTTGCTCTGGTCTGACTGTGCATTAGGCACACACCAGGAGTGCATTTTCTGGTTTTGTCTCACCTGCAGGGAATCCCCAGCTGTGTGAGCTCCTTGCAGTGCCATCAAAGGGGAGGGGGTGAAATTCCCTTCAGAAGAACTTAAGGGGAGGTGGTGGAGGAGAGGTACCTTCTTTCTTGCACTGACTCTAATCCCATCCCAGACAGTGACTCCCCTGCTTGGTTGGGATTTGTCATTTACCTTTCCAGCAGGATGGGACTGGGAGCATTTCACTCATTTGTCACATGGGAGATGTTTAGCGAGTTCACAGGACTCATATGTGAGCTAAGCAGCTCCAGTGTGCTGTGCTGTAGGGGCTGCAGAAGGAAAAGACAAAGGAAACGATATCTCTTCTTTATCCATCCTGAAATAAAGCTGTAAATTGTGTTATGATTTTGTCAATATATGGTGCTTGCAAAGATTTCAAATAAATAATGTTCTGACCCTGGGGGCCTTATTGATTTTTTAATAATTTCAAAGAGAAACCACTCAGTTAACTGCTGACAAATTCTGTGCTCCCTAAGGAATTCCTATTGAACACGTATTAAGGACAGGATAAAATAATTCCAAGGAAATACAGAGAGGGGGCTTTGTGCATAGACTGCTCCACGAATCAGTATTTAACCTCTGACCAGTGACAACAGGTCTCCTTTAGCTCTATTAGATCAACAGCAAGCTATTATAATTAAATATAAAAACTGTTTAGAGCCTCACCGAACACATCCTGGGAATTAAAGCATATGGCAGGGATAAGGATAAAAAGACTTTCCATATGCTAATGACCCTAGATGTCTGAAATAAATTAGATCCATTACAGTTTATGCTCAATAAAAGAAAGACTTTAAGCACTCGAAAGTTAGTGACTCGAGACTGATTTTGGCTTAGAATTTCAATCTGCCTGCTTATTAATTCTTAGTACGGCTCTGGAGGAGACAGGGGATGCAAAATCATAATTCTGTGCTGTATCAGAATTTTAAAGTGCCATCAGTTTCTTTTCCTTCCTTTTTTTTTTTTAATTAAACTATTTTTCATGCTTCATTTTTTTGTTCTCCTCATTTGATTTTGTTCCCATTTTTGTTTAATTTCTTTCTTTTTAAGGTTTCATTTATCCTATTTCAACTGAACAGAGAACCCAGAATGAATATGGATTTTCTTGTAAGTTTAATGTTTGATTTTATGTTCCTGGATGCTAATTTGATGCTGTTCCTTGGGTCAGGTTTTAGTGTTGGGTCAGCTCAGTGTGACTAGGCAAAAAAGGGACCGATTCAGCAGGGTGAGTGGCATTCTGCTTGCTTGACAGCAGGCACAGTGCTTTGCAGCACCCACAGAATTATAAGGGCCCATGTGCACGAGGGGAATGGGAGAAGATGCTGCCTCAGAGACAGAAACTGGAGAGAATGAGCCATCTTCTCATTAAAATTCCCTTAGCAACTGGAAGGAGTGTGGTGGAAGGGTAACTTTTCTTTGAGCTGGAGCTCAGAGTTCTGCTTTCTGAACTGCTGGGTTAAAAGTGGGATGTTTCAAGGTTGGTAAATCGAAGATCTGGTAGCCCAAAGCTGCTGGAGATTGATCAGTCCCTTTCTGCATCTTCCAGCTCTCAGCTCTGCAGCTGGAGGGCAGCTTGGCTTAAATGGCTAAAAGAGAGAAAATAAAAGTGATTTCACACGTTTCAAACTAACAAAAATGGGGTGCTAAAAGAGTCTGATTTGTTTTTGCACTTCCTTTTTTCATTAGGCTGTTTCTAAAAATGGGATTCTTCACTGTATAGAAATGCATCAATTTTTGAACACATATTCAGACCTTTTGGAAAAAAATGTCCGGTGGATAATGATGCTAGAGATTAGCTTGGAATTGGTGCTGAAGATATGGTATAAGCAGCTAGTAGAAATATCATAGCCATTTCCTCACAAGACAGCTCTAATAAATTTTGGTTCCTTTTGGTAAATTACCACACTTTTTCTTGTGCTTGCTTCAGCTTTTATCTAAATATGTATGTGTTCATGCCACTGATGAGAATTCAGTGTTTGATTCTCTGCTTTACTAATTTAGTAGTTTATATTTTTAAAGGCAAATGGATGGAAGGGAGTAATGACAGATTACAGTTCAAAAAAAAAAGCCAAACCGACCAAAGATGTGTCTGATATTCCAGGTATTCCACAGAAAATTGATATTTTGGGTTCTTTTACTTCTTTTAAAGTAAAATTAAGGCTTCTGAATTTTAAAAACCCACTTGGTTTTGGTATCAGATGAACTTCTAAATACCAATATTATGACATTATGTCACTAAGACATACTATCTAATTTCATAGGGTGAATTTGTTTCACGAGACTAAATCTGTAACATGTTTTACTTGGTAGTTCACAGCCTGAGTACTAGATAGATGATCAAGTGGATAGGGAAAGAGAACACAAGTTAGAGAGAAATCAAAGATTGTTTTCCATCAAAAGGGCATAGACCTGCTATATGGTGTTGGAAATGGATTTTCAATTAGCCTATAAAAAAGGCAGTAAATACCTGCAGGGAACGAGAATAATAGGAACGTGTTTCTTGAAAGTCCCTGTGAGGAGGACATTTCTTGAAGGTTCCTGGCCTCTCTCCCTGCAGCTGCTCCTGACTCGGATGATGTTGCTCTCTACGTTGGGATCGTCATCGCCGTGATCGTGTGCCTGGCCATTTCCGTGGTGGTGGCCCTGTTTGTCTATCGCAAGAACCACCGTGACTTTGAGTCGGATATTATCGACTCCTCGGCACTGAACGGGGGATTTCAGCCTGTCAACATCAAGGCTGCCAGGCAAGGTCAGTTGGCATTTCACTCCATTTTGACCAATTCAAGGAGGTGCTATCAGGTTATGGTCTCTTGGGCTGCATGAACAAAATCACTGGATGCCTGTTGACACTTGATAAAGGGGAGAAAGATCGTGTTCATTTGTTTCTGATTGTCAAGTGCTCAAAACCCGTGGTGGCGTTTGTCAGCTGTGCTCAAGAGTATAAAGCAGGTGAATTTAACTTCTGAAGAGAAAACATGAGAGTGAAACTCAGACACATTTATGGAAATACAGGTCCAGCTCAAGTCTAAATCAAAGGCAAAGCTCTGACAGAAACAATGGAGGCAGGATGCATCACAGGAGTGATACTACAGTAATTCTATCACATCGCCTTCCCCTTTGTTTCACTAATAGCTTTTTTTCCTGTGGCCTGTCTCCACAGGTATAAATAGTAGTTTGAGAAGTACTGTGCTTTTAATAGAAAATGTAGAAGAAGTTGTGGTAGAATATAATTTAATAACGAATATTTTTATCACTGGTGCATAACAGCTTGGTTTTTTTCCTCTCTTCATTGGCCAGGAAAAAACACTCTAAAAGTAGTGCCTTTATCGAGACACTTATTTGGGCTGGAAAGTTCCTCTTTTTTCCCAATAACGGCACCAGAAGAATAAATCAAAGTAAGAGTTAAGATGATGTAAGAGTTGTCACATGTAAGATTAGCAGGAGTGTTTTCTTTGCTGGAGAAACTTTCAAAACACATCTCAAAAAAGTGTGATGCAGGTACTAATCCCTCACTGCAGGGAGTCATGGGTATGATGACTTCATAGGCTTGTTGTGTCTTTTATTTCAGGAATGCTGTCATTAGGCCAGTCAGATAAATTGGTTAATGATTGTTGCGTAGCATTTAGGGAGGGTTCTTAGTTAAAAGTAGATCTACTGAGCGATGAAAACATCTTGCCCTGAAGCTATGCATGTCATATTTGAAATCTGAGTGCAGCCTGGAAAAGTAATGCCAGTGAAAACCCTTCAGAGCAGAAATGTGCTGTAATTTTGTATGGCAGTTGGATTCCATAGCAGCTGGGGCAATACGAGCCCTGGGAGTTTGCTGGAGAGATTCATGGAAATGGAGATGAAGGTTCAGGGACTTTGCGTATCTGAGTGTTTGGAATGAAAGGCAAAATGCAGAACGCAAACCCAAATTGTTGCTCAGAATAAAGTCATCAGAACAGAGAAATGATATGGTTCTTCCTTCTCATGTCCACTGCAGACCTCCTGGCAGTGCCACCAGATCTCACTTCTGCTGCAGCCATGTACAGGGGTCCTGTGTACGCCCTGCATGACGTCTCTGATAAAATCCCAATGACCAACTCTCCAATCTTGGACCCGCTCCCCAACTTGAAGATCAAGGTTTATAACACCTCCGGTGCAGTCACTCCCCAGGATGACCTCTCTGACTTCTCCTCCAAGCTGTCCCCACAGATCACGCAGTCTCTGCTGGAGAATGAGACCCTGAACATAAAGAACCAGAGCCTTGCTCGGCAAACTGATCCATCATGCACCGTGTTTGGCACCTTCAACTCCTTAGGAGGCCACCTAGTCATTCCCAATTCAGGTAAGTGCTAGCCATGCTGGCTTAAAGGTGCGGCTGTTTTGTGGGTTTAAGTGGTGTTAGCTTGCTTTTATGTGGGGAAAGAAAGTCTATACCTGGGACTCTGCCTTTTCTTTGATCAAAACAAATAGATGGGGTTTTTTTCCCGCCATTCATTTGCATCTACCAAAGTACTTCAAAATATTTTCCACCCAAAGTCCTGGCCACCTTTTGAACACTGCAGGCTTGAGGAAGACTTGGGCCCCTCACTATAAGAGTACAAGTCTTAGGAGTAGCGGCTGAGGGAGCTGGGGTTGTGTAGCCTGGAAAAAAGGAGGCCGAGAGGGGACCTTATCACTTTCTAAAACTACCTGAAAGGAGGCTGCAACAAGGTGGAGGTTGGTCGCTTTCCCAAGTCATACTTAGGTATGTGATCCAGTGGTGAACAGGATGGTATTAGGTTAATGATTGGACTCAAGGATCTTAGAGGTCTCTTCCAACCTAAATGATTCTGTGATTCTAAACAGAATATTGCAGGGCTCTTAGCCACTTTCTGAGACATGCAAGGCTTCAGAGCTCCCCTGTGTGAAGTGCAATTCAGCATCACCTTTTCCTCTCGTGCAGTTCTAGAAAAGGGACTGCAATACAGTAAGCCTCTATTTTGTCACTGCGCATAAAAGAGGACAAATTAATTTAAAAACAAATTGGTTGCTCCACTTCCTATTCATTGCAGACTATGTGCAGTTGAACTAGGACAGCAGAATACTATTTTTGGGAGGCTTTTTACCTGTATTTATTGTTGACTTCCTTTACAACTAGGAAAGAGAGGGACTGAGCATTGAGGGCCTGTTGATGTAATGCAGTGTGCTGCTCCATCTTTCTCATACAGCACAAAGTCAGGCTTCCAGACCCCTTCACACCACCCTGGCACCAGCAGGTGGCGTGAATTTCAGAGCATCCAAGGAGCCCTTGGGCTGCCTTGGAAGAGCTCAGGTATTTCAGACAGATTTTTTTAGCAGAGCCATGCTGCTGCTTGGTTCCTACATGAAGTGTTGATGTTCTTTCTAAGGAAGTTCAGCACCTAGATGGTTCCTACGGGTTTAGCATGATGCTGAAGAGCAGCATTAATTGAAATTAATTAATTAATTAATTTAATGACTTTAATTAATTTCACTTTAATTAATTAATTAAAGTGAAATTGAATCAAATACATAAAGCATTTGATGTGGGAGTTATGCAGGCTGCACAGTGGTCAGGAACACACCTGCCCAATTTCACTCTGAATTCAGGTAGGACCACAGTACACGTGAGACTGCAGCTCACAGCTTGGCCATTTCACAGCAAGTGCCCTCACCAAGGAGATAGTGCCTACCCTTGTCCCCTGCACCCTTGCTGGATCATTTCTTATTTGTGGATGTTATGGAGAAAGCAAAATGCCTAGGTGGCCCAGGACCTGGGTGGTTTGGTCCTTCCAGGATGGAGTCCCACACTGCTCATGAAGCAGCCAAAAGTGGTTGGAGCCGTAATCCTGCTCTTCTAATGAGAAGCAAAAATATCTATTAAATTTAAGTGAAAGCTGAACTATTCAATAAATCTGGTGCTGACAGATGAGCAATGTTGAAAATTCGTGCTGTAAAATCTTGGATTTTACATTTTTCTAAGTAGCAGCTGAAGACAGATATTGATACTCAGTTTTCTTATGCCACAGTGGTACACATTACCAGCAAAGCCTATTAGTCACAGTTAATTCACGTATATTAATATCAATTTGTAAAGAAAAAAAACCCATTTGATTCTGTAATCCCTTCAAAATGATTAAAGTAATGATTTTGTAAAGTAAAATAATCTGTCTGTTGCTACCTTGTATGCCTCTGTGCTGCTTCTAAATGTATGTATGTCCTCCTCAGGGTATGATCAAAGCCCTTCATTTTCAGTACACCTGCCCTGTTACAGCTGCCAGCATGCGTAGGTTTGGTTGTAACAGGCCTGTGAAAACACAAATGCCAGAAGGCATTTGTGGAAAATGCTTTCCTAGCTAGCCCCTCTCCTTCAAAACTGGTGAGGGACTGAGGCCCTGTACACCAGCACACAGGAGGTCTCCAGTGTAACCACACCCGCTATGCTAAAGAAAAGAGGCAGGGCCGTGCAAGGTGTCTATAAAGTCTCTCTGGTGTAGACACATCTATGTGTAAATAATCTTCCTCTAGGTTTGTTTTCAGCTGTGTAGTAATAACTGTATGCAAATCCTTGCCACTGATTTCCAGCTAATCCACATCTTCAAAGAGATCTGGCTGAGATGTGTCCGGCAGAGTGAAATAGCCAGTTCATGGGTTGTGTTTGCTGTGCAGAGACATCTCTTAAATGGAATTACTTCCATTTAAGAGCAGTGGTTTTTAATCAAATGTGCAGCAAATCACTGCTGAAAAGGACACTGAGCACATTTGCCCACGTTTTTTTCATGGTTGGATACCCTGGTTTTGAGCCACTTTACGGGACTAGGCACATTCAAAAACCAAGAAGCCCAGTTTTGTCTCCCTGGCAGTCTAGGAACTGAGTGCATTAAAAGACAGGATGCCAGGCAGAGAAGCCATCTTTCAGGAAACAACTAGTTCTTGTTGCTTCCTGGGACAGTGCTCCACTGCTTTTCTTTCCTGATCTTAATTAAGTAAGAATTGACTAGGGAGAAATGTCCCATTACAGCTGTTGGAAATTTTAGTCAGAGTTGTTTGTTTTTCCATCATTTTACAAGGTAAGCAACAGGGTAACCATCTGTCTGCTCTTTAAATAAAATGAAAGGGAAGAAAACCCTCTTTTCCGCTCCCATATTTCAGTGCAGAGGAATAAGAACAGGCTGCTGGAGACTGGAGACACCAGGGTTACAGTAAATGCCTTTTGTCCCATCTTGCTGAGGTCATTTACAGTCTGCTGGTGAGGTTGGAGATGCAGGCTTCATCTTCTGCCTCTCCTGTCACTCCTCTTCACAGACCCACTCACCTCTTTTTTTCTCCCTCTTATCTTTTGTGTCTCTTCTGTTCTGCAGGAGTAAGCTTGCTGATCCCAGCGGGAGCTGTTCCACAAGGAAGAGTCTATGAAATGTATCTGACAGTTCACAGGAAGGAGAACATGAGGTAAAAAACTGCCTTTATTTCCTTGTGCATTAATAGAGGGGGAAAATATAGTAACTAAGGACCTGTGGTAATAATGCTTATGCAAAACCTGCTTCATTGAAGCCATTTGCTGACTTGGAGGTAAATGCAAGCAAAGCCAAGGATAAACTTTGCCACAAAACCAGCTCAGACGTTTGCTTTTCTAACCAAGTGTTGCACTCTGCAGCAAGCCCTCAGGCCGAGGGGATGCTGAATTGTAGAGGAGCAAGGAGAATGTGCCAGCATGAGTTTGTGCAGCAGAGAAGGTGTGAAGTAACCTCTTGATAAAGACTTGTGCTGCGAAGGATAAGGGAGCAGAGGAAAAAGGTGACAAATCAGCTCAGTGGAGGGACAGTTGCCTAAGCACCTGACTTGGAAAATCTCCTCTCCTTTTAGAATGAATGTGAGTTTCTATTTTACCCTTCATGGGCTTGGCTAGTCCATGCAGTGAAGAGGATGGAGCCAAAGCTTTTGGTGTCCTCCACCTCCTTGCTGCTTAGCCCCTGACACCGCACACCGAGGGCACCCAGAGCCTATGCTGGGGTGACCACTGTTGTTGTCTCCTGTTACCCGAATGTGTGCCCAGTTCATATTCTAGCTCTTAATGTCTACTGGCATGCCTTGAAATTGATATGGCAGCCTTGAAACTGAAAAATATTGTTTACAAAAAGGCCAGGATACCATTTGGAGCCATTTAGAAAACCCTAATGAAGAAAAGGGTGAGGTCTTAGGCTGCAGAACGGACTCGTGTGCGCAAAGGCAGGATGGCAAATGTGGAGCTAAGGCAGTCATTACACGGTGCTTTGCCTCTTTCTCCTCCTCGTAGCTAGATATGTTTTTTGGCTCAGCCTCTTAATAGCTTTTATTATGTGCTAAGCCACAGCTGTTTATACACTGTGTGATATTGAACACTATTCTTTAGCTTGGTAGTCTTTCACCCAAGCTAAAATAATCTGCTTAAAGAAAAATTAAGTAATCCTTCCACCCACCCTTTTGCATACATTATTCATCAGCTGCTCTTTGAAAATGGCTAATTGCAGCTACGGAAAAAATGTCTCTGTTCATAGCTAGAATTGATTATATTCCTATTATTTTTGGCTGTGTTTTGAAGACGTTTACAAACAGTATTGAACAAAGACTCTTTCCTGAAGAAGGAAAAAAAGATCAGATGGCATCCCCTGATATTCAGCTTGTCTCTAAATCTCCCTTTCTACAATACCTGATTCTTTAAAAAAAATTATTTAATTTCTAGAAGGTGCTGTATGTGCAATTATTTTCTTTCCAGCCAGTTACAGAGGGAATCCCTGTTACTTTATTCATGCAGCTGTGGACAACTAATGTCACATACTTGTCTAATTTATTTTCTTCAAGGATCATAAAGCCGCCTCTGCATGCTTTGTGATAGCTGTAACTCAGCAAGTCACACAGAGGATAGAAGGATAGGTTATCCTGTGTTGGGGAAAGCATGGCTGGAGATGTGCTGCCTGCCAAACTGAGCAGGTATGCCAAGGGACACCTGCAGAAGTAAACAGAATGGTGTGAATCCTCACTTACAGTGAAGATTTTGGAAGTGATTTCTTTTCCTAGGAGAGGAGAGCAGAGCAGGCTGCCTTGAAGCAGCAGGGCTCATCATATTGTGGTGGCAGTCACTTTCTGAGTGCACAGAGTCCAGCTGCTTATTTGATCTGTGGCTGTTTTTCAGAAAACACATCAGGCTCTTCATGCTCTTGGAAAGCAGCTTCTTCTGGCACATTTAAGATGGATTGGGTGTTGTCTAGATCACTCAGAACTGAATATTCACTAAAAAGGGCTTAAACATGGCAGAAGTGGAGCATCTTCCCCTGTTACCTGCCCCCTTTCCCCAGGTGCCAAGGAGCAGAAGGGGGTGGGTGGCACCCAGCTGCAATGGTCTCCTGCTGCAGGACTGGTTATCAGACACTTCACTTCTGGAGCTCAGTCAAAGCTGTTTTTTCTGACTGCATGGGCCACAGATGTTGCTTCATACAATCAGAGTCATATGGGTACCACAAGTTGCTGTGTGGCGTAATTATTTTTTTAATCAGCTACTGCACTCTTGCAGCACTCTAGCACAGAGTGATAGTCCCCAGTAAGGACTAGCTGTAGACATTTGCTTTCGTGGCCAGGCAGTAACTGCAGTGTGTTCAACAAACCCTGTGAGACCCTGTATTTATTTTCATGAGCACTGTGCAAATGTGTATGCGTTGAAAAGTCCTGTTATGTGACAATGTTATTTGGAAGGGGACACACAGGAAAGTATAAAATGCGTGTTATAACCAGAAGTGAAGGTGGTCTTGTCCTTGATACTACAACTACCACTGAGGCGAGAATGTGGTCTCCACACTGCTACTCTAATAGAACCAGAGCAGCAACAGAGAGGGTCACCACCACAGCTCACATACCTCCAGCAACTTAAGATCTAGCTCACACTTTTTGTAGAAATATGAAACTACTTTTGAACAGTCCAGCTGAAACAGAAAATACGTTATCTCTCAGACTCCTGCAAATTCCCCTTTTCTTTTCCTTCCTTTGTTTTCATAATACATTTCCCCAGTTAGTCTCTGAAAGCTGTAGTACAGGAATTTGAGAGACGTCACAACCCAGTAATATCACTCTTTGTGTTGCCTTGCAGATTGGTTAGGAGAGCTTTCTGAGACAGCCTATTTATTCCATTTCATATCCATCAAAGCATGTGAGAGCAGGAAGGTCACCCTAAAAGCATTATCCTTCTGCAGTGAATTGGGGTTCTGATAGCTTGCAATAAACACCACTTGGAGGCAGTTGTTTTCTCTAAGTGTGTCAGTGTACTTGTGGCACAGTGGGGTTTCTCTTTTACTGGACTGATACTCCAGGAGAGTGTTATTCCTGCTCCTGTCCTGCAAGCTCACCCTCATTCTTCCTGTCATTTGGGGCGGGATGGATGCCAGGCAACTCCCAGGTTCTGATCCCTGGCTTGTGTGTTGAGCTCACGAAAAGATCTCAGTGCTTTGTGAAGCAGCTACTGTGATGAAAAGGTTATCTATTTATAAATGGTGTGTGTTTGCACACATATATGTAGGTGTATATGTTTATATTGGTATATATGTGTACCTGAAAAAATGACAACCCTGTGAGAATATTTCACAGCTATCAGACAGGTTTCTGTCTTGAAGCTCAGTGTCTTTTTCAGTGGTGAGCAGATGCTCTCTCTCTTAGTCTGGGGAAGTGTCACCAACTTTGAGATTTGCAGGAAGGGGTCCCTTTCATCTGTAAAATCAGCACATAATGTTGGCCAGTACCTGGCAAGAGCCTGTTCCCATGAGCATCTGTGAGAGACTAAATCTTACAGATTAAGTAATTTATTTAATTAATCTGTAATTTAATCCTAAGGATTAAATAACAGGAATATAAACTCCAACCTTCAAGATTTGCTTGACTGCCTCAGGTTAAAAAACAAATCTCGCTGTGAGCTGAATTAGCAGAGCTGTGTGTCCTTACGAAACATCTGGCAGTGGTCAGTGCTAGATGGGGTCTGGGTCTTGATGGACCACTGGTTTTATCTTTTATGGCAGTTCCCGTGTTCCTGTGTGAACCCCTGCTGAGCTCGCACAGCTTTAGGTGGAGCTACTCTGGCATACTCTAATCAGAGGCAGGAACTGCACAAAACAGATACAGCACTGTGAAGGGCACTCCTGTGTAATCCATCACACAGGAGGTGTTCCAAAGGAGAGTGGATGTCACTGTGCCCACAAAACTTGACAACCCTGAAGAACAGAGCAAGCAAAACTCCTGAAGGTCTTGATGGAAGACACACATAAATGTGCAAATTTCAAATTAGCTACCTTAAAAGAGAAAAGAGTCAGGTGAGCCTTTCCAGGGTTGGTATCAACGGTTTCATAATGTATGCATAGACTTTAATATAAAGTCAAGCATCTGATCAATGAGCATGATCCAAGGAGCAATGTTGCCTTTTTCACCAGTAAACCTTAAGCTTAGTGATGTGAAGTAAAAGAAATTGAAGTCTTGCACATTTCATTTCTCCACCTTCCTTCTTTATCTCAGTTGCATAAATAAAATTACTTTGCAGCTCCAAAAGACAATTTCATGAAGTGCCAGTCACTATAATTGAAAAATTCAACATGAAAAGTCCAGAGCATGAACAAAAGTAGAATGCAAACTTTTCAGAGTATTTTTCTTCTGAAGATAGACTGTCAGAAGAACCAGGGTTTGTCTAGAATATTAAGTTTGAAACTTAAGAAAGAACACATATTAAAAAATAAAGCCCCAGCAATGAAAGGAGAAATAAAATATTTTCCCTCCAACTTCTGGCTAAGCTGTGTAGAAGGGTTGCCATCTGTTGCTATGCGATAGCCATTCCTCTCTCCCTGCTCCGTCCTGTGCTTCCTGAGCTGCTGTGATTGCCTGGAGCACAGTGGCAGGGAACACAATGTAGTCCCACTGAGGAGCAGAGATATTATCTGGTTGTGCTCACATCTGCTATCTGACAGCTACCTTAATGAATATGGTCTGGCTTATTACAGGGAGACGGTTTCCAATGAATAATCCCATTAAAAACACAAATTTGATTGTGAAGGGACCAGATATGGTGAATAAAAGTTTGTGTGCTTTTAAATATAAGTTGACTGTTCTTGATAATCTCTGAGGGATGAGAAAACATCTAAAAATATCTGAAGACCTTTCAGTTACTGTTAGTGCCTTTTAATAGAAATGCTAAGCAGTGAGTTGAATTTTAGTCTTAGATCTTTGTAAAACAAAAACATCTCTCTGTTTTTGGAGTGATACAGCTGAGTGCTGAGTGCTTAGTCTCCTCTAATAAGTTGTCCTGAGACTGCTGCAAGCCTAAAGTGAAGCCCATGTTGATGGGGTTTTTGTAGGGGATTTGGTTTGGGGTTCTTTTTTGGTTCTTCTTAACAGTCTAAAAGATGGCCCACAGTTTTGGTGATGCCTGCTCAAAGGTCTTTCTGGTTTAGAGGAGCTAACTTGTTCTATGTGCTCCCCTGTGTCTCTGTTTCTGCTGGATCTCCTGCAATCTATAACACATCAATGTTGGTCACAACACATGCTCCCCTAAGCTGGGATCCTGGCTTTGCTGGTGCTGCA
The DNA here is from genome assembly GCA_013398055.1 of Ifrita kowaldi. Taxonomy (NCBI): domain Eukaryota; kingdom Metazoa; phylum Chordata; class Aves; order Passeriformes; family Cinclosomatidae; genus Ifrita; species Ifrita kowaldi. The sequence goes on from VZRS01009365.1 coordinate 708,476, forward strand.
TCACCTGTTTCAGGAGCAGGAATAAAATTGCCTGTAACGAGTGACTACACAATAACTTGTCTTCAGGGGAATTTGTTGTTTACTAACTCCATGAATTAGTGTTGGTTTATGCTTTGAGGAAGACCGATTAATATCCCATGTATAATCTATCTTGTCTACTGCATCTGTTTCTGTTCTCATTAGCTACAGTAAGGCATAATCCTTTTGTTTTAAAATGGAAATCGAAAACAGTGAGAAGCAAGAAAAGATTTGTCACGAGATTTTTGTTCCTTTTTCCTGTCGCTTGTCACTGTCTGTGCCATTGCGTTGTTTAGCCTCATTCCTCTGGGTTTCAGGTGTTTATTTCTGAGGTCTCATGGTGGTCCCTCAACACCCTGCTACCTGCAGTGATGTTAGAGCTGGAGAGGAAAGGGAATACCACCGTGATGTGCTCTGACATGCCTTGTCTCGTACAACGCCGGAAATCAGATTTGCTTTTTGTCACTGTGTCACGTTACATGTTGACTCCTGCTGTGTTGCAGCGAGCTCACCTGAAATCTTGTTCACTTTTATTGCTTTCTTTGTTACTAAATAACTCTTTGGAACCTGTTTTGCTCCAGCATCAGCTACTGTACAAGTAATAGGGTTTTATTTCCTACTCATATTTTTACCCTCTCTAGAATTTCGGCATTGTTTTCTGGCTCTCACTTGCAGTCATTCCCTATTAATTGTTACCTATAAATTTAATGATTGCATTTTTCACATTGTGAGTAGAAATCCTGGCCTCACAACGGTCAGAGGGAGGTTTAGCATAGACTTTAACAGAGCTGGGATTTCACCTCAGCAGTGACAATGACCCACTTCACACCACTGGAGACCTTCTCTGCAACTCATTATATCTCAGTTTTTAAAGGTTTATCTGCATGAGGTGTATGTTGGAGAGTCGCTAGGACCAGCAGGTGTTCAGAGGTGATTTTGTGGTGCCAGTCTCTGGTGTGTGCCTGGTTGGGAGTTTGGGACTGTGAAGACAAGCACCCCCACCCTGATGGCGCATTTTTCTGCTCTTCACTAATCAGACTGTCCTGTATCACAAATACCCAGCTCCAGGACCATGCATAGCTCATCCATTTGGCAATAAATCATCTAAGTCTGGTGACAAAGATGCTGTTTATGAACATGGGGAAAAAATATTAAGCCTTGATATTTTCAACATGTCCTTTGTATGCCTGTATCCACCTCCCATTTCAGTTGCTCACTGTGCAGTCTGCAACACATCCTGACTTGGAGTTCTGCATAATTTTTTTGTATTTGTGCTAATCAGCTATAAAATGTTGCAGCACAGAATCATGCCCTTCATCAGAGTCCTAAAATCTGACAGTTAAAAAAATTTTGGCACGAAGCCGTGGCTAAACTTTACTTGGAGGCAACTTCAGACTGTATGATTTATCAGTACCATATTCTTTTAATGACCTTTTGGAGTTTTTTTGACTGCATGCATCAGTGCTTGTCAATTTTAACTCATTTTTCACCTAAAAGGCACCATATTAATTTTTTTTTTAAGACAATAATGATATATTCACTCCTTTGTTCTTTCTGGCTGCTTGTTTTGTAATTCGCTCCAAGAAACTATGATAGCTTGTATTTTCTTTCCTTTCTTTTTCATGGGTCAGTACTTTTAGATGAAGTTAGGTTAACTAGATGATTAAGTCTGTAGCTGGTCATATCTGTCCAGATAAATACTGTAATTTTGAGAGATCTTTCTCATAAGGTACTATGTTTCTTTAAATTCCTTGAATTAGACCATAGGAGAGTGTTCAAATATCCACCAATTCCCAAGGCTAATGATCATTAAAAACGACTGACACACTCTGAGTGTTTTTTAGACTTCTTGTTGCTTCATATGAAAAAAAAAACCAATGTAAATGAGTCAGAAAAAGAAGGAATGTTCTAGTGAAAAACTGTCAAATTATTTATTCAGTCTGGTCTTGCAAAAAAGTGTTACCTCATCTTCTTAATCCAGAGATTCCCTGCAGTATGCAAGAGGAGCTGGACTATCTGCTAGTGTTTCATTTATTTTGTGTACTGTTTGTTAGGCTAAAATAGCTGGCACAATATGTGATAGCTGTCCAGATTGCTATACTTTACATCTTTTTTGAAAGGCATCTATATCACAGCTGCTTGTTTCCAGTCCATGGATTTTCAGAAACCATTGTTAAGTCATTTAGAAAACTCATCAGTTAATTTCCACAGATGCATATCATCTGGATTTACTGATTTGCATAGATTTAAATTTTTCAATGCCAGACCGTTTTTTTTCTCAAATGTTACAAAAACCTCCACAACATTTGTAGCAACAAGGGATAATTTTCAGAAGTGCCTTCATCCCATTTTGCAAAAGAATTTCTCAAAAGGATTTCTCAAAAGTTTGTCTTTCATTTTCTGTGAGATTAATGGGATAGGAAGGAAGAATTAAGGTGGACAAAATTAGATTAGTCCCATGGACATATATTTGCAATTGCCAAAATAGGTGTGATAAATTTGGTATCAAAATAGCTTCTGTCCTGATTTGGCCTCCTTGAAAATATTATATCTAAGATTACCTGCTCTGCTCTGCATTGGTGTGGCCTCACCTTGAATATTGTGCGCATTTTTGGCCACCACAATATAAGAAATATATAAAACTATTAGAGAACATCCAAAGGAGGGCAATAAAGACGGTGAAGGATCTTGAGGGGAAGCTGTGTGAGGAGTGGCTGAGGTGGCTTGGTCTGTTCAGCCTGGAGAAGAGGAGACTGAGGGGAGACCTCACTGCAGTTACAACTTCCTGGTGAGGGGGAAGCACAGGGGCAGGCAGTGATCTCATCTCTGTGGTGACAGTGACAGAACCCGAGGAAATGGCCTGAAGCTGTGTCAGGGGAGGATGTCAGGAAAACATTCTTCACCCAGAGGGTGTTGGGCACTGGGAGAGGCTCCCCAGCACCAGCGCGGGAGAGTTCAGGAAGTGTTTGGACAATGCTCTCAGGCTGTTGGTGTCACTCTTGGGGATAATCCTGTGCAGGGCCAGGAGTTGGACTCCATGATCCTTCTGGGTCCCTTCCAACTCAGGATATTCTATGATTCTGTGATTACAGCTATTTTTTTTTCCCCTTGGTAAAGGCAAAGACTTGCAGAAAAAAATGACAATGTTGTCTCAACTAATTTCCCTAAGACTGATGCAGAATACGTGTATTCGTAAATGCAGGATGGGATCGAACCCTTAGCCAGAGCAGAGCATGTGAGGTCCTGTGGGCAGATCAGGATTTTAAGTGCAGATCACATTGGATGCTTTTAATCTCCCGCTTGCTGGTTTCTGGATCATGAATTTGTCCTCTAGTATTTAGGGAGGCAGTTGATGAGGCACATTCGGCTGTATTTGTCATACACCAGATGTCAGGATAGTTACAGTCACTCATGCTTCCTCTTGTTTTAAGCTCCTCAGTGGTTGGTCTGGGATGGTTTGCACTTGCACACATGTGCACACACACACACGCTCTATCTAATTTTCAAACTTCAGTGTATGTTGTGTGTCCTAAATATTCATATGATTTCCCATAATATCCATTCCTAGTGACTGGCAGCAAGCACACTGGATCTGTGTTTTTAGCTGAACAGCTCGGGGTAATCACTAGAAATCTTGGGTTTTTCAAGTGTGTTTTACCCTTGCACTATTCTTTACCATCCCTTCATCCTTTTTTCCTCACCAGCAGTGACACCTGCTCCCTGCAGGCATATTTGCAATAGCCACTCTAGTGGATCTGAATGCCTTTTAAGTAAAATGGAGTGTCAGTGGGTTTGGTGATGACTCAGAGCTCAAACTGCACCTCTCAGATGTGTTGTGTACCACTTTCAGTCATGCTTACATGCTTATTAGTTCAGTGTCTTCCTCTCTTCTTCAGTTTTCTCTGTCCTGACAGTAAATAATTCTCACAAGTGGTGCCAACAAGAGCCACCATTCATTTTTGTGTGTTACTGAACAACTGCCAAATGCAGCAGTGACCACATCTTGGCAGTGGGTAAAATGAAGCTTCCGCATGCCATTTGCAAGGATCCTTCAGAGTGGAGGGTGCTCAGCAAATGTGGCCTGTAATTTGCTGGCACCTAAACCTGCATTTTGACACATGAGAGTTATTTGGCATAAAAACAAACCAAAAAAAGGAAATAAATATGGATTTGGAAAAAATTAAGGAAAAAACCAAACCCGCCTATTTTGTTTGCACAATCTTTTTTATTTTAAGAGAAGGATTTTTTATCTTCACACACCCAAATGAAACTTTTTTTCAACTCACTTAATGTGTCCATCTTTCTGTCTCCTCATCAGGCCCCCTGTAGAAGACAGCCAAACCCTGCTGACACCGGTGGTGAGCTGTGGCCCACCAGGAGCCCTGCTAACCCGGCCCGTCATTTTAACCATGCACCACTGCGCAGAGCCAAACACAGAGGACTGGCAGATCCAGCTGAAGCACCAGGCTGCCCAGGGACCATGGGAGGTGAGGCTCCAGAGCTCCAGCCTGTGTGCTGACTGCATGCAGGGCTCTCTGCTGGTCCTTTACTTGCCTTTCTGAACCTGGATGCCGGTATTTTGGGGTTTCCACGTGAGATGCACAGCTGCTACAGGCAGGCAGGAGTGCCCTTCCACACTAGATGTCTAAACTGCCCAGTGCCTATGCAGAGGTGGGTCCTTGGGGCACTTTGGCACCTCCTAGTACTAGCAGTTTTCCATGGTGGGAGCCTGAGGTGGTTCCTTGCCAGTAGCACAGCAGGAGAATGTCCCAAGGCAGTGTGGCAAAAGGATCTTCCCTCTGTAACTGGAGCATGAATTGATGCCTTCAGCAAGCCTGGGCCATCCTGATAGAGCCCTTCTCTCCAGCCCTGTGCTCCTAGGTCCCTGCTGCCACCAGTTTGGTCTCATAATTAATTTGGCAAGGACACTTTCTCCTACTGGCAAGTTTAATAAGGTCAGGGTGGCTTCTGAAGGCAGTTGGGCTGACAGCAGCGAAAGTGCCGTGTCCAGCGTTGTCTGCAAAAGCCCCTTGTGTTTGCCCTCCTGCCTGTGGCACTGGCTCTTCCTCCTGCTGGGAGGGAGCCTGCAGCAAACACAGCTCTGTCTCGCCAGCTAATCTGCACCCCACAACCCGACTCTTGGCACCACACGTGTGTTCCTTATTTGTGTTACTGGCACCTCTTCATCTCACCCCATCCTCCTCCTGCCCTTGACAGAGGTTGCTCTGCCAGCCGTGCACGCACCCTGGTGTGGGTGCAGCATCCATGGGGTCCCTGGCCATCACACAGCAGCCCTCTTCCTCCTGTCAGTTCTGGAGCAGCTCCTCCAAGCTGAGCCTCACACTCACACGGGTGCACACGCATTCCTGCACACCCCTGCAGCACCACTCGGGGCAGCACCTCCTGCCAGAGCCAGGTGCTGGCACGGCCATGGAGGAGGTGCAGCCTGCGCTGCAGCACCTTGCCCTCCAAAAAGATTGTGCCACCACTGCAAACACGGCAGGCTTGCCTTGCCTGAGACTAGGGGAGCCAAGCTTAATGCCTAATGCCAGCTGAGCCCACTCTTCTCAGCTGCCAGATGTGTACGTTGTGCTGCAGAGCTGCCGGCAGCAGGGGCGAAGTGGACGAGTTGTGCTGAGCACCGTGTGGCACGTAGTGGCTTTGCAAGGGTCGCCTCTCACCCGCTGCTGACGTTTCGCTTCTGCTCCCTCTCAAAGCCACTCAGAGCACCTTGTGTTGCGTGCAGGATATTACAGGCAGGGTTGAATGGAGAAATTAGCGGGGGAGCTGTTTTCCTGTACGCCCAGGGTGGGGAGGTCATCTGCATTCAGGCAGTAGGAATTTTTTTTTTCTTCACCCTGCAGTCTCGTCACGGAGGATTATTCTGAGGAAGCAGCAGGTGATATTTCATGTAGATGTGGTATTTGGCCATCGCAGAGATTACTTCCCTTCCTTGAGTTTTTATAACTCCTTATTGTCATGCTTAGGAAGTGAAGGGCAGTTATTTATTCAGCATGCCTGAGACTGCTGATGCTAAATCATGGTCACCAAATGATTAGTTCTGCAATATCTCTTTCAATAAAATCTTGGTGATATTTTCATTATTTGCCTAACTCTGCCCAGGGCTTTAAAAGCAGGAGTGAGGACAGGGGGAGTTTTTGACCTCCAACAGTGCCACCAGCACCCCAGAGAACTCTGCTACCTGTGCCTACACAGGAGACAAGCTGGAAGGACTTATAGATCTTGATTAATCTAAGGGGCAAACAGCAAGGACTTTTTGCATCATGCAGGCTTGAAAGGGGCATTGCTGCCTGAAAGGAGAGCAGCTCTGAGGGGTCACATGCTGTAACTTGGCCTCTTTCTCTCTTAGGATGTGGTGGTGGTCGGAGAGGAAAACTTCACCACCCCATGCTATATCCAGCTGGACCCAGAGGCCTGCCATATCCTGACAGAAACCCTCAGCACCTATGCCTTGGTGGGACAGTCAATCACCAAGGCAGCAGCCAAACGTCTCAAACTGGCCATCTTTGGACCACTGTCCTGCTCTTCGCTGGAGTACAGCATCCGGGTCTACTGCCTCGATGACACGCAGGATGCTCTTAAGGTGGTTCTTGATCTCTTGCTTGCTCTCCCTCTCCCTCCCCAGCTGTCACAGGACTGCAGTCATTGCAGTGACTAGACCCTCTGCTTCATGTATTCATGCTCCCTGGGTTATTTTTCTAGTTAGAAAGAAGAACTTGACAGCAAGGTGCTGTTTTACAGTTTAACCCCCACACGCTATAAATTGTCCTTTGCATAGGGATCTCACACTATTTTCCGCCCACCAGTCTTTTTTCCTTTGTTTACCTGTATCATATCCTGAATCCTTAGGTTTTTGCATTATTAAAAGGCCATAAGGTACACGGGCCTTCATTCGTTATTCATGTATTTTTAATGCTAAGTGCCAGCTCCCTAGAGATGGAGAAACATATAAATGCTTCTTTGTAAATAGTTGATAATGATGAAAGAAGCTTCTGGCCTGTTAATCACTGCCTGCTTTCATACTGCTTTATTACACCTCTTCGTGTGCAGCTTTTTGTGTTGGGAATTCGCAACTGGAATAAACCAAAGCTGCTGCTATCCCTGACTGGATGACCTTACTCTCCCTGCGTAGTTCTGGCATGCCCACAAACACACACTCACTACGTACAGATGAGCAGAGAGGCAACAAGAATTGCTATTTCTCTTTATAACACCTGTATTTATACAGACGGTATTTCTAATAGATGCACTCATGAAACATGTAGCTGCAACTGCACAACAGAGTTTATTAAAAGGTGGGTATTTTCCTTTAGTTGTAATTAGTGCAACTTCACAAATGCCTCTTTGCAGCAAAATTATTTCAAAGCCTTACTAAGCAGAGTCATCCCTGCCGCTGTACAAGCTTTTGTTTCCTCAGGTCTATATGGGAATTATTGGGATTTAAACTCACATGCACTGGCTGGGAGTTGTTTGTGTTTTTCAGAACAGTGACTTCCATCACTGAGAGCAGCACGCTTGATTGTCCTCCCTGATTCTATCTGATACCAAGTTTTGCCTGTCTAGGCTCTGCTGAGGTGATACTCTTATATGTAAGAAAGGCAACAAAGTATAAGGGTTGAAGCAGGCCTGTGGTGACTTCAGCATGGTTTTGTCCTCTGGGAACTTGGCCTCTGTCTCTGCATTGATGTTACCAGCCTTTTAGAAACAATTATTTTTCCTGGTCTGATTTCCCTTTTGTTTTTCCTATTAACAAAAACAAAAAAAAAAGTGAAAAGGATCTTTCATAGCAATCAAGCTTCAAAGGTCCTGGTGGTTTTATGCCTGTGCTGCATAATACAATTTTCCATGGGTTTGACAAGGCCTGGGGTAATAATAAGTGAGTTGGAGGGGCCTTGGCCAGCCAGCTAATGCAGTCAGAGCTGAGGAATCTAATTAAATATTACTCAGGAGCTGTCGGCCTGTTTCTAATAGACTGTGGGGAGAGTTGTGTGGTAAAGTTAATCCAATTCAGTGCAACAGCAGAAGGGATCAGGAAAGGCACAGAGCCACACGGGGGGACCATCCTTCTCCTGAGAAGCTGCAGTTGAAATTTGGGAGGGCAACAGGTCAGTCCTTGGGATCCTGCTGCAGTTTGACCCTAAAGTGAGATTGCAATTTAGTGAACAAAGGTGAGCAAAGTCAGGAGGCCATCATCCGACGCAGCACCTACTGCTTTTTGACGTCAAGTTCATGCATTTTAATTTTCTTTCTCTTTGGCATGTCTACCCCAAGACTGGAGGGGCGCCCCTGGGGTTCAAGACCCAGCTAGCTGGTGGTTTACAGAAGGACAAGCACATGTCCTTGCTGGCCACAGACTCTTATGAATGCATGAGTTGCACTTTTTTGGAAGTGTAAGGTCTGGGGAAGGAGAAGAATGAGGAAAAAGAAGCCTAATAAATCAGCTGTAGATGAGTAAAATAGGTGTAGATGGAAGGGCTGGCTGTGGACCAGTGTGTGTAAGCAGGCGCGTATGAACTGGTACGTGAAACCAGTGTGTACTAAACATCCCTCTGTGACAGGGTTGGGTAGACTCAATCTGTGACTATTTAGAAAGAAGGAAGAAAGGCTGGGGTGTTTGGCACATGCTTTCACAGCAGCTGGTACTGCAGCAGCCCCTGCCGTGCTGGGAGGACATCCTTGGCACTGCCCTATTGCCAACGGGAAGGCATTCAGCGGGCAGTTACCACTGGGTGTGTGGACAAGGCGTGCAGACAGGAAAAGGCCAAACGATCCTGAGGTTAGAAGTATTTCGGAGAGGAAAGAAAAGTTGTAAGCAGCAGGTGAAGCACCAGCTGCAATGTCTCGGTGTCTTGAGGCTGGCTGCTCTGGGCAAAGCACAGCAAGGGTAGGGAAGAGCAATATTCCTATATTGCATTGTCTGTGCTTTGGAAGAGCCTTTGTAGGGGATTGTGTGTATTTTTTAGTAGACAACCAAATGCATTCTGTTATTATTTACAACTAGGAATGAGTGTGCCATATGCTGAATGTGTTTTAACAACCACCAAAGGAAGACAAGTAGTTGCAGTATAAAACACAGTGTGGTGCTCATCCAGCAGACTTTTCCCTCTCATCATGCAGAGTAAGCACTCGCAGCTGAGCTGCCGGCACCCGCAGTACTGTAGGGAAGTGTAATGATTTGCCATCAGTAAGGGCTCAGTTATTGTGGGAGCAGCTTAGTGAGGTTCCTGGCGGCCGTGGAGCAGCGTGGGCTTGGTGCTGATCACACATGCAGCATCCTCTGCCCTGCAGGGTCCTGAGCCACCTGGATGGGGTGCTCACAAAAATGCTTTTTGGGCAAGGGTGAGGGGAGTTGTGACCTTGAGCATTGGCCTCTTTTTTTAAGGCTGATTTTTGCACTTGGAAGGGGATGCCCAAGGTTAAAAAAAAAATAAAATAAAAAAAGTAATAATATGATAACTATAAAGAAATCCAGCTGCTTTGCTCTCTTCATTGATGTGTGGCTTTGAGATTGAGGTATGTGACCTGTGTGAGGCAGCATGGCGGGGGCTGAGCAGCCAGACACATGGAAACAGCTGCCTCCCACTCTGGGGGCATGGGAAGGACTTCAGGCTGTAGCAGGGTGACATCCCCCAATCTGTCTTGTGTTGCACAGTAACTGTCCTCAAAAAAACCACCCAAAAGTGGGCACAATAGGCCTGTGATCTTCTCTCTGATTTGTAATGCTTATTTTTTCTTTTATTGAAGAAAGGCGCAGCTTGGACTGGACGCCGTTGTTTGCTTGCGCCCCTTTAATGAGGAGGCCCAGGCTGCAGATGTTGTGGTGTCACGGGCGATGGAGTGATGCCTTACACAGCTCCTTCTCATGGGAAGTAATTCCTGCCTCACAGGGGGATCAGAGACAATGGGCAGGGTGACCACAGCCACCTCAGTGTGGGGCAAGCAATATGCAGCTCAGGTTTTGGCTCAGGAGGACACACAGGTGCCAGCCAGCAGGATAAGCACTGCTCTAAAAAAATGCTGTATGGCAGGAACCAGCCAGAGTGTTTGAAGGGCTGTGCAAGCCATGGCTCCAAATTAATTCTGAATTAATTAGCTAAGTGGCATGGGAGAAGCACAGGCTGCTTGGCATCCACCAGTTAGAGCATGCAGAAGGGCTACAGTGGCCCAGAGTGGCTACCAGAAGTGGGATGTTGAAACTAGACACCCAGATCTGGTGGGTGGGATGGTGCAGCATCATGCTGCAGTTTCCCACACAGTAGTGCAGCTCCCAGAGCTGGTGCAGCGTGGGCAGGAGCAGTTCCTTGGCACCCAGGCTCTGCATGCCTGAGAGCTGGCATCTGCAATTAGCTCACACAGTTCCACAAGTCATCTTCTGGACCTTCCAGGGAGGTAATTGGAACATAATGAAGATATATAGTAATCAGATAATTACTATCGATCGCTCTTTAGACATCTTGATGAAGTAATTAGGTGGCACTGGAAAGAAGCTGTAACTGATTCATTGGCATAACCTTAATCTGAAAGGTTTCCTGATTTTGTTTCTTTTCCTCTAATGGCCAATAAAAGAACATCGTTTTAGCTTCAGGATCTGCCAGATGCTTTTGTCATATGCTTACTACCTCCCTGAATGTGGTCAGGAGTAGCTGGAATGGGGGCTCTTTTAGTTGGCCTGGGGCGGTATCCTGGTTTTGTGTGCCCCTGTATTCCTTGAGCATCCACATGAGACTGGTTAGTTGGTTGACTCTTTTAATTAAATGTGGCTGAGATTGGCTGTGTTGGTTTCTAATCGGACTCATGGAGTTGCCTTTGTACTTGCTTCTTCCATGTGATCTACAATTGGGCTGTTTGTAGGCAACATTCCACTGTGGTCATATAAATTATGAGCTTATATTTATCTTCAGCTTCAGAAAATGACCAGACCCTTGGCTTGCTAACTTTTAATCACATGATCAATATTTCAGTTGCCCTGAACCCGTGTATTCATATGCACAAAATGCTCCACCACAGTGCCTTGCACTGTTCCCATGCCATCCTGCTGGACAGTGTCGGTGCAGGTATCTGTTATCTCCTGTACTGCTCTGTCACAGGGTGCTTTGTCAGGAGGCCACGAGCTGAAAGACCAGTGGTATACACAGGTCCCATGTCAGCAGGACCTACACAAATTAGAGTTTCCAAAAACAAGATAGTAAGGCTACTGTTAGATGTCCAGTTTGATGAGCAGTGGAGAAGATTGATCTATTTCTGTGCTCAAACAGTGACTGCATGCAAACTCTTTGCATTCCGTATGACAGCACAGAATTGAGCTTCTGCTTATAGGGCATGTGAGAGAACACTGTGTCTCCCAGGGGAGAGGTGCCTGCACCACTGCTGGGTGAAGGAGGTGAGAGGGTTATTATCAGATCCACTAATGCAGTTCCAGTTCACAGGGACACACAATTCTTTGCAGTGCCTGTGTATTCTTTCAGTCTGTGTTACACAAGTTACAGCATCTGCAGCAGACAATCGTGAGGACTCAGAGGAGCAGTGTGCTGTCTTGGTGAAACCTGACAACTTTCTTGTTTTTATCGCAATGCTGCAGGAGGTCCTCCAGCTTGAGCAGCAGATGGGCGGGCAGCTTTTGGAGGAGCCCAAAGCTTTGCATTTTAAGGGAAGCACCCACAACCTCCGTCTCTCCATTCACGACATTGCCCATTCTCTCTGGAAGAGCAAACTGCTGGCTAAATACCAGGTGAGCATAGCAAAACATTCACATTGCATACTAGCAGTGAGCCTTAAAGAAATACTGTCACACGCAGGTGTGTTTAAAAAACATCAGGAGTCAGGCTATAGTTCCACGGACTTTTTTTTTTCCTGGACCATTTGCAGTCACATTTAGCACAGAGCCTGCAGTCTCTGCTCATATGGCATCCATGCCTTGGTCCCACATCCCTCCCTAACTATACATTTCTGCTTTCCTCCTGCAGGAGATTCCCTTTTACCACATCTGGAGTGGATGTCAGAGGAACCTGCACTGCACCTTCACACTGGAAAGGTTCAGTCTGAATACCCAGGAGCTGGTGTGCAAGCTCTGTGTGCGGCAGGTCGAAGGAGAAGGGCAGATCTTCCAGCTCAACTGTTCTGTCTCAGAGGTAAATGATGTTTGTGTGCTTTTCTATCCAACCGCAGGAACATGGGAGGGCCAAGGAGGTAGAACCTTTCCCGTTGCTACCTCTTTAGTGCTTCCCAGTTTCCTCCTGGCTGCTGGTACGGACATAAAGAATGGATTAAGTCATTGCTTTGGATCTCCAGTTGCATTTTTCCTTAGTTTCTCTCATCTGGAAGGAAGCATCCCTCCTTCAAGGGAGGGAGGAGAGCAGCTTTGATCCCTCTGCTAGTGTTGCCTTTCTGTGTCTATACAGAGAAGCTCTTTGCCTACCACTCCCTAGCACATCTCAAGAAGCTTTCATGGTGCTGTTTCCTTGGCCGTCCACAAGACCCATCATGCCTGACAGTTTCTTGGAGAGAGAGAGAGAGTCCCCTGTCAGTGCTGTGTGTTCCGTGAGCCACTCCCCTCTGATCCCATGTAATGGCTGCTGTGCTATAGGGAATATCAGATGGGCTGGTTGCACTAAAGTCTTCTCCTCATATTTTGCTACTGCTACAAATCCCGACCATTGTCTTTGGCAGTTTTTCTTCTGCTGTCTGACATTTTCCAGAAGAAATATTATCATAAGTTTGGGGTCATCTTTGCCAATGCTATTTAGCACCTGGAGAATTTTTGTTGCTTGGGGCAGTCAAGCTTGGGGCTAAGATGGAGCAACACATTCAGGTGTGAAGTGGCATTGGCTCCAGCAAATGTGCTGGTGCATTTTATCCCTGGTACCCTTGGCAGCTACGAGGAGCAGACTCTTGGGCAGCAATTACTGCTGGCTGGCTTGGGGAAGGGCTGCCAGAGCAGAGACGAAAGTTTCTTGTGCTGTAGGGCTCTGCCAGTGAGCACCATTACCCCTAACATCTGCTTGGTTAGTGGGTGTAAAGTTACAGATTCATCTGGGGACTACACAGCATTAAGGACAGATGGTAAAACAAGCATCATAAACAATTATTGTAATAAGTGCTGCATTGAGGTAATCACTAATTTAACCTCACAGAGAAGAGAAAGAACTGAAAGTAACTTTAATGAAATGCAAGTACGCGCTATAATCATCTTCAGCTGGTTGTGTGTAATAGGGCCTGGTAATAGATTTAGAGGGAACAGGATAATATTCTTGTCTTGTGCTGTGATCCTATCCATCAAGGATGAATAGAGGGAATGAATAATACCACTGCGATCAAGGCTGCCTCCTGCAAAATTGTCCCTTGTGGTTGACACCTTGTGATATTCCCAAACTCCAGCAAGGAACAGGAGGACCTTGGGCTGCTAAGAGCTGGAATATAGGGTCAGCTAGGAAAAAAATCCTAAAACTCAGAGATTACATGATAAGTCATCTGAAAGGGTAATAACTACAACTTGGAAACCAACGTATGCCTCTAGAAGCATGATAAAAAAATCAGACCAGGCATCAGGAAACCATAGCTGTGGTTCCTCTCATTTTCCTGTGAGGTTAGGCTAGTGGTATCCAGCTAGTGGTTAGGCATTGCAGGACTGTGCTGGCATCTTTCTTTATTGCTGGATCTGCCTCTCTGTCTCTGTCACACTGCGATAAAAATTTAGTAACACTGTTTCCTGTATCCTCCCTTGATGGGCTTTCTTTTTAGTCCCCTGCAAAGGATGTAAAACTTCTGCAGATTAAACTGTCTTATACTGGCTTTATACAGTGTCTACCACTGGGACTTCAAAAATACAAATGCAGTGAGTGCCAAAACACACATATTTGTAAAGCAGGAGGAAAATTGTGATAAAGGTCTCCCATGCTTCATTTTTGAAGCCCTCTTTTTATCTTGAGCTCTTGATACTCACACAAAAGAGCCACAGGGCAATGCCACAGATACCTGGGGCCCCTTCTGCAGCAATCCTGAAGCCCCTGGGGCTGCAGACCACCTTGAGAGACAGGACAGCACCTGTGTCCTGTGGCCCAGGAGATAAAGAAAAGGTTCTCTGTCTGCAATGCCACTGTCACCACCCTCCTGCTGCTTCTGACCTCCCAATGAGGGTGAGCCTGCAGGCAGCGCCAGTGTCAGGCACGTCATTTTCCTGGCTCCTGGGCAGTGCCTGCTGCCCAGCAGCTGTGGGGCAGTGGGGTTGGGGCAGGCGGTCTGTGACGCAGGGCCTTGGCACCCAAGTACAGGTGCCACATTCGACATGTTAATTGAGGACATTACAGTGTGGCATAAACCTTCCTTGGTTAGAAATTTCACTGATTGCCTAAAATGCCACATCTTAAAAAAAAAAAGGCAAAAAACATTCATATTTATACAGTAGAAGAGAATTAATTGGTGTAGATAAAAGAGTGGAGGCAAAAGGTTTAATTCTGTGCATTGCTTATGGACATTGGCTTTCCCCTTTCCATCTCTGAATATGTTTTTGGGGGATAAACCAGAGATTGCACAGTACTGTGAGCATCTCCAGCAAATTCCTTGGATGTTTGTGATTGCAGCTTAAGCCAGGAGCTGCCTGGCATTAAGACAGTTTCAGGTATTACAGCTCCTTCCCAACAGCCAGTTTGACACAAAGCAACAAGACAGTTCACAGAGGAGAAAACAAATCGACATTTAGTGACAAGTCTTTAGCACAAGTGTTTCTGGCTGCCTGGGGCTGTGATCTGGCAGAGGGGGAGGAGAAGCAGCTCCCCCATTTCTACTAGAAAAGAAGACCAAATTGAGAAATAGAGTGAGAAGCACGAGGGCAGACCCAGCCATGTTTGCTGCTTTTTCCATCGCGGTCCCTGCAGGACCTCGCTATTCCTAAACAAACCCGACCATCCAAATTGACCAGCTACCAGCTGTAGGCACTAGATCCATCCAGGCCAATGAGAAGACAAAATCTTTGCCCAGAAGAGCCAACTGCTGTTATTCCCGGAGGTGTTAGCAGGCGATGTCATGGGGACCCCTCCAGCTGGGAGGACCACATCAAAGAGCATCAACACCACACCTGCAGGGCCCAAGTTGGCTTTGGATCTGACTTTTCCCTTGAAACGCTTGCTGCCACACTGCCTTAGGACACAGCACATGTCCTGGGGACTAGGGGCGGTCACTGCCCCCCACCTCCCCCACCCCCTGCCCTGAGCACAGGCTCTCCATCTATTTCCAGAGTCAAAGCCGCATAAAGATGAGGGCTCAGCTTGTGCTTGGGTTGGTACTGACTGTCTGTCTGTGGTCTGCACAGCATCAGAGGCTTCAGAGAGCTTGGGTGCTGCCAGAGGGATGTCAGTGGTATGAGCCTGGTGCTGGCTTGGTGGGACACTTGGTAAGATGCTGGGAAGGGGGTCCTTTGAGCCATGCCAGGAAAGCCCAGCTCTGCTCTAGTAGTAGCAACTTTCTCTGAAATTTGTCTAAGTGCCTGACCTTTCATTATTTCCAGTAAGTCATTAATTAAGCTGGCTTTTCGTCCAGCTATAGTAATATTCACTCTCAAAAAAAAGAGGAGGGAAAAACAATCTTTTGTCTACCCAAAGCGGATTATAAATATTTCTGTTTTCCAGCAGACTAGCATGTTCATGTTAGTGTTTACTAGATTAGCAGAGGGCTGCAAGTAAAAGCACTGAGTCTCAGAGGATGTAGTTCTACAATTGTCTCTTCACTCAGTAACAAAACTGATGGGTTGTTCAGGCTTTTTTTTCTGCCTTTCCAATCTCAGGAACCTACTGGCATCGATTATCCTCCCATGGACACAGCAGACACCATCACCACCATTGTGGGGCCCAGCGCTTTCAGCATCCCACTCCCGATAAGGCAGAAGCTGTGCAGCAGCCTGGATGCTCCCCAGACCAGGGGCCACGACTGGCGGATGCTGGCCCACAAGCTGAAACTGGACAGGTGAGCAGGGTTGCCTGTACGTGGTCAGGCAGCGAAGCTCCTAGGGAGGGAGGTATGTGCAAGAACATCCTGGTGAAAGTCCCACTGAAAGCAGATGTACAGACTGGTCAGGCTGACTGCACAGGGGATGAGCACCTTGACAGCACCAGCAGCAGGGATGGGTTGAAATCATATGGATTCAGGTAGTTTCCATGCAGCTCAAAAAAACTGAGTTTCCTTTTGACTCATTGCAGGTACTTAAATTATTTTGCTACGAAATCAAGTCCCACTGGGGTGATCCTGGATCTCTGGGAAGCCCAGAATTTCCCTGATGGCAACCTGAGCATGCTGGCAGCAGTTCTTGAAGAAATGGGAAGACACGAAACGGTTGTTTCTTTGGCAGCAGAAGGAAATTACTAATGCAGCCTTGGCATGGCCAGGAAGGACAGACACAGGGAGCGGTAATGCCCCGTTATTGCAAACGAGAATTGAAATGAAAACCCAGACCAATGAGTTACACAAGAGACGTTTCAGAGAAGAAAGCAAGCAAACAAACAAAAAAAAACCAGCCCTGACCTTCACACGTGCTCTCCTTGTACATTATCACAGGATCAGAAAGAGATCATGCAAAGTTGTACCTTGGAAATATAAATCAACCTAATGTTCCTCTCGGCTTGGCTGTACACTGCTTGGTACAGGTTTCTACAGTTTCCTAGGAAACGCTTTTTATTGCTATCCAGATATATGGATAAACTTTCTTAACAATCCCAGTTTCTATGGATGTTGTTTACATCAAATTCTGGACAGGGGTAAGGAGACTGTCCATGGCTCTTTATATTTTTTGTTTAAAGCCATTCTAGACAAGGCTATGGACAGTTGGTTGTAGCTATTTCAGCTTATTGGTTTCTGGTGAATTCAGATTTTGGAAACAATTCGCACATTAGTTGTCTCGCAATGATCCTCCTGTCATTGTTCTGTTTCCTAGACCTACCTGTAAAAAAAAAAAAAAAAAACGAAACCAAGAAAATCAGGGTGTGCATCTGGAAAGCAGGTACTCTGGCTGATAAGTAGGAACACACAAAATGTTCTCTTCCTTCCCCGAGACAGTCCCACTGAGCCTGTGTGGGGAATAGCTCTAAGACAGTGGGGAATGAAGGATCTGAGTTAATTTTCAATTCACACCCTTTCCACCCCTTTGCTGTATGAGGGGCCAGATATGCAATTCAGAGTGGTTGGAGGGGAGGGAGAGAAACCCAGAAAAAAATAAAAAAGAGAAGTTGCTATGATAGTTATTTACTGATTAGTATCTAGTGCAAGGATTATAATGACTATTATTATTACCATTATTACTTTATTTCTGGTTTTGTCAGCAGCAGAATGAATAATTTCTGGTTTTATGGAACCAGTTGTCCCCTCCCTGAAGGTCTTTTAAGACGTGTCCCTCTCTATGCCGTCTGTCCTTCCCTTTGTCATCGTACTCCTCCTCCAAAGTTCTCTGCCAACCCCCACAGGCTGCTCACCTTGTGTTAGCATTGCTGTGCTCCACGCCCAGAGCCAAGGCAGTGTGAACTGATGACACTCTGCTGACCTTCACCCACCAAGTGTCTGACCTTGGCGTGTTTTGCACCCCCCTGGTGCCTGCAGGTTGCTCCAACAGGCAGTCCTGTTCTGAGGTGGCTGCAAACCAGAGATGGCCTCCCCATCCAAATACACAAAGACCACTGGTTCCTGACCACAGGTGCAAGCATGTGGAGGCACGGACATCCACCACCTGATTTGTGCATCCAAGGTGGGCTTCCATAGTTTTTGCTTTGTTTTGTAGTGTTCTAAGAGCCAGCAGCTCCTGTTGGGTCCCCATGGAGCTGCAGGTCTCACTGAAACCCACCACCTCCAGTAATGTTTGCAGTCCTCTGTGGCTGGCGAGGGAACGCTTGTCCCTCTACAGCCACGTCCCTCTTGGCCACCACAAAAGAGGTGAGGCGGGAACTTTGCAAAAGGAGCAAACCAAGAATGGTTGTCACTGCAAACGTATTTTGTTCTGCTCAGTGAAAATTCTGACTCTTTGCTACATGACAGCGCAGAGGATTGCAGTAGTTTTACTGCCAGACTGGGCTGTCCTCTACGCCTGGCACGGAAATGCTTTCTGCCCCAACCCATCCACTCCAGGTTTCCAGCCAGGCCCTGGTTATTGCTGTTGTGCACACATGCGTGTCCCTGCCCACGTATGCATTACCATTCCATATGCTTCCCAAGACTGGAGTTAGCTTGTTCTCTTCTGTGGTTGTGGTTTTGCTCTCCCCAAGGCTCTCCAGATCACACCTTTGAAGGTAATTTCGAAAATGTCATTGGTCAAAATGAAAAGAAAATTTAATCTGACCTCTTTTTCAATTTGACATTTCCATAGGCTTGGCACTTTTTGCTTATAACTTCTCAGCTCCCTGATCAGTGAGTAAGGTTTAGATTGACCACTGGGCAGCGCACACAAAAAGTTCCCTTCCCTGTAAGAGGTAACCGGGCAGTTTGCAAACCAGAATTTCAGTAAAAACTGGAGACCAGAGGACATGCGTTGTAACTTTCAACATCTGTGTGCATTTTGTTTGTATAAGCCCCACCTTCTCTTAATATGGAGATGCCATGAGCATCCTTTCAACAAACAACCATCTTCTTTTTCACCTTCGGCATCAGATGCAGCCTGCTGCAATGCTAATGGAAATTTTGCTTTCAGCATCAGGAGGCTTGGACGGGGGCTTCCAGCTCTGCCCCTTCTCCACATCTTTTACTCACCTTAGAGAGCTAAAACGGCTCTTAAAGATAGGTCTCAGCTTTTCTCCCTCCTGTGCCACCTTTAGGTGTAACCAGTTGTGTTTAGTTTGTGCTTCTTCACCTTTCCCATGTGTCCCTCCTGCGTGACTCCCGTTCCAAGGCGAGTGTAGGAGTTGAACTGTCCTTCATCCCTTTGGTCTTTTCAGCTCAGTCTGTGTTGGCTGATCCCCAGGCTCACTGGTGCTCCCCAGGTCTCAGCTTTTCCCAGGTGGGCAGCACGTGCACCCTTCTCACCAGGATCAGGCTACAGAGTGTCTCACAGTTGTCTGTACTGCAGTGAGCTGATGCTCCTTTGGCCAGCTCTCTGTCCTGTGTTCTGATGCCATCTGCAAGAGGCAGATGAACAACTTTCTCACAGTGTTCTGGGGCATTTTCCTTTCCCAGCATCACAGTGAAGGGGATTTATTGAGAGGAAAAATGCACGCTCTGATTAAGAGGAGCATCCGCAGAGGTGGCTGGAGGTCAAAAACATAACCCTTCATCACTGAACATGACTAGGGCAGCAGCATGACTGTCACTGGGTGGTGAAGCTGCTCTTCTTCCACCCCGACTGCTCAGAAACCACCTGCAATCCCCTGCTGCAATCACAAGCTGGATGGTTTCTCCAGCACCTGCTCCAAAGGCCTTTGCAGGGTCCCAGCACGGCCCCTAGGGCTGCCTCAGCCCTGACAGGGACAAGCAGGGGAAGGTTCCTCCTCGAAGCCACAGCTCATCCCAGCAGCTCTGCACCCGTTCTTTGCCACTGCTGCGAACAGCAGCTCCCACCTCACCTCACACTTCCCTGCACTAATTTTGCTCAGTTTTTTCTTTTTTCTAGGGAGAATGGCAGTGGCAGAGTGTGCACTGTGGGACATGGCTCTGGCTGGTGGTGTTCGCCACTCAGCATCCCCATCCCGCTGCCCCAAGGAGAGCGGGCGGGAAGCAAGGGCAGCCAGATCAGCTCAGGATATTATTTTTGGTGGGAGAAAACCCAGCAGCAGTCCCTCTGCCTGGGATTGCATGGACACAGTGCCATCTCGTGGGGCTGAGCCCCAGCTCCACCGTGTCGCTGCCACCACAGCAACGTCGCACGGGAAAAGGCTTCCTGTGGGGTGGCTCTGACTAAGACTGGCAGAACTGACTCTTAAAAGTGGTTGTAAGGTTTTATGTCAGGTAAGCACATCTGCTTTAAGAGGAGAAAAAAAAAAAAAGGCTGCAGGCTTCCTACCCTCCAGTTATTACTACTTTTTAAAACACCTTTCCTTTTAGTTGTTCACCTTTGGCTTTGTACTGGAGCAGTTTTGCTGCTCTTCACACCATCTCTTCATTACATGTTGATCGCTAGCACTATAAATAGTATATATATTATATAAATATATATAAAATATCTACTGACTTCAAGGAAAACCTTTAATTTCCAAGTAAGAAACATTTATCGGAGGCAGTCCTTTTCACCTTATTTTTTTTTCTTCAGTTCTTCTTGTGTTGTGTTCTTGTAAAGGTGACTGTCAGTGTATAGGGTAAGTTTGGGGTTCGGTTGGGTTTTTGGTTTTTTTTCAAAATTTATGATAGCAACTGATCCACTGTGTCTTGCTAAACAGCGCAAGACCTAAGTGCTGTTTTAGTGGATCTTGAAAATTTTGCAGCAGTGAAGTCTCTCCAGTCAAGATTTGCTTTATTGGGAGACCAAGATTTTTTCCGTCTCGCTGGCAGAAATGCAGACACTCACGAGACGTGTTGGAGTCTGCAATACCCACAGAGCAAAACATGTCCATTCCTTGGGTTTCCTGCTATTTCTGTTGCTTACATATAGAATAAATGTATCTACATGCTGTGAGCCTGTCATTGTGGACAGTGTCCTAATGTCTTGTATTGCTACCTACAGTAGTTTGTTTTGGGTTCTCCTTTTCTCCTTCTTTTGGGGGCAGGGG